>OY283146.1:26401438-27601438 GCA_958299785.1 Medicago lupulina
GTGCGGGCTCTTACAAATTCTGGGCAGCTTCTGGGTCGCTCGCTTAAGCGAAGATCATCTCGCTTAAGCGAAGCATCATCTGGGCAGTGCAAAAACTCACGAATTTTCTAACCCTTTTTCATCCAAAAACCCAATTTTGATCCCCTGATCGCCCAAAATGAATTACAAAAATGTTTACAGGTTCTATATACAACAATGTACAACAAAGAACATAAAACAACAACATCAATCAGCAAATCAACTCATTCTCATCAATTTTCCAATTTTTCCAAAACCTAACTCTCATTCCCTCAATTCCCACTAACTTCATGTTAAATTAAAAACAGAATTATACACTATTATTATTGAGAGATAGTCTCACCCTTACCTGAATTTCAGATGAATCAAGGCTTTACAATCTCTCTGGTTCTTCACTTGGCTACGTTGGCTCTTCTCCCTTTTTCTCCCAAAAACTCACTGTACGTGAAAGTGTTTCTGACTTTCTTTCCTAACTCTCACTATTATTCCTTCACTCCTCTTTTCATTTCACTTAACTCCTACTAAATTCTATTAATTAAAATGTAACCCCCAAAACTTCAAATAAATATTAATTCTCACCTATTTCTATTAAATAATAAAAACAACTATATAATAAAATAACAATACACCAAATAATCACATAAATCATTTAAAATCATATAAAAGACTTAAAATCAATCAAAAATAATTAAATAATAACTAGGGCGTTACAATCCTGAAGAGTTCTTGTTATACCCTCATTTTGGACCTAAAAAATACTTGTTCAAACTTCTTTTTGTTTCTAATCATTTCAAATTCACGGTGTTTATTTTGCAAACTTTTATCGTGCCACAAACGCGCATTTTACTGTATTATCTCCAAGTGTATTTCATTCAAAGCCGTTCAAAGTGTTTTTCTTGCATTACAAGCCATTTGAAAGGGTCTCTAGGACCATTGCATATTTTCCAGCATTTTATTCCAATTTTGCATGAAATCATACAAAAGGGTATTTTGGTCATTTCCTACAAAGGAACCCATTTTGGTCCCTACAATTTGTCCCTGAGTCTTTTCAATTTGTCTGCATGAATCATTAATCAAATTTTGTACAAAAATCATCTTGTGTCTGTGTCTGAGTCAGATTGTGTCAGTTTGAGTCGTTTTTGTCCCCAGGGGCATTTTGGTCATTTCACATTGTTCAAATTTTGGGCAGAGAGGTATTTTAGAATACCTCATTTAGGTAATTTGTTCGTTTTAGTCCATTGTGTCAGTTTTAACTGTTTCACTTTACGTTGCATTCAGATTAAGTTTTTTAACCAATTTTATTATTTTTGCATTTTAGTCCAAACATTTTTAGAAATTGCAATTTAGTCCAAATACTTTTAAAAATCACATTTTAGTCCAATTCTTTTTATAATTGTATTTTAGCCCATGTTTTTGTTTTAGATTGCAATCCAGTCCAATTCTTTCAAAACTGATTTAATTTTCATAAATTGCAAGAAGGTCCTTTTTTTAGAATTGCAGGTTAGTCCCAAGGGCCACGCAAGCCAAGTCCAGTACACGTGTCACATTCCTATTGGGTCAGAGTCCACATGGCAGCCTATATAAGGACTTGCGTGTCAGAATTTTCAGAAACGGAAGCCACATCAACAAACAGATTTCACTTTCTCTCTCCATTCAGTTACAGATCAAATCCAACAAATTCACAGAAAAGCTCAAGAACACACAAACCCTAGATCGAATTCAACACCAATTCAGATCAATTTCATACCAAAAACAGCAAATTCACCATTGAATTCGATCATCAGCATCAAACAGAGTTCGAATTCACGCAAACTCAAGCAACTCTCAGAGATTCGCATGAACCTTCATCACTGAGTTGTTGAACCTGCAATTCAACGCGAGCACGCCACTGGAAGCAGCGCGCTACGAGCGTGATCACAGGCAGATCAGAGAAGAAGAAAGAGGAGAAGAGGTGAAGGATTTCACAGGATCCGGATCAAGAGAGAAGAAGAAAAGATCGAAACAAGCTTACCAACGAAGATCCAAAGCCAAGAATCAAAGAGACGGTTCGAATCTCCGAATAGAAACCCAGGTAAAACCCTAATTCCATCTAACCTCTTCATTCATTACAATAGGAACCAGAATGATGTGAATCCAAGGTGTTCTTGAACCGTTCGATCCAAACCCTAACCCTCACATGAAAATCGTTTCGAAAAACAGAGGAACGCCTCGAAATTCACAACGAGTGTGAATCGAAGCACAACCTCACGCATTTACAACAGTTTCAATCAAGAAATTTGAGAAAACGAACGGTTCGAACACACGAAGATGAAAATCACAGGTTCACATCATTCTAACCGTGAACATTGCATTCTTTCGATTGATTCATGTTTAGGTTAGAGATACGAACATTTTGATGTGCATTTGGGCCATTTCTGGGTGGAATTTGTGAAGCTAGGGTTAGGGTTTAGAGAGGAACGGCGAGAGAAGAAGGAGAAGAAAGAGAAACATGTTATAAAAATGAAGGAGTCCGGATCCTTGACCTTTTATATAGCCGGTGGAACGGGTCGGTTCTGACCCGGTCCACCTCCCTTGCATGTGAACCTTTTGATCAAGATCCGGATGGATCTGGATCAATCCAACGCTCCTGGAGTGTTAGCTTGATCCGGATCCATCAGTAGCACGGGTTTGGGCTGTGAAACCATGGGCTTTGGGTTTTTTCTTCTTTTCCTTGGTTTTCTTGCTACATACACCTCTATCTTTGCTATCTGAACCTCCCTATGTGCTTTGTGTTTTTTTGTAAAATTTTAGGAATTTTTTCTACGTGTTTCTCGATGTATTTTTTGACTATTTTGTGACGTCTTTACATGTTAAAGTGGATAAAATGTATGTGCTAATTTTTTTCTTTTGATTTGTATATTTTTTGGTGTTAGTGAAGTTTCTTGCATAATTTTTGTGCTAATCCAATACTACATGATCCCAATGCTTATTGTATGATTTTGTGATGATGTTTATCCATGATCCTATGCTATTGCTACTGTTTAAGTGTTTGGGTTTTAATTTCTTGTGTGGCAAGTAATATGAATCCTTTTAGGTTGTAAAATGTGCATGAAATGTGTATATGTTAAGCTTGAATGCATGGCTTGTAATTTCCCTATGGTTCTTGAAATAATCCCTTGAAAATGTGCTGTTTTGGTGGAAATTATAGGTCATGAGATTTAGCTTAAGTTTTAGGGCTAGGTCTTGTGTCTAATTTCATCACTTTGTTTAGCATTTGTTTTGCTATTTTGTTCAATACTTCTTGTTATGGTCATTTCTTTTAATGTGCATGGTTTACTCCCATTATCATTTTACACTTTATTACTAACCATTTTGTTTCATATCTCACTCATATTGCAAGCATTGCATCATTTTCACTTCTTTCTTTTAGCCACTTTATGCAAATTCCTACTAATTTATGTAATATTTTAGGTTAGTTTACTTTCCTTTAAATTCTTGCAAGACCATAGAATGTAAACTAGGACCCGATGTAAAGGACAATGGACACTATGATGATGTACACCGACACACGCACCGACACGCACACACGTTGTATGTTTACCGCTAGATGTACGTTTAGGAAACGCGACACTTAGGAAATATTCATTTTTTCAAAGCAAACTAACTCTTCACTCAAATCTTTTCACAATAATGTTGGGGTCAAAACTCCACAATTTTCCCTTTATTTTCTTAATCAAAAATACAAGTGAAACTTAAATTCCAATTTTAACCTTTTTGTTTAATAAGTGATCAACCTCACCTTCTTTCAAATCTCATGCCTTTAAGGCCTCTCATCCTTTCTTCAAAACTATTTTCAAAACTAAAATTGAACCAACCCACAAAAATATTTTGGAAGAGAACTACATGGAATTTTGATCCCTTAAAAGGGTATGTAGGCAAGAGACCAAAATCTCTCCAAGTCCAATAAAAACAACACTCAAAATCTTCTTTCTCTCATTCTTAAAATCAATCCTTTTTTACAAATAGCGATAAAAGCAAAGCGTATACATAAGACTAGCAAAACGGTTCCTATAGGATACTATAGTCATTGCGGGTGCCTAACACCTTCCCGTAGTGAAATCAGCCCCGAGCTCAGAATTTCTAAGGTTTTCTCTCGATTTTACCTTTCCCCAAAAAAAATAGAGATATCAATGATTGAAAGGTTCAAATCTAATTAATGATTTGACACCCGAAAATCGCGATAACAAAAATGGCGACTTCACTGGGGAGTTTTTAGGGCTACGCCTAGTTTTACATGCTTTATGTTTATGCTTTGCTTTATTGTTACATGTAAAATTTTCTTACGTACGTGTGGGGTGAGAATATCAAAAGCCCTATACCCGGGCTAAGTGAACTTAAGATTAGGAAGAGATATAATCGACAATCCATTCCGGGGGTTGCCTCGTGCATTGGATTACGCGATCAATCTCACATAGCTGAGGCATTTTGGAGGTGATGTTGTCGGCGTGTGTTGTCATGCTTAGGCACTTTACTTCCAATTGACCGGTGATGCTATGAACTGTAGTTACCAAACCCATCCTTGGCCTTTCTTAGGACGTAGTGCGGTGGCTAAACCGAGTGTTGCCTCGAAATTTAGTCGTCACGCGATACTACACCCAAACTAGACCTTCTTACGAATAATCATGGACAAGCGTTGCTTTGTACTACTATGATATACGGAAGAGAGGTTGTGGTTTGGGAACTTTATAGAACCTTGGTTACTACTATCAAAGCCTTAGTTTCACCGGACACCGTGTCCACTTGTTACTTTAGCCCACCGTGCTTTCTTTGTTAAACCAAACCATGCATACATGCATTCATGCATAAATTTTTTACATGCATTTATCAAAGGGTATAGACAAACTAAAATTCTTTGCAAATATAACCAGGCATGAAGAGGACTAAGTCTTACAAATTCAAGGAAGTCGATTTGGCTAACCTAAGGGAGTTGGCACTCAAGGTCGAGAATCCGACTGGGTTTCGTCTTCGATACGGTGGTTTGCTTACTATTCTCCGAACTAATGTAGAAGAGAAGCTGGTGCACACTCTGGTGCAATTCTATGACCCGGTTTTCCGTTGCTTCACTTTCCCGGATTTTCAGTTGGTTCCTACACTCGAGGCTTATTCTTGCTTATTGGGTTTACCTATAGCCGAGAGGGTACCCTTCACGGGCCCAGGATCTTCTCTTACTCCTTTGGTGATTGCTAAGGATCTTTATCTCAAGACTTCCGATGTATCTAAGAATCTCATCACCAAGTCTCATATCCAAGGTTTCACTTCAAAGTACTTACTTGAGCAGGCTAATCTCGAATCTACTTGTCAGGACACCCTTGAGGCTATTCTTGCACTACTCATCTACGGGCTCGTTCTTTTTCCGAATCTCGACAACTTCGTAGACATGAATGCTATTGAGATCTTCCATTCCAAGAACCCGGTTCCTACTTTGTTAGCTGACACATACCACGCCATCCATGATCGGACTCTCAAGGGCCGTGGATATATTCTTTGCTGCATACCTCTTCTATATAGGTGGTTTATTTCTCACCTCCCGAGTTCTTTCCATGCCAACATGGAGAATTGGTCTTATTTGCAGCGGATTATGGCTCTTACTCCCGATGAGGTGGTTTGGATCACTCCAGCAGCTCGAGTCAAGGAGATTATCACTGGTTGTGGGGATTTCCTCAATGTACCTCTCCTCGGTACCCGGGGAGGAATCAACTACAACCCCGAGTTAGCCATGAGACAGTTTGGTTTTCCTATGAGAGCAAAGCCCATTAACCTTGCTACATCTCAGGAGTTCTTCTACTATTCCAATGTCCCTGCCGGACAAAGGAAAGCTTTCATAGATGCTTGGTCTAAGGTTCGAAGGAAGGATGTGAAACACTTGGGTGTGAGATCCAGTGTTGCTCATGAAGCCTATACACAGTGGGTGATAGATCGAGCTGAAGAGATTGGCATGCCTTACCCTGCTATGAGGCATGTATCCGCATCTACTCCGTCTAGACCATTACCGTTGCTTCCCGCGACTCAGGAGATGTATCAGGAGCATCTAGCTATGGAGAGTGAGGAGAAGCGAGCATGGAAAGCCCGTTACAGTGAGGCTGAGAACTTGATCATGACTTTGGATGGCAGAGACGAGCAGAAGGATCATGAGAACCAGATGCTGAAGAAAGAACTAGCCAGAGTTAGGAAGGTGCTTGAGGAGAAGGATGATCTGTTGAGGAGAGACTCCAGGAGAGTCAGAGGTCGTCGAGATTTCTTTGCCAGTTATTGCGGTTCAGCTTCGGACTCGGATTCCGAATACTACCCAGTCACTCCTTAGTTCTGGATGATAGGATTGACTATTGATTATGTTGTTTGTTCAGCTTATGTTTCAGAAGCCTGCTCCCTTGGCTCAATTTATCAAAACAACTTGCTTTGAATAATTTGTTAGTCCAATAATGTTTGCAAAGAATTCTAATTTGTCTAAAAAACCCTTTGATGATAAAAAGAGTCGTTTTTTTGCATCCGCATTTGCACATATCATGCATCATATGCATCATTCAAAAAAAAACACAACAAATCTTCCAAGTGCTCACTGCCTCCTGGTTCTTCTGCCGCAGCTTGAAAGGTGGCTCGTGCTCAGTGGGTCTAGGTCCGTGTTTGTTGTACCAGGAGGCATTGCAAAGGACTGGAACATTATCAATCTCCCTGTGTTTGTGCATAATTCTAAGTAATGTGTCTTGCTGTCTAGGCTTTTGTTTTCAAAATAACAATCCTTCCGCCCTGCCCGAGGCGAAAGTGACACTTTTGTAAAGGGCATGTTTGTTCCGACATTGCCATTATTAACAAAAACGTCGTTTCTTTCACGACTGTTGTTTTTCTTAATGCTTTTCCCTTGGAAATGATGGTAATGCCAGAAAAAACCAAAACATCTGTATTTTCTTATTAATTTCAAAGATTTGCATGAAATTTTTTTTCTAAAAATCATCCAATCATGTCACGCAGATCGAACCAAAATGAACCCGTTGAACACAGTGACCCTATGTTTCTCCAAACTGTTGAATCCCCGGTGTTTGAGGCCGAAGATGAGGATAGTGATGACATACCAGATGAGATTGCCCGATTGCTTGAGCAAGAGGAGAAAACCATTCGGCCTCATCAGGAGGAAATCGAACTAATCAACCTGGGTACCGAGGATAACAAAAAAGAGATAAAAGTCGGTGCTGCATTGGAGGAAGGGGTTAAGAAAAGGATCTTCCAGCTTCTCCGCGAGTATTCAGATATCTTTGCATGGTCATACGAGGATATGCCAGGTTTGGATCCCCAGATCGTGGAACACCGGATACCAACAAAACCAGATTGCCCTCCCGTCAGGCAGAAGTTGAGAAGGACTCGGCCGGACATGGCTCTGAAAATTAAAGACGAAGTGCAGAAGCAGATCGATGCGGGTTTCCTCATGACAGTTGAATATCCTGAGTGGGTTGCTAATATTGTGCCTGTGCCAAAGAAGGATGGTAAGGTCCGGATGTGTGTTGATTATAGAGATTTAAATGGAGCAAGCTTGAAAGACAATTTCCCGCTACCTCACATCGACGTGCTTGTTGATAATACTGCCCAGTGCAAGGTGTTCTCTTTCATGGACGGATTTTCCGGATACAATCAAATCAAAATGTCACCCAAGGATAGAGAAAAAACGTCGTTCATTACTCCGTGGGGGACATTTTGTTGCAAAGCGATGCCGTTCGGCCTGATAAATGCTGGTGCCACCTATCAAAGGGGGATGACTACATTGTTTCATGATATGATTCACAAAGAGGTTGAAGTATATGTGGACGACATGATTGTAAAGTCGAGTGATGAAGAGCAACATGTCGAGTACCTAGCGAAAATGTTTGAAAGGTTGAGGAAGTACAAGCTCCGACTAAATCCCAACAAGTGTACGTTTGGTGTCAGATCAGGGAAGTTGTTAGGATTCATTGTCAGCCAGAAGGGCATTGAAGTAGATCCTGACAAAGTCCGAGCTATCCGTGAGATGCCGGCCCCGCAAACCGAGAAGCAAGTCAGAGGGTTCCTCGGGCGTTTGAACTACATTTCTAGATTTATATCCCACATGACCGCGACCTGCGGGCCAATTTTCAAGTTACTCAGGAAGAATCAACCTATTGTATGGAATGATGAATGCCAAGAAGCTTTCGATAGCATCAAAGAATACTTGTTAGAACCCCCGATTCTTGTCCCGCCCGTGGACGGAAGGCCATTGATTATGTATCTGTCAGTGTTGGATGAATCCATGGGATGTGTGCTCGGTCAGCAAGATGAGACTGGAAAGAAAGAGCATGCAATCTACTATTTGAGCAAGAAATTCACCGATTGTGAGACTCGGTACACAATGCTCGAGAAAACCTGTTGTGCACTAGCCTGGGCAGCCAAACGCCTGCGTCATTACTTGATAAATCATACAACTTGGTTGATATCCCGGATGGATCCAATCAAGTATATCTTTGAGAAACCGGCGGTCACTGGAAAAATCGCACGTTGGCAAATGTTACTGTCAGAGTATGATATTGTGTTTAAAGCTCAGAAAGCCATTAGAGGGAGTATCCTGGCTGACCATCTCGCTTGCCAACCGCTCGATGACTATCAACCTTTGAAGTTCGATTTCCCCGACGAAGAGGTTATGTTCTTAAAGCCAAGAGACTGTGAAGAACCACTGATCGGTGAAGGTCCAGACCCCGATAGCAAGTGGGGATTGGTCTTTGATGGCGCTGTCAATGCGTATGGCAAAGGAATTGGGGCAGTGATCGTATCTCCGCAGGGTCATCACATTCCATTCACCGCCCGGATTGTATTTGAATGCAAGAACAACATGGCTGAGTATGAAGCATGTATCTTGGGGATCGAGGAAGCAATTGACATGAGAATCAAGCATCTGGACATCTATGGAGACTCTGCACTTGTCATTAACCAAATAAAGGGAGAATGGGAGACTCATCACGTCAATCTGACCCCTTACCGTGACTACGCGAGACGTCTGCTGACGTACTTTACGAAAGTCAGATTACATCATATTCCCCGTGAGGAAAATCAGATGGCCGACGCTCTTGCCACTTTATCTTCCATGTTTCAAGTGAACCATTGGAACCACGTGCCAATAATCAAAGTACAGCGCCTTGACCGGCCTTCTCATGTGTTTGCCGTTAGTAATGTGACCGTTCAAACAAATGCGGATATAATTGACAACAAACCCTGGTATTGTGATATCAAGCAGTTTTTGCAAAGCCGTGAGTATCCGCCGAATACTTCCAATAAGGACAAGAAAACCTTGCGCAGGTTGGCTAGCAAGTTCGTGTTAGATGGGGATGTTCTGTACAAGAGAAACTTTGATATGATATTGTTGAGATGTGTTGATGAGCGTGAAGCAGAGCAACTGATGCACGACGTGCACGATGGCACTTTCGGGACCCATGCTTCGGGGCATACCATGTCTAGAAAATTGTTGAGAGCAGGCTACTATTGGATGTCCATGGAACACGATTGCTACCAATATGCCAGGAAGTGTCATAAATGTCAAATATATGCTGATAAGATTCATGTGCCTCCGCATGCCCTCAATGTCATTTCCTCTCCGTGGCCTTTCTCTATGTGGGGCATCGACATGATCGGAAGGATTGAACCAAAGGCTTCGAATGGCCATCGTTTCATTTTGGTAGCGATCGATTACTTCACCAAATGGGTCGAAGCTGCATCTTATGCCAATGTAACCAAGCAAGTGGTGGTTAAGTTCATCAAGAACAATATCATCTGTCGATATGGTGTTCCCAGCAAGATTATCACTGACAACGGTACCAACCTGAACAATGACATGGTGCAGGCCTTATGTGAGAAATTCAAGATTGAACACCAGTAACTAGTTCAAATACAAGAACGGCTTGTGCTTTCTATTTTGTTTTCTTTCAGCCAAGTAACTAGTTCGTGTCCAAGAACGGCTTGTGCTTTCTATATTTTCTTTCAGGCAAGTGACCAGCTCAAATACAAGAGCAGCTTGCACCCTTTGTTGTCAATATTCCCGGTCAAGTGGCCGGTTCGCATCCAAGAACAGCTTGTACCTGTCAATTTCCTATTGAGTCTCCCCAGTGAGTCTTGTTATTCTGTTAATGTCTACCAATCCCGCAATGGATACGACATACTCCGTTTTTGCTATTCTGTTAAATGTCTACCAGTCCCGCAATGGATACGACATATTTTGTTAAATCCAATTCTCAGTTTATCTTGCATTCATAACCAAGTGTCGCATGGCATACATGACATTTACGAACGTATTTTTACGCCCAAAATCAGTGCAAATGTCGATATTTAAGTATCTTCGTCACGTCAAGCCAAAGACTCCGTCTCTTGACTCTCCAGACAAAGAAACTTAAATAGGGGCAGCTGTTATACCCTCATTTTGGACCTAAAAAATACTTGTTCAAACTTCTTTTTGTTTCTAATCATTTCAAATTCACGGTGTTTATTTTGCAAACTTTTATCGTGCCACAAACGCGCATTTTACTGTATTATCTCCAAGTGTATTTCATTCAAAGCCGTTCAAAGTGTTTTTCTTGCATTACAAGCCATTTGAAAGGGTCTCTAGGACCATTGCAAATTTTCCAGCATTTTATTCCAATTTTGCATGAAATCATACAAAAGGGTATTTTGGTCATTTCCTACAAAGGAACCCATTTTGGTCCCTACAATTTGTCCCTGAGTCTTTGCAATTTGTCTGCATGAATCATTAATCAAATTTTGTACAAAAATCATCTTGTGTCTGCATCTGAGTCAGATTGTGTCAGTTTGAGTCGTTTTTGTCCCCAGGGGCATTTTGGTCATTTCACATTGTTCAAATTTTGGGCAGAGAGGTATTTTAGAATACCTCATTTAGGTAATTTGTTCGTTTTAGTCCATTGTGTCAGTTTTAACTGTTTCACTTTACGTTGCATTCAGATTAAGTTTTTTAACCAATTTTATTATTTTTGCGTTTTAGTCCAAACATTTTTAGAAATTGCAATTTAGTCCAAATACTTTTAAAAATCGCATTTTAGTCCAATTCTTTTTATAATTGTATTTTAGCCCATGTTTTTGTTTTAGATTGCAATCCAGTCCAATTCTTTCAAAACTGATTTAATTTTCATAAATTGCAAGAAGGTCCTTTTTTTAGAATTGCAGGTTAGTCCCAAGGGCCACGCAAGCCAAGTCCAGTACACGTGTCACATTCCTATTGGGTCAGAGTCCACATGGCAGCCTATATAAGGACTTGCATGTCAGAATTTTCAGAAACGGAAGCCACATCAACAAACAGATTTCACTTTCTCTCTCCATTCAGTTACAGATCAAATCCAACAAATTCACAGAAAAGCTCAAGAACACACAAACCCTAGATCGAATTCAACACCAATTCAGATCAATTTCATACCAAAAACAGCAAATTCACCATTGAATTCGATCATCAGCATCAAACAGAGTTCGAATTCACGCAAACTCAAGCAACTCTCAGAGATTCGCATGAACCTTCATCACTGAGTTGTTGAACCTGCAATTCAACGCGAGCACGCCACTGGAAGCAGCGCGCTACGAGCGTGATCACAGGCAGATCAGAGAAGAAGAAAGAGGAGAAGAGGTGAAGGATTTCACAGGATCCGGATCAAGAGAGAAGAAGAAAAGATCGAAACAAGCTTACCAACGAAGATCCAAAGCCAAGAATCAAAGAGACGGTTCGAATCTCCGAATAGAAACCCAGGTAAAACCCTAATTCCATCTAACCTCTTCATTCATTACAATAGGAACCAGAATGATGTGAATCCAAGGTGTTCTTGAACCGTTCGATCCAAACCCTAACCCTCACATGAAAATCGTTTCGAAAAACAGAGGAACGCCTCGAAATTCACAACGAGTGTGAATCGAAGCACAACCTCACGCATTTACAACAGTTTCAATCAAGAAATTTGAGAAAACGAACGGTTCGAACACACGAAGATGAAAATCACAGGTTCACATCATTCTAACCGTGAACATTGCATTCTTTCGATTGATTCATGTTTAGGTTAGAGATACGAACATTTTGATGTGCATTTGGGCCATTTCTGGGTGGAATTTGTGAAGCTAGAGTTAGGGTTTAGAGAGGAACGGCGAGAGAAGAAGGAGAAGAAAGAGAAACATGTTAGAAAAATGAAGGAGTCCGGATCCTTGACCTTTTATATAGCCGGTGGAACGGGTCGGTTCTGACCCGGTCCACCTCCCTTGCATGTGAACCTTTTGATCAAGATCCGGATGGATCTGGATCAATCCAACGCTCCTGGAGTGTTAGCTTGATCCGGATCCATCAGTAGCACGGGTTTGGGCTGTGAAACCATGGGCTTTGGGTTTTTTCTTCTTTTCCTTGGTTTTCTTGCTACATACACCTCTATCTTTGCTATCTGAACCTCCCTATGTGCTTTGTGTTTTTTTGTAAAATTTTAGGAATTTTTTCTACGTGTTTCTCGATGTATTTTTTGACTATTTTGTGACGTCTTTACATGTTAAAGTGGATAAAATGTATGTGCTAATTTTTTTCTTTTGATTTGTATATTTTTTGGTGTTAGTGAAGTTTCTTGCATAATTTTTGTGCTAATCCAATACTACATGATCCCAATGCTTATTGTATGATTTTGTGATGATGTTTATCCATGATCCTATGCTATTGCTACTGTTTAAGTGTTTGGGTTTTAATTTCTTGTGTGGCAAGTAATATGAATCCTTTTAGGTTGTAAAATGTGCATGAAATGTGTATATGTTAAGCTTGAATGCATGGCTTGTAATTTCCCTATGGTTCTTGAAATAATCCCTTGAAAATGTGCTGTTTTGGTGGAAATTATAGGTCATGAGATTTAGCTTAAGTTTTAGGGCTAGGTCTTGTGTCTAATTTCATCACTTTGTTTAGCATTTGTTTTGCTATTTTGTTCAATACTTCTTGTTATGGTCATTTCTTTTAATGTGCATGGTTTACTCCCATTATCATTTTACACTTTATTACTAACCATTTTGTTTCATATCTCACTCATATTGCAAGCATTGCATCATTTTCACTTCTTTCTTTTAGCCACTTTATGCAAATTCCTACTAATTTATGTAATATTTTAGGTTAGTTTACTTTCCTTTAAATTCTTGCAAGACCATAGAATGTAAACTAGGACCCGATGTAAAGGACAATGGACACTATGATGATGTACACCGACACACGCACCGACACGCACACACGTTGTATGTTTACCGCTAGATGTACGTTTAGGAAACGCGACACTTAGGAAATATTCATTTTTTCAAAGCAAACTAACTCTTCACTCAAATCTTTTCACAATAATGTTGGGGTCAAAACTCCACAATTTTCCCTTTATTTTCTTAATCAAAAATACAAGTGAAACTTAAATTCCAATTTTAACCTTTTTGTTTAATAAGTGATCAACCTCACCTTCTTTCAAATCTCATGCCTTTAAGGCCTCTCATCCTTTCTTCAAAACTATTTTCAAAACTAAAATTGAACCAACCCACAAAAATATTTTGGAAGAGAACTACATGGAATTTTGATCCCTTAAAATGGTATGTAGGCAAGAGACCAAAATCTCTCCAAGTCCAATAAAAACAACACTCAAAATCTTCTTTCTCTCATTCTTAAAATCAATCCTTTTTTTACAAATAGCGATAAAAGCAAAGCGTATACATAAGACTAGCAAAACGGTTCCTATAGGATACTATAGTCATTGCGGGTGCCTAACACCTTCCCGTAGTGAAATCAGCCCCGAGCTCAGAATTTCTAAGGTTTTCTCTCGATTTTACCTTTCCCCAAAAAAAATAGAGATATCAATGATTGAAAGGTTCAAATCTAATTAATGATTTGACACCCGAAAATCGCGATAACAGTTCTCATGGTGGAAAACCAACTTCTACAGTTATATCATGGGCTTAGATGAAGAGTTATGAGATATTCTGGAAGATGGAGTTGGTGACTTGGATCTTGATGAAGAAGGAGCTGTTGTAGACAGAAAGAAACATACTCCTGCTCAAAAGAAGATGTACAAGAAGAATCACAAGATCATAGGCTCACTTGTTACTGCTATACCTCGTGTAGAGTATATGAAGATGAGTGATAAATCTACTGGAAAGGCTATGTTTGCTTCTCTTTGTGCAAACTATGAAGGTAGCAAGAAGGTTAGAGAAGCTAAAACACTTATGCTTGTTCATCAGTATGAGTTGTTCAAGATGAAGGATGATGAAAGTATTGATGAGATGTACTCAAGATTTCAGACCCTAGTCTCTGGACTAGAAATACTGAAGAAAAGCTATGTTGCTTCTGATCATGTGAGCAAGATACTAATAAGTCTGCCTGCTAGATGGAGACCAAAGGTTACTGCTATTGAAGAAGCTAAAGATTTAAACACTTTAAGTGTTGAAGATCTTGTTAGCTCTCTCAAAGTTCATGAGTTAAGTCTTAATGAACATGAGTCTGCTAAGAAGAGTAAATCTATAGCCTTACCATCTAAAGGGAAGTCATTAAAAGCTCTTAAAGGCATAGAATCTGAAGAAGAAGAAGAATCACCTGATGGAGATTCTGATGAAGATCCTGCTGAGATGATGGCTATGCTATCCAACAGACTGCAGTATCTGGCCAAGAAGAACAAGAAGTTCTTGAGCAGAAGGAACAGTTACAAAGGCTCTAGGAAAGAAGATCAGAAGGGTTGCTTCAACTGCAAGAAGCCTGGACATTTCATCACTGATTGCTCTGATCTTCAGAAGGAGAAATCAAAGGACAAGTCAAAGAAGTCAACTTTCAAATCAAACAAGATCAAGAAGCAGATCAAGCAGAGTTTGATGGCTACCTGGGAAGATTTAGATAGTGAATCTGATTCTGATAAAGATGATGCTGATGAAGGTGCAAAGATAGTTGTTGGATTAGTAGCTACAACAACTTTAGAAGCTGAATCAGAATCAGACTCAGAAGAAGAAAATGAGGTATATTCTAAAATTCCTAGAGAAGAACTTATTGAGTCTCTTAAAGAGCTCCTTACACATTTTGAACTAAGAACCAATGAGTTGAAAGATTTAAAATAAAAGTATGTTGATTTAATGAAACAATAAGAATCAACTCTATTGGATCTGAAATCTTCTGAAGAAGGACTTAGAGGCTTTGACTTTATTTGTAAAACCTATGAAGACAAGCTCAAGTTCTTATGTCAGAAGCTACAAGAAAAGTGTAATGGAAAACCTTTAAGCAACCATGAAATTGCTCTTGAAGATTTTATTATGTCTGGTATTGACAGAAGCAGAGTTGCTTCTATGATTTATAACATTTACAAGAACAATGGCAAAATGATTGGATTTTCAGAAGGGAAATCTAATGAAACCAATCTCAAAGCATGTTGTGAATGTATCAAGGAAGGATTGAAAACCTTCTTTATACCTGAAGGTGTTAAAGTTGAAACGGTGGTTCAGTCAGAACCTGAAGCTTCCAGCTCTAAGGCTAAGATTACTTCAAAGCCAAAGAACTCTAAGCCTAAGGTTATGAAATTTTTTGACTCTAAGACCTCAAAGATCAAGATTCTGAAGAGATCAGAACCTGTTTCTCAGAGTCTGTTGAAGCCAGAATCTGACGTCTTGAAGTCTAAGGTTCAAAAGAACAAAACAGTTGCTGCTTCTGAGGAATCAAAACCAAAAGTTGTTAAACCTAAGGTAATGGTTAATCAGAAGCTATCAAAACCACATCTCAAGGTACACGAAGTGAAGAGTAAAACTTCTAGCACTAACTCCAAAGGACCCATAAAACAATGGGTACTTAAATCTGAAATTGTCAATACTGCAGATATGCCTAAGAGCAAAGCAAAAGCAAAAATCATTGTATCTGGACAACGGTTGCTCAAGGCACATGACTGGAGAGAAGTCAATGTTCCTCACCCTCACAATGAAAGAAGGAGGAAATGTGAAGTTTGGAGGCAACCAGTCTGGGAAGATCATTGGTACAGGAACTATTGGTAATTCCTCTATCTCTATTATTAATGTGTGGTTGGTAGATGGACTTGAACATAACCTGTTGAGTATCAGTCAGTTTTGTGACAATGGTTATGATGTGATGTTTGAAAAGACCAACTACATAGTAATCAACAAAGATAACAAGTCCATAGTGTTCAAAGGAAAGAGAGTAGAGAATGTCTATAAAATCGATTTCTCTAAACTGGTTGATTAGAAGGTCATTTGTCTTCTGTCAATGAATGATAAGAAGTGGGTATGACACAGAAGGTTGGGACATGCTAACTAGAGGTTAATCTCTAAGCTTAGTAAGTTACAACTTGTCAAAGGCCTACCTAACATTGACTATCATTCAGATGCACTCTGTGGTGCATGCCAGAGAGGAAAAATTATGAAATCATCTTTTAAAGCTAAAGACATTGTCTCAACCTCCAGACCTTTAGAACTACTTTATATTGATTTATTTTGACCAGTTAACACTGCATCTTTATATGGAAGCAAGTATGGACTAGTCTGAAAAGTAAAGATAATGCATATGATGTATTCAGTAACTTCTTCACTCAAATATAGTCTGAAAAAGAAATGAAGATTTTGAAAATCAGAAGTGATCATGGTGGAGAATTTGAAAATGAGCCATTTGAAACTTTTTGTGAAAAACAGGGAATTGTCCATGAATTCTCTTCTCCTAGAACTCCACAACAAAATGGGGTCGTAGAGAGAAAGAATAGAACTTTACAAGAAATGGCTAGAACCATGATTCATGAAAACAATTTAGCTAAACATTTCTGGGCAGAAGCAGTGGATACAATATATCTTACATTCATCAATTTGGATGTACCTGTTACATTCTAAATAACAAGTTCTACCTAAAGAAATTTGATGCCAAGGCCCAAAGAGGAATCTTTTTAGGCTACTCTGAAAGGTCAAAGACATACATAGTGTATCATTCAGAGACACTCTGTGTTGAAGAATCTATGCACGTTAAATTTGATGACAAAGAGCCTGGAAGTGAAACTCCAGAGCAAGATGACAGTTGTGAAGATATACAGATTACTGAAGATACTCCAGAACCTGATCAAACTAGTGATTCTGAAGTAAGTCCAGAAGCTGAACTAACCTCAGAAGCTCAAGATGAAGTAGCTTCTGATGAAGCTCAAGATGGCTCTCAGCAAGCAAATCAATCCAAAAATACGTTCAAGCACAAGTCTTCACATCCTGAGGATCTAATCGTTGGAAACAAAGACAGTCCCAGAAGAACAAGATCATACTTCAGACAAGAAGAGTCTGTGATAGGATTGTTATCAGTGATTGAACCTGCTACAGTTGATGAAGCACTTTCAGATGATGGATGGATATTAGCTATGCAAGAAGAGCTTAATCAGTTTCAAAGAAATGATGTGTGGGATCTGGTACCCAAACCACCTCAGAAGAACATTATTGGAACAAAATGGGTATTCAGAAACAAGTTGAATGAACAAGGTGAAGTAACCAGAAACAAAGCTAGACTTGTTGCACAAGGTTACAGTCAATAAGAAGGCATTGATTACACTGAAACATTTGCTCAGTTGCAAGATTGGAAGCAATCAGGTTACTTCTATCATATGTAGTTAATCATGGCATAATATTATATCAAATGTATGTCAATAGTGCATTTCTTAATGGTGTCATAGAAGAAGAAGTGTATGTCAAGCAACCTCCTGGTTTTGAGGATCTTAAGCATCCTGACCATGTTTATAAACTTAAGAAATCACTATATGGCTTGAAACAAGCTCACAAAGCTTGGTATGATAGACTAAGTAATTTCCTGATTAAAAACGATTTTAAAAGAGGTCAAGTTGACACAACACTCTTTACAAGGACTCTTGAGAAAGACATTCTTGTTGTGCAGATATATGTTGATGATATAATATTTGGTTCTACTAATGCATCTTTTTGCACGGAATTTTCTAAGTTAATGCAGGATGAATTTTAAATGAGCATGATGGGAGAATTGAAGTTCTTCCTAGGCATTCAAATCAATCAATGTAAAGATGGAGTATATGTTCATCAAACAAAGTACACAATGGAGCTTCTGAAGAAATTCAAGCTGGAAGATTGTAAATTGATGAACATTCTAATGAATGCAACATGCACCTTAAGCAAAGAAGATACTAGATCAAAGGTATATCAGAAGTTCTATAAAGGTATGATTGGTTATTTGTTATACCTCACTGCATCCAGGCCAGATATTTTATTCAGTGTATGCTTGTGTGCAAGATTCCAGTCAGATCCTAGGGAATCTTATTTAACAGCTGTTAAGAGAATCTTCAGGTATCTGAAAGGAACAACTAATCTTGGACTCCTTTACAGGAAATCCTTAGATTATAAGTTGATTGGATTTTATGATGCTGATTATGCTGGTGACAGGATTGAAAGAAAATCAACCAGTGGTAACTGTCAGTTCTTGGGAGAGAATCTAATATCCTGGGCTAGCAAAAGACAAGCAACTATTGCTATGTCTACAGCAGAAGCAGAATACATTTCAGCTACAAGTTGTTGTACACAACTACTCTGGATGAAACATCAGTTGGAAAATTATCAGATTAACGCTAACAGTATTCCCATCTTTTGTGATAATACTGCTGTTATTTGTTTGTCAAAAAATCCAATTCTACATTCAAGAGCCAAGCACGTTGAAATCAAACACCATTTTATTAGAGATTATGTTCAAAAAGGAATTCTGGATATACAATTCATTGATACTGAACATCAGTGGGCTGATATATTCACTAAACCTTTAACTGTTGAAGGATTTGATTTTATTAAGAAAAATTTAAACATGCACTTTGACTTTGTGTTTGATTGAAATTTCTTGCTCCTGAACTAGAAGTTAGGTTCTGAAGTCAGTTCAGAAGCTATGGTCCATTAGAAGCTCTTAACTGAGATTCTGAGGAAAATGTGGTTCTGAAGATTGTTGGAACAAAATGTGTTTAACAATAAACCCTAAAGAGTTTTGATGATAACAAGGTATTAAAAATTGACAATTGGTATTGCTAACATTTGTTCAAGTGTACAGGACCATAAACAAAGTGTTATATCTTAACAAGGTTCTAGAAGAACAAATAAAGAGCAAAGGAAGTATTTATTTGAAGCTTAAAGCGCTCCTGAAGAAAAGCGCTCCTGAAGAGTATGACGTCATCAGAAGTTGATTCTTCAGAAGCATCAGTATTTCACCAGAAGCGAAATGATTCAAGTTTTTATGAATTAAGTGTTGTATTTTGGAGCGAAAGTCTTGTAGAAGTGGTAGAAGATCACATGGAGGTCACACGTTCTCATTTGAAAGCATCTGGTTGCTAAATTACAAAGAGCGTTGACAAATGTACTATGTACGAACTGTACAACCACCTTCTCCACTACTCTGTTCTCTGTCTCAGCTACCAGACAAGAACAACAGCTCTCTTGTACAACCAAGCCTGCATCCTTGTTCCCTCTCAATCAGAATGGATTTGAAATTGATCCTTTATAGGACAATAACTTAATCAAGCAAAGAATCATTGGTGAAAGATCAAGCTTCAACAACGACTCTTTTTGGATGTGTTGGCACTTACAACGTTCATTTCACACCTCTATATAAAGGAGTGAAGACTTGAAGAACAACAGGACTCTACAATATTTAAAAAGCGCCAAAACTCTGTCAAATTGTTTAAGCATCCAAAGTTCACTTAGAATTTCAGTTTTCAAGTTCATATCTTTGAAATTCTTAAGTCTTTAGAGTCTGTATCTGATTTGTATTGTGAACACCACTGATTGTATATCAAGTGTTCAACCTCAAACATTTTCTGTGTAATTTTGTTTGATAGAAGTCTCTTGCTTGTGTGCTTGAGCATTAGAAGTCTCTTGATTGTGTTCTTGAGCATTTGAAGTCTCTTGCCTGTGTGCTTAAGCATTTGTAATTAGATATTACTTTAGTGAACTCTCCTTGGAAGTGCAAGGGGGACAGGACTACTTCCGGTTTGTGGAAGGAACCTGTATAAATTGCTTGTGTCCTGCTTCTTCTCTTTTCTCTCTGTTTATCATTCCGCTGAACATCATCTTCAGAAGCTGTCTTATCTGCTTCTGATCATACGTGTTCTGAGTTTTAAGAGAAAACGATAATTTGTAAAACACAATTCAACCCCCCCTTCTTGTGTTTTTCTCCCCTTCAATTGGTATCAGAGCAAGGTTCTGTTGTCAACACCTAACAATGTAACAGTCCAAGATCTGAGAAAAACATGTCTGCTGAATCATCTGTTTCTGGTTCTGCTGGCTCTGGTGGTAATCATCATGCTGTATCCTATGATTATAGTGAAAAGAAAACTAACTCAGGGAAGGTTCCAAAGTTTAATGGAGATCCTAAAGAGTTTTCTTGGTGGAAAACCAACTTCTACAGTTATATCATGGGCTTAGATGAAGAACTATGGGATATTCTGGAAGATGGAGTTGGTGACTTAGTCCTTGATGAAGAAGGAGCTGCTGTTGATAGAAAGATTCATACTCCTGCTCAGAAAAAGATGTACAAGAAACATCACAAGATCAGAGGCTCTCTGGTTTCTGCTATACCACGAGCAGAGTACATGAAGATGAGTGATAAATCAACTGCTAAAGCTATGTTTGCATCTTTATGTGCTAACTATGAAGGAAGCAAGAAAGTCAGAGAAGCCAAAGCACTGATGCTTGTTCATCAGTATGAGTTGTTCAAGATGAAGGATGATGAAAGTATTGAGGAGATGTACTTAAGATTTCAAACCCTAGTCTCTAGACTCCAAATACTGAAGAAAAGCTATGTTGCTTCTGATCACGTGAGCAAGATTCTCAGAAGCCTACCTGCCAGACGGAGACCAAAGGTGACTGCCATTGAGGAAGCTAAAGATTTAAACACTTTAAGTGTTGAAGATCTTGTTAGTTCTCTCAAAGTTCATGAGTTAAGTCTTAATGAACATGAGTCTACTAAAAGGAGTAAATCAATAGCTCTTCCATCCAAAGGCAAGTCATCAAAAGCTCTCAAGGTGGCTGAGTCTGAAGAAGAAGATTCACCAACTGGAGATTCTGATGAAGAGGTAACTGAGATGATGGCTGTGCTCTCAAACAGACTTCAGTATCTAGCCAAAAAGAACAAGAAGTTTGTGTCCATAAGAGGTAGCTTCAGAAGCTCAAAGAAGGAAGATCAGAAGGGATGCTTCAATTGCAAGAAGCCTGGTCATTTCATTGCTGATTGCCCTGATCTTTAGAAGGAAAAAGCAAAGGAAAAGTCAAAGAAACCAACATTCAAGTCAAGCAAGTTCAAGAAACAGTTAAAGCAGAGTTTGATGGCCACATGGGATAATTTGGATAGTGAATCTGAGTCTGACAAAGAAGAATCTGATGAAGGTGCAAAGGTAGCTGTTGGGTTAGTAGTAGCTACAGCAACTTCAGAAGCTGAAACTGAATCAGATTCAGAAGATGAAAACACGGTATATTCCAAGATCCCTAGAGAAGAACTGATAGAGTCACTTAAAGAACTCCTCACTCATTTTGAATTGAGAACCAATGAGTTGAAAGCTTTGAAAGAAAAATATGTTGCTTTGATGAAGCAACAAGAATCAACTCTATTGGATCTAAAAGCTTCTGAAGAAGGACTCAGAGGTTTTGACTTCATATGCAAGACATATGAAGACAAACTTAAGTTCTTGTGTCAGAAGCTGCAAGAAAATTGTGATGGAAAGTCTTTAAGTAACCATGAGATTGCTCTTGAAGATTTCATTATTTCTGGTATTGACAGAAGCAGGATTGCTTCTATGATTTATAGCATTTACAAAAACAATGGCAAAGGGATTGGATTTTCAGAAGCTAAATCTAATGAAACCAACCTCAAAGCATATTGTGAATGCATAAAGGAAGGATTGAAAACCTTCTTTGTTCCTGAAGGTGCCAAAATGGAAACTGCTGCTCAGTCAGAACCTGAAGCTTCCAGTTCTAAGGCTAAGATTACATCAAAGTCAAAGAACTTCAAGCCTAAGGGTATGATAAATTCTGAATCTAAGACCACAAAGATTAAAATTCTGAAGAAATCAGAACCTGTTCCTCAGAGTCTGATAAAATCAGAATCTGATGTCCTAAAGTCTAAGGTTCAGAAGGGCAAAGCAGTTGTTGCTCCTGAAGTATCAAAACCAAAAGTTGAAAAACCTAAGGTAATGATTAATCAGAAGCTACCCAAAAAGCATCTAAAGGATCAGGAATTGGTGAGTAAATCTTCCAGCTCTAACCCCAAAGGACCCATAAAGCAATGGGTACCTAAATCTGAAATTGTCAATACTGCAGGTTTGTCTAAAAGCAAGAACAAAACAAAAGTCATGGTACCTGGACAGTGGTTGCTCAAGGCACATGACAGGAGAGAAGTCAATGTTCCTATCCCTCACAATGAAAGAAGGAGGAAATGTAAAGTTTGGAGGCAACCAGTCTGGGAAGATTATTGGTACGGGGACTATTGGTAATTCCTCTACCTCTATTAATAATGTGTGGTTGGTAGATGGGCTTGAACATAACCTATTGAGCATCAGTCAATTCTATGACAATGGTTATGATGTATTATTTGAAAAAACTAACTGCACGGTAATCAAAAAGAATGATAAGTCCATAGTGTTCAAGGGAAAGAGAGTGGAAAATGTCTACAAAATCAATTTCTCTGAACTAGCTGATCAGAAGGTAATTTGCCTTCTGTCAATGAATGATAAGAAATGGATGTGGCATAGAAGGCTGGGACATGCTAACTGGAGACTAATCTCTAAGCTTAGCAAGTTACAGCTTGTCAAAGGCCTTCCTGACATTGATTATCATTCAGATGCACTCTGTGGTGCATGTCAGAAAGGAAAAATTGTTAAATCATCTTTCAAAGCAAAAGACAGTGTTTCCACCTCAAGACCCTTAGAACTGCTTCACATTGACCTATTTGGACCAGTTAACACTGCATCCTTATATGGAAGTAAGTATGGATTAGTCATTGTTGATGATTACAGCAGATGGACTTGGGTGAAATTCCTGAAAAGCAAAGATCATGCATACGATGTATTCAGTAACTTCTGTACCCTTATTCAATCTGAAAAAGAAGCCAAAATTTTGAAAATTAGAAGTGATCATGGTGGTGAATTTGAAAATGAGCCATTTGAAGCTTTTTGTGAAAAACATGGAATCTTCCATGAATTCTCTTCTCCTAGAACTCCACAACAGAATGGGGTTGTAGAAAGAAAGAATAGAACTTTGCAAGAAATGGCCAGAACCATGATCCACGAAAACAATTTGGCAAAACATTTTTGGGCAGAAGCTGTGAATACAGCGTGTTATGTCCAAAATAGGATCTACATCAGACCTATCTTGGAGAAAACAACATATGAACTGTTTAAAGGAAGAAAACCCAATATCTCTTACTTTCATCAGTTTGGATGTACATGTTACATTCTAAACAACAAGCTCTACCTAAAGAAATTTGATGCCAAGGCCCAAAGAGGAATCTTTTTAGGTTACTCTGAAAGGTCAAAGGCATACAGAGTGTATAATTCAGAGACACTCTGTGTTGAAGAATCTATGCACGTTAAATTTGATGACAAAGAGCTTGAAGATAAAACTTCAAAGCAAGATGAAGGTTCTGCAGAGATACAGGTTCCTGAAGACATTCCAGAACCTGATCAGTCAGTTGAATCTGAAGATAGTCCAGAAGCTGCACCCACATCAGAAGCTCCTGATGAAGTTGCTCCTGATGAAGTTGCTCCTGATGAAGCGCAAAATGGCTCACAGCAAGCAGATTCATCCAACAATACTTTCAAATACAAGTCTTCTCATCCTGAGGATCAAATCATTGGAAGTAAAGAAAGTCCCAGAAGAACAAAATCACACTTCAGACAAGAAGAATCTATGATAGGACTAATATCAATGATTGAGCCTACAACAGTTGAAGAAGCACTTTCAGATGATGGATGGATCATAGCTATGCAAGAAGAGCTGAATCAATTCCAACGAAATGATGTGTGGGATCTGGTACCCAAACCTTCTCAGAAGAACATTATTGGAACAAAATGGGTATTCAGAAACAAGCTGAATGAGCAAGGTGAAGTAACCAGAAACAAAGCCAGACTTGTTGCACAGGGGTACAGTCAACAAGAAGGCATTGATTACACCGAAACATTTGCTCCAGTTGCAAGGTTGGAAGCAATCGGGTTACTTTTATCTTATGCAATTAATCATGGAATAGTATTATATCAAATGGATGTCAAGGGTGCGTTTCTTAATGGTGTCATAGAAGAAGAAGTGTATGTCAAACAACCTTCTGGTTTTGAGGATCTGAAACATCCTGACCATGTTTACAAACTAAAGAAATCACTACATGGCTTGAAACAAGCTCCCAGAGCTTGGTATGATAGACTAAGTAATTTCCTGATTAAAAACGATTTTAAACGAGGTCAAGTTGATACAACACTCTTCAGAAGGACTCTTGAGAAAGACATTCTTGTTGTGCAAATATATGTTGATGATATAATATTTGGTTCTACTAATGCATCTCTTTGCAAGGAATTCTCTAAGTTAATGCAGGATGAATTTGAAATGAGCATGATGGGAGAACTGAAGTTCTTCCTGGGCATTCAAATTAATCAAAGCAAAGATGGAGTATATGTTCATCAGACAAAATATACGAAGGAGCTTCTGAAGAAGTTCAAGCTTGAAGATTGCAAACTGATGAACACTCCAATGCATCCTACATGCACCTTAAGCAAAGAAGATGAATGATCAAAAGTAGACCAGAAGCTATACAGAGGTATGATTGGTTCTCTGTTATACCTCACTGCATCTAGGCCAGATATTTTATTCAGTGCATGCTTATGTGCAAGGTTTCAGTCAGATCCTAGAGAATCTCATTTAACTGCAGTTAAAAGAATCTTCAGGTATCTGAAAGGAACAACTAATCTGGGACTTCTTTATAGAAAATCCTCAGATTACAAGCTAATTGGATTCTGTGATGCTGATTATGCTGGTGATAGGATTGAAAGAAAGTCAACCAGTGGCAATTGTCAATTCTTGGGTGATAATCTGATATCCTGGGCTAGCAAAAGACAAGCAATTATTGCTATGTCTACAGCAGAAGCAGAATACATTTCAGCTGCAAGTTGTTGCACACAACTACTCTGGATGAAACATCAACTGGAAGATTATCAGATACATGCTAACAGTATTCCCATCTTTTGTGATAATACTACTGCTATCTGTTTGTCAAAGAATCCAATTCTGCATTCAAGAGCCAAGCATATTGAGATCAAACACCATTTTATCAGAGATTATGTTCAAAAAGGAATTTTAGATATACAATTCATTAATACTGAAAATCAATGGGCTGATATATTTACTAAACCTTTAACAGTTGAAAGATTTGATTTTATTAAGAAAAATTTGAACATGCATTATGTGTTTGATTAAAATTGCTTGCTCCTGAATAAGAAGTTTAGGTTTTGAAGTCACTTCAGAAGCCATAGTCCATCAGAAGCTCTTAAGTAAGGTTCTGAGGAGAATGTGCTCCTGATGAGTCATCAGAATCTCAAACTTCAGAAGAGAATCTTTGTGCTCCTGAATAGTAGGAGTTAGTGGAATTTCTGGAGTTGCTTCTGACGACATCTGTCCCACTAACTTATACAGCTCATCTGAAATCTGATAGCGTGGCATAAATGTATTGGTGTATAACTCAAAGGGCAATGATGATCTTTATGCTTTTCGTAGTACTATCTTGCGCCCCCTACTGTCATTAATGCTGTGTTTGTTTGTCCCCTGTCATTCAAACGTTTTTACTAAAAGCACTTAAACAAAAACACACACTACTCACTTCACAACCTACACTTTCTGTTTTTGTTTTCGTAACTGCTAAGAAAACCTCTCAACTTAGAACCCTAAATTTCATCATCTTCAAATCAATCTATGGCATCATCAAGTTCAGTTCAAGAATCCGGTACTTCGAATCAACAAGCTTCTCAACAGCAACCAGAAAGGGCTGCGTACCTACTAAGTGGATCTACCATGAGTCTACAAGAACATCAACTGAAGATCCAAGTAGAAAACCCAGTAGATTTCATGTCTCTGATGTTTCACGGATGCGACATCAAGAACTTCTACGCTACACAAGGATGGCTACGGTATTTCGATATGCTGAATGGTCCTACTTACAAAGCTCTAGTGAGGCATTTCTGGGTTAGGGCAAGCATCTTTGATAAGAAAGCCGCAGAAGAAGAAGAAAGGAACTTAGTTCTCTTGTATCCAGAGCTTGCTGGAAAATCAAGGGAAGAAATGCAACTGGAACCCTTCACTGGCACTGAGATTAGATCCAGTGTGATGGGTGTCCCTGTGAAGATCAACGAACAGATTATTGCTTCAGTCCTGGGCATAAATGCTGAAGGAATCTATTCTGGGATTGAAATTCCCAACCCTCAGACCAGCACCTGGAAGGAAACTGTCAACATGACCCTGTTCAACTCTAAGAAGGGTGGAAAGTACAGTGACCTGGATATTCAGAAGAAGATGCTTCTGAAGATCCAGTATGAAAATCTTCTACCTAAGGGAGGTGGTGGTGATCAACCCTCCCTAGCTCACAAAATCTTCATTCATCACATCTACAATGATGAAAAGGTCAACCTGCCAAGGTACATCTTCAAGTACATGGTCAAGGAGCTATGGAAAAGCCAGAATGAGGACAGACTCTAGGTTCCCTATGGAAGACTTTTGTCTGAGATCTTTCATCAAGGAGGGATCATTGAAGCCCTCAGCCAAACAAGGTTCTATACAGATCAGATGCTGGATACTGTAGTTGGAAAGGTGATCAATGGACAGACACTGAAGAACATGCAATTGATAAAGAGATTCACTCCTCTCAGCTCAGACTTGAGTGAATCTACTGTTGTATCTGATTTGATGGCAAACTTCCCACCAATTTGCAAGAAGGATACCTTAGCTGTACAGATGACACTTCTGAGTGACCATTTTGCTAACACTGGGGAAAGAATCAGTCTAAATGAAGTTCCTGAGGAAATGCCAGGAAGTAAACTGCCAGTAGAGAAAGGCAGAAAATCCAAAAGAAAAGTACTCACTCAGGAGGAGTACTTAGAAGGTGAAAATCCTTCTAAGAAGGCAAAGAAAGTTAAGGCTCCTGAGAAGTCCAAAACTGGTGCTTCTGAAGGTTCAAATATTCAAGAAGAGGTTCAGGATCTGAACCCAGAAGCCATTATTCAACAGAAGACCAGAAGTGGCAAACCTGTTGCTTCTGCATCTACTACAACTGCCAAACAGATTCCTCATAAGAAGAAGAGAACTCCAAAGCTGAGAAAACTTAAAGAATCTGTTTACACTGCTGAAGAAAGTGCAGCTGTAGAGGCACAAGAAGTAGAGCCAACCAACGTTCAAGCTGAAAGAGTCAGTTCCATGTTTGTGATGACTCCTGAGATGCCTAAGAGATGCAAGGAGCATGCCAACAAGTTGATGGCTGAAAAGAAGAAGAAATTGGCTCTTTAGAAGCTACAAAGAGAAGAAAAGATCAAGGAATTGGGACTGGAAGGCTGTGACAAATATTACTTGGACAAGATTACAGAAGTCTAAGAGATCTCTAAGAAGGTGGATGAAGAAGCGTTGAAGGCTTCTAAAGAGGCTGCTACTGAACTGGTTACCAGGGAGGTAAGGAAGAAAAAGAAAGCTGATACTGAAGCTCTTCAGAAGGTCCTGGATCTTGCTAAGAACATTGAAGTGCCTACTTCAGTGTTGCTCAAGGATGCTGCTGCTAAAGTAGCTGAGCAAGCTTTGAAGAGCACTGAAGAACTTCAAGCTGAAGTGACTGTTGAAGCTGCAAGCATTTTGTTAGCTCCTGGATCAGAATCTATATCAGGTACATCTTCTACACAACCATTGATACATATAGAATCTGGCTCCTCTCCCTCATCTTCCTCCCAATCCAAAACCTCATCATCCTCATCTACTGATTTGGATGATGTTCCAATTAGCATACTTCGAAAAGGCCAATCACCATCTTCTAAACTCCACAAAAAGCCTTCCAAATTCGTTTCTCCTCTTAAACCCATGGAACCTCCTATTGAAGTTAGGGTCAGTAATTTGCTTGAATTGAAATACAGCAAATTACCTCCTAATCATCCACTTCAACCACAAACCATACAACCAATCAACATGATCATTCCTGATCAGCCAGAAGATGATTCTGTTATTAACAATCTTAGCAGTCATCTATCTGGTGAATTACCAAACGCTGACCTAACACCACATAAAGCCTCTGAAGTAACAACTTCAGAAGTTGCTTCAGAAAGCCCACAACAATAATCACCTAAACTACAATTGCCCCAATCCGTTCCTGAACAATCTGTTCCTGAACAAAATGTTCCTGAACACACTGTTCCTGAACAAACTTTTTCTTAACATACTCCTGAACCTACTTCTTCTGAAAATGCAATGGAGATTGATGATTTAGTCATATATCTTGATGCAGAAACTGATCAATCCTCACCTATGGAGGTTGACCAGTCTGCTTCTGATCAATCACAATCTCAATCTGCTAGCAATTCTCAATCTTCTACCTCCAACAACCTACAAATTGAACCAATTGCTGCTCCTAGACCTAGAAAACAACCTTCACCACCCACCAGATTCTTAGATTCAAATGTATTAAGAGGTGTGTGTGAAGATATTGCTGATAAGATGATCAAGCTCATTTCATCCAGAAATGACTTGAGTCACAGAGAGAGCTATGAGAAACAGTGGAGTAGGCTCAAGGAAAGAGTCGAAAATGTAATGAATGCACTATCCTCCACTTGTGTTGAAGCTCATAAGCAAGCTAAGAAAAAGCTTCAGGACTGGTTAAATGGTATTAACGAGGACCTTGAAGAAGTTAAGATACTGGGAACCTGGGCAAGATCGTCTTTGAGTATCAGAGGAAGGGAACCAACTGATTTTCTCCCTTAGTATATTCACCCTAAGGACCTGGATTTATCTTTCCTAACGAAGGTAAATCTATAGGCATCAGCTCCTGATCTGGCTTTAGTTCAGAAGAACAAGATCCTAGAAGAGAAGAACCAGAAGCTAGAGAAAGATTTGTTTGAACAAAGGCTACTCCTTCTGGAACACAAAGCTGAAACTGATGCTAAGTTGGAAGAAGCCAGGATCAGAGAAGAGAATATGGCTAGAAGCTTAGCTGAAATGCAGAAGAAGCAAGAGGAAACAAATGAACTGCTCAAGAAGATTCTTGAAAACACAATCAGACAGCCCAACCCTTAGTTGCACACTTATTGTTGTTGATTGTTGTGTTTTCTTCATCTTTATCTTTGTTTATCTTGAATGCCTCTGAACCTATTTTGCTTCGAATATTACTTTGCTTCTGAAATTCTATACTTCTGACCTTGTATACTGCTTCTGAATGTCTGTTTTTAACGCATATTGTTTTTGATATGATTATTCTCTGAACCTTTTATTCACTATGTTTTTCTCTTTCTTTTGTTAATTTCTTTTTGTTAATGACAAAAGGGGGAGTAAGTGTGATAGTATTTAAAGGCTCTGAGCCCCATTAATTTTTTTTTGAAATTTCTTGCTCCTGAACTAGAAGTTAGGTTCTGAAGTCAGTTCAGAAGCTATGGTCCATTAGAAGCTCTTAACTGAGATTCTGAGGAAAATGTGGTTCTGAAGATTGTTGGAACAAAATGTGTTTAACAATAAACCCTAAAGAGTTTTGATGATAACAAGGTATTAAAAATTGACAATTGGTATTGCTAACATTTGTTCAAGTGTACAGGACCATAAACAAAGTGTTATATCTTAACAAGGTTCTAGAAGAACAAATAAAGAGCAAAGGAAGTATTTATTTGAAGCTTAAAGCGCTCCTGAAGAAAAGCGCTCCTGAAGAGTATGACGTCATCAGAAGCTGATTCTTCAGAAGCATCAGTATTTCACCAGAAGCGAAATGATTCAAGTTTTTATGAATTAAGTGTTGTATTTTGGAGCGAAAGTCTTGTAGAAGTGGTAGAAGATCACATGGAGGTCACACGTTCTCATTTGAAAGCATCTGGTTGCTAAATTACAAAGAGCGTTGACAAATGTACTATGTACGAACTGTACAACCACCTTCTCCACTACTCTGTTCTCTGTCTCAACTACCAGACAAGAACAACAGCTCTCTTGTACAACCAAGCCTGCATCCTTGTTCCCTCTCAATCGGAATGGATTTGAAATTGATCCTTTATAGGACAATAACTTAATCAAGCAAAGAATCATTGGTGAAAGATCAAGCTTCAACAACAACTCTTTTTGGATGTGTTGGCACTTACAACGTTCATTTCACACCTCTATATAAAGGAGTGAAGACTTGAAGAACAACAGGACTCTACAATATTTAAAAAGCGCCAAAACTCTGTCAAATTGTTTAAGCATCCAAAGTTCACTTAGAATTTCAGTTTTCAAGTTCATATCTTTGAAATTCTTAAGTCTTTAGAGTCTGTATCTGATTTGTATTGTGAACACCACTGATTGTATATCAAGTGTTCAACCTCAAACATTTTCTGTGTAATTTTGTTTGATAGAAGTCTCTTGCTTGTGTGCTTGAGCATTAGAAGTCTCTTGATTGTGTTCTTGAGCATTTGAAGTCTCTTGCCTGTGTGCTTAAGCATTTGTAATTAGATATTACTTTAGTGAACTCTCCTTGGAAGTGCAAGGGGGACAGGACTACTTCCGGTTTGTGGAAGGAACCTGTATAAATTGCTTGTGTCCTTCTTCTTCTCTTTTCTCTCTGTTTATCATTCCGCTGCATACGCTCCTAAACATCATCTTCAGAAGTTGTCTTATCTGCTTCTGATCATACGTGTTCTGAGTTTTAAGAGAAAACGATAATTTGTAAAACACAATTCAACCCCCCCCCCCCCTTCTTGTGTTTTTCTCCCCTTCAAAGATGACATCAGCATCTTAACTTCAGTAGCTGGACTTTGTGCTTCTGAATAGCAGAAGTTAGTGGAATTGTTGGAGTTGCTTCTGGTAACACATGTCCCACTAACTAGACAGCGCATCTGAAGTTTGCTAATGTGGCTTATTTATATTGGTGTGTAACTTGAAGGGCAATGATGATGTTTATGCTTTGAATGTACTATTCTCGCGCCCCCAACTGTCATTAATGTTGTGTTTGTTTGTCCCCTCTGAAATTGCAATCGTTTTTACTCAAAACACTTAGACAATCACACATTTATCTCTTCACTACCTACACTTTCTATTTTCAAACACTCTCTGCGAAGTGAAACTCTTTTTCCCCAAATTCAAAACTTAAGAACCCTAAAACTTCATCATCATCATCAATGGCATCCTCAAGCTCTATTCCAGAATCAGCTATTCAAGAAACAACTCAAGGAACATCTACTCAACAAGAAGCTCTGGCTTATGAGATCTGTCATCGCGATTTTCGGGTGTCAAGTCATTAATTAGGCTTGAACCTTTCAATCATTGATGTCTCTATTTTTTTGGGGAAGGGAAAAATTGAGAAAACCCTTAGAAATTCTACGTTCGGGGCAATTTTCGCTACGGGAAGGTGTTAGGCACCCGCAACGACTATAGTATTCTATAGGAGCCGTTTTTCTAGATTTATCTTTTACGCTTTATTTTAAATGCTATTTTGAAAAGGATTATTTTTTTAGAATGGGGGGAGAAGATGGTTTGGATTTTATTTTTAGTGGACTTGGAGAGGTTTTGACCTCTTGCCTACATACCCTTTTAAGGGATCAAACTCCATGTAGTTCTCTTCCAGAAAAGATTTTTGTGGGTTAGTTTGTTTTTAATTTTGAAAATGGTTTTGAAGAAGAGAAAAGGGGCCTTAAAGGCATGAGATTAAAAAAAGTGAGGTTGTTTCAATTATTAAAGAAAAAGGTTAAAGTTGGCATTTAAAATTCATTTGCATTTTGATTAAGAAAATAAAAGGAAAAAATGTTGTGGAGTTTTGACTCCAAGATTATTATGAAAATGATTTTCGAGTGAGGAGTTATTTGTTTTTGTTTTCCTTGAAAAAATGAATATTTTCTAAGTATCGCGTCTCCTAAACATACATCTAAAACGGTAAACATACAACGTGTGTGCGTGTCGGTGCTTGTGTCGGTGTACATCACTATAGTGTCCATTGTCCTTTACATTTGGCCCTAGTTTACATGCTATGGTCTTGCAAGAAATTTAAAGGAATCAAAACTACCCTAAAATATTACATAGAAATTGATGGAAAACTGCATGAACTAACTAAAGAAATGAAGGTGGAATGAGATGCTTAGCATGCATGAAACACAAAGTGAAAGGGTTAGTGAAGCAAGATAAAATGATAGCAAAATATAAAATCTAAACAAAGCAAAAGAGAAGAAAGCAAGGAGAGTGCATGTAAACCTATGCTACTTACAAAGCATGAAAAGAACCAAATGGACTTAGACTAACACTATAGAAACTAACAATCATTATTGCAAAAATGTGTACAAAAATCAAGTCTAACAAATTTAGAAATATTGTGAAATTGGAAACAAGAATTGCACTAAACCAAAATTGGAAACCGAGCAAAATTGGAAACAAAAGTTGAACCACACAAAGTTGCAAAATATCGCAAAATAGGCATCACAAATCAAACTAACAAAGTAGCAAAATATTACAAAATAGGCATCACAAATCAAACTAACAAAGTAGCAAAATATTACAAAATAGGCATCACAAATCAAACTAACAAAGTAGCAAAATATTACAAAATTCTAAGTTTAACAACATTGGGAATATTACAAAAGCATCAAACTTAACACAATCAAATGAGCTATTATGAGAACAGGGGTAAATCACCATGGAATCAAAAGCCAAGCACTAAAATCATATGATACAAATTTGAACTAAAAATCACACAAGGAAATTCACAAAAAAGCACCAAAACATACCAATTAAAAGGGAAATTTACACCTATCATTTTTATCAATTTTCAATATGCAAAATATCACAAAAAACAGTCACAAACACACCAAAACACATAGTAATTTTTTAGGAATTTTGTAAAAGCGTTTGAATGCACAGGGAGTCCAAATAGCAAGAATAGGAGTGAATATAGCAAGAAAACTCAAGAAACTGAAAGAAAACCAAAAAGCACAACAATACCCGGCCCAAACCCACGGGGTTGATGGATCCGGATCTCCAGAACGCCTTAGAGGCGTTGGATTGATCCAGATCCATCAAGACCTAGATCAAACGGACTAAAGCACGGGATGGTGAACCAAGGCTGGGCTGGTCCGGTTCAGTTGCTTATAAATATATAGAGGGACCGGTCCAGCTCATTTTCCACTTCCCTCTCTCTCTCTCTTCACTAGTTCTAGTGAGAGAAGCTCTCGCCTCTCTCTTCTCCCTCCCTCGCCGGTTTCTGAGAAAGACGGCCGGAGAGGATGAAGATCTGGCCGGAACCCTCAAGGTCCGCCGGAATCTTCATCTTCTCCGGCGAGATCTGCAGATTCCGACATTCAAAAATTCCAGAACCCGACCAAACCTACCTCAATCCACTCGCCTTCTAATCCTGAGTATGAATCTAACACTGAAATTTACATGCATCAACTGAAACGATGTAGATCTTGAATTCTTTGTTCACGGATTTCGAATGGTTTTGGTTCTGTTCTTGGTTCAAATCTTTTTCTGAAATGATTTTGTTTACGGATTCGTTGGTTTACAACGATTAATACTCGTTGTAAACCTTGGAACCTTCACGGTTTTCACAGATTTCTAGGGTTTCATGATTTTTTGAACCAAAATCCTTCGAATCTCCTACGGATCTACACCAATTTAGACTCGTTGTTGTTTCCGAACATGCAAGAGGTAAGTTCATGCGTTTACCTGTGTTTTAATCGGAGATTCGAACTGATATCTTCAAGAACTCTTTGAATCTGATTCTGTTTGTTGGTTTCTGGCTTGAATCCGAAAATAAATCGGTAAACGCTTCCTCTTCCTCTTCACCGGTTCGGATTCCTTGAATTTCTTTCTTTCTTCTTCTCAATTCGCTCCTCTGTGATCGCGCTTGAGTTCGCCGCTTCCAGTGGTGAATTCGCGCTTGAATTGCAGAGGAACTAGCTCAATGATGAAGATTCACCATTGAATCTCTGAGAGTTAACACCATTTCCATGAATTTGGCTCGAATTCGGTTCTGAAAATTCTAGGGTTTGTGAATTGTTCTCGGTGAATTTTTCTGTTTTGATCTTAACTGCCAAGAGAGAGAAGATTCTTCTCTGTTTGTGATGTGGCGTGTAATGAGTGGGATCTCCTTGACTTGCACAGTGGCGTGGCCTTTTATAGGCTGCCATGTGTGCCTTTGAACCAATGGGAACCTGACACCTGGACTGGTACTTGCTTGCGTGGCCCTTTGATCTGAGCTGTAAAGACTTAAGGACTAAAATGCAATTTGAAAAGAAATAAGGACTGAACTGCAATTAAAAAGAATTTGGACTGCTTTGCAAATTAAAAGAATTGGGACTGTTTTGGAAAATGATAAACTGAAATTGGACTGTTTTGAAAATAAAATTGGACTCATGTGCAATTAAAACAAAATTTGGACTTATTTGTAAAAAGTAAAATAAAATTGGTAAAAAATGTAATTTTGGTAAAAATGACAAAACGGACTAAAACGGACAAACTACCAAAATGAGGTATTTCAAAATACCTCTCTGCCCAAAAATTGTTTGATGTGAAAAGACCAAAATGCCCCTAGGGACTAAAACGACTCAGACTGACTCAGATGCAAAACTTGAGATGATTTTTGGACAAGATTTGATTAATGATTCTTGCAGGCAAGTTGAAAAGACTCAGGGACAAATTGTAGGGACTAAAATGGGTTCCACTGCAGGAAATGACCAAAATACCCTTTTTGTATGACTTTTATGCAAAAATTCGTAATAAAATGCAAGAAAATGTGCAATAGTTTTAGAAACTTTCTTTGAGGACTTGTAGTGCAAGAAGAGCACTTTGGATGATTTTGTATGCAAGAAAATTTAAAGACAGAAATAGTAACATATGCAGTTGAAGTATAGTAGTAAATCGCAGAGCAATACACAGTGAATTGAAGAGTATCAGAAATAGAGAAGAAATTTGAACGAGTATTTTTAGGTCCAAAATGAGGGTATGACAGCTGCCCCTATTTAAGTTTCTTCGTCTGGAGGGTCAAGAGACGGAGTCTTTGGCTTGACAGGACGAAGACACTTAAATATCGACATTAGCACTGATTTTGGGCGTAAAAATTCGTTCGTAAATGTTATGTATGCCATGCAACATTTGGATTATGAATGCAAGACAGACTGAGAATTGAGTTTAACAAAAATATGTCGTATCCATTGCGGGATTGGTAGACATTAACAGAATAGCAAATAACAGAGTATGCCGTATCCATTGCAGGATTGGTAGACATTAACAAGATAGAAAATAACAAGACTCACTGGGGGAGACTCAAATAGCAAATTAACAGGTGCAAGTTGTTCTTTTGGCTTGAACTGGGAACTTGACCGGGAATACTGACAAGTAAAAGGGGCACAAGCTGTTCCTGGATTCGAACTGGCCGCTTGGCTGACGACAAAAACAAAGTAGGAAGCACAAGCTGTTCTTGTATTTGAACTAGCCGCTTGGCTGATAACAGACACACAGCACAGGCACAAGCTGTTCTTGGATTCGAACTAGTCACTTGACCGATAACAGGAATGAAAGCAAATCGACAGGTATAAGCTGTTCTTGGATGTGAACTAGCCACTTGACCGATAATAGGAATGAAAGCAAATCGACAGGTACAAGCTGTTCTTGGATGTGAACTAGCCACTTGACCGATAACAGGAATGAAAGCAAATCGACAGGTACAAGCTGTTCTTGGATGTGAACTAGGCACTTGACCGATAACAGAAACGAAATGACAGGCACAAGCTGTTCTTGGATGCGAACTAGCTACTTGGCCGATAACAGAAACGGATGGTTTTGCAAAAACAAATGGAAATTGATTGACATGACTGTAGGAGTCTGGAATTGACAGGACCGCAGAAGTTTGAAATTGACATGATTATAGATGTTTGAAATTGACTTGAGACTTTGACGGAGATTAACATAGGAATTGAAGATGCAATGTGCATGAACAGTGTAACAATTTTATCAGGTGCATGAGCATATAAGATGCATGATTATGCATGTATGAATGCTTTGAAATGCATGATGATTGGCAATTTGCAGGCATAATTTCGCAGGGACAGACAAAACATTGGAATATTGGGCACGTAATGGCTCGTGCTCTAACATATACTTGCGAAAGTTCCCCTGGGGGTGCCGTCGTTTGAAGACACATCAAGACCATTGTTGAGGGCAGGGAGCCATATCCCATTCATAGACTTGCAGAGAGCGAAACCTTTGATGGTACTGCCATTGTTGGACGCTCTGATGTCGAGCACGCTTTGGATATCGCATCTATGGCCAATGCTTTTTGTATGTTTGCTTTTTTTTCTTTTTTTTTTTACCCTCATTTTGCCTGGATCGCCCTTTCGGGTTTTCAATCCACTGGGGAATAAATTCTTTTCAAATGCCCCTGTTTTTGCCTGAATTGCCTTTGAAGGTCGTCAATCCATCGGGGTGCTCATTTTCGCCTAAGCCGCCCTTTCGGGTTTTCAGCTTAGCGAGCTTATTCATTTTTTTTGTATTTTTCATTCTGTTTTTTCATTCTTGCCATTGACCACAGATCGTACTGGGGAGAGAGCCTGCTGGTAACTTGCATTGAAATGGATATCAATACCCGTTTTTTCATACATGTTTCGTTTGAATGCACCTAGTTGCTCAGGTTGGTTTTCAAAATACACACAAAAAATTTCAATTTCAAAGATGTTTGTTTCAGACGTTGTCATTATCAAAATAGAAAGAAAATTTTGTATAAAGCTTTGAAAATAGAATGAAGAAATAGAGTTTCAAACAAAAGCATAGGCTCAAATCGACGTATAAGAGTAGTAGTCAGCCGAAGGCGTGACTCCACGGATTTACAAAGCTTGGAAAATGGTAATTTTATTGGTTGGTGGTACATTGAACACAGTAGTCATTACAGCCCCCAAAAATTTTGAATTCACAGGCGTAGCAGCTTCAGATGAGAGCGGCTATTCATCAGTTTGCTCGTGCCCCAAGGGGGTGGTGGTTTACCAGATATAGTCAATTGCCTTTCGTTTCAATCTCATTTTTGCATGAACCGCCCTTTCGGGTTTTCGGCTCATCGAGACGCTCATTTTTGCCTGAGTTACGTGTAATCTCAGCGAGCTTTTTTCATATTTACATTTTTTGTCCCTTATTTTGCCTGGACCGCCCTTTCGGGTTTTTGATCCACCGGGAAGCGCATTTTTGCCTAGGCCGCCCTTTCGGGTTTTCGACCTACCACGCTGTTCTTTTCATATATCTAGACAAATTATTTCTTGACTATATCGGCATTCACAGGGTTAGGAAGCTCCACACCATCCATGTGTGTAAGAATCAAGGCTCCGCCGGAGAAGGCCTTCTTGACAACGTATGGTCCTTCGTAGTTTGGAGTCCACTTGCCCCTTGGGTCGGGTTGCTGGCTTACTCTTCTTTTCAAAACAAGTTCACCTTCCTTGAATTCCCGAGGACGAACCTTCTTGTCAAAAGCAGTTTTCATTCTTGTTTGATATAGTCGTCCACGAGCCAAAGCATCCAGACGTCTTTCCTCAATCAAATTCAACTGATCGTACCGACTCTAGCACCATTCAGCCTCAGACAATTTTGCTTCCATGATCACACGGAGAGACGGGATTTCTACTTCCAAGGGGAGAACTGCTTCCATGCCATATACAAGGGAGAAAGGTGTTGCCCCGGTCGAACTGCGTACTGTAGTGCGATAGCCGTGTAGGGCATAAGGCAACATCTCATGCCAGTCTTTGTATGTAGTTACCATCTTTTGTACAATCTTCTTGATATTCTTGTTGGCGGCCTCAACTGCACCGTTCATCTGAGGCCTATAAGGAGAGGAGTTGTGATGTTCAATCTTGAATTTCTCACACAGGGCCTGCACCATGTCGTTGTTCAGATTGGTACCGTTGTCAATGATAATCTTGCTGGGAACACCATATCGACAAATGATATTGTTCCTGATGAACTTAACCACCACTTGCTTGGTTACAGTGGCATAAGATGCAGCTTCGACCCACTTGGTGAAGTAATCGATCGCTACCAAGATAAAACGATGACCGTTTGAAGCCTTCGGTTCAATCCTTCCAATCATGTCGATGCCCCACATGGAGAAAGGCCACGGAGAGGAAATGATATTGAGGGCATGCAGAGGCACATGAATCTTATCAGCATAGATTTGACATTTGTGATATTTCTTGGCATATTGGTAGCAATCGCGTTCCATGGACATCCAATAGTAGCCTGCTCTCAACAATTTTCTAGACATGGTATGCCCCGAAGCATGGGTTCCGAAAGTGCCGTCGTGCACGTTGTGCATCAGTTGCTCTGCTTCACGCTCATCAACACATCTCACTAATGTCATATCGAAATTTCTCTTGTATAGAACATCCCCATCTAACATGAACTTGCTAACAAACCTACGCAAGGTCTTCTTGTCTTTGTTGGAAGCATTCGGCGGGTACTCACGGTTTTGCAAAAACTGCTTGATATCACAATACCAGGGTCGGTTGTCAACTATATCCGCATTTGTTTGAACGGTCACATCACTGATGGCAAACACATGAGAAGGCCGATCTAGGCGTTGCACTTTGATTACCGGCACGTGGTTCCAATGATTTACTTGAAACATGGAAGATAAAGTGGCAAGAGCATCGGACATTTGATTTTCATCACGGGGAATATGGTGTAACTCGACCTTCGTAAAGTACGTCAGCAGACGCCTCGCGTAGTCACGGTAAGGGATCAGATTGGCATGATGGGTTTCCCATTCTCCCTTTATCTGGTTAATAACAAGCGCAGAGTCTCCATAGATGTCGAGATGTTTGATTCTCATGTCAATTGCTTCTTCAATCCCTAAGATGCATGCTTCGTATTCAGCCATGTTGTTTGTGCATTCAAATACACTCTGGGCGGTAAAGGGAATGTGATGCCCCTGCGGAGATACAATCACTGCCCCAATTCCTTTGCCATAAGCGTTGACAGCACCGTCGAAGACTAACCCCCACTTGCTATTAGGGTCTGGGCCTTCCCCAATCAACGGTTCTTCACAGTCTCTTGACTTCAAATACATGACTTCGTCGTCGGGGAAATCGAACTTGATGGGCTGATAGTCATCCAGTGGCTGGTAAGCGAGGTGATCAGCTATAACACTTCCTCTGACAGCCTTTTGGGCTTTGAACACAATATCATATTCAGACAACAACATTTGCCAACGCACAATCTTTCCAGTGACTGCAGGCTTCTCAAAGATATATTTGATCGGGTCCATCCTGGATATCAGCCAAGTTGTATGGTTCATCAAGTAGTGACGCAGGCGTTTGGCAGCCCAGGCCAAAGCACAACAAGTCTTTTCGAGCATTGTATACCGAGTCTCACAGTCAGTGAATTTCTTGCTCAGATAGTAGATAACATGTTCTTTCTTTCCGGTCTCGTCCTGCTGACCGAGCACACATCCCATGGATTCATCTAACACTGACAGATACATAATCAACGGCCTTCCTTCCACCGGCGGGACAAGGATGGGTGGCTCTAGCAAATAGTCTTTGATGCTATCAAAAGCTTCCTGGCATTCGTCGTTCCACACAATGGGTTGATTCTTCCTGAGCAGCTTGAATATTGGCCCGCAGGTCGCGGTCATGTGAGATATGAATCGGGAGATATAGTTCAGACGCCCGAGGAACCCTCTAACTTGTTTCTCGGTCTACGGGGCCGGCATTTCACGGATTGCTCGGACTTTGTCAGGATCTACTTCAATGCCTTTTTGACTGACAATGAACCCTAGCCTTTTTTCTCAATCTTTCAAACATTTTTTCCAAATATTCAACATGTTTCTCTTCATCGCTTGACTTGACAATCATGTCATCGACATACACCTCGACTTCTTTGTGAATCATATCGTGGAACAACGTGGTCATCCCCCTCTGATAGGTGGCACCAGCATTTATCAGACCGAACGGCATCGCTTTGCAACAGAAAGTTCCCCACGGAGTGATGAAGGATGTCTTTTCCCTGTCTTTGGGTGACATCTTGATTTGATTGTATCCCGAGAATCCATCCATGAAGGAGAACACTTTGCACTGGGCGGTATTATCAACAAGCACGTCAATATGAGGTAGTGGGAAATTGTCCTTCAGACTGACTTTATTCAAATCCCTGTAATCAACACACATCCGAACTTTGCCGTCCTTCTTCGGTACAGGCACAATATTAGCAACCCATTCGGGATACTCAATTGTCATGAGGAAACCTGCATCAATCTGCTTCTGTACTTCACCCTTAATCTTGAGAGCCATGTCAGGACGAGTTCTTCTCAGCTTTTGTCTAACAGGGGGACATTCTGGCTTCGTTGGTATCCGGTGCTCTACGATATGGGGATCCAAACCTGGCATATCTTCATACGACCATGCGAAAATATCTGAATACTCTCGGAGAAGTTGGAAGATCCTCCTTTTAACCCCCTCTTCCAGTGCAGCACCAACCTTGATCTCTCGCTTATTGTCCTCGGTACCCAAGTTGATCAGCTCAATCTCTTCCTGGTGAGGCTGAATGACTTTGTCCTCTTGTTCAAGCAGTCGAGTGATCTCATCTGGTATGTCATCCTCACCCTCATCTTCGGCTTCGAACACCGGGAATTCAAAAGTTGGAGGAACCGTAGGGTCACTGTGTTCAACGGGTTTGTTATGGTTCAATCTGCGTGATATGGTTGGATGATTTTTTAGAAAAGATTTTTCATGCAGATCTTTGAAATTAATAAGAAAATACAGATGTTTTGGTTTTTTCTGGCATTACCATCATTTCCAAGGGAAAAAGCATTAAAAAAACAACAGTCGTGAAAGAAACGACAATTTTTTATTAATAATGGCAATGCCGAAACAAACATGCCCTTACAAAAATATCACTTTCGCTTTGGGCGAAGCGAAAGGATGGTTATTTTGAAAAACAAAGACCTAAGCAACAAAACACATTACTCGGAATCATGCATGATCAACGGAAGGTCAACGACATTCCAATTCTTCGCAGTGCCTCCTGATATAACAAACACGGGCCTAGACCCACTCCCAGTAGCACCCTCAGTAATTGCATTGGCGAACCCAGCACTGTAGAACGTCCCAGTAGATACTCCTGATGTTGGGGAGAACCCAAGGCCTTCTTTGCGCTTATTCTCAAGTAGTTGTATCAATTGGCTCCAACCGGCAGCCTGTCCTTCCTGGACAGCCTTTTGCGCGTCCTTCAAAGAAGCCATAGCGGCACCGACCTTTTTGGGCTCCGTACCTTCGACAGTCAGACCTTGAAATGCAGTCCCTTCAGAAGACCTTGCTTCAATACAAGAGAACGATGACAATTGACTGACCAAGTATGCTTCTTCTCCATGTACAGTAACAAGCTTACCATTCCTCACAAATTTCAGCTTTTGATGAAGAGTGGAGGTAACCGCACCGGCCTCATGTATCCACGGCCTTCCGAGGAGGCAACTATAGGAAGCATCGATGTCCATGACTTGGAAAGTGATCAGGAATGTTTCCGGGCCAATGGTCATAGGAAGATCCACTTCACCGAGAACGTTCTTGCGGGATCCGTCGAAGGCTTTGACTAGGAAAGTGCTTCTCCTCAAAGGGGCTCCTTGATAGCTCAGCTGGTCCAAAGTGGATTTGGGCATTATATTCAGAGATGAGCCGGTATCTATCAATACGTTTGACAGCATGTCAGTTTTGCAATTCATAGAGATGTGTAGGGCCAAATTATGATGCTTCCCTGCCTCGGGGAGCTCATCTTCGCTAAACCAGAGATTGCTGCAAGCAGTGATATTTCCCACTATACCACCAAACTGGTCCACCGTGACCTCGTGGTCGACGTATGCCTGCTCCAACACTTTTAGCAAGATATTCCTGTGGGCTTCAGAGCTTAGGAGCAAAGATAGGATAGATATCTTTGACGGGGTTTGCAACAGCTGATCCACGATCTTGTAGTCACTTTTCTTGATTATCTTCAGGATTTCATCCAAATTAGAATCTTCAATAGACTGACCTGGCCGGCTTGCATCTTTAGCAACAGTAGGAACTGGAAGTGGAGTTGTTTTGTCAACCGGAGCCGTGGTGGGCGCAGCGGTCTTCTTTTGAAACAAAGGGGGACGGACCCTGCCGCTCCTCAGAGTTGTCGTCTCTTCGGCGATGTTGCTCACTACAGCTGGGGATACCAGAGGCACTTCTACCCCGTTCTCAACCATGGTTGCACTGTACTTGTAGGGAACGGCTTTTGTGGAAACAAAGGGCATTGGCCCAGGTAGCCTTATCACTAGAGGTTCAACATTCTCTTTCGGAGGCGTGCTCCTAATGGGAGTATCATGGAAGACTGGCATAATCACACAAATGTCGCTGGCTGTCAGATAGTTATCATTCATCAGGCTCTGGATGTCGTTCTGCACTACGTCACAACCCATAGGATTCTGGAGACACTCATTGCAAGCGGCATGGTCATGGTTAAACAGAGAGGCTTGGCACAACTTGACATGCAGCGGTACCAGAGGAGTCGCAACATTACGAACATCAAGGCGGGGAGTTTCTTCATATGCTTCAATCATGTTCACGGCAACATGATTTGGGAGCGGATTATCGAGCACATGCGGGACATTGTTCTCGAAAGACAACTTTCCTTGGTCTATCAGTTTCTTCACAATATACTTCAAAGCGTAACATCCTTCCACATCGTGGCCTAGAGCGCCTTGATGAAAATCGCACCTGAGGTCAGAACGAAACCGGGGAGGTAACGGGTTGGGCGGAGGCTTGCCGGGTCTGGTTGTGCAGTACCCTTTGTGCAGCAGAGTTGGTGTAACGCCCTCTCTAATTATTTAATTATTTTATTAGATGATATGGTATATGTTTATATATTATATGATTTTGATGATTATGGGATGTATTTGTGACGTGTGACGTGTTATTATTTTATTGTTTAATAAAATAATATAAGTGATGTTTATATGAATATTTATTTGGTAAATATAGAGATTTGTTGGAAAAATATATTATTTTGAGAAGTGGGGTTATATTTATAATTAGGAAGAGTTTTGAGGGCTGAGATAGGATAAGATAAGTTGGGAGGTGGTATAAAAGGAAATTAGGTTAAGAGAAATATAGAAAACGCGTTACAGACTTTGGAAAGGGAGAGGAACGGTTGAAGAGAAGAGAGGAACATAGGAGCTGCGTTTTCTGCACTATTTTTCCAGGTAAGGGTGAGCCTAACTTCAGTAATTTTAATGTTAAATCATCTGTTATTGATTAGCTTAGAGATTGGGAAGAATTGAGAGGAGTTTTGAGAATTAGGGTTGTGATGAATTGTGATGAATTGATGAGGGTTGATGTTGTAAGGCTGTAGGACGCGTTACAGAACCTAGATTATCCCCTAGGATGATATTGTTGATGAATTAGAGGCTTAACATGAGAGTTTTGGGATGAATTGGTGTGGATTGGGCTGAACCCGTAGTGGTTCTGAGATCGCTCGCGTGGCGAGTAACCCTTGGTTGCTCGCGAGGCGAGCAGTATAGCTCGCCGTGGCGAGCTTGACCCTTAACTTAGGATTTTTGCCAAACTTTAGATGGTTTTGAGTGCCCTTATATTTATAGAGATGACCTGTGAAGTTGGTTTGGTCAAATTAGATTTAGAGAGCTTAAAGTGAAGATTTTTGGTGAAAAATGTCAAAAAGGCCGAGAGCACCCAGGATTTCTCGCCTCCAGCTCGCCCCCAACTCGCCTTTGGCGAGTGAGCTGATGTGAGTACTCGCCTGTGGCGAGCAGATGCACTCGCCGTGGCGAGTTAGTGCCTTCCTGAACTGTTTGTTGTTTTGCGATCTGTTTCGCATGGGACTTTGAGAGGAGCCCTTTGGGTAGTGTTAGTGAGGTTTTATACCCTTTAATGTATTCTGTAAAGATGATTGCTGATGATTTACTTGAGCTGTTGATAAATGATATATGGTTGAATATAAGTGATGTATGAGTATGATGATATGTGAATGATGCTAAGTGTTGCAATATGTATGAATAACAAGATGATGTTCTGCCATGTAATTATTATAACTGCATGTGTCAGTCTTGAAAATGTAATGATGTTTGAGACGGTGTATTAAGTTGTTAAACGACGAGTCCATGCATTTGCATATTTATGAGACGGTGGAGCTTTATGCTCAAAGCGACGGTGGAGCATTTGCTCAAAGCGACGGTGAAGCATATTAATGCTATAATCATATGGTACCACATGCATGATGTTGAGACGTTAGGTGTTGCATTTAGTCGAGTCAATTGTGACATATATGAGATGATGTTTGAGACGTTGATGTATGATATGATGTTGTTTATGATGATGCTTACGACGATGTTATGATGTGCTACAATGTATATGCTATGAGTTGGATTTATGATTGTTAATCTTGACGTTTGATTTATATATTAATATTATTGTTGTGAATCTCACCCCTTCTGCTGGAATTGCCGCCTCGTGGGCAAGTGCAGGTACCCAGTGTTAGATGCGTTGATGCGAGGAGTCTGTGTGAAGTAGGGTTGCTCTGATACGTAACGGGATGGGGTCTTTTGTAGAGTCTATTCCATTATGTATCTTGTCAGAATAAATGTTGACTTTCAGTGATGTTGAAACATTAATATTTTGAGACGTTTTTGCTGGCTTTTAAGCCAAGACTATTTATGAGATGAGACTTTTAAATTCCGCTGCTTAAATGAGTATTTTTGTAAATGATAAATTATTATCTAAGCTGTTTTTAAGATGAAATGTGACACTCCTTTGTGATGTTACTCTGATATATGTCTTTATTTAAAAGAAATTTTTAAGACGGGAAATTGGGGTGTTACAGTTGGAAGCAATTCAGCATATAACATTGGTATCGGAGGGAAAGATGGTCTGGCCTGAGGACCTTGCTGCTGTTGTGGTTGTTGTTGGACCGGTGGCTGCTGTTGTACTTTCTGAGCGATGGCATTGACAGGGACCTGAGGCTGGCCCGGTGGTGGAGGATACTGATGGTAGAATGGTGGGAAGAACGGATGCTGGGCGTATTGCATGTATTGGTACGGCAGAGGTAGTTGAGTAGCATTGATGGGAGCAACAGCGGCCACGGACTGATTGGTCTCGGTAGATACCATCCCGACTTCTGTCTCTTTCTTCTTGTGATGGCCATTGCCATACTTCTTTGGTGCATTTGAGGACTCACCCTTTTCGAACACAATGATACCTTCTCTGACAGCTTCTTCTAGGCGGGTTCCCATGGTGACCATCTCGGAGAAGTTACTCGGAGCAGCAATGATCATTCTCTCAACATAGTCTTTCTTCAGCGTCTTCAGAAACGTCTGTGTCATTTCCTCTTCATCTAAAGCAGGGGTAATACGGGCTGCTGCCCCTCTCCACCTTTGTGCATACTCACGGAAACTTTCATCTTTCCTCTGAGAGAGGGACCTGAGAAATTCCCTGTTTGGCTTCAACCTGGTATTAAACCCGTAGTGACTCTTGAAAGCAGCAGCCAAATCATCGAAGGTACGAATGTCATCCTTACTCAGGCCAGTATACCATTCTGCAGCGTCTTCCATCAAACTGTCTTGGAAGCAGTGAATCATGAGCAAATCATTGTCTGAGTAGTTAGCCATCTTCCGGACGTATTTGATGATATGATTCTGGGGACAAGTCAGTCCATTGTATCGGTCGAATTCTGGGACTTTGAACTTTTTAGGGACATCTACCCTTGGTACTAGGCAGAGATCGTGAGTCTTGACAAGATCACCACTCCCACGGTTAGCTTTGATTTCACGACGGAGTTCTCTAGCAAGCTCCTCCATCCTTTCTTCCATAGTTCCGGTCATGGGAGCCTTCCCACGGTGAGTATCGGCGGTGGTGTTTTGAGGCATGGAATGTATGATTGGGTCAGTGAAGACCGTTGTCTGAGGCAGAGTAGTGTGAAGAGAGGCATGCTCTAGGATGGGGATTTGGTTACCATTGGCAGCACCAGAAGTACCTGCTGCGATATTAGGAGCAAAGAAAGGTGGGAGTCCGTATGGGTATCCCCTCGGCATAGCAAAGCGGTCATCAAGAGATGCTGTTGGAATTGCCTCAGCGGTTGCTGGAGCAGACGAGGCTGGTTGTTCCTGGGCAGCCAACAGAGCAGTCATAACATCGTGAGCTTTAGCCAACTCTTCCCTCACAGACGCCAATTCGGTACGGAGCTGCGCGTTTTCTTCTTCCATAGCTACCTGATTCCTTCTTCTATATTGTCTAGTCTGATATACTCTGGTAGGTTGATCAATCTTTCGAGCACGAGCCACTTTTCACACTGCGGCAGAAGAACCAGGAGGCAATGAGCACTTGGAAGTTTTTTGTGACCGATGAATGATGCATATGATGCATGATGTGTACAAATGCAGATGCAAAAATGACTCTTTTTGGTTATCGAAAGGATCTCTTAGACAAATTAGAAATTTTGTAAATATTATTAGGAAAAATGAAGAGACTAGAAAGGTGTGGAGATAAATCGTTTTGGAATGTTAAGCCAAGGGAAGTGGGCCTCAAAACATAATACAACCAACATAACCATCTAAGCCTATGGAGTGACAAGGTAATCCTCAGAATCAGACTCTAGAGCCAAACTGCAGTATCTGGCATAGAATTCCCGACGACCTCTAGCTCTCTTGGAATCCCTCATAAGCAGCTCATCTTTTTCCTCGAGTTCTTTCCTAGCTTTGGCTAGCTCTCTTTTCAACATTCGATTCTCATGATCCTTCTGCTCATCTCTACCATCCAAAGTCAAAATCAAGTTCTCGGCTTCATTGTATCGGGCTTTCCATGCCCGTTTCTCCTGACTCTCCATAGCTAGATGCTCCTGATACATCTCCTGGGTTGCAGGAAGCAAAGGTAATGGCCTGGACTGAACAGACGCGGACACATGTCTCATAGCAGGATAAGGCATGCCAATCTCTTCGGCTCGATCTATCACCCACTGAGTATATGCCTCATGAGCGATACCGGATCTCACACCCAAATGCTTCACATCCTTCCTTCGAACCTTAGACCAAGCATCTGTAAAAGCTTTCCTTTGCCCGGTGGGGACATTGGAATAGTAAAAGAACTCCTGGGATGTAGCGAGATTGATGGGCTTTGCTCTCATAGGAAAACCGAACTGTCTCATGGCTAACTCAGGATTGTAGTTGATTCCTCCCCGGGTACCGAGAAGAGGTACATTGAGGAAATCTCCACAACCAGTAATAATCTTCTTGACTCGAGCTGCCGGAGTAATCCAAACCACCTTATCGGGAGTGAGAGCCATAATCCGCTGCGAATAAGACCAATTCTCCGAGTTGGCATGGAAAGAGCTTGGAAGGTGAGAAATAAACCACCTATATAGGAGAGGCACACAGCAAAGAATATATCCACGACCTTTGAGGGTCCGATCATGGATGGCGTGGTACGTGTCAGCTAACAAAGTAGGAACCGGATTCTTGGAGTGGAAAATCTCAATAGCATTCATGTCCACAAAGTTGTCAAGATTCGGGAAGAGAATGAGCCCGTAGATAAGTAGTGCAAGAATAGCCTCAAGAGTGTCCTGACAAGTAGATTCGAGATTAGCCCGCTCAAGTAAGTACTTCGAAGGGAAACCCTGGATGTGAGATTTAGTAACGAGATTCTTGGACACATCGGAAGTCTTGAGATAAAGATCCTTAGCAATCACCAAAGGAGTAAGAGGAGATCCGGGGCCCGTGAAAGGTGTCCTCTCGGCCACAGGTAAACCCAATGCGTTAGTTAACTAGCACAGGGGTATTTTGGTCAGTTTGGCTGGGTGGGAGCGAGACTTGCTGGGGTGGGGGAGAGCATAATTCTTTTTCTGCTCCACTGATTTATTTTACAAACTTTTTTGACAACCCATAAGAATATATGTTTATTTTTTTATTTTTTATCATAATGGTATTATCTCTTAGCTCTTGCAATTAAGGTTCTATGTTAAATTGGAAGGAGCACCATGGCTTAAGCACAGTGAGGGTATATTACCGAGGAATTTCAGTATGAAGCACATGAAACCATTACCAAGAGCTTGGGCTTCATTTCTTGTACAAACATTACAAAGTTTTGGAAATATATCTGAGTTTCGACTAGTAAGAGATGTTGCAGTGCAAGCCATCATGAAGGGTGAAGATATTGATTTAGGGTGACTTTTAGCTCAAAGCTCTAAAAGGATAGTGAATGAAGGAAGAAATATTTTCACTTTTGGTCAATATAGCATTATCAATGCTCTCTGTGAGGATGTACGTGTTAGAAGTGTCGGTGAGGATCTAACACCAAGGAAAGCAAATGCTATGGATTTGGGATGGTTTAAGAAGCTGAGTAACATGCCCATAACACCCCAACTAGCGCCTAGAAAACCTCCACAGGAAGCAAAGCAGGAAGAGATCCCTCAACCTTGTGAAAGGTATAATAAATTGGAGTTGACGATGGCTAGTGCCATGGTTGATATAAGCAAATCTATGCATTTTTCGATGAATCAATTTGAAGATGATCCGGAGTTGGTGGCCGCTATGGGGAAAATTGGGGTAGGCCCAACCACATCCTCTTTGTTTAAGCAATGCCAAGGAAACAAATTACTACTAGAATATCAACAATACCTAGAGAAGTTGGCATTGAAGAAGAAGCATGAAAGTCAAATTAAGGAATTTGAGATGGAAGAGAGGCAATACCAAGCACAGTAAAACGGTGGCGCTTAATATTCATAGCCAAATCGAATTTGATCCAAACTCTTTTGCAGGAACTTCTTTAGGAGACTACTAAAATTGCATGTAATGCCAAGCTCGAGATGTTAAACAAGCGCTGAATGAGAGGATACCCATAAATTTATTTTCTTGTCGTTGAATGGGAGGCAACCCAGAAGTTTATATTTCTGCATTCGTCAGGCTCGTGGTGTAAAACATGCGTTGAATGGAAGCAATCCATAATGTTTGGTATCTTGTCAGAAACAATTTATTTCTTTTATTGTTGCTAACCCTCATTATTATGTTTAATTTTAATTTTTGCATTACTTATATAACATTTCCATTTCAAGCTGAAAATGTTTTAGTCTCAAAAAGTTGTTTCAGGATGTTTACAGCTGAGGGCTAGCTTACACATGAAGTTCAAGTGCACGATAACTATTGGGGTTTGCTGTAGAGGATACTCATCATAATCACCATCTCTTTTTCTGTATAACCGGTGAGAATTTGAGCCAAATATTCAATCCACTCTTCTACTATAATTCTTTATATATTGAGTGTTTCATATAAATGTTATTTTTGCTCAAATTTGCTGGTGTTCTTTACGGACTATCGTTTATGTTATACTACACACGAGAGAAAAAAAAAATTGTACCTTGAGCCTTTCAAGCCATTCTTATTAGTATTATTATCCTTTTCTAACCTCTTTAATCCTCCATGCAATAACCTTTTTTTTTTGTTATTAAGTGACGTGTTATGTCACAAGTTTTGAACCTTAATGTTATATATTTCATTTCTCTTGGAGTTAGATAGAATATTTTTAATTACTTAGTATGATTTGAAACTAAGTTTAGGATTGCTCTTTAAAATTAGAAACATTTTAAGTTTGGGGGTAGAGTATCAGTAAAACTTATTTCTAAAAAATGAAAGAAAATGTAGATAAAATCATCAAAAGTACGGTCTACACAAAAAAAAATCAAGAGGCAAAATGATCAAAAGTTTTGCTCTCTTCACAAAAATGTATCTATCTTAAAAAATAAAAGATAAAAAGGTCTACTTAGTACCCATCTTGTTTTGGTTTAAAGAAGGAACATTGGTAAGACTTCAATGTTTAGTAGCAATTCGTAGGTTGAAAATCTAACTCCAAGTTGTTTTATTAGCCAACTTTCCTAAATATATCTCACCTTAACCCAAGTCACGTTAAAACTCTGAAAGACCTCAAAGTGTGCATATAGTATCATATTGAATATTTGTTTAGAATTGTTTCAAATTTATAGCAAGACACATTCATGTGACGACTGAAGTGGGAAAATATCCTGATCAACCCTACTGGTTTTAGAAGATACATATCCTAGAAAAGAGTGTGTATGAAAGTGTGATCTATCTTCTCTAAGCATGTCCCACTTGCATGGAAGTGATAAGTTAGTTAGGTCTGTAAATGAGACGAGATGATAATGGAAGTGGTAATTATTTACCTTATGCATGCACAACATATATAATAATATTAACTATTCTCGTTATTGGTGTATAGTTGAAAGAAGTTTTCTAAATTAAAATTGTTAAAATTTTAGTTTGCAAGATAAGTCTTATTACAATCAAATATCAATAGTTCTTGAACAATTTGCAAAACTAGACAATTTCAAATCCAAATCTATAAGAAAAAATAAAAAACAATCAATCAAAAACACAATGCATATGCAATTAATGAATTGAAACTAATTGATCCAAGTAAAATAGTAAAAACCTAATTTAAGGAATTAGATCAATTTTTATCAAAAACAACTTAGATCAATATTAATTTCTACTCTATCAATTAATCAATTAACATATACAACTATCAAACTTAAAGAGGATAAGGAAAAGAGAACGACGCCAAGATTTTTATAGTAGTTCACCCATTCGTCCTCGCTTCGGATTACGTCTACTCTTCTTGGTGAAAAAACGCCTCCACCAAGGTCATCCACTAATAGTAACAATGTTGAATAAAAATGTGATTACAAGAGCTCCTTGAAAGTATCCTAGTTCTTTAACCCCTATGTAAGCACTCCTCCGAACTTCAAATAACCTTTAAATTTGGTACTTCTTGATGTCTTCGAATCCTCAATCACCTGTGAAACCCTTCAAACTCTTCACGCAAGTTCTTTGATACTACATCCGGCAAATGGATCCCCTTGAACACAAGAACTATTACAAAGAACCCCCAAGACCCTTGGAGGTGGAATGAGATTATTCCCTTCACTTTGGAACCTTGATTAAGCCCAACCAATTTCCTTAAAAGAAGCAACTTACAATCCCTATTAGCACCCTAGAAAATCATATGACTCAAAGCACAAAGTGATTCTAAGTAAAAGTGTTTAATCTTGAAGAATTTATGAACAATGAGTTCTTGTGACCTAGAGAGTATAGATGCAAATGATTCAATAATTTTGGTTATATGAGAAAGTGAGTATATATAGAAAAGGAGGGCAAGTGCACATTTTCGTCCAAAAACAACTATGTGAATCGATTCACTAAATCACTGAATCGATTCAGACAACTAAAGACAAAACTGGAAAGTGGAAGAATGCTATGAAGATTGATGCGTATCATGAAATAATTGAATCGATTCAAAAGACCCAGGATGAAGGTTGATACGATTCAAATTATCGTGAATCAATTCAGGGCAAGTCACAAAGATTTTGTGATACGATTCACATATTTTTGAGTCGATCCAGAAGTGCAGAAAACGAATTTTGACAATGTGATGACATGTCGTCTTAAGTTATTCTTAGCATGTTTTCCAGTTATTTTCAGTAGGTTTTAGCAGCAAAAAGGACAAGTATTAGAACAACTGCCTATGATTTTCTAACTTTTGTAATGTTTTCTATATTTGAGTCTTGATCGTACCTGATCAGAAGGTGACTGTCGGTGCTTTAAATGCGGTGGTTAGAGTGGTGGAGAAATGCCTCAGAATGCTCCTTGGAAAGGAGGGGGGTGTGTACCTACAGGCGCTCCGACGCTCAAGTAAGTAGAGATCAGGGAATGAGGGTTTAGAGAGGAAGAACTGTTCTACCTTGGGGACTGTTAAGAGTCCCTTATTTATAGAGGTGGAGGGCTGCAGAGCCGTTGTAATGACGCACCAGGCTCTGGCGGTTACGAAATGGTGGGAAGTGTAACCGCCAAAGAGTTTATTGCGGGAACGTGCAAAGAGACGTTGGGGCTCGTTTGAACCGGTCTTGCTTGCTCCGTGCACCCCCTTCGCGGGGAAAGGGTGTGTCGCAAGTAAAGTTTCCAAACGTGGTATTTGGGCTTTGGATTGTATTAGGCCTAAGTAATTGGGCCAAAGATCCTTTTGGCCGGTCCAAAACAGTAGCCCCCAAGTCGCTGCTCTTGATAAGGAAAGAAAGTCACTCTAGAGAGTCGAGCGGGCAGGATGCGTGAGAACGCCCCGAATTTGGGAACTGTTAGTCCTTGGCGACAGAAGTACTTGTGAGAGAATCAGGCAGACACGTGTGGGGTTCAAGTTCGCTATCCTCTAAGTATTGTGATTAGTCAATAATTAGTTGTTTTAGTATAATATTTGGTTTCGTTTTATTTAGATTTAAGTTTATTTTATTTAAATATTATTTCCTTTTAGAGCTATTTTACTTCAATTGCATATTATTATATTTCAGGAATGAATATTTGATGGATTGAATCTTGGAGCAAAAGAAAGGGGTTTGGAACTGATTCGGAGCAAAAATACGAAGATTTGGAGACAAAAATATGTCTCCCCCAAGTCAGAAGCTTGGCACGGCCGGTGCTAACATTAGCACGGCCGTGCCACCTCCCAGGATCACCTTTTGCTTCTTTTGCTTAGATTTTAAGCTACTCTATTTTAGTTTTACCAAAAAGCTCGTAGTTTGTTGTGGAACATTCTAGTGATGTAATTGCTTAGATTTTAAGTCGAATGTAAACTATAAATAGAGTAGCTAGCCATCATAAATATTCATCTTTTGTTCTCTGAAATAATAAGTGCCAATTGTTTCTTTGAATAAAAGTTCACCTTTATTTTATATTCTTGTTCTTCTCGTCTATGTCTATAATGAACGTTAGTGAGTAGACTCTTCTTGTCTTGGGATTGTTGGATAAGTCTTAATGACATAATCCTAATCAAACCAAGCTTTAAACCTAATCTTATGTAACCCTAGTTTCTAATCTAAATTCACTGTTTTAACATGAATTAATCATTATCACACTGTATAAGCGAAAGTGGAGGGTTTGATAATTGTTAATCCATCATCTCAAATATCAATTCATAAAACGAGATTGGAGTCTTGATATTCGAACAAGTGAATTTGGACAAGGATTGCAAAGACAACGAAATAGTCTTTGCAATCCTTGAGACATTAGTAGTTTCAAACCTTAAAAGCTTCCTCTAGTAATCAAATCAGCGAAATAGGTTTTATTGCTAGAAGAAAACTCTCACTGGACTGAAAGGAAAAGTGAGGGGCTAAAGGGAAACCGGTCTTTAGAAATTAGGTCTAACATAAGGTTCTATGTTTAAGGTTTTGGTTTGTGAAAGACTTGTTATCAAGATGGACCAATAAATTCCAAGGCTCTTTTATTTTTATTATCTTCTTTTAACCAATAATCCAAACTTTATTATTTTTATTATCTTCTAATCATTGTTGAAAGTTAATTGAATTCATAACTCTCTGTCGGAACGATATCTTTTATTACTACATCGGTAGAACCGTGCACTTGCGGTTTTATTCCATCAAGTTTTTGACGCCGTTGTCGGGGAGTTATTGCAATTTGATTAACTTTTTTTTTAATAGTGGTTAGAAAAAAATATTAATAATTTAAAAAAATACACACGCGCGCGCGCACACACACACACACACACATATATATATATATATATATATATATATATATATATATATATATATATATATATATATATAGATATAAAATAAAAATATAATATTTTTTTTCTGCATTCAAAAAAAATATATATATCTAGAACACACCCACTAGTTTTTTTGTGAGAGTGTTTTAGCAAGCTACACCTTAAGGTGTATTTAACTACTTTTTAGTTATAACTTGCCAAAACACACCTTCTAAAAAATAAGTGGGTGTATCCTAGCAAATGTCTATAGAAGTTGCTAACGTAGGGATGATATTACACTTAGGGATGATAAGCAATTAGAGGACCCCGTGGTGGAAACCAAGACAATTGAGGATGGGGTAGAGAGTGAAAAACCACAAAGTGAGAAAGTTGTAGTAGAGAGTGAAAAGCTTAACACACCACCACCATATAAGCCAAACATTCCTTTACCACAAGGGTTTGATGAGTCCAAGTTAGATGAGCAGTTTAGGAAACTTATTGATATCATTCAAGACAAATTGTCATCTAAACTTAAGGATCCAGAGAATTTTTCCATACCATGTGTCATAGGATCCGACACTATAGAAAGAGCCATGTGCGACTTGGGAGATAGTGTCATTTTGATGCCATTGTCCCTTCGTGAAAGATCGGGTATAGGGTAGAGAAACCACTCAATCGTCAAGCTAATGACTCTAAACGAGCGCTTCGTGGGAGGCAACCCACGCATTTAACTACTTATATTTTGTTGTTATAAGTTGTTTTGTAGGTAATTGTCCAAGCATGATTCAAGAAAACGAAAAAAATTGAGCCTAGGATGACCAGAACCTTGGCACGGCCCGTGCCTGACTATGCCAAGCCAAACCCTCCATTTTCAGAATGTTGGCACGGCCCGTGCCAATATTGGCACGGCCGTGCCATGTTCCCAGGCCTTCCTTTACCAATTTTTTCTTTTTTCTTCTTCCTCCTTCATTCTCAAACACAAACTTCCCTCATCCTTCAACTTCTACCTCCAAACCTCCATATCTATCTCCATTCATCATTCCAAACATAAACCACCAACCTCCCAACCTTCATAACTCCACCAAATTCAACAATTTCCAACCAAAAATTCTTCACCAATCTCCATCATTCAAACTCATAAACCTCAATTAAACCCCAACCCTATCACTAAACCAACCTTTCCCACACAAAACATCGCCAAACCCTAACCTCCACCCAAACCCACACCAAGTCAAGTTAAGGTCAATGGTATCCAAGAGGAAAAGCAAGGAGATTGAAGGCTATCGAAGCGGTGCAAGCAGAAAACAATCAACAGTCCGAAATCATGGGATCCAATTCAAGAATCCCGAGCAAAAGAATAGGTATAAATTTCTAATTTATAGAACTATCTCTCCCTGCAGGTACCTTGATGATTAATGCTTTGGATAGACTAAGAATAGAGGAACATATAATTAGGCTGTTGAATAACACAACCCTGTGCTTATGTACCTTCAAAGGGTTATGGCTTGCACCATATAGGGTAGGAAAGAAGTAGGAATGATGAGGACTGTTGAGCTGTTTATGTTGTGGGCTATGCTTTATAACCACCCTGTTAACATTTGCTATTATTCGCTTATTATCTTGTTTCAATTGCTAGAAAGAAACCGGATATAAAGGTGATGTAGTGGTAGGTGGAATCATCACTAGAAAATTTGAGGTAAATATGAACAAAGGGATCAATAGGATTGAGGGAAACTACTACCTAGACTTACAAACCCTCACTACAATGTTTTTTCTTAGAATCCATGGCCCTTCTCACAATTACCAATATAAGTGGAGAGTCAATAATGTTAATTGCTTGATTATTCTACCTAATTCGGACATTACTAATTCGGCGGTGGTAGAAAACTTGGTTTATGTTGGCACTAACCCACAAGTACACAATGATGGTGATGATGGTGGGGATGAAGAGGAGGTACGTGCACACTTCCACCATGAAGAAGAAGCCAATGCAAACTATAATGATGAACGATGGGCATTGATGCAAACCGAGGTTCAAAGAATAAGCACCGAGCAACAAAGGCAAGGTGTTGAAATATCCGGGCTAAGAAATGATGTCCTAAGGGGCAACCGCATAACCAAGGAGAATAATCAAATGCTTATGAATATGATGCAACATCTCAACCTCCAAAGCCCTCCTTATGGAACTCAATAAAATTGTGAGCTTTCCTCTTCCTATTTCCTCTTCCTCTACCTCTTCTTCTTCTTCTCTTTTATTTTTCTTGTTTTGAATCATTGAGGACAATGCTTCTCCTAAATGTGGGGGGGGCTAATAAAGTGTCTTGAGTCGTAGTGTTCCAAACTTCCTTGAACTTTATTCTTTTGTTTTGATTAATTGCGAAAGGCATGATTAAGTAGCTTGTTTTTATTAAAAATTATGACATAAATTTTTGTTGTCTCCTCTAAATTGGTTGTTTCTTGTACATGAAAGTTAACTCTTGTGTTTTAAGTATTTTTGATATACCCACATCTTGTTTTATTGTGAATAATTCTCCAATGAGAAAAGCACAAGTTGCATCCCTTGAGCAATTGTATGAATAGGTATTTTAAGGAGCACGTTCTGACTCTTAAGGTAAATTAACCCTCACAAATTTTCAGAGTAAAAGTAGTATATGTTAATGTGGGGGAGTTTATAAAAAAAACAAAATAATTTCAAGGTTGCATCATTGAATCTAGATTAGGGAAGGAGGTAGGCCCTCCGACTTCCTACGTGAAGGTGATGTTATCTTGAGAAACTTTAAAAAGCATTATTGAATCTAGATTGGGGAAGGGGGCAGGCCCTCCGACTTCCTACGTGAAGATGATGTTTTTAGGGGCACCATTGAATCTAGATTGGGGAAGGGGGTAGGCCCTCCGACTTCCTACGTGAAGATGTTGTCTCCTTAAATTAATAAAAATTCTGCTGAAATTCCAAACATGTGCAAATGGCAAAGATCAAATGATCACAAATACTCTCATCTCTCTTATATGAAATGAAGAAAGAATTTTTCGTGGTTGGTTTAGTCTTAAGGTTAGAACTTGTTTCCTCATAATATCTATCTTATACAAGTGCAAGAAAAGGGTTGAACTACACACACACTCACTTATAACTTGATTGTTGGGTTGAATAAAGATTACAAGAAATGCTTGAGTTTGTGATTAGTGAACGTTTTAAATAAAAGCCTTTGAAGAGACATGAGTTTTAATTGAATTGTCATATGTAATCTTGTTTTATGCTGCTATGTCTATGCCTTTTGCTTGAGGACAAGCAAAGATTCAAGGGTGGGGGAGTTTGATGAGTCAATAATTAGTTGTTTTAGTATAATATTTGGTTTCGTTTTATTTAGATTTAAGTTTATTTTATTTAAATATTATTTCCTTTTAGAGCTTTTTTACTTCAATTGCATATTATTATATTTCAGGAATGAATATTTGATGATTTGAATCTTGGAGCAAAATAAAGGGGTTTGGAGCTGATTCAGAGAAAAACTACGAAGATTTTGAAACAAAAATATGTCTCCCCCAAGTCAGAAGCTTGGCACGGCCCGTGCTAACATTGGCACGGCCGTGCGACCTCCCGGGATCACCTTTTGCTGCTTTTGCTTAGATTTGAAGCTACTCTATTTTAGTTTTACCAAAAAGCCCGCAGTTTCTTGTAGAACATTATAGTGACGTAATTGCTTAGATTTTAAGTCGAATGTAAACTATAAATAGAGTAGCTAACCATCACAAATATTCATCTTTTGTTCTCTGAAATAATAAGTGACAATTGTTTCTTTGTGTTATACCCTCATTTTGGACCTAAAAATACTCGTTTAATTTTCTTTGCTATTTTCTGATACTCTCAAATTCACCGTGTTTTCTACTGTGCTCCAGACGCATATTGTGCTATTACTATCTCCAATTTTCTTGCATTTAGAACCACCCAAAATGTTTTCTTGCATTACAAACCATTTAAAAAGGTCTCTAAGACCATTGCATATTTTCCTGCATTTTACTCCATCACATTTGCATAAAATCATACAAAAGGGTATTTTGGTCATTTCCTACAGAGGAACCCATTTCAGTCCCTACAATTTGTCTCTGAGTCTTTTCAACTTGTCTGCATGAATCATTAATCAAATTTTGTCCAAAAATCATCTTAGTTTTGCATTTGAGTCAGTTTGAGTCAGTCTGAGTCGTTTTAGTCCTTAGGGGCATTTTGGTCTTTTCACATCAAATAGTTTTTGGGCAGAGAGGTATTTTAAAATACCTCATTTTGGTAATTTGTTCGTTTTAATCCGTTTTGTCGTTTTAACTGTTTCACTTTACGTTTTTTCAAATTACATTTTTTACCAATTTTATTTTGTTTTTTTTACAAATAAGTCCAAATTTTGTTTTAATTACAAATGAGTCCAATTTTAACTTCAAAACAGTCCAGTTTTTTTAAAAAAATTTTCAAAACAGTCCAAATTTTAAATTGCAGTTTAGTCCCTTTTTGTTTAGTAATTGCATTGTAGTCCTTAGGTATATTTTTGCAGATTAGTCCAAAGCCACGCAAGCCAATCCAGTCCACATGTCACGTTCCAATTGGATCAGAGGCCACATGGCAGCCTATATAACGCCGGCCACTGTTCAAGTCAAAAGAAGGGCCATAGAATCAATGCCAAGTCACAAACAGAGTCAGATTTTTCTCTCTCATGTCAGTTAGATCAAAATCACAACAAACTCAGAAAAGCTCAAGAACACGAAGAACAAACCCTAACCTTTCAGAATCAAAATTCAAGTGCAATGCAATGAAATTCACTACAGTTCTCAGAGATTCATCATTGAATCATCATCACTGAACCGTTTCTCTACAATTCAAGCGCCAAATCCATTGCCAGAAGCAACGAATCTGGCGCGATCATAGAATTATAGAGTTTGAGAAGAAGAAGGTGAAGAATTCAAGGGTTCTGAACCGGTTGAGAAGGAGAAGAAGAAATCACCGGCTTATTTTCGGATCTCAAAGAGAATCAGCGCAAAACAGAATCAAACCAAGGGTTTCCGAAGATTCAAATCAAATCTCCGAATAAAACCAGGTGAAAATCATAGACTTACCTTCTTTCTTGTTCAAAGAACAACAACGAATCCCAGTCGATGTAGAGTCATAATGGATTCGAGGGGTTTTGGTTCAGAATCATGAAACCCTAAAAAAATTTCAGAAAACCTTCGAGATTCCAAGGTTTACAACGTGTATCAGTCGTTGTAAACCAACGAATCCGCGAACAAACACGTTTAGAAAAAGTTTTGAACCAGAAAGTAGAACCAAAACCGTTCGGAATCCATGAACAAAGATTCACGATCTACATCGTTTCAGTTGGTGCATGCGAATTTCAGTGATAGATTCATGTTTAGGATGGTGAAACGAAGCTTTTAGGCCATGAATCATGCGATTCTGGGTGGATTTGAGTGTGGTTAAGGTTAGGGTTTCAGAGCACCAACGGAGAAGAAGAGAGGAAGAGAGAGAAAAGAAAAAAAATGAAGTAGAACCGGGTCTGAACCTTTTATATAAGGCGCTGGACCGGGTGGGTTCTGACCCGATCCAGCGCCCCATATTCTAGGCCTTCAGATCTAGATCCTATTGGATCCGGATCAATCCAACGTCCCTGATGCGTTCTGGAGATCCGGATCCACCAGCTAGTGTGGGTTTGGGCCAGGTAGCTTGGGCCTTTTGGTTTTCTTTCCAGTTTTCTTGTTTTTCGCTATGTGTACACCTCTATGCTTGCTATTTGAACCCCCTGTTCGTCCTTAATTTTTCTACAAAAATCCTAAAAAATTACTATGTGAGCTTGGTATGTTTGTGACTGTTTTCGTGATATTTTTACGTGCAAAGTTGATAAAAATGATAGGTGTAAATTTCCCTTTTGATTGGTATATTTTGTGTTTTCTTAGTGAATTTTCTTGTATGATTTTTCATTCAAATTTTTGTCACATGATTCTAGTGCTTGGCATTTGATTCTATGATGATTTACCTCTGTTTCTTGATAAATTCATTTAATCTTGTTAAGTATGAAGTTTGATTTTTGATTCCAATTTTGCAACTTAGTGACGTTTGATTTTTGAGTCCGATTGTGTAATATTTTGCAACTTTGTGAAATTTGATTTTGATTCTAATTTTGTGATATCTTGCAACTTTGTTTAGTTTAATCTTTGATCCCAATTTGGTGTTATTTTGCAACTTCGTGTAGTTCAATTCTTGTTTCCAATTTCGCAAGATTTCTAAGTTTGTTAGGTTTGATTTTTGTGCACATCTTTTTGCAATAATGATTGTTAATTTCTATAGTATTAGTCTAAGTACATTTGGTTATTTTCTTGCTTTGTAAGTAGTATAGGTTTACATGCACTTTCCTTGTCTTCTTTTTCTTATGCTTTGTTTAGGTTTGATATCTTGCTATCATTTTATCTTGCCTCACTAACCATTTCATTTTGTGTTTCATGCATGCTAAGTGTCTCACTTCTCCTCCATTCCTTTAGTTTAGGATTTATGCAAATTCTCAATTCTTAGGTAGTCGTTTTTTCCTTTTAATTTCTTGCAAGACCATAGAATGTAAACTAGGACCAATGTAAAGGACAATGGACACTATAACGATGTACACCGACACAAGCACCGACACGCACACACGTTGTATGATTTACCGTTAGATGTATGTTTAGGAAGCGCGAAACTTAGAAAAACCTTTTTTCAAAAAGTGTTAACAATTTCATCACTTGGAAACAATTTTTTCCAATAAACCTTGGAGTCAAAACTCCATTGTATTTTCCTTTCTTTAATCAAATCCAAATGGAACAATAATTCCTACTTAAACCTTTTTTTAAATAATTGACCAACCTCACCGTTTTATTTTCTCAAGCCTTTACGGCCTCGTTCTTTTCTTCAAAACCTTTTTTTTTCAAAAAAATTAAAACCAATCAAAACCCACAAAAATGTTTTTGAGAGAGAACTACATGGAGTTTGATCCCTTAAAAGGGTATGTAGGCAAGAGGTCAAAACCTCTCCAAGTCCAATAAAAATAAATCCCAAACACTTCTTTCCCCCATTCTTAAAAACAAACTTTTTTCAATAAATAGCATTAAAATAAAGCGTAAAAGATAAATCTAGAAAAACGGCTCCTATAGAATACTATAGTCGTCACGGGTGCCTAACACCTTCCCGTAGCGAAAATTGCCTCGAACTTAGAATTTCTAAGGGTTTTCTCAATTTTACCCTTCCCCAATAAAAATAGAGACATCAATGATTGAAAGGTTCAAGCCTAATTAATGACTTGACACCCGAAAATCGCGATGACACTTTGAATAAAAGTTCACCTTTATTTTATGTTCTACTTCTTCTCCTCTATGTCTATAATGAACGTTAGTGAGTAGACTCTTCTTGTCTTGGGATTGTTGGATAAGTCTTAATGACATAATCCTAATCAAACCAAGCTTTAACCCTAATCTTATGTAACCCTAGTTTCTAATCTAAATTCACTGTTTTAACATGAATTAATCATTATCAAACTGTAAAAGCGAAAGTGGAGGGTTTGATAATTGTTAATCCATTATATCAAATATCAATTCATAAAACGAAAGTGGAGTCTTCATATTCGAACAAGTGAATTTGGACAAGGATTGCAAAGGCAACGAAATAGTCTTTGCAATCCTTGAGACATTAGTAGTTTCAAACCTTAAAAGCTTCCTCTTGTAATCAAATCAGCGAAATAGGTTTGATTGCTAGAAAAAACTCTCACTGGACTGAAAGGAAAAGTGAGGGGCTAAAGGGAAACCAATCTTTAGAAATTAGGTCTAACATAGGGTTCTAGGTTTAAGGTTTTGGTTTGTGAAGGACTTGTTATCAAGATGGACCAATAAATCCCAAGGCTGTGTTATTTTATTATTTTCTTTTAACCAGTAATCCAAACTTTATTATTTTTATTATCTTCTAATCATTGTTGAAAGTTAATTGAATTCATAACTCCCTGTCGGAACGATATCTTTTATTACTACATCGGTAGAATCGTGCACTTGCGGTTTTATCCCATCATATTGTTATTCTTCAGCCAGACAAGTTTGCCTATTGAGTGATATGTGTTCGGCATGTGAATGCTCGATTTTCTTGGTTGGTTTGAAAGATTACCTCGTCAGGAAGTTTGGTCGATTGCCATTCCTGCATTTAATGCCCACGTCTCGAGGGAAAGGTTGAGGAGACATGACATGACCTATAGCTTGGAGTGTCTTCTTGGTTTGTGTCTCCAAGATGTCATCAACACCGTTGATTTAATCCTGACGTTTGAGGAACCACTATCTTTCATCAAGACCCTTGGATGAATGGCTTGATTAAATCTGAACCGTGAGTTTGTCAGTTTGGGTGCGGAGTTGTATGTGACGGTCTGTAGTGGAATGCAGCTTCGTAGTTCCTGAAAGGTTTGTGAAGCGGGTATAAATAGTTCAAACACTTGTTTGGATTTTCTACCTCTCCACTTCTCATAAACTTTAGAAAATTTTGAGAGTTCTTTCAGAGACGAAGCCTTTCCGATCCTTCAACTTTTCACCTCAAGTTCAGTTTGCATTCACCGTAACAGGTAATGTTCTGATGATCCTTTTCCCCTTTATTTTTATGCTTGACTCCCCTAGTTTCCTGTTTAAGAAACTGTAGGATTGCATGTTTTTAGGGTAGAAGTTACTCCGACGCGGTGGTTTTTGCCGTTCGTTACGGTGGCTTTCACTGCGTGAGAGGAGTCTTAGGAATTTTGCTGTCTGTTTCTGCGTATGTTGGAGAGAAACATTGGCGAAAAGCTGTAGCTTTTTCTTTTTTAAGGGTTACGCCCAGTTGGAGTTTTCCGAAAGGGTTGTTGGTTTGAAGGAGAAACGAGTATAATCTTTAGGTTGATCTTCTCCTTGCTTTTTCCCTTTTCAGGTTAGATAATGGCATGCAATCCAAATGAGGAATTAGAGTGGCGTTTGATCATTCTTGGGTAGGGAAGGAGACCCTAGAAGCGGTTTCGCTTTTTCAACCAATGGGGCGGCGAGAATCCCGCGCTGCTTAATTGGGAGGAGAGAAGATTGGGAAGTGATTCTCCCTACTACCTTGGATAGGGTTTGTTCGCGATTCTCGGCGAACCGTATTCTATGTACGAGGTTGTCTTCCAAGAGATGGGTTTCCGACTTCCCTTTTCTTCCTTTCAAGTGAGCGTCTTTGAGTGGTTGGAGTTGTGCCCTACTCAGCTACCTCCGAACTCCTTCACTTATTTGAGAGCCTTTGAGTTGGTGTGTTGCTTTTTGCGTCTTCCTGCTACTAGAGAGTTATTTTTTGCCATCTTCACCATTCAGCAGGGTTTGGATAAAGATGGCGGTTTCAACTATGTGTCTTTCCGTCAGCGCCAGGTTTTGTTCGAGGTCTTTAATAGTGAGACCACGAAGTTCCAGAAGAAATTTTTCTTAGTTAGACCGCGAACCGAAGTAGCGTTAAAAAGCGCCCCCATGATGACGTTGGGGTTGTGTCTGCGCGTGTTCCCCCGTTCCACTTTTATTAGAGTAAGGATCACTTTAAGCACGGGCCGGAGATGTTTAGGCACATTTATGCTAGTCTGTCTGAGCGGAATAAGACGAGTTTTGCTCGAATTCTCGAGTTTGTGCGCTCTTTCTTTCGGGCGGAGGTGGTATCCGAGGATGGTAACCCTGTTTTAAATTCGCGGGGGAATCATGTTACTAGACCTCGTGTGATCGACACCCGCTCCTTAGTGCTTTCGGATGATCCTATGGTCCTCCTGGGTATGATTAATCTACTGTCTTTGTCTTTTGTCTAACTCATGCTTTTTGCTAATGATCTGCTCGTGTCTCTTTGTGCAAAGGAAATGTCCAACATTCAAGCCTTGGTGAACCAGGTCAATTAGAAGGTTAGCGGTCAAAGTAGTGCTAGCTGAAAATGAGAAGAACGGCGAGAAAGAACGGCGGCTGCCTGGTTTCCTGTTCGTGTTCATGACGAGCCCGAAGAAGAGGAATATATTCCCCTAAAGAGAAAGAAAATTTCTTTTGTCGACAAGGGTAAACAAATTCAGACCCAGGCTCCGGTCCTTCCTCAAGGCCCTTCTTCCGCCGGTGATAGTTTGTTCCAGCTTCCCAGGGTGTGGTCTGAGTCGAGAAGTTTTGGCTTCAAGGCCTCTTTGTTCTTGAACGATCCCGAGCTGAAGGTGATTCGTGACTTGGGAGTAGCTGGTTGAAATCGATTTGTGACGGATGGAGTCATTGCTGCTATGAAATCCCTGGAAGTTGTTGTATACATGAACAATTCATCTACCAAAGAGGTTGTGCCCTCTGATGCTTTGGCTCGGAAGAAGGAGGTGATGTCCAAAAGGATAGCTGAGCTTGAGACTAAATTGGCCGCTTCGAGGAAAGCGGCTTCAGAGAAAGACAAGGTGCTCGCATTCCTGGAGAAGAAGGCAGATTCTGCCAACCGGTACTACCAGGAGTTGAAAGAAGTCTGTGCCAAGTTTGCTGTGGAGAAAAAGGCTCTAGAAAATGCTCTTCGCGACTCTCATCCTGGGGAGGACGACACAAATTGTAACACCCCGTTTTCCCAACGTAAAAATTTCTTTAAATAAATCAGAGTAAATCACATAACGGAGTATCACATATCACATAAATCTCATATATGAATAAATAACAATTTATTCTTCATTAAAACATCTCAAACATTGCAGCGGAATCATAAAAAGTCTTGGCACGCAGGCCTCATCAAACATCTCAGAAAGTTCATCTAAAAATAGTCTTATGAAATCATAAATGACATGCAAGGAATAGAAAAGCATTTGACAAGATTCCCCATCCCGTTACATATCAGAGCACCTAATGACACAGTGAGAGGTAGCCACTCACGAAGGCAACACAGCTACTTAGTCTTTATCACCTGCAAGTTACCCATACGAAGAGCAACATTTCCAAGCAGAAGGGGTGAGATTCACAAAACAATATTACTAAGCATGTAATTCAACAATTACAATTAACAATCAAGCATCATCAATATAGCATAACAACAACATAGCATATCATCAATGCAACACATTCTTCACAAGTATAATCAAACACTTCGTTACATTTCAAGTATAGCAAACATCTTAAACTTCATCAAATTCATCATGTTAAACAACAAAGGCATTCATATTTAATTCATCAAAGCACATCACTGACGACTCAACTTCTTAGACAACTCAAAACGACTATGCAACTTCAACTTCTTATTCATCTTAGACATCTTATATGCATGTGGTACCGATCCAAGGCATAAGCCCTCGTCGCTTTGAGCATAAATATACTCCAGGGCATGAGCCCTCGTCGATATTGAGCAAAAGCTCCAGGGCATAAGCCTTCATCTTTGTTGAGCAAAAGCTCTAGGGCATAAGCCCTCATCTTTAAATGAGTATGCATGAGACTCAATCTCTTATAACTTAAACAAGTTAAACATCTTAAACATCTTAAAACGTCTTAAACATCTTGGACCGACACATGCAGCTTGAACTCTTAAATGGACAACTACATGTCAGCAAATCATCAATCATGGCATATAGCAACATCAAGGGAATCATCATTCAAAACAATATAAATATTCTTCGCATATAATTCACATAAATCACAAATCATCATCACAACATTAAATCATCTCAAAGCATCAGTACAGATCGTCATTTATAGTATAGTTATCTTCCATTACTACCCAAGGGTCAACTCTCAAAGTCCTACGCGAAACAGATCGCAAACAAAGGAAACGTGACATTCTGTCACAGCACATCTCGCTGTGGCGAGTGGGATTGCTCACCTCGCGAGTGATTACGGGTGTCCCTCGCTATGGCGAGTGGGATTGCTTGCCTCGCGAGCGTCCATGGTCTACTCGCTGTGGCGAGTTGGGTTGCTCGCCTCGCGAGCGATGAACGTCTACTCGTCGTGGCGAGTTGCTTAGCTCGCCTAGGGGAGCGATGAACAGACAGGTTACGGGATTGCAATTTTTCTCACCCAAAGTCCCAAATCCCACCATGTTTAGCCTCAAAGCTATCCGAAACATTAGCACTATGATTATTCTAGGTTTTGTGCATAGTTTTTACATCGATTACACAAGTTTACATCACCTAATCATCAAATTCTTCACCTTTTAACCTAATTCATAATTCTCAGAAACTCTTCCTACAGCTTGTTAATTACAATTAGATGAATTACAGGTTAATAATATTGAAATGCTAGGCTCACCTTTACCTTAGTTTTTGCAAAAATCGCAGCCCTCCTCTTTTCTTGCCTCTTCTCCCTTTTTCTCCCAAAAACTGAATTGTACGTAGTGACAATTCTTAACCTAATATTCCCTATTTATACTCCCAACAAATCTTATCTTATTTACTCTTTCTCCCACATAACTCTCTAAAATCTCAAAACTACCCCACATCTCTATATTTATTTTATTTTCAAATCTTATTTTATTAAACAATAAAATAAGTCACCACATCACATAAATCACATAAAAATCACTTAAATCTTAATCTCCACATCTCTTAAAATATATATTGTTATCGCGATTTTCGGGTGTCGAATCATTAATTAGATTTGAACCTTTCAATCATTGATATCTCTATTTTTTTTGGGGAAAGGTAAAATCGAGAGAAAACCTTAGAAATCCTGAGCTCGGGGCTGATTTCACTACGGGAAGGTATTAGGCACCCGTAATGACTATAGTATCCTATAGGAACCGTTTTGCTAGTCTTATGTATACGCTTTGCTTTTATCGCTATTTGTGAGAAAGATTGACTTTAAGAATGAGAAGATTTTGAGTGTTGTTTTTATTGGACTTGGAGAGACTTTGGGTCTCTTGCCTACATACCCTTTTAAGGGATCAAAATTCCATGTAGTTCTCTTCCAAAAGATTTTGTGGGTTGGTTCAATTTTAGTTTTGAAAATAGTTTTGAAGAAAGGATGAGGGGCCTTAAAGGCATGAGATTTGGAAAAGGTGAGGTGATTCCAATTTATTTACAAAGATGGTTAAAGTTGAAGATTAAGATTCGTTTTGATTTTGCTTAAGAAAATAAAGGGAAAATGGGTGAAGTTTTGACTTCACTTTATCGCAAATTTTTTTTGAGTGATGTGTTAGTTTTTTGAGAAAGAAAGGATGAATTTTTCCTAAGTATCACGCTTCCTAAACATACATCTAGCGGTAAACATACAACGTGTGTGCGTGTCGGTGCTTGTGTCGGTGTACATCATCATAGTGTCCATTGTCCTTTACATTGGGTCCTAATTTACATTCTATGGTCTTGCAAGAATTTAAAGGAAAGTAAACTAAACCTAGAATATTACATGAATTAATAGAAAATTGCATAAAATGACTAAAAGGAAAAAAGAGGTGAAAATGATGCAATGCTTGTAATATGAATAAGGCATGAAGTGGAATGGTTAGTAATGAAATAGAGAAGTGATAGTGTAAGTAGCAATGCATAGTAGATGAAATGATCGTAACAAAGAGTTTTAAGCAAATTGCAAAAGAAACAAGTGCCAAACATAGCGCAAATGACCCAAAACAAAGCCTAAAACTTAAACCAAATCTATGACCTATAATCCCCATCAAAACAGCACTTTTTCAAAGGAAATATTTCGAGAACCATGAAGAAATTACAAGTCATATTCAAACCTAACACCATCACACTCACAAGCATATTGCATTTCAAAATTAACAATTAAACTTGACAAATTGGAGGCTATCAATTGAACTTGCAGAAACAAGAAATTAACAATCAAAATTGTAACATTGGGGATTGCAATCAAATTTGTAAAATAAGGAGTTAACCATTTGAATTTGTGAAATAAAAGACTAAGAATTAACTTGTAAAGCAAGAAACTACCAACTAAGCTTGTAAAACAAAGAAATTACCAATTAGGCTTGCAAAAATGTAAAATCATCATGGACTCAGCAAAGAACACATCCCAAAATCAGGTACCAAATATCAACATCACGTGGCAAAAATGGGACTAAAATTATGCATGAAATCCCACAAAGAACCCAAAAACATGCAAATCCAATAAATAAATTAGCGCACATGCTTTTTATTCACTTTAAATTGTGAAAATACCACCAAACGATTGAAAATATATCAAGAAACATGTGTTAATGTTTTCGGGATTTTTTGCAAGAAATTTTAGTGTGCACAGGTGTTCAAATATCACAAACAGAGGTGTTTATAGCAACAAAATTCAAGAAAATTGGAAAGAAACAAGAGCCCAAACTACCCAGCCCAAACCCACGCGGGTTAGTAGATCCGGATCTCCAGAACGCATCAGGGGCGTTGGATTGTTCCGGATCCAACAGGATCTAGATCTAAAGGTCCAGAACACGGGGCGCTGGATCGGGTCAAGATCCACCCGGTCTAACGCCTTATATAAAAGGCTCAGACCCGGCTTCCCCTTCATTTTCCAGAACTGTTCTCTCTCTTCTCTCTTCTTCCTCGTTGGTTTTCTGAAACCCTAACCCTAGCCTCTCTCAATCTCACCCAGAAACGTACGATTCATGGTTCAAAAGCCTTGTTTCGTCGTTCTAATCATGAATTAACCACTGAATTTTACGAACGTCCACTGAAACGATGTAGATCGTGAATTTATTTCATGGATTCCGAACGGTTTTGGTTCTTGTTTTCTGGTTCAAATCTTTTCTAAACGTTTCTGTATGTTGATTCGTTGGTTTACAACGATTGATACACGTTGTAAACCTTGGAATCTTGAAAGTTTTCTGGAAATTTTTTCTTAGGGTTTCTTCGATTTTGAACCAAAACTCTTCGAATCCGTGTTGATTTACATCGTTCTGGGATTCGTTGTTGTTTTTGAATGTGTAAGGATGAAGTTTTCGTGTTTACCTGGGTTTCAATCAGAGATTTGAGCTAGAATCTTCAAGAACTCAGAATTTCTGATTCTGTTTCATTGATTCTTGGTTCGGATCCAGAAATAAACTGGTAATTCCTTCCTCTTCTTCTTAATCGGTTCAGAATCCTTGAATTCTTCGTTTCCTTCTTCTTCTTTTCGACTTTTAGGGTTTCTGTGATCGCATTGGATTCGTGGCTTCTAGCTATGGATTCAATGCTTGAATTGCAGAAACTCCAGCTCAGTGATGAAGATTCAGTTGAATCCCTGAGAGCTGTATGAAAATCTCATTGATTCTGATTCAATTGGCTTCTGAAACGGTTAGGGTTTGTTCTTCATGTTCATCCATTTCTGAGTTTGCTATGATTTTGATCCAACTGAATCAGAGAGAGAAAATTGGATTCTGTTTGTGACTGATGTGGCGTGTAATGAATGGGATCCTCTCTGACTTGTACAGTGGTGGCCTTTTATAGGCTGCCATGTGTGCATTTGGACCAATTGCATTGTGACATCTGGATTTGAGTACCTGCGTGGCAATCTGGACTATTTTGACTCAAGGACCAAAATGCAATTTTAAGAATTTAAAGACTGGAATGCAATTAAAACAAACTTAAGGACAGAACTGCAATAAAAAGAAATAGGACTGACTTGAAAATTAAAAAGGCATTTGGACTGTTTTGAAAATAGAATTTGGGCACTTTTGCAATTTAAAACAAAGTTTGGACTTATTTGCAAAAAGTGAAATAAAATTGGTAAAAGAAATGAAATTTGCAAAAAATGTAAAGTGCAACAATAAAAACAACAAAACGGACTAAAACGAACAAACTACCAAAAATGAGGTATTTCAAAATACCTCTCTGCCCAAAATTTGAACAATGTGAAATGACCAAAATGCCCCTGGGGACAAAAACGACTCAAACTGACACAATCTGACTCAGATGCAGACACAAGATGATTTTTGTACAAAATTTGATTAATGATTCATGCAGACAAATTGAAAAGACCCAGGGACAAATTGTAGGGACCAAAATAGGTTCCTTTGTAGGAAATGACCAAAATACCCTTTTGTATGATTTCATGCAAAATTGGAATAAAATGCTGGAAAATATGCAATGGTCCTAGAGACCCTTTCAAATGGCTTGTAATGCAAGAAAAACACTTTGAACGGCTTTGAATGAAATACACTTGGAGATAATACAGTAAAATGCGCGTTTGTGGCACGATAAAAGTTTGCAAAATAAACACCGTGAATTTGAAATGATTAGAAACAAAAAGAAGTTTGAACAAGTATTTTTTAGGTCCAAAATGAGGGTATAACAGCTGCCCCTATTTAAGTTTCTTTGTCTGGAGAGTCAAGAGACGGAGTCTTTGGCTTGACGTGACGAAGATACTTAAATATCGACATTTGCACTGGCGTAAAAATACGTTCGTAAATGTCATGTATGCCATGCGACACTTGGTTATGAATGCAAGGTAAACTGAGAATTGGATTTAACAAAATATATCGTATCCATTGCGGGACTGGTAGACATTTAACAGAATAGCAAAAATGGAGTATGTCGTATCCATTGCGGGATTGGTAGACATTAACAGAATAACAAGACTCACTAGGGAGACTCAATAGCAAATTGACAGGTACAAGTTGTTCTTGGATGCGAACTGGCCACTTGACCGAGAATATTGACAACAAAGGGTGCAAGCTGCTCTTGTATTTGAGCTGGTCACTTGGCTGAAAGAAAATATAGAAAGCACAAGCCGTTCTTGGACACGAACTAGTTACTTGGCTGAAAGAAAACAAAATAGAAAGCACAAGCCGTTCTTGTATTTGAACTAGTTACTTGGCTGACAGGAAACAAAATAGAAAGCACGAGCTGTTCTTGGATCTGAACTAGCCGCCCGGCGGATACCAAAAGGATAGGTACAAGCTGCTCTTGGATGTGAACTTGCTGCTTGACCGAAAACAAGGACAAATTGACAGGCACAAGCTGTTCTTGGGTACGAACCAGCCACTTGGCCGTTAACAGAAACAAATTGTATTTGAAACTGGACTGAATTTGATTGACATAACTGCAGGAGCTTGAATTTGACAGGAATGTTAGAATCTGTGGTTGACAAGACTGTTGAACTTTGAAATTGACATGACAGTAGACGTTTGTCATTAGCAGAAGAAATTTGAAATTGACATAATTGATTTTGATTGAGATTAATATAAGGATTGAAAATGCAATGCGTATGGGTAGTATATCCACTTTATCGAATGCATGAGCATATTGGACGCATGATTATGCATGTATGAATGCTCTGAGATGCATGGTGGCTGACAACTGGTACACGTGATTTTGTGAACAGTAGACCAAACATTGGAATATTGGGCGCGTAGTGGCTCGCGCTCTAAAACATGCCCGTAAAGGGTCCTCTTCCGGGGATGCAGCCGTCGGGAGATGCATTATGACCGTTGCTGAGGGCAGGAAGCTGTAAAATTGTAGAGAAAGACAGTCTGAACGGTATTGCTGCTTGTTGGAACAGTCACATAAATACTTTGGACATCGCATCTGTGGTCAATGCTTTTGCATGTTTGTTTTTTATTTCTTTTTCATTTTTATTTTCATCATCCCATTTTTGCCTGGATCGCCCTTTCGGGTTTTCGACCCACCGGGGAATAGTTTTTTTTTTTCTTTTTTTGTTGCCCCTGTTTTTGCCTGGATCGCCTTTCGGAGGTTGTTAATCCATCGGGGTGCTCATTCTTACCTAAGCCGCCCTTTCAGGTTTTCGACTTAGCGAGCATATTCATTTTTCATGCTTTTCATTCTGTTTTTTCATTCTTGCCATTGACCACAGACCGTGTTGAGGAGAGAGCCTGCTGGTAACACGTATTGGAACTGATATCAATGTAACTTGTTCATGCATGTTTCATTTGAATATACCTAGCTGCTTAGGCTTTCTTTCAAAATACACATAAAAGGTTTTCAGTTTTCAGAATGTTTATTCCAGACACATCATTATTAACATAGAAAAAACTTTTTGTATAAAGCTTTGAAAATAGAATGGAAGAAATAGAGTGCCAAACAAAAGCATAGGTTCAAATCGATGTATAAGGGTGGCAATCGGCCAAAGGCGCGACTCCACGGATTTACAAAGCTTGGAAAACGGTAATTTTATTGGTTGGTGGTACATTGAACACAATGATCATCATGGTCCCTAGAACTCTTGAATCCACAGGCGTCGGAACCTCGGATGAGAACAGCCACTTATCAGTTGCAAAGATGCCCAAAGGGAATGGTGATTTGCCAGATATAGTCAATTGTCTTTCATTTCAATCTCATTTTTGCATGAACCGCCCTTTCGGGTTTTCGGCTCATCGAGACGCTCCTTTTTGCCTGAGTTACATGTAATCTCAGCGAGCTTTTATATTTTCATTTTTTTTTTGTCCCTTATTTTGCTTGGATCGCCCTTTCGGGTTTTCGATCCACCGGGAAGCGCATTTTTGCCCAGGCCGCCCTTTCGGGTTTTCGACCTATCACGCTGTTCTTTTCATATCTAGACAAAATATTTCTTGACTATATCGGCATTCACAGGATTAGGAAGTTCCACACCATCCATGTGTGTAAGAATCAAGGCTCCGCCGGAGAAGGCCTTCTTGACAACATAAGGTCCTTCGTAGTTAGGCGTCCACTTGCCCCTTGGGTCAGGTTGTTGACTTACTCTTCTTTTCAATACGAGTTCACCCTCTTTGAATTCCCGAGGACGAACTTTCTTGTCAAAAGCATTTTTCATCCTTGTTTGATACATCTGACCGTGAGCCAAAGCATCCAGGCGTCTTTCCTCAATCAAATTCAACTAGTCGTACCGACTATGGCACCATTCAGCCTCAGACAACTTTGCTTCCATAATCACACGGAGAGACGGAATCTCCACTTCCAATGGGAGGACTGCTTCCATGCCGTATACAAGAGAAAAAGGCGTTGCCCCGGTTGAACTACGGACTGTAGTGCGGTAGCCGTGTAAAGCATAGGGCAACATCTCATGCCAGTCTTTGTATGTTGTTACCATCTTCTGCACAATCTTCTTGATGTTTTTATTGGCAGCCTCAACTGCACCATTCATCTGAGGTCTGTAAGGAGAAGAATTGTGGTGTTCAATCTTGAATTTCTCACATAAGGCCTGCACCATGTCATTGTTCAGGTTGGTACCGTTGTCAGTGATAATCTTGCTAGGAACACCATACCGACAGATGATATTGTTCTTGATGAATTTGACTACTACTTGCTTAGTCACGTTGGCATAAGATGCAGCTTCGACCCATTTGGTGAAATAATCGATTGCTACCAGGATAAAACGATGACCATTCGAAGCTTTCGGTTCAATTCTTCCGATCATATCAATGCCCCACATAGAGAAAGGCCATGGAGAAGACATAACATTGAGAGCGTGCGGAGGCACATGGATCTTATCAGCATATATTTGACATTTGTGGCACTTCCTGGCATATTGATAGCAATCGCGCTCCATGGTCATCCAGTAGTAACCAGCTCTCAACAGCTTTCTAGACATAGCATGCCCCGATGCGTGGGTCCCAAAGGTGCCATCGTGCACATCGTGCATTAGCTGTTCTGCTTCATATTCATCAACACATCTTAACAACACCATATCGAAATTCCTTTTGTACAGGACATCACCGTCTAGCAGGAACTTGCTAGCCAGCCTGCGCAGCGTCTTCTTGTCTTTGTTGGAAGAATTCGGAGGATATTCACGGCTTTGTAGAAATTGCTTGATATCATAATACCAGGGTTTGTTGTCGACTCCGCCTGAACCCGTTTGTACAATTGCATCACTGACAGTAAACACATGAGCGGGCCGGTCTAAGCGTTGTACTTTGATCATCGGTACATGATTCCAATGGTTCACTCGGAACATGGAGGATAAGGTAGCAAGAGCATCGGCCATTTGGTTCTCCTCTCGGGGAATATGGTGCAACTCGACCTTTGTAAAATATGTCAACAGACGTCTCGCATAATCACGGTAAGGGATCAGATTGGCATGATGGGTCTCCCATTCTCCCTTTATCTGGTTGATGACTAGTGCAGAGTCTCCATAGATATCCAGATGCTTGATTCTCATATCGATGGCTTCTTCAATTCCAAAGATGCACGCCTCGTACTCGGCCACATTGTTGGTGCACTCAAACACAATCCGGGCTGTGAAAGGGATGTGATGCCCCTGCGGAGCCACAATTACTGCGCCAATTCCTCGGCCATAGGCATTAACGGCACCATCAAAGACCAACCCCCACTTGCTATCAGGGTCTGGACCTTCACCGATCAGTGGTTCTTCACAGTCTCTTGGCTTTAAGAACATAACCTCTTCGTCGGGGAAATCGAACTTTAAAGGTTGATAGTCATCGAGCGGTTGGCAAGCGAGATGGTCAGCCAGGATACTCCCTCTAATGGCTTTCTGAGCTTTAAACACAATATCATACTCTGACAGTAACATTTGCCAACGTACGATTTTTCCAGTGACCGCCGGTTTCTCAAAGATATACTTGATTGGATCCATCCGGGATATCAACCAAGTTGTATGATTTATCAAGTAATGACGCAGGCGTTTGGCTGCCCAGGCTAGTGCACAACAGGTTTTCTCGAGCATTGTGTACCGAGTCTCACAATCGGTGAATTTCTTGCTCAAATAGTAGATTGCATGCTCTTTCTTTCCAGTCTCATCTTGCTGACCGAGCACACATCCCATGGATTCATCCAACACTGACAGATACATAATCAATGGCCTTCCGTCCACGGGCGGGACAAGGATCGGGGGTTCTAACAAGTATTCTTTGATGCTATCGAAAGCTTCTTGGCATTCATCATTCCATACAACGGGTTGATTCTTCCTGAGTAACTTGAAAATTGGCCCGCAGGTCGCGGTCATGTGGGATATAAATCTAGAAATGTAGTTCAAACGCCCGAGGAATCCTCTGACTTGCTTCTCGGTTTGCGGGGCCGGCATCTCGCGGATAGCTCGGACTTTGTCAGGATCTACTTCAATGCCCTTCTGGCTGACAATGAATCCTAACAACTTCCCTGATCTGACACCAAACGTACACTTGTTGGGATTTAGTCGGAGCTTGTACTTCCTCAACCTTTCAAACATTTTCGCTAGGTACTCGACATGTTGCTCTTCATCACTCGACTTTACAATCATGTCGTCCACATATACTTCGACCTCTTTGTGAATCATATCATGAAACAATGTAGTCATCCCCCTTTGATAGGTGGCACCAGCATTTATCAGGCCGAACGGCATCGCTTTGCAACAAAATGTTCCCCACGGAGTAATGAACGACGTTTTTTCTCTATCCTTGGGTGACATTTTGATTTGATTGTATCCGGAAAATCCGTCCATGAAAGAGAACACCTTGCACTGGGCAGTATTATCAACAAGCACGTCGATGTGAGGTAGCGGGAAATTGTCTTTCAAGCTTGCTCTATTTAAATCTCTATAATCAACACACATCCGGACCTTACCATCCTTCTTTGGCACAGGCACAATATTAGCAACCCACTCAGGATATTCAACTGTCATGAGAAAACCTGCGTCAATCTGCTTTTGTACCTCACCCTTAATCTTCAGGGTCATGTCCGGCCGAGTCCGTCTCAACTTTTGTCTGACAGGGGGACAGTCTGGTTTTGTCGGTATCCGGTGTTCCACGATCTGGGGATCCAAACCCGGCATATCTTCATACGACCATGCGAAAATATCTGAATACTTCCGGAGAAGTTGGAAGATCCTTTTCTTGACCCCTTCCTCCAATGCAGCACCGACTTTTATCTCTTTTTTGTTATCCTCGGTACCTAGGTTGATTAGTTCGATTTCCTCCTGATGAGGCCGAATGGTTTTCTCCTCTTGCTCAAGCAATCGGGCAATCTCATCTGGTATGTCATCACTATCCTCATCTTCGGCTTCAAACACCGGGGATTCAACAGTTTGGAGAAACATAGGGTCACTGTGTTCAACGGGTTCATTTTGGTTCGATTTAGAATCATGCACAAACACAGGGAGATTGATAACGTTCCAGTTCTTTGCCATGCCTCCTGGTATCACAAATGTGGGCCTAGACCCTCTTTCATCACCATCATCAAGAATTGCATTGGCAAATCCAGCACTATGGAACGTTCCAGTTGACACGCCTGACGTTGGAGAGAAACCGAGACCCTCTTTGCGTTTGTTGTCCAGCAGCTGTATCAATTGGCCCCAACCGGCGGCCTGACCCTCCTGAACGGCCTTCTGCGCATCTTTCAACGAAGCCATAGCAGCACTAGACCTCTTGGGCTCTGCACCTTCGATAACCAAACCCTGGAATGCAGTCCCTTCGGCGGATTTAGCTTCGATGCAAGAAAAGGATGATAACTGACTGACCAGATAAGCTTCTTCCCCATGCACTGTCACAAGTTTACCATTCCTTACGAACTTCAGCTTCTGATGGAGGGTAGAAGTGACTGCACCGGCCTCATGTATCCACGGTCTCCCGAGAAGGCAACTGTAAGAGGCATCTATGTCCATAACCTGGAAAGTGATCATGAATGTTTCAGGGCCAATAGTCATGGGGAGATCTACCTCTCCAAGCACAGTTTTACGGGAACCATCGAAAGCCTTGACTAGGAAAGTACTCCTTCTCAAAGGAACTCCTTGACAACTTAACTGATCCAAAGTCGACTTAGGCATCACATTCAACGACGACCCAGTATCTACCAATACGTTGGACAGCATATCTGCTTTGCAGTTCATGGAAATGTGCAGGGCCAAGTTGTGGTGCTTCCCTGCCTCTGGAAGTTCATCTTCACCAAACCAAAGGTTACTGCAAGCAGTGATGTTAGCCACTATCCCACCAAATTGATCCTCTGTGACTTCGTGGTCGACATATGCTTGCTCCAATACTTTCAACAATACGTTCCTGTGAGCCTCCGAACTAAGGAGTAGGGACAAGATGGATATCTTCGAAGGGGTTTGTAACAGCTGGTCAACGATCTTATAATCGCTTTTCTTGATTATCTTCAAAATCTCATCTAGATTGGAATCTTCAATGGACTGGCCTGGACGGCTGGTGTTTTCAACGACAGGAGGGATTGGTAATGGAGTAGTCTTATCAGCAGGAATCGCAACTTGCACATCATCTTTCTTCTGAAACAAGAGGGGCCGAACCCTGCCGCTCCTCAAAGCCGTCACTTCGGCGATACTGCCTACTGTGCTCGGGGACACCAAAGGTACTTCTTTCCCGTTTTCCAACATAGTCGCGCTGTACTTGTACGGGATGGCTTTCGCAGAAGTATATGGCACTGGCCCTGGTAGCCGTATCACTAGAGGCTTAACATCTTCCCTGGCAGACACATTCTTGACAGGAGTATCGTGGAAAATCGGCACTATCATACAAACATCACTGGTAGTCAGGTAGTTGTCATTCATCAAGCTTTGGATATCAGTCTGAACTTTGCTGCAACCCATAGGGTTCTGAAGACATTCACAGCAAGCAACGTGGTCGTGGCTAAATAAGGAAGCTTGGCACGGCTTGATATGCAGCGGTACTAGAGGAGTAGCAACATTACGGACATTGAGACGAGGGATTTCTTCACACACTTCAATCATATTCACGGCGGCATGGTTGGGGAGCGGATTGTCGAGCACATGTGGGACATTGTTTTCAAAAGATAGCTTTCCCTGGTCGATCAACTTCTTCACAATATATTTCAGAGCGTAGCAACCTTCTACATCATGACCTAGGGCGCCTTGGTGGAAATCACATCTGAGATCGGAGCGGAATCTGGGAGGCAATGGGTTTGGCGGAGGCTTGCCAGGTCTAGTGGTGCAATACCCCTTGTGTAACAGAGTTGGGAGTAGTTCAGCGTACGCCATCGGTATCGACGGGAAAGATGGTCTAGTTTGAGGGCCTTGTTGTTGTTGTTGTTGCGGTTGTTGTTGAGCCAGTGGTTGTTGCTGCATTTGTTGGGCGATGGCATTAACAGGGACCTGAGGCTGGCCCGGTAGTGGAGGGTATTGATGGTAGAACGGCGGATAGAACGGATGCTGGGCATACTGTAGGTACTGGTACTGTTGAGGCAGTTGTGTAGCATTGACAGGAGCGGCAGTGGCAGATTGATTGGTTCCTGCAGACACCATTCCAACTTCTGGTTCCTTTTTCTTATGGTGACCATTGCCGTATTTCCTTGGCGCACTCGTGGAAGTTTCGCCTTTCTCAAACACGATAATCCCCTCTCGGACAGCTTCCTCCAAGCGGGTCCCCATAGTGACCATCTCAGAGAAGTTGCTTGGGGCAGCAATAATCATTCTTTCAACATAATCTTTCTTCAGGGTCTTCAAGAATGTTTGAGTCATTTCTTCCTCGTCCAAAACGGGAGTGATACGGGCAGCTGCCCCTCTCCACCTATGTGCATATTCGCGAAAGCTTTCGTCCTTTTTCTGAGAAAGAGACCGGAGGAATTCCCTATTCGGCTTGAGCCTAGTGTTGAATCCATAGTGGCTCTTAAAAGCAGCAGCCAGATCATCAAAAGTACGAATATCATCCTTGCTCAAACCGGTATACCACTCCGCGGCATCTTCCATTAGGCTGTCCTAGAAGCAATGGATCATAAGTGAATCATTGTCCGCATGGTTAGCCATCTTCCGGACGTACTTGATGATATGGTTCTGGGGGCAGGTCAGCCCATTGTAGCGGTCAAATTCTGGGACTTTGAACTTCTTGGGGACATCCACCCTCGGCACTAAACAAAGATCGTGGGTTCTGACGAGGTCACTGCTCCCGCGGTTGGCCTTGATCTCGCGACGGAGTTCTCTGGCAAGCTCCTCCATTCTTTCCTCCATAGTTCCCAATACAGGAGTCTTTCCACGGTAATCATTAGCATTGGCGCCCTGAGGCGTAGAGTGCACAATCGGGTCTGTGTAGACAGTCGACTGAGGCAAGGTAGCGTGAAGAGATGCGGGATCTGGCGGGGGAATTTGACCACCATTAGCAGCCCCCGAAGTCCCGGCTCCTGAAGCACCGGCTGCAGTATTGGGAGAGTAATAAGATGGGAGCCCATAGGGGTATCCCCTCGGCATAGCAAGAGATGCAGTGGGAATTGTTTCGGTAGTCGTCTGAGCGGATGTGACCGGCTGTTCTTGAGCGGCTATCAGAGCAGTCATGGCGTCGAGAGCCTTAGCCAACTCTTCTCTCATAGAAGCTAATTCAGTGCGGAGCTGTGCGTTCTCCTCTTCCATAGCCAACTGATTTCTTCTTCTGTACTGCCTTGTGTGATGTACTCGGGTAGGCTGATCAATCCCTGGAGCACGAGCCACCTTTCAAGCTGCGGCAGAAGAACCAGGAGGCAGTGAGCACTGGGAAGTTTTGTTGTGTGTGTTTTTTTTTGAATGATGCATATGATGCATGATACGTACAAATGCAGATGCAAAAAAATGACTCTTTTTTATTATCAAAGGGTTTTCTTCGACAAATTAGAATTCTTTGCAAACATTACCAGACTAACAAATTATTCGAACCAAATTGTTTTGACAAATCAAGCCAAGGGAGTAGGCTTCCGAAGCATAAACTGAACAGGTAATATAATCAATAGCAACACTATTATCTAGAACTAAGGAGTGACGGGGTAGTATTCAAAATCGGAGTCTGAACCACAATGGCTGGCAAAGAAATCTCGACGACCTCTGACTCTTCTGGAGTCCCTCATCAACAGATCATCCTTTTCTTCGAGTTCCTTTCTAACTCTAGCTAGCTCTTTCTTCAGCATCCGGTTCTCATGGTCCTTCTGTTCATCTCTGCCGTCCAAAGTCATGATCAAGTTTTCAGCCTCACTGTAACGGGCTTTCCATGCTCGTTTCTCCTGACTCTCCATAGCTAGGTGCTCCTGATACATCTCCTGAGTCGCGGGAAGTAACGGTAAAGGCCTAGACGGAGTATATGCAGATACATGCCTCATAGCAGGGTAAGGCATGCCAATCTCTTCAGCTCGATCTATCACCCACTGCGTATAGGCTTCATGAGCAATACCGGATCTCACACCCAAGTGTTTCACATCCTTCCTTCGAACCTTAGACCAAGCATCTATGAAAGCTTTCCTTTGTCCGGAAGGGACATTGGAATAGTAGAAGAACTCCTGAGATGTAGCAAGGTTAATGGGCTTTGCTCTCATAGGAAAACCAAACTGTCTCATGGCTAACTCGGGGTTGTAGTTGATTCCTCCCCAGGTACCGAGAAGAGGTATATTGAGGAAATCCCCACAACCAGTGATAATCTCCTTGACTCGAGCTGCTGGAGTGATCCAAACCACCTCATCGGGAGTAAGAGCCATAATCCGCTGCGAATAAGACCAATTCTCCATGTTGGCATGGAAAGAACTCGGGAGGTGAGAAATAAACCACCTATATAGAAGAGGTATGCAACAAAGGATATATCCACGGCCCTTGAGAGTCCGATCATGGATGGCGTGGTATGTGTCAGCTAACAAAGTAGGAACCGGGTTCTTGGAATGGAAGATCTCAATAGCATTCATGTCTACGAAGTTGTCGAGATTCGGAAAAAGAACGAGCCCGTAGATGAGTAGTGCAAGAATAGCCTCAAGAGTGTCCTGACAAGTAGATTCGAGATTAGCCCGCTCAAGTAAGTACTTTGAAGTGAAACCTTGGATATGAGACTTGGTGATGAGATTTTTAGACACATCGGAAGTCTTGAGATAAAGATCCTTAGCAATCACCAAAGGAGTAAGAGAAGATCCTGGGCCCGTGAAGGGTACCCTCTCGGCTATAGGTAAACCCAATAAGCAAGAATAAGCCTCGAGTGTAGGAACCAACTGAAAATCCGGGAAAGTGAAGCAACGGAAAACCGGGTCATAGAATTGCACCAGAGTGTGCACCAGCTTCTCTTCTACATTAGTCCGGAGAATAGTAAGCAAACCACCGTATCGAAGACGAAACCCAGTCGGATTCTCGACCTTGAGTGCCAACTCCCTTAGGCTAGCCAAATCGACTTCTTTGAACTTGTAAGACTTAGTCCTCTTCATGCCTGGTTATATTTGCAAAGAATTTTAGTTTGTCTATACCTTTTGATAAATGCATGTAAAAAGTTTATGCATGAATGCATGTATGCATGGTTTTGTTTAACAAAGAAAACACGGTGGGCTAAAGTAACAAGTGGACACGGTGTCCGGTGAAACTAAGGCTTTGATAGTAGTAACCAAGGTTCTATAAAGTTCCCAAACCACAACCTCTCTTCCGTATATCATAGTAGTACAAAGCAACGCTTGTCCATGATTATTCGTAAGAAGGTCTAGTTTGGGTGTAGTATCGCGTGACGACTAAATTTCGAGGCAACACTCGGTTTAGCCACCGCACTACGTCCTAAGAAAGGCCAAGGATGGGTTTGGTAACTACAGTTCATAGCATCACCGGTCAATTGGAAGTAAAGTGCCTAAGCATGACAACACACGCCGACAACATCACCTCCAAAATGCCTCAGCTATGTGAGATTGATCGCGTAATCCAATGCACGAGGCAACCCCCGGAATGGATTGTCGATTATATCTCTTCCTAATCTTAAGTTCACTTAGCCCGGGTATAGGGCTTTTGATATTCTCACCCCACACGTACGTAAGAAAATTTTACATGTAACAATAAAGCAAAGCATAAACATAAAGCATGTAAAACTAGGCGTAGCCCTAAAAAGTCCCCAGTGAAGTCGCCATTTCTGTTATCGCGATTTTCGGGTGTCGAATCATTAATTAGATTTGAACCTTTCAATCATTGATATCTCTATTTTTTTTTTGGGAAAGGTAAAATCGAGAGAAAACCTTAGAAATCCTGAGCTCGGGGCTGATTTCACTACGGGAAGGTATTAGGCACCCGTAATGACTATAGTATCCTATAGGAACCGTTTTGCTAGTCTTATGTATACGCTTTGCTTTTATCGCTATTTGTGAGAAAGATTGACTTTAAGAATGAGAAGATTTTTTTGTTTTTATTGGACTTGGAGAGACTTTGGGTCTCTTGCCTACATACCCTTTTAAGGGATCAAAATTCCATGTAGTTCTCTTCCAAAAGATTTTGTGGGTTGGTTCAATTTTAGTTTTGAAAATAGTTTTGAAGAAAGGATGAGGGGCCTTAAAGGCATGAGATTTGGAAAAGGTGAGGTGATTCCAATTTATTTACAAAGATGGTTAAAGTTGAAGATTAAGATTCATTTTGATTTTGCTTAAGAAAATAAAGGGAAAATGGGTGAAGTTTTGACTTCACTTTATCGCAAAAAATTTTTGAGTGATGTGTTAGTTTTTTGAGAATGAAAGGATGAATTTTTCCTAAGTATCACGCTTCCTAAACATACATCTAGCGGTAAACATACAACGTGTGTGCGTGTCGGTGCTTGTGTCGGTGTACATCATCATAGTGTCCATTGTCCTTTACATTGGGTCCTAATTTACATTCTATGGTCTTGCAAGAATTTAAAGGAAAGTAAACTAAACCTAGAATATTACATGAATTAATAGAAAATTGCATAAAATGACTAAAAGGAAAAAAGAGGTGAAAATGATGCAATGCTTGTAATATGAATAAGGCATGAAGTGGAATGGTTAGTAATGAAATAGAGAAGTGATAGTGTAAGTAGAAATGCATAGTAGATGAAATGATCGTAACAAAGAGTTTTAAGCAAATTGCAAAAGAAACAAGTGCCAAACATAGCGCAAATGACCCAAAACAAAGCCTAAAACTTAAACCAAATCTATGACCTATAATCCCCATCAAAACAGCACTTTTTCAAAGGAAATATTTCGAGAACCATGAAGAAATTACAAGTCATATTCAAACCTAACACCATCACACTCACAAGCATATTGCATTTCAAAATTAACAATTAAACTTGACAAATTGGAGGCTATCAATTGAACTTGCAGAAACAAGAAATTAACAATCAAAATTGTAACATTGGGGATTGCAATCAAATTTGTAAAATAAGGAGTTAACCATTTGAATTTGTGAAATAAAAGACTAAGAATTAACTTGTAAAGCAAGAAACTACCAACTAAGCTTGTACAACAAAGAAATTACCAATTAGGCTTGCAAAAATGTAAAATCATCATTGTCATACCCTCATTTTGGACCTAAAAATGTTCGTTCAAATTCTTTTCTATTCCTGATACTTTTTCAATTTACTGTGTATTACTCTACAATTTACCAATGTGCTTCAGCTGCATACGTCACTGCTTTAGTCTTTTAATTTTTGCATAAAATCATACAAAAGGGTATTTTGGTCATTTTCTACAAAGGAACCCATTTTAGTCCCTACAATTTGTCCCTGAGTCTTTTTAATTTGTTTGCATGAATCATTAATCAAATTTTGTACAAAAATATCTTAGTTTTGCATCTGAGTCAGTCTGAGTCAGTTTGAGTCGTTTTTGCCCCCAGGGGCATTTTAGTCTTTTCACATCAAACAAATTTTGGGCAGAGAGGTATTTTAAAATACCTCATTTTTGGTAGTTTGTTCATTTTAGTCCATTTTGTCAATTTTAACTGTTTCACTTTACGTTGCAGTCAGTTTAAGTTTTTTAACCAATTTTTTTTTTTTTGCATTTTAGTCCAAATACTTTCAAAAATTGCAATTTAGTCCAGATTTTACATTTTATTGCAGAAGTGTCCAATTCCAATTTTCAAAACAGTCCAGTTTCAGTTTTATTATTTTCAAAACAGTCCCAAATTTTCCAAAATTGCATTTTAGTCCTTTTTTCAGTTCAGTCCACAAGTGCCACGCAAGCTGTCCAAGTCCACATGTCACAAGCTCATTGGATCAGGTACACACATGGCAGCTTATAAATAGGGTACAGTGTCAGAATCAGAGGCAGATACACAAATCAGACGCCACATCACACAAACAGAATCAACATTCTCTCTCATGGTAGTTACAGATCAAAACCCAGAAAACTCACCAAGAACTCAAGAACATTCGTGAACCCTAAGCCACAATTCAACCTCAATTTAGTTCAATTCCATGCCAGAACCACACATTCACTATTGAATCTGATTCACAGTATCAAACAGAAGCCAAATTCGCACAGTTATGGCGCAAATTCGAGCAATTCTCAGAGATTCACGTGAATCATCATCACTGAATTGCTGAGCCTGCAATCCAACGCGAGCACGCCACCAGAGTAGCGCGCTGCAAGCGTGATCACAGGCTGTGGATCAGAGAAGCAGAGGGAAGAAGCAGTGAAGGATTTCACAGGATCCGGATCAAAGGAGAAGAAGAAAAGATCGAAACAAGCTTACCGGTAAAGATCAAAGCCAAGAATCAAAGAAACGGTTCGAATCTCCGATCAAAAACCCAGGTAAAACCCTAATTCCATCTCATCTCTTCCTTCAGTATCATAGAAATCCAGAATGATGTGAATCCGAAGCCGTTTCGAACCGTTCGATCCAATACACAAACCCTAACACGAAAATCATTTCGAAAATCAGAGGAACGCTTCGAAATTCACAACGAGTGTGAATCGAAGCAGTTTCTCATGCATCCATAACAGTTTCAATCAAAAGAACAGAGAAAACGAACGGTTCGAACACTTTGAGATGAAAATCTCAGATTAACATCATTCAAACGGTTAAGTTTGTGTTCTTGTGTAGGATTCATGCTTAGATCAGTAACAAGAATGATTTAACGCATGATTGAACTGTTTCTGGGTGGATTTGGGTAAAGCTAGGTTTAGGGTTTGTGAAGAGAGAACGGCGGAGAAGAAGAGAAGAAGAAAGAGAAACGTTTCAAGAAAATGAGAAAACCGGGTTGTAAACCCTTTTATATAAGCACGTGAACCGGGTCGACCCAAACCCGGTCCACTCCCTCTTGTTCTCAGCCGTTTGATCTGGATCCAGATGGATCTGGATCAATCCAACGCTTCTGAAGCGTTATGGAGATCCGGATCCATCAAGAACCGTGGGTTTGGGCCGGGTAGCATAGGTCTTTCTTGTTTTTTTTCAGTTTCTTGGAATTCTTTGCTAATTGCACCTATGTGTTTGCTATCTGAATCCCTGTGTGTGTTAATTTCTTCACAAAATTCCAAAAATTACTCTATGTTCTTGAAGTATTTCCTTATTATTTTGTGATATTGTTACATGTTAAAATTGATGAAAAAATGTATGTGCATTTATTTTACATATTCGTGTATTTTTGTGTGTTCTTTTGATGAGTTTCTTGCATAATTGTTGATCTAAATTCATGCCATATAATGTTGATTGGCACTTGATTCCATGATTTTATCCCCTCTGATTCCATGATAATACATTTGATCTTAGCAAGGTTAATTCTCTTTTGTTTTTGTGTAATATTTTCAACCTTGTTAAAACTTGAATTTTGCGATATTTCTCATGTTCTTGTTAAAATTGATTCTTGATTACAATTTTGTGACGTTTTTTAACTTTGTTAAATGCGGTTCTTGATGCCAATTTTGTGATATGTGGCAATTATGTTTAGTTTGGTTCTTGATACCAATTTTGTGATATTTTGCAGTTATGTTTAGTTTGGTTCTTGATGCTAATTTTGTGATGTTTTCCAATCTTGTTTAGTTAGAGTCTTGATGCCAATTTTGTGATACTTTGCAATTTTGTTTAGTGTGATTTTATGCCAATGTTGTGATAGTTTACCATTTTTGTTTAGGATTAGTATTTCATTATTATCGTATCTTGTTTTACTAACCACTTTACTCTATGTTTCATACATACTAAGCATCTCATCTCATTCCCATTCCTTCCTTTAACTCCTTCATGGAACGTTCAACTAATTCTCATGCAATGTTTAGGTAGTTTACTTTTCTTTAATTTCATGCAAGATCATAGAATGTAGAATAGGACCCGATGTAAAGGACTATGGACTATAATGATGTACACCGACACACGCACCGACACGCACACACGTTGCATGAGCTAACGCTAGGTGTATGTTTAGGATGCGCGATACTTAGAGAAAATTAATCTTTTTAAAAAACAAATAACTTCCATCACTTCAAATCTTTTCCAAATGAACCTTGGAGTCAAAACTCCAAAGGATTTTCCCTTTATTTTCTTAATCAAATCAAAATACAATTAATTTCCAACTTTAACCGTTTTCATTAACAATTGAACCAACCGAATGCTTTTTTTCTCTTTTCAATTCTAATGCCTATACGACCTCTTTCCCTTCTTCAAAATTTTTTCAAACTTAAAAAACAAATTAAACCCACAAAAAACATTTTGAAAGAGAACTACATGGAATTTTGATCCCTTAAAAGGGTATGTAGGCAAGAGACTCAAAATCTCTCCAAGTCCAATAAAAACAAAACTCCAAAATCTTCTTTCTCTCATTCTTAAAATCAACCCCTCTTTTTTTACAAATAGCGATAAAAGCAAAGTGTATACATAAAGCATAGCAAAACGGTTCCTATAGGATACTATAGTCATTGCGGGTGCCTAACACCTTCCCGTAGTGAAATCAGCCCCGAGCTCGGAATTTCTAAGGTTTTCTCTCGATTTTACCTTTCCCCAAAAAAAATAGAGATATCAATGATTGAAAGGTTCAAATCTAATTAATGATTTGACACCCGAAAATCGCGATAACGAAAATGGCGACTTCACTGGGGAATAGTTTAGGGCTACGCCTAGTTTTTCATGCTTTATGTTTTACGCTTTTCTTTATTGTTATTATTTTCATGTAACGTGTGGGGTGAGAATATCAAAAGCCCTATACCCGGGCTAAGTGAACTTAAGATTAGGAAGAGATATAATCGACAATCCATTCCGGGGGTTGCCTCGTGCATTGGATTACGCGATCAATCTCACATAGCTGAGGCATTTTGGAGGTGATGTTGTCGGCGTGTGTTGTCATGCTTAGGCGCTTTACTTCCAATTGACCGATGAAGGCTATGGACCGTAGTTACCAAACCCATCTTTGGCCTTTCTTAGGATGTAGTGCGGTGGCTAAACCGAGCGTTGTCTCGAGATTTAGTCGTCACGCGATACTACACCCAAACTAGACCTTCTTACGAATAATCATGGACAAGCGTTGCTTTGTACTACCATGATATCCGCAAGAGAGGTTGTGGTTTGGGAACTTTATAGAACCTCGGTTACTACTATCCAAGCCTTAGTTTCACCGGACACCGTGTCCACTTGTTACTTTAGCCCACCGTGCTTTCTTTGTTAAACAAAACCATGCATACATGCATTCATGCATAAAATTTTTACATGCATTTATCAAAGGGTATAGACAAACTAAAATTCTTTGCAAATATAACCAGGCATGAAGAGGACTAAGTCTTACAAGTTCAAAGAAGTTGATTTGGCTAGCCTAAGGGAGTTGGCACTCAAGGTTAAGAATCCGACTGGGTTTCGTCTCCGATACGGCGGTTTGCTTGGTATTCTCCGGACTAATGTAGATGAAAAGCTGGTGCACACTCTGGTGCAATTCTATGACCCGGTTTTCCGTTGCTTCACTTTCCCGGATTTTCAGTTGGTTCCTACACTCGAGGCTTATTCTTGCTTATTGGGTTTACCTGTAGCCGAAAGGGTACCCTTCACAGGCCCAGGATCTTCTCTTACTCCTCTGGTTATTGCTAAGGATCTTTATCTCAAGACTTCCGATGTGTCTAAGAATCTCATCACCAAGTCTCACATCCAGGGTTTCACTTCAAAATACTTACTTGAGCGGGCTAATCTTGAATCTACTTGTCAGGACACCCTTGAGGCTATTCTTGCACTACTCATCTATGGGCTCGTTCTCTTTCCGAATCTCGACAACTTCGTGGACATGAATGCTATTGAGATCTTCCATTCCAGGAATCCGGTTCCTACTTTGTTAGCTGACACATACCACGCCATCCATGATCGGACTCTCAAGGGCCGTGGATTCATTCTTTGCTGTGTACCTCTTCTATATAGGTGGTTTATTTCTCACCTCCCGAGTTCTTTCCATGCCAACACGGAGAATTGGTCTTATTCGCAGCGGATTATGGCTCTTACTCCCGATGAAGTGGTTTGGATCACTCCAGCAGCTCGAGTCAAGGAGATCATCACTGGTTGTGGAGATTTCCTCAATGTACCTCTTCTCGGTACCCGAGGAGGAATCAACTACAATCCCGAGTTAGCCATGAGACAGTTTGGTTTCCCTATGAGAGCGAAGCCCATTAACCTTGCTACATCTCAAGAGTTCTTCTACTATTCTGATGCCCCCACCGGGCAAAGGAAAGCTTTTTCAGATGCTTGGTCTAAGATTCGTAGGAAGGATGTGAAACACTTGGGTGTGAGATCCGGTATTGCTCATGAGGCCTATACTCAGTGGGTGATAGATCGAGCCGAAGAGATTGGCATGCCTTACCCTGCTATGGAATAAGGACTACACTAGTGGATTTCCTTCCTGGCTTGGTGATGAGTAAAACAACAAGTGCACGGTTCTACCGATGTAGTAACAAAAAGAGTATCGTTCCAACAGGGAGTTGTTTAATTTGATTAACTTTAGTTGATGATTATAAATAGAATCCAGTTAAAAAAATGTTTGATTTTTAATGGAAGAAAATAATAATAAAAAGCGCCTTGGGATTATTAGTCCATCTTAATAACAAGTCCTTCACAAACAAACCCTAAACCGGTAATTTTATATTGGACCCACTTTCTAAAGACAAGTTTCTCTTAAGCGTATCAAAGCTTCTCTCGAAGTCAGTGAGTGTGTTCCTCTAGTAACCACGACTATTCTCATGGTTGATTGCTATTAGAATCCTTGAAAAACGAAACTTTATGTGTCTCAAGGTTTGCTAGACTACTCTCATGTTTCGCAATCCTTGCCTAATTTCACTTGTTCCAATATCAAAACTTCTTCTTTCGATGCTTCGCTTTGATATTTGTGATGATGAATTAACAAATACTATCCCTCCGCTCTCGCTTTATGAATCAGTATTTGTTAATTCATTATAAAAACGGTGAAGTTAGATTAGAAAGTATATTTATATAAATTTAGGGTTCAAGGCTTGGTTTGATTAGGATTATGTCATTAAGACTTATCCAACAATCACAAGACAAGAAGAGTCTACTCACTCATGATCATAGTAGACATAGAAGAGAAGAAGGAGAAGAACATAAAATAAAATAATAAAAAGAAGAACTTTTATTAAGAGAAAACAATTGTCACTATTGAATTCCAAGAACAAAAGATGAATTGTTGTGATAGCTAGCTACTCTATTTATAGTTTACAATGACTTAAGCCCTAAGAAAATATATCTCTAGAATGTTCTACAAGAAACCATGGGGTTTTAGGTCATAAATAAACTAATAGGTAGCTTGTCCATAAAGCAAAAGCAGCAAAAGAGTATCCTGGGAGTTGGCACGACCGTGTGGCTGGTGGGACGGGCCGTGCCAAGCTTCTGACTTGGGGGCGACCTATTTTTGTGCTGAATCTTCATATTTTTCAGCCCGAATCAGCTCCAGATCCTCTTTCTTTTGCCCGAATATTTAGAATATTTGTTCCTGTAATTAAATAACTTGTAATTGAAGTAAAATAGTTCTAAAAAGGAAATAATATTAAATAAAACAAAATCAAATATAAATAAAACAGACTCAAATATTATATTAAAAACACTAATTTATTGACTCATCACTTGGTAGCCTCCAGAGTAGGTGTGTTTGTCACCGAACTAGGTCAACAAACTCATTGTGTTCTTTGCTTTCTTGTCGTTTATTTTCTTGTTTTTATTTCTGTTTATCGCTCGATGTTGAAACATTAACCGGAACATCGCAAATGTTCAAAACATCACACATAACATATTAAAACAAGTTACTCTAGAATTTCAATGTACATTAGAGTTTGTTGGCTAGGTTTGCCATCTAAGTGCAATACTTTTTGAGTTTTTCGGCATTCCAAGTTCTTGGGATGATGCCTTTGTGGAGGTCTTCGAGTTTGTACCACTTGGTTTTGGTTGTTTCCAGCCTCCTGCGTATTCCTCGCAAGATGACCCTATTCGCTGCTTCGGCAAGGTCGTTGGCTTAAGGGTGTTCCACGGATGTGAAACTTTGTTTGATTCCGATGTTCCTCAGATAGTCCTGGAATCTTTGATCGGTGAATTGAGTTCCATTGTTGGATATCACTAGAGCCGGTACTCTGAACCTCGCTAGAATGTTTCTCTTAAAGAAACGGAGTACGTTCTTTGCTGTGATTTTTGCCAATGGTTCTGCTTCGATCCACTTGGTGGAATAGTCGATTGCGACAACTAGGTATTTGAGTTGACCAGCAACTTTAAGGGATGGTCCCAGAAGATCGATGCCCCACCATGCGAACGGCCATGGGGAGAACAAGGATGTCAATTCGGCAGGAGGTGCCAAGTGCATGTCTTCGTGCCTTTGACATTTGTCACACAGGTTGACGTAGTCGTTCGCATTCTTCAGCATGGTGGGCCAATAGTATCCTGCTCGTAAGACCTTTTTGGCGAGAGCTTTGGCACCAAGATGTTGTCCACATATCCCGTTGTGGACGTCGACGAGGACTCCTTGGGTCTCGTTAGGTCCTAAACACTTGACAAGTGGTATGGTAAAACACCTTTTGTATAAGATTCCCTCCACTAAAGTGAATGAGCAGGCCCTTCACTTCAGCTTTGTCTTCTCAAGGGAATCAGGTAGGAGTTCCCCGCTAGTTATGTAACGTGTGATGGGTTATCTCCAGTCCTTCATTCCAATGATCGTGTTGACCTGGAATGGTTGAGATTTTTGCCTCTGAACGCTGGGTTCGTTGAGGACTTCTTGAATTACTGTCTTGTTTCCATTTCCATTTCGTGTGCTAGCGAGTTTCGAAAGAATGTCAGCTCGGTTATTCTGTTCGCGGGGGAACATGAGTTACCTCTACCACTTCGAATTCTTTCATCTTCTCGAGTACTAGTTGGACGTACTATTGCAGATGTTCTTCTCTGACTTGATAATCATCAGTCACTTGTGAAGCCACTAATTGAGAATCGGTAAAGATTCTTATTTTTCTGGCTCCTAGATCCTTGGCGATCCGTAGTCCAGCTAAGAAGGCTTCGTATTTTGCAGTATTGTTAGTTACAGGGAAAGATAAACCAAGTGAGATTTCAACTACAATACCTTTCATCGTTTTCCACAATTACCCATGCGCCGCTTCCTTTAGAATTGGATGATCCGTCCAGGAAGACGGTCCATTCTTCTTTGTTTTCTTCTATAGGGAAGGTCATCTCGGCAAGGAAGTCAACGAAGACTTGTGCCTTTAGTGCCTTTCTGGATTCGTAATGTATGTCGAACTCGGAAAGCTCGAGTGACCACTTCATCATCAGTCCAGCGACATGAGGTCGTCCCAGAATTTGCCTTATGGGTTGGTCCGTTCGGACCACCACCGTCTGGGCTAAGAAGTACTGCATCAATCTTCGAGCTGCTGTGAGGAGAGCAAGAGCTACTTTTCTCGATCTTTTGGTACCTAGTCTTTGGCCCTATCAAGGCTTTGTTGGTGAAGTAGACTGGTTTCTAACCTTCTGGCGTTTCTCTAACTAGAACGACGATGACCGCGTCGGAAGAAACGGAAAGGTAGAGATACATTACTTTACCTTGGTCAGACCGCGAGAGGACTGGATGTGCCGAAAGGGTTTCCTTGAGATGTTTTAAAGCAGCTTCGCATTCCTCCGTCCACTCGAATTTTGTCTCCTTTCTTAATAGTTTGAATAAAGGGAGAGCGTGTTGAGCAGACTTAGCTACGAACCTTAAGAGGGAAGTTAACATGTCGTTGAGCGTTTGGATGCACTTTTTAGAGTGGGGCGTAGGAAGTTGTGTAAATGCCTGGCATTTATCTGGGTTTGTTTCGATTCCTCTCTTCGTTAAGTAGAAGCCGAGGAACTTGCCCGCTTGGACTCCGAAAGTGCATTTCTCTGGATTGAGTCGCATGTTGTATTTCCTGGTTTGTTCGAACACTCTCTTGAGATGGGCGTATTGATCAACCTCTTGTTGGGATTTTACAATCATGTCATCCATGTAGACTTCGAGAATGTCGCCCAGAAGTTTCTTGTCATAGACTTTGTTCATCATTCGTTGATAAGTTGCCCCCGCATTTCGAAGGCCAAAGGGCATTACGTTGAAGTAATAGTTCCCTGATTCGGTCATGAAGGTTGTTTTCTGTTTATCCTGTTCAGCCATGGGTATCTAGTTGTAGCCAAAATAAACGTCCATGAAGGATAACAGTTTGTAGCAGGAGGAATTATCTACGAGCTTATCGATGTTAGGAAGAGGATTTGCGTCTTTAGGGCAAGCCTTATTGAGATTGGTATAATCAACACACATACGCTATTTTCCATTAGATTTTGACAAGTACAACATTGGATAGCCATGTAGTGTATTTGGCCTCAGAAACGAAATTTGCCTTTAGGAGGTCTTTTACAGCTTTTTCAGCAGCCTCTGACTTTTCAGGAGACTGCTTTCTACGTCAGTGAGCTACAACGCTAAAACCGGGGTTGACTGTCAGCTAGTGACTGGCGACGCTTGGATCGATTCCGGGCTTGTCAGCTGCACTCAAGGCGAATAGGTCAGCGTTTTCCCTTAAGCAGGCGATTAGCTGAGCTTTGACAAGTTCTGGAAGATCCTTGCCAATCTTGAAGTTCTTCGAGGGGTCGTCTCCAAGGGGATCAGCTCGAATTCACCGTCAGGAATAGGTCTCAAAAGTTTCGCGTTGGGCGGATCCTTCTTCTCCCTTTTTTGTTCCTTGAGGTCTTCCTTGGTGAACCTAGGGTCAAGTTCGACCAACTTCGCATCCAGGATGCTCGCAGTAGCTTTCCCTTTGTCCTCAGCAGGTTTGCTGGTTTGGGAAACCGAGCTCTGGTTTTTATTTACCTAAAGGAATCATCTTTTACCAACTTCGATGTCTCCGTTAAGAGAGGTTATGATGCCATCTTTCGCATGGTATTTCAACTTCAGATGAGCGGTTGAACATGTCGCGCCCAGCTGGGCAAGTCTGGTTCTCCCTATAATGCAATTATAAAGAGAAGGACAAAAGCTCACCAGAAATGGGATCGTTATTGTTTTCTTGGCCTCCCCCTCGCCGAAGGTGACCAATAGTTGAACGTAGCCCCAAGGTTGTGTAGACGAACCGTTGAAGTCGTAGAGTTCACTCCCAACATACGGAGAAAGGTTTTTCTCTGTCAGTTGAAGAGTTTTGAACAGGCTGGGTGTAGATGATGTCGCACGAGGCCCTTGTATCAATCAGGACTTAACGAACATCTATGTTGGCCATCGATGCTCGCACGAGCAAAGGAATGCTTGAATTTGCAGCTCCATCAGGTAGTTCGGAGTCGTGGAATGCCAAAGGTGGTCTCCCTCTGATGCTAGAGTTGGAAGGGACCAGTAAATTGACACTCATAAGTTCTTCGAACTTTCTTTTCATGCTCCCCATGGAAATGTTCAAGGTTCCTCCTGTGATGACGTTGGCAGAGGGGACCTGTTCCCATCTGCATGAGTAAGGAACGATCTCACGTTGTCTGGGAAACTGCCTAACTTCTAGACGAACATCGCCACTATCTTGTCCATTGCGGTGCCATCGGTGATGAGCTCGATGGTCTTTCTCTCTAACTCGGAGTTCTTTACGAACTGCTTAAGTTGTCCTCGTTGGATGAGGAGTTTGATTGCATCTTTCAGGTGGAGCCAGTCGTCAGTCACGTACCCGTGGCACTTGTGGAATCGACAGTATTTTGTTTTGTCGACCCCCTTCCTCTCTTGTGGTGGGGCCTTCGGCGGCTTGACGCCAGCTTCCGCCAGATCGGCTACTGCGATCTCAACGAGGATCTTTTCCCTGGATATGGCCAAGGGTGTGTACTCTGTGAAGCGACTGTTAGGTGGTTTGCCTTAACGAGTTACCTTGCCTTCCTTCTTTTTATCTTGGAAGGGCTTTTTGGAGGACTCAGCAGCAAGTTCCTCCTTCCTTGATTTGTTGAGGTTGTCCGCATACAACTCTTCTTTGTATCTGATGTAGATTTTTGCGATCGCTAGGAACTCGTTGAGAGTCCTTGGACGACCTAGCCAGACAGCCTTTTTGACGTCTGTGCCCTCGCAAAGACCTTGGATAATGAGGTATTGCTTCATAGTTTCATCAACACCTCTTACCTGCACAGAGGTCGATGTAGTCTCGAAGAGGTTCGCTTTTTCCTTGAATGATGGCCTCTAGGGATGCCACCGTCTTCGGCTGCGTCCTTGACGCATTGAAGTGGGTTGTGAACTCATGACAGAGGTCGCTCCATGAGTCGATGGAATTTCTCCTTAAGTTCTTAAACCAAGTAACTGCTCCTCGTTGTAGTGTAGTGACGAAGAGCTTGCATTTTACGGCGCTCTGCACCAATCGATACGTAAGAACCGCCGCAATGTTCTCGATGTGCTCATCTGCATCTGTTGTCCCGTCGTATGAGTCCATCTGGGGAGGCTTCTCTAGTTCGCGAAGAATAGGAGCTTCGTGGATGCGCCGTGTGAATGGACCGTAAGCGTTACGATCATTCCGAGTGTCACGGCTATCCTCAAAACTAGAAGGAGACCAAGATCTCCTATTGTGTCTTGGTGGGGGTCTCCTTGGAGGGAATCAACGCGGAGGAGATCGTTTGGGTGGTCTTCTCCTGGGTGATCTCCTGTGGTAACTGGGAGACCTGATGCTGACTGAATGCCGAGGGGATCTGGAGCGAGAAGGACGTGGACTCCCTCCTCTTCTGTTAGGGGTTGGGGAAGGAGACCTCCTGGGTCGGACTGATGAACGTGCTCGTCCAGATCTGCCAAACGTCGGTTCTGTTCCTCGATTAACGACGTCTATCATTGAACCGTGCGGAACAGGTTGTTGACGAGGGCACCAATTGGTGTAGCATCTTCAGGCGTCTCTGTAGGTCATAGGGGACCTTGCAGAGGCCTTTGTTGGAGAGGAATTATTTGTACAGGTTCCTTTCTGGGTGTTCCCACAGGCGAAGGTGAAGATGTCATACCATCGCGTTGAGGGATACGAATTTCACTTTGCAACTAAGAGGTGGCACCGTTGGCAGCCATGGTTAATATTTTTTTTTTGAAAGCTTTGGTTTTTAGAAAGATAAAAACGGGGAGAGCTTATACTCCCCATAGTCGGCGCCACTGATCGTACCTGATCAGGTGACTATCGGTGCTTTAAATGCGGTGGTTAGAGTGGTGGTGAAATGCCTCAGAATGGTCCTTGGAAGGGGGGGGGGGGAGTGGGTGTACCTGCAAGTGCTCCGACGCTCAAGTAAGTAGAGATCAGATAATGAGGGTTTATAGGGGAAGAAATGTTCTACCTTGGGGACTGTTAAGAGTCCCCTATTTATAGAGGTGGACGACTATAGAGCCGTTGTAATGGCACACCAGGCTCTAGCAGTTACAAAATTGTGGGAAGTGTAACCGCCAAAGAGTTTATTGCGGGAACGTGCAAAGAGACGTTGGAGCTCGTTTGAACCGGTCTTGCTTGCTCCGTGCACCCCCTTCGCGGGGAAAGGGTGTGTCGCAACTAAAGCTGCCAAACGTGGTATTTAGGATTTGGATTGTATTGGGCCTAAGTAATTGGGCCAAAGATCCTTTTGGCCGGTCCAGAACATGTCTGTAATTCTAGTTTTCCCAAAACATAACAATTTTAGGGGGTTTTTGAAGTAATTCACGAAGAAATCATGCAAATCGGCAAATCAAGAACATCTGAAGAATTGTGAAGATTTAGGAAGACAAAGAATGAAGATTCAATAGGCCCTAGGAGACTTACCACAGGGAGGAATTCTATTCCCAAGTTCTGAGGCAAGTTATTTGAAGACGAAGACCTAAAACAACGAAAAATCGGAGAATTTGGGTCCACGAAAGACCGCCTAGCGCATGGAATTGGCATGCCATGTGCCTAGGGCATGGATTTTTCCATACTCTCATGCGCTAGGCATGCTGACCATGTGCCCCGTGCATCTGAAAATGCGGGGCGCAACCCTATTTTCCTGCTTTTGTTTTGGGTAAAGCCAGCATTTTTAGCCCAAACCCAGGTAGAAACTCACACTATAAATACTAGCCTTCATCATTCAGAATTTCTCATTCAGAACTGTGGCAGTTCAAGAGGAAGGCAACTTTGGAGCTTCGAGAGAGTTTCTATCTTCTCCTTGATTTTCTAGGGTATGTTTTTATCTTTAGTAATTTGTTTTTAGTTACCATGTGTAACTAAATCTTTTTAGGTTAGAGTTCTAAGATGAACCTTTGTTTTTTTTTGTTGGATATTTATTTAATTTAATGTCGTTTATTTTATTTATTTTTTGTTCGTTATTAAGTTCTTGATTTAGTTATTTATTTCAAAGGAACGTAACCCTAGATTAGGTACTTAGGTTGTGATAGGGCCTAACATTGTTATTACTATCATGTTGCTTATATCTTGATATTTATAGCATTATACTAGTAACTATCTGTCACGGAAGTAAGTAGTTAGTAACTAGCGAGAGATATCGAAAGAGAGTTGACCCTAGTAGTAAGTACTTAGGAGGCGACATTACTAAGAGTGAGTAGTAACTATGTTGAACCTAGGATGTAACTGGTTAGTAATTAGGGAAAAAAGTGTCTTCGGGGAATAAACCTTTATCGAACCATTATCTTGAAACCCATAGTAAGGTAAACGAGATATGACTGCCCATTTGTAGATCTACTAAGAGCAGAGAGAGGGTGTGCTATAAGTGTCCTAAGATTCATAGATGGGCTGGACTAATGGAACCTTGGACTTCATTGCCTTGGGAAAAACTGGAATACCAATTTAAGTTTATTCAATTAACTTTGAATCAGCAAGACCCCACAGGTAAGGATCACCATGCGATCAACAGGTGCAGATATCCATCAGAGGGATATACCGATTAGGTAAGAAACGTCCCAACGACCTCATCACTTGTATAGTCTACCTAAGATAAATAAACACGACATTACTGTTACTTAATATCCAACAATATAAACTGGGGGGATTCGAAGAATCCTAACCGCTGCTTACTTTTCTACAACCAAAATAGGTAAACTTGTTCCATTGCAAACAGATAAGAATTGCAACTCTTTAACCCTTATCTTTTATATCGTTAAACTTACAAAAATAAGTAACGCGAATTGTTTGGACGAAACGACAATCCCTGTGAATACGATACTCTACTTATCAATTTATTACTTGGTAAACAATTTGGTACACTTGCCATATCCGACATGTGAATGAAGTTTACTTGAGCCACAAGATATCGGGAACAACCAGGAATCACACTATGCTAATAAAAAAGATTGCTAAGGTGCTTTAACAATATTCTAAGCTAAAATAACAAAAGAAAATACTTAACATCATCAAAATAACCTTGAATTAACATCATCAAAACTACCTTTGATAAGGCAAGATAAGCTTCATAATTACTAATTGCGGTTGTCTACTACGAGCGAATGGGGGGTGTACTTGTAACTCCCCGTTTTTTCAACATATAAATAACATGTAATAAATCAGAGTTCATCGCAAACAAGATGTCACGTTTCGTTCTTCAAAATATCATTAAATATAAATAGAGTTAAATTCACTATTTATTTAAACAACTGTTTTCAATAATTCAAAATAATGTCACAGCGGAAAATATTCAATGTAAAATCAGTACTTGGCACTAAGGCCTCAACATCAACAACGTAATAAAATTCCAATTCCAAAAGTGGTTCAACATCAACTTATAAGAAATATGTAACAAGGAAAACAAAACATATAAGTATCCCCGTCTCGTTACGTATCAGAGCATGACTCCTATGACGACACGAGGAATCAACTCACATCAGCGGTTACTCCTGGTTATCTGCACGTTGCCCACGTAGAGGCAACATTAACAGAAGGGGTCAGATTTCACATTCAATAATAATAAGCAACAATTCATGTAAAGAATTAATCAAAACAAAACAACAACAATTCATCATTAACAATACTTCACATAATTCCAACCACCATCATCATTTAACTTCATTCAATAATGCGTCAACAACAACATCGACAACGCAACAACAACGAATCAACAATGCAACAACAACTACTCAACAAATGCAACAACAACGACTCAACAAATGCAGCAACAACAACTACTCAACAAATGCAACAACGACGACTCAACAATGCAACAACAACTACTCAACAAATGCAGCATAATTATGCATTTGGTACTAACAGAGCTACAACTCCCTTCGCTAAAGTCATAATTTGACTTGTCAGGCTACAACCTCATTCGCTTAAGAAACAACAGAGCTATAACTCCCTTCGCTAAAGTCATATTCGACTTGACAAGCTATAGCCCCCTTCGCTTAAGAAACAACAGAGCTACAGCTCCCTTCGCTAAAGTCATATTTGACTTGACAGGCTACAGCCCCCTTTGCTTGACAATGCTTATGCAATGACACAACTTAAATGCAACAACATCAACATCATAAAATCATATCAAATCAACCACAAAAGATTTGCACATCAACTCAACCACTGGAAAGATAAATCAGTTATCAACAATTTTCATGTTTATGACAAAGTCCAACTCAAAACAGAAACGTGCGAAAAAGACACAAGAACGCAAAACAGGCAGTCTGCTACTGAACAATTCGCTAGGCGAATTCAGTTACTCGTTGTGGCGAGCGACGACGTCTACTCGCTAGGCGGGGAAAACATTCGTTGTGGCGAGTTGGGATCTACTCGCCAGGCGACTAAAAATACTCGTTGTGGCGAGTTGGGAACTACTCGCCAGGTGACTAAATAAACTCGATGTGCGAGCAATGACATCTGTTCGCTAGGCGAGATTGAGCACTCGCTGTGGCGAGCGACGACAGACAGGTCTGCGAACAGACCTCTGTTCTCACTCCAAAACCCCAATTTTGACAACCCAAACCCCAAAATTGATAGGAAACATTACCTACTGTTATTCTATAATATAGACATCACTTTCTTACATTAATTAATGGGATTGCATACATTTCCAACAAATTTTATTGAATTTAGACCTAATTCCTATAACCTAAAAACTCAACAACAACAACAACATGATTAAACCCTTTCCATAATCATATGCTTAAGATTAAAGAAGGTTAGTCCCACCCTTACCTCTAGGTTTTGCGAAACTGATGATTTCCTACGGTGAAATCTCTCTCTAGGTTCTTCTCGCTATTCCTCATTGCCTCTCTTCTCCACAACCCTAGTTTTCTTTTGCCTCTTGTTGCTCTCTTTATCGGTAACCCTTCTTCTCTAATTCTCTTCTCTATTTATAAACTTTAATTGAGTTTGTTACTAATTTTTTCATATTACTACCCACACCTCTTGAATTGTTACTATTATTTAAATCATTAAACACTACTCATCTCACTAACTACACCTCTCCTATTCTTAACCTAACAAATTTCCCTTATTTCAAAACTGCCCTTATGCCTCATTAATCTAATTTAATCATATTCATTAACTAATAATGTCATAATAAACCATTAATAAATACCCACACCTAATATAAAAGTCACGCATCGCAATTATTCAAATAAAATATACAAAAAGACACTAAACTCGATAAAATAAATAAATAATAAAAATAGGGCATTACAGTACTCGCATGTGCTATGACGCTCAAGTCAGTGAGTGGCGTGGGGAGATAACGGAATTTGAAAATAGTGAGTGTACCTGACCCTATGGATATGAGCTAATATTTAGTGTACATTTATGTATTTGATCATTGTACCTTTACCTGGGCAGCTATTCATGAAGGACAATCACACTCCTTTGAGGAACAATGATGATGGACCATCAAATGATATTTTAGGCTATGTTTCTAGTTACTTTCTTTGCATTTGAAGGAAAATTAGAAGTCTCTTAGAGGATTTGTCATTGGTTTGAGCAACTTTTTGTATTGTCTTCATTCGATTCGTTATAATTTTGTTTTATCCTAAATCATGCAACTCCTAGGTGTTTTGGGTCTTTTTACTAAGAAATCATGTTAGTCGGCAAAACAAGACATCATGTGAAGGATTGAGGATATGAAGATTGAAGATCAACGGTTCTTAGAAAGTCGTTGAAGACAATACAAAGTGAAGCAAATTCATTTAAAGTTCAAAGGTATTGCAAGACGGAAAAACGCTTGAAAAAGGGACGAAAACTGCAAAATTCGCACATGAGAGGCTGCCAAAAATACAATTCATAAACTAATAATCAATTGAGTTAATTCCAACAAAGACAGAGAGGGGATTCAAGGATTCTCTAATCACCATTATACTTCTGGATCAACAAAACCTAATATCGCATCAGGTAGGGCAATTAAAACCCTACAACAACTTTTAATTCTCTTCTTTTATTTACTTTTAAATAAATTTCTCTAACTACCGAGTTGAACGACAATCCCTGTGGAGAATATAACTTACTACTTTATCACTTGAGTATGATTTAGTGCACTTGCTAATTCATACCATCATACAATTGTGAGTGTTTCGTCCATAGAAGCTCGATGTCGCGGACCTTGTTGGTTGTTCACGTTTGATCTATGTGCTCTTGTGCCACAGACCCCGCTGGCTGTTCTTATTTGATTTTGTTCCCTCCTATGTAACGGTCCCATGGACTCCTTTCATGATTAACCCTTCGAAACATATGTGTAGTTGGACGTCGGCCGGTATCGGAACACCTAATTATCAACATTTTTATGAAAATGAAAATAATAATTAAAGTGAGTAAACTGAATGACAAAAGAACATAAATCAATTTAAGTTTCTCGATGAAAATATATCTTTAGTTAACATTTATCAAAATTAATGAAAGACCTACATGTTAACTTGAATAATATATTAGAGCATCAAAATAAACATAAAATCCTTAATCGTGGTGTTAAATTTGAAAAAAGAACTAAATTGACTAACATTGTTTAATCTAAAAGACAAAATTGCTATTTCATTAATTTGAGAGAGTATGTTAGCTGATCTTTACAATTTCAATGACTAAAATATTGTTTTACTGTAATAAGTTGAAAGCTTTTTGTAATGACAAGTATTTAATTAAAAAAAAGAAAAAGACATATTTAAATGCTTTATTCTATTGCTATTTTGAAAAGAATAAAAACAGAAGATAGTGAATTAAAAGATACACATAATTTGGTCATATTTGATAAGTCAATAATTAGTTAATTTAATATAATATTTAGTTTCGTTTTAATTAGATTTAAGTTTATTTTATTTTAATATTATTTCCTTTTAGATCTATTTTACTTTAGATTGCATATTATTATATTTCAGGAATAAATATTTGATGGACTGAGTTTTGGAGCAAAAGAAAGGGATTTGGAGCTGATTCGGAGCAAAAATACGAAGATTCGGAGACAAAAATATATCTCCCCCAAGTCAGAAGCTTGGCACGGCCCGTGCCACCTCCCAGGATTGCCTTTTGTTGCTTTTGCTTCTCGTACAAGCTACCTATTAGTTTATTTCTGACCAAAAAGCCCATGGTTCCTTATGGAACATTCTAGTGATGTATTTTTTAGGGCTTAAGGCATTGTAAACCATAAATAGAGTAGCTAGCCATCACAAATATTCATCTTTTATTCTTGGAATTCAATAAAGTGACAATTGTCTTTCTATATAAAAGTTCTTTTATTTTCTTGTTATTTATTTTATGTTCTTTCTCTTCTTCTCTATGTCTACTATGATCATGAGTGAGTAGACTTCTCTTGTCTTGGGATTGTTGGATAAGTCTAATGACATAATCCTAATCAAACCAAGCTTTATTCTTAAATCTTATGTAACCCCAGTTTCTAATCTAAATTCACCGTTTTAACATGAATTAATCATTATCAAACTGTAGAAGCGAGAGCGGAGGGTTTGATAATTATTAATTCATTATCTCAAATATCAATTCATAAAGCGAGAGCGGAGTCTTGATATTGGAACAAGTGAATTTAGACAAAGATTGTAAAGGCAGTGAAATAGTCTTTGCAATCTTTGGACATTAGTAGTTTCAAATCCTTAAAAGCTTCTTCTAGTAATCAAATCAGTGAAATAAGTTTGACTGCTCGAAGAAAACTTTCACTGGACTGAAAGGAAAAGTGAGGGGCTAAAGGGAAACCGGTCATTAGAAACTAAGTCTAACATAAGGTTCTAGGTTTAATGTTTCGGTTTGTGAAGGATTTGTCGTTATGATGAACCAATAATCCCAAGGCTCTCTTTTATTATTATATTTTCTTCCAACCTTTTGAAAACCCTAATTTGCAACATTGCTCTTCTAATCATAATTCTAAGTTAATTAAATTGAACAACTCCCTGTCGGTACGATACTCTTTTATTACTACTTCGATAAGACCGTGCACTTGCGGTTTTATCCCATCAAGTTTTTGGCGCCGCTGCCAGGGAGTTAACTAATTTGATTAACTTTTTCTTTGTGATTAGAATTTTTATTTTCTCTTTTTACTTTTTTCTAATTTTCTCTCTTTTCTTCTTCATTTCTTTTTATTGTTACCATTAACTTCTTGGGAGTCACAAGATAATACCAATGGCTGAGGAACGTACTCTCAAAGAGTATGCAAACCCTTCTACGGAAGAGCCACAAACTATTATCGTGTACCCAACGGTTGAAGGTGACAAATTTGAAATCAAACCCGCATTCCTCAACTTAGTACAAAAAAACCAATTTTCTGGATCCCCCTATGAGGACCCAAATCTTCATATTTCCACATTCTATAGGCTAAGTGTAAGCTACAAAAACCAAGAGGTCGTAAGGCTGCACCTTTTTCCCTTTTCATTAAAAGATAAAGCTAGCACTTGGTTCCACTCTTTAGAAGTTGGTTCCATAACTTCATGGGATCAAATGAGGCGAGCATTCCTTACACGATTCTTTCCCCCTTCTAGAACCGCCCAACTACGGGCAAAACTTTATCAATTTACTCAAAATCAAGGAGAATCTCTTTATGATGCGTGGGAGTGTTTCAAAGAAATGCTCAGACTTTGTCCCCACCATGGTTTAGAGAAGTGGCTTATAATCCACACCTTTTATAATGGCCTATTATATGTTACAAAAATGACTATTGATGCAGCTGCAGGTGGAGCCCTAATGAACAAAGATTTCAAAACAGCTTACGCCTTGATTGAAGATATGGCCCAAAATCACTGTCAGTGGACCGATGAAGGGACCTCCTCCGCCACTTCACCCTCTAAACAAGAGGCAAGTAAGAATGAAATCCCTCCCTTTTATCATTTATCTGCTAAAGTAGATGCTCTCTCTCTAAAATTTGATAAATTGAATGATAGTATACTTTACCAACTTCTATTTCTTCTCCTTGTGGAGCTTGTGCAATAATTGGCCATACTAGCATTAAATACCAACTAGGTAGTGCTGCTGAAAGTGTTGAACAAATAAACTTTGTTCAAAACAACCATGGGATGATGCAAAAACAAAACTTTTATGACAATCCTCAACACCCCTTAGGGCAAGCAGCACCATCTAGTCATGCAAATGCTCAGAGTCACTCAAAAGTCTAGTTTGGAAATTTTGATAGAAACTTATTTTTCAAACCAATCCAACGAACTTCAAGAGCTTAAAAATCAAACTAGACTTTTAAACGACTCTCTTGCCAAACTCACATCAAAAGTGGAATCCATTTTCTCTCACAACAAAGTCTTAGAAACACAGATCTCCCAATTGACCCAAAAGGTTAACCAACCTAAGACAAACAGAATGAATGCTATTACACTTAGGAATGGTAGACAACTAGAGGACCCTATAGTGAAAGCTAAACCAAGTGAGGTTGAGAAAGAAGGAAATGAACCGCAAGGTGAGGAAACTAGGGTAGAAGGCGAAAAACTAGCTACACCTACCCCTTATAAACCTAAAATCCCTTTCCCACAAAGGTTTGCTAAGTCTAAGCTAGATGGAAAATTTAAAAAATTTATTGAAATGATGAATAAACTCTACATTGATGTACCTTTCACTGAAGTACTGACCCAAATACCTACTTATGCTAAATTTTTAAAAGAAATCCTTTCTAAAAAAAGGAAGATTGAGGAGGATGAGACAGTTAACCTCACAGAAGAATGTAGTGCCATCATTCAAAATAAATTGCCACCCAAGCTTAAGGACCCAGGAAGTTTCTCCATACCTTGTGTCATAGGTTCTGAAATAGTAAAGAAAGCCATGTGTGACTTAGGAGCCAGTGTCAGTTTAATGCCTTTATCCCTTTTCGAGAGAATGGGTATAGGGGAACTTAAGTCAACTAGAATGACCATACAATTAGCAGACCGGTCCATTAAGTACCCAGTTGGAATTGTAGAAGATGTCCCGGTCAAAGTAGGAGAAATATATATACCCGCTGATTTTGTTGTGATGGAAATACAGGAAGATAGCCAAGTACCAATTCTTTTGGGAAAGTCATTCCTTGCTACTTCAGGGGCCATACTTGATGTTAAAAATGGAAGATTAGCTTTTAATGTTGGTAAGGACACCGTTGAATTTGAACTTGCTAACCTCATGAAGGGTCCCTCCTTTAAGGACTCATGTTGCATGATAGATATGATTGGCCATTGTGTGAAAGAATGCTCTTTAGCATCACCTACACACGATGGTCTAAAGTTGTGTTTGATAAACAATGCAGGTTCAAAGCTAGAAGAAGAGGCCCAAGCCTATGAAAAGCTATTAGTTGAAAACCCTCCCATGGAGGACTTGGGTGTAGAAGAGTTAGTGGAGGAAGAACTAAACCCTCTTCCAAAAGAGGAACCAAAAGTGGAGCTTAAAACACTCCCATCAAACTTAAGGTATGAATTCTTAGGCCCTAACTCCACCTATCATGTTATTGTAAATGCAAGCCTAGATGAGGATGAAACAAAAAAAATTGCTTAGTGTCCTCAAGAAACATCCCAAGGCTATAGGGTACACCATTGATGATATTAAAGGATTAAACCCCTCATTATGCATGCATAGAATATTACTTGAAGAGGACTATAAACCCTCCATTGAATCCATTGCCACTAGGACTGTCACGGGGTGGAGGATGTGTATAGACTATAGGAAGCTTAACAAAGCAACCCGTAAAGATCATTTTCTACTCCCATTCATAGATCAGATGTTAGAAAGATTGGCTAAGCATTCACATTTTTGTTACCTGGATGGTTATTCTTGATTTTTCCAAATACCCATTCATGCTAATAACCAAGAGAAAACAACTTTTACATGCCCTTTCGGCACCTTTACATATAGGAGAATGCCTTTTGGTCTTTGCAATGCTCCAGCTACTTTCCAAAGATGTATGATGTCTATCTTTTCTGATTTTGTTGAAAATATAATGGAAGTCTTTATGGATGATTTTTCTGTGCATGGATCCAATTTTAATAATTGTTTGGCTAACCTTGAAAAAGTTTTAGAAAGATGTGAGCAGGTGAATTTAGTCTTGAATTGGGAGAAATGTCACTTCATGGTAAGGGAAGGAATTGTTCTAGGACATCTAGTCTCTGAACGAGGTATCGAGGTAGACAAAGCAAAGATTGAAATTATTGAAAAAATGCTACCTCCCACCTCGGTAAAGATTCTTCCTAGGTCATGCAGGGTTCTACCGCCGCTTCATTAAAGATTTTTCATCGATTACTAAACCACTAACAAGCCTGCTCCTTAAGGATGCGGATTTTGTCTTTGATGATTTATGCTTAAAAGCTTTTTGCAGGTTGAAGGAAGCCTTGGTGACAGCCCCAATCATACAACCACCGGATTGGAACTTGCCTTTTGAAATAATGTGTGATGCAAGTGACTATGCGGTTGGGGCGGTGTTAGGCCAAAGAAAGGACAAAAAGATGCATGCCATCTACTATGCAAGTAAGACCCTAGATGGGGCACATGTAAATTATGCTACAACTGAAAACAAATTGTTAGCGGTAGTCTATGCCATTGACAAATTTAGGCAATACTTGGTTGGATCAAAAATTATTGTTTACACAGATCACTCGGCAATAAAATATTTGTTAACTAAAAAGGATGCCAAACCGAGATTGATCCGATGGATTTTACTCCTCCAAGAATTTGACCTAGAAATAAAAGATAAAAAGGGTATTGAAAATGTTGTAGCTGATCACTTGTCACGCCTTAGGGAAACCAATGAGGATGAGTTACCCTTGGATGATTCCTTCCCTGATGACTAACTCTTCTTATTGGCACAAACTAACGCACCTTGGTATGTAGATTTTGTTAATTTTCTTGCAGCAGGAGTACTACCACCTGAGTTAAGCTACCAACAAAAGAAGAAATTCTTCCATGATCTCAAGCACTACTATTGGGATGAGCATTCCTGAAAACGAGGTAAGTAGTATTCTAAACCATTGCCACTCCTCTTCTTATGGTGGCCACGCCAGTACTCAAAAGACTTCTTTTAAAATTCTTCAATCTGATTTCTGGTGGCCATCACTTTTCAAAGATGTGCATCTCTTTGTTTCTAAATGTGACAAATGTCAACGCACTGGTAATATTACTAAAAAAATGAAATGCCTTAGAATAACATCCTTGAAGTAGAAATTTTCGATGTATGGGGTATTGACTTCATGGGACCTTTTCCTTCTTCTTTTGGGAACCAATACATATTGGTGGCTGTTGACTGTAACGCCCTCTTTGAATTATTTGATTTATTTGATTGTTTTAAAAGGTTTAGAATATATTTATATGATTAGGTGATTTATTAAGTAGCTTATTTTAGTATTTATATGATTTAAATGATTATGTGGTGTTTCGTTATTTTATTAAGTAGTGTTATTTTATTATTTAATATAATAAGTCTTGAAAATAGAAATAAGATTAAGTTGTGGGGGCTGATTTGGAAATTAGAAGAGTTTAGTGGAATAAGTGGAAATATATGTAGAAAATATATGTTATTTGTTATAGAAATACATGTTATTTGTTGTAGAAAATATATGTTATTTGTTATAGAAATACATGTTATTTGTTGTAGAAAATATATGTTATTTGTTATAGAAATACATGTTATTTGTTGTAGAAAATATATGTTATTTGTTATAGAAATATATGTTATTTGTTGTAGAAATAATAAGATATGATGATATAATATAATATATATTTTGATGATGTGTGCTTTTATGTATTTTTAGTATTATCTTATTTGATTTATAATATAATATATTTAATTAAATATGGGTTGTTACATAATTTTAGAGAATTTGAGGGAAGGAGTAGAAATAAGATAAGATGAGTAAGAGAATATAAATAAGAGAATTAGGGTTAGAATTATTTAGTACGTGGTATAACTTTTGGAGAAACCTAGAGAAAAAGAGAGGAGGCGCGAAGGAGAGAAGAAAAACCTAAGAAGAACGCAGCTTGATTCAGGAGACCAAATTAAGGTAAGGGTGAGCCTAGCTTTCATTATATTAAACTGTAATTCAATTCAATTATGATTAACAAGAGATGGATGAGTTTTTGAGAGAATTAAGAACTAGGTTAAGGTGAATGAATTAAAAGATGAAGTTGAAAGGTGAGAATTAAAGAAAACTAGTTTAGGTTTCGAATTGAGTTTCTAGTCTTAAAAAGAGTGGATAATCTAGTAGGTTAATGAATAATTAATGTTCTAATGATAGGATAATCATAGGGTGATGTTTAAGGTCATGTTTTGAGGGTATTGGATCGAAAACGGAGTAGAAAAGGTTTCCCCAAGGCGAAACCGCAACTGAACTGCGATTTTGCTATCGCTGTGCAAAACACGTTACTTGTTGTCTCAGTTTGACAAGTTTAAGTTCCGAACTGGGTTTAGGTGTCTTCATGAAAGTTGTAGATATAGATGTTAGATTTCACTAGCCTTTGGAGTGACTCAATTTAAGCTTTTAGAACTCTAGATATGATTAAAATACTACAAAGGGGTCAACAGGCTCGTTCTCTTTTCGATTTTCTGTAACCGAAAAACTAAAATGAAAACTGGGACTCTTCTGTTCATAATTAGCTTTTGATGTCTTCACAAAAGTTGTAGATAATTGAGTTAGATTTTAAATGGCTTCAGAGTGACTCAAAAATGTTTTGTGAATCTTGAGTTATGATAAAAACACTCCAAGTAGGTCTTGGAAAAAACAGCATTCTCTGTTACACGTTCTTGTGCCTTTTCACATGTTTCTGTTCCGAACTGGGTCTTGGTGTAAACATGAAGGTTGTAGGTAATTGAGTTAGCTTTCTAATGGATCTAGAGTGACTAGAAAATTATTTGTAGATTTTGAGTTATGATGAAAATAGTCCAAGTAGGTCTTGAGAAAACTTTAAGAAAACTTAGCATAACTAATCCCAAGTTAGTCCAAAGACTTAGGGTTGGTTTCCAAACTTCAAACTTAGGTATTAGGGATTTAGTTGAGGTGTTTTATGAGTATTTGGCTTATGTCTTATTTAATCAGACTTGATTACTTTTGAAGAATGTTATTGCTTATGAATTATGAATGATGAGTGCATAATGTGCTATACTTGTAAAGTTAATGTGATGATTTGATGTTGTTGATAATGATTATGAATCATATGTGCATTATGTGAACTATATTGTAATATATGTGATGCCTAAATGATGAATTTTTGATGTTGTTATATGATTGATGGTTTGCTGCCATGTTGCTGTTATTATTTAATTAAAGCTGCAAGAGTCGGTCTATGATGTGAGATGTTGTCCAATTTGTTGGAGTCATATGAGAAGTGTCGTGATGTCTAAGACGTAAGTGATTGAGTCTCATGCATACTCATTCAGAGATGAGGGCTTATGCCCTGGAGTTTTTACTCACCAGCGACGAGGGCTTATGCCCTGGAGCTTTTGCTCACTAGCGACGAGGGCTTATGCCCTAGGAGTATATTTATGCTCAAAGCGACGAGGGCTTATGCCCTGGATTGGTACCACATGCATATAAGATGTCTAAGATGTTTAAGATGTTAGAGTTGCATAGTCGAGTTGCATAGTCGAGTTGCATTGTCGAGTCGAGTTGTTTAAGATGTTTTGTGATGATGTTCTTTGATGATGTCTAAGATGTTTTGTGATGACGATTCTTTGATGATGTTTAAGATGTTTAGTGATGATATTCTTGATGCTACTTAAGATGTTATGAGATAAATATTTGAGACGTGCTTATATGTTAATTGTTGTTAAACTTAATTGTTGAATTATCTGTTTATTATATTGTTTGTGAATCTCACCCCTTCTGCTGGAATTGCCGCCTTGTGGGCAAGTGCAGGTAACCAAGATTAGGTGCAGTCGTGTGAGGCATTCGTCACTGTGTCTTAGGTGCTCTGATATGTAACGGGATGGGGAATCTTGTCAAATGCTTTTCTGTTCCTTGCATGTCAATTATAATTTTATAAAGACTAATTTTAGATAAACTTTTGAAATGTTGTGAAGAGGCCTGCGTGCCAAGACTTTTAAGATTCCGCTGCAATGTTTTGAGAGGTTTAATAACTATTTTTATGATGAATGAATTGTTATTCATTTCCTTTAAGATGTTTTAAGAAAGTGATACTCCGTTTATGTGAAAACTCTGATTTAATTTACGAAATTTTTACGTTGGGAAAACGGGGTGTTACATTGACTATGTGTCCAAATGGGTTGAGGCCATTGCCTCCCCCACTAATGATGCTCAAGTAGTCATGAAATTGTTTAAAAGAATTATTTTTCTGAGGTTTGGTGTGTAACGCCCGTTTTGAACTATTTTATTTATTTAATTATTTGATTGAGTTTAGAGTCTTTTTAAATAATTTATTTGATTTATGGTGATGTGTGTTATTTTTGTGTTATATGTTGGTGTTTTAGTAGCATATTATATTATAATATATATGTTATTTGGTGTAGAGATATTATGTTATTTGGTGTAAAAATATATTTGTTATGTGGTGTAAAAATACTATGTTATTTGTTATAAAAATATATGTATTATTTGGTGTAGAAATATATATGTTATTTTGTGTAAAAATATATTGTGTTATTTGTTATAGAAATATGTTTGTTATGTAGAGATATATTTGTTATAGAAATATGTTTGTTTGTTATGTAGAGATATATTTGTTATAGAAATATCTTTGTTATGTAGAAATATATTTGTTTTAGAAATAATAAGATACGATGATATAATATAATATATTTAATTAAATATGGGTTGTTACATAATTTTAGAGAATTTGAGGGAAGGAGTAGAAATAAGATAAGATGAGTAAGAGAATATAAATAAGAGAATTAGGGTTAGAATTATTTAGTACATATAACTTTTGGAGAAACCTAGAGAAAAAGAGAGGAGGCGCGAAAGAGAGAAGAAAAACCTAAGAAGAACGCAGCTTGATTCAGGAGACCAAATTAAGGTAAGGGTGGGATTCCTTCAATAATATGTATATATAATTTTGATTGTTGATGAAATTGTGTTCTAGGTTTAGGGTTTAGAAAGTTTATGATAATTGATATGATGTGATGAATTGTGTTGTTTAATGCATGTTTCTGTGTTGTTTTGATTGTTATGTTGTATATAGAACCTGTAAACATTGTTCTCTATCAAATTTGGGATTTGGGTAGATGAAATTTGGGTTTTTGAGTGAAAAATAGAGTTTTCCCGAGAGCTACCTTTGACAGCATACCCTGTTTCATGTTGTTGCGTCTTTTGCATCAGTTTCTGTTTTGAACTAGCTTTCGGTGTAGACACGAAAGTTGTAGGTATGAATGTTAGCTTTCTAATGTCGTTGGTCTCACGTCAAAATGATTTATAGAACTTGAGTTATGGTCAAATTACTGAACGTAGGTCACAGTGAATTTTTATGAATTTCAGCACAACTTTGTCCGAATTTGAAATGAAAACTGGTATTGATTGGTACATAATTGGTCTTAGGTGTAAACATGAAAGTTGTAGATAATTGAGTTAGCTTTCTAATGGCACTGGTTTGACTCGAAAATGTTTTGTAAATCTCGAGTTATGATAAAAATAGTCCAAGTAGGTCTTTAGAAAATTTTAAGAAAACTTAGGTTAACTAATCCCAAGTTAGTCCAAAACTTATGGTTGGTTTCCCAACTTCAAACTTAAGTATTAGGGATTTAGTCGGAGTGTTTTATGAGTATTTGGCTTATGTTTTATTGATCAACTTGCTTTATTTTTGAAGAACGTTTTGGTTTGATATGGATGTAGTTGATTAATGTATATGTGCTTTCCGAAGATGTGTGATTTAAAGATGTGTTATTTGATGATGTGTGTTGATGTGATATTTATGTTGTTACATGATGATGTTTATGATGTGATGATTATGTCGTTATATGATGTATGTATATGTTTGTGAATACGATATTGTTCATGATTGATGAAGTGTTGTATGAATGTATATGTCCATGAGTATGATGTTGTTTATGATTGATGAATTAGTTATGAATATTATATATGATATTAATGATGATATGTGAAACTGATTTATGATGATTTGATGATGTTCATATTGTGATATAATTGTATACGCATTACTTGAATTATATATGAATATTTGAGATATTGATGACTTGTATTTGATATTATTATGTCATGCTGTTTTGTTTACTGTCTATGTTGCTGTTGTTATTTAACTAAGTTGCATGAGTCGGTCTAAGTTGATGTTGATGATGTTCCAAATTATTGGACTTACTTAAGAGGTTGTTGTTTTAAGATGTTTAAGAGGTCGAGTCCATGCATTTGCATTTCATTGTTGGGGGCTTGATGCCCTGGAGCTTTGTACTCAACACGATGGAGCTTTAGCTCAATAGCGATGGGGGCTTGATGCCTGACAGTATATTAATACTATGAATTGGTACCACATGCATGATTTAGAAGATTAAGTTGCATAGTCGCATTTGTCGAGTCGTGTCTTATGAGATGTCGTGACGATGATTTGTGATGATGATGTGATGTTTGAGATGGTTGTTAAGATGATGATTTATGATGGTTTGTGATGCATTTGTGATGATGATTGTTCTTGATGTTCTTGATGATATTTCGTGAAGATATTCTTGATTGACGTTTAACGTGTTTCGTGAATGGTGTGCTTGATGATGTATAAGGTGATTTAGGACGATAATTATGATGCTAGATGATGCCTATTTTGCTATGACTATATGATGTTTTGTTGATTGATGATTCTGTTGTTGGTGTATTTATATATATATATATATATATATATATATATATATATATATGTGTGTGTGTGTGTGTGTGTGTGTGTGTGTGTGTGTGTGTGAACCTGATGATGCTTGTCATTGAATTGTTGTTGTTTTCATTAACTTGATTGATTATATATTATTATTATTGAATGTGTATCTCACCCCTTCTGTTTGCCCACCATGGGTAACTAACAGGTAATCAGGATTAGTCGCGGTCGTGAGTGGACTCTCTCACGTGTGTCTTTAGGTGCTCTGATACGTAACGGGATGGGAACTTGTTATTGCTTTTCTATTCCTTACGTATTGTTTAATGAGATTTTATGACTATATTGTTGGATTTGATTTATGAGATATTTATGATGAGGCCTTCGTGCCAAAGACTATTTTAGATGTTGAATTAATTCCGCTGCGATGAAATAAAGGATTTTTATTCTACTTATGATTTTATGGAAAGAAGTGTGACATTCCGTTTATGTTGAAATACTCTGATTTATATGTGAAATTTTTAAGTTGGGAAAACGGGGTGACTATTTTTATGATGAATGAATTGTTATTCATTTCCTTTAAGATGTTTTAAGAAAGTGATACTCCGTTTATGTGAAAACTCTGATTTAATTTACGAAATTTTTACGTTGGGAAAACGGGGTGTTACATTGACTATGTGTCCAAATGGGTTGAGGCCATTGCCTCCCCCACTAATGATGCTCAAGTAGTCATGAAATTGTTTAAAAGAATTATTTTTCTGAGGTTTGGTGTGTAACGCCCGTTTTCCCAACATATAAATAATATATAATAAATCAGAGTTCATCACAAACAGGATGTCACATTTCGTTTTTCAAAAATATAAATAGAGTTAAATTCACTATTTATTTAAACAACTGCTTTCAATAATTCAAATAATATCGCAACGGAAAATATTCAATGTTTTAATCAAAACTCGGCACTAAGGCCTCAACATCAGCAACATAATAAGTTTCAAATCCAAAAGTGGTTCAACAACAACTTAAAAAGTAATACGTAACAAGGAAAACAAAACATATAAATATCCCCATCCCGTTACGTATCAGAGCATGACTCCTATGACGACTCCAGGAATCAACTCACATCAGCGGTTACTCCTGGTTATCTGCACGTTACCCACGTAGAGGCAACATCCAAACAGAAGGGGTGAGATTTCACATTCAATAATAATAAGCAACAATTCATATAAAGAATTAATCAACTAAAACAACAACTTTTCATCATTAATAATACTTCACATATTTCCAACAACAATCATCATTTAACTTCATGCAAATAATGCAGCAGCAACATCAACAATGCAACAACAACGACTCGACAATGCAACAACGACTACTCAACAAAATGCTATGTAATTATGCATGTGGTACAACAGAGCATCAAGCTCCCTTCGCTAAAGTCATAATTGGACTTGTCAGGCTACAGCCCCCTTCGCTAAAGTCATTCGACTTGTCAGGCTACAGCTCCCTTCGCTTGACTATGTTATGCAATGACACAACTTAAATGCAACGACATCAACATAATAAATTCATATTAAATCAACCACAACAGATTCGCACATCAACTCAAAGCCACTGAAAAGATAAATCTGTTATCAACAATTTTCATGTTTATGACAAAATCCAACTCAAAACAGAGATGAGTGAAAAATACACAAGAACACGAAACGGGCATTCTGCCACTGAACAGTTCGCTAGGCGAACACAACTACTCGTTGTGGCGAGAGACGGCGTCTACTCGCTAGGCGGGGAAAACATTCGTTGTGGCGAGTTGGGATCTACTCGCCGGGAGACCAAAAACACTCGTTGTGGCGAGTTGGAAACTACTCGCCAGGCGACCAAGTACACTCGCTGGGCGAGCGATGACATCTTCTCGCTAGGCGAGATTGAGCACTCGCCGTGTGTTTACACTGATTTTTGGTAAACAATCGTTGGTTTAAAAATATTTACTTGCAAGATCAACCAGTAAATCTTAGGACATATTTGCATTTATGATTTTGATATATTGATATTGTTTTTGTAGAATTTTGATAATGAAAAGAAAGGAAAATGATCAAATTCAATTCGATTGAATCCTATCGAAACTGATGTAAATAAAAAGGAATAAATTGCTTTAACGAAAATGAATAAATTGCAAAAGCATTCAAGAAAATGAACTTAAATTGCATTGATCAAATGTAAATTGGTACACAGATTCATACATTGCAACTTGTGACTCGTTTCTCACTTCCATACGGATAATTTGAGTGTAAGTTTTGTGTATGAGTAAATTGTGACCATTTTTCCTTTGGGAAAAGTACTATATATACTAATAGGAAATAACTACCTAAATTCGAAATAAACATAACTGCTATGAATCATTCGATTTGAATTTCGAATGTCTTTTGAAGAGGTTTCCGTTGCCCTGATGTTCCATCTAAGAGTTGTTATCCTGGGAACTTTTCCAACCGTCGAAATAAAACCCTTACTTTCGAATATTCCCAACAAGTCTAACTTCGGTAGAAATATAATGAAATAAAGATCTTGATCAGTCAATCAACCTATTTGACCCATTAATAATAATAGCCTCCAAAATTTTCAGATAACAAATTGCCCCCTAGACACGTCATTTTCGACTCATCCTAGGATAGGGAGAAGATGATGTTTCTGATCTCTGATCGAAACAAATAAATTCCTAACGTCACAGCCTTGAACATACTTCATGGAAACCTTTATGGTGCCCCCACCATGGCTAGTGGGCCACGTTTTTAGTCATTGGGAACTACCAACTTCTTATTTAAATAATACTTAACCTTTTAACCATAGGATGTTGACATATGTCCATATCAAAGGTTATAAAGCAAAACATCTAGCTTTATCCTTTTATGTTTCCGGAAAAAAAATTTCACCTTTTAGTGTTCAACCTTCTTCTCCGTAACCGCTCCTTTCCATAAACCCTTACGCATTCTCAAAATTTCTTAAGATTTTTTATCGTTCTTTTCACCGTTTCCTCTAGAAATTTCAAATCATGGCGCATGCAGAACAATCAACTCCAAAGACTTCAACTCAAGAAGAAACCATTAATTTCTCAAAGGAAATTCCAAGTGGTCATCTCCCACTCATCGTAGAACCAGACATAAAGGAAGTTGAAGACAAAATCTGGAAAACCCAGGTAATTATTCCTTGCCCTAACTCACCACATGCATTTTTAGGACCCTTTCCAGATGACACAGAAAAACTAGAAAACCTTAACGTGGTCTTTCCCTGCTTTGAAGAAAGGTCTCCTTTGATTTTCACCCAAGGTCCTTACGACCTAAGTTTCTTAAAATCGGAATTTAGAACGGAACCCAGGCACGAAAACAATGAGAGGTATCTGTGTTGGTTAGAAAAGGTGGAAAAACAAAAAGGTCAATTTTGGAAAGAAATGGGAATTTTTAACCTCATTCAGCTGTCGAAGCAGGGACCAAAATATCATAGTGAAATGATAATTGCAGCATTACATTTCTGGAATCCTTCTACTTGCAGCCTCCATTTGAAATGTGGTATGCTTACGCCTACCCTGCTGGACGTAGCAGGCCTTACTGGTCTTAAACCGATTGACCAAACCTTCGATCCAGATGGTTATATTTCAGAACTTTCTTTCGAATTCGCCAGACCTGCATATGGTAATTTTATACTTGATCACCATATCACTTCTAGTCCTGAAGTATCTGATACGGAGCATATAGCTTTTCTCACATACTGGTTGTCTATGTATATATTTTGCTCGAGATCTTTGCAAATTCCCAAAAAATTCACAATCCTTGCTATACAATTGCATGAAGGAAGAGACATCTGCTTAGGCAAGCTCATCTTAGGAGCCTTGTATGAGCATTTGAACCAGGCAGTTGCAAGTATAAAGGAATTCCAATCTGGCGGCAGTCTCATCATACCCGGCCCTGTATGGTTGTTTCACCCTTCCTGGCAGACTTTCGAAGGCACATGAAGAAAGATCTATCGAAGGAATAGGTCTAGCCATGCTTCAATATGGCGATAGAAGTTCGCCAGATTTGTTTTCACTCGCCTACAACGCTTTTCTGAGTTGTGATGTGTTCACACCTTCTATGACACCATTTACAACCAGGACCCGAGGGCCAGCTTGGTTTACCAAACCTTTTCCGGCTACTTCGATCGAAGATGAGGCGGACACAAATGTTATATGGGAAGCTTACCTCACTCCCACATTCCTTTCAAGTAAGGTAACGTCTGGTAGCCCTTACGGGATCTATGGTTATCAACCTAACCATGTGGCCAGACAATTTGGTCTGATCCAACTGAAACCTAGTTCCCTATATCGGAGTGTGGATGACTTGAGGCAACCCTTGATAGAACATGTGTGGAGGGTAACCTTACGTCGAGCTCAGGAGAAAAAACTTGTTTTCAAGCCCATATCTTATGTTTCATCTTTTGCATGCACTGAAACATTCTACCGATGGTAGCGAGACTATTATAAGCGCCAATCCACTCGGGTAGACCCTGACTCTTTGCTTCCTCAACTGATGCTTGCTTTTAATGTGCAGAAAAAATCGAAGAAGAACAAAGGTACGCATATTCAAGAAATTCAGGCTTTTCAAAAATTCTTTCAAACTGCATATGATCCTTTGCATCTAAAAAGGACAGTCAATTATGCTGCTCAGACTTTACGAGATAAGATTTATGAAAAAATCCCTACCACGAAATTTCCACCTTTTACCCCTAGTAAATATCTTTTCGTATTACATTTCATAATGAAACTTCCGGCTTTGCCCACCAGCAAGTTAGCTCTCGCTTTCAGGCCGCCATATCCAAAATGGCTACCTTGTGATTCACTGTTAGGCATGAAGCAACATTTAATAACTAGGGAAAAAGACAAGGTAACTTGGACCGAATACCATTTAAGTAATTTTAAAGGCCTCCTTCATTTAGGCCTGCCCCATATCGAAATCATTTCTCCAATAGGCGTAGGTATGGACACTTTTCGATTGGTAGGATCAGTGTATAGGCATTTAGAGAAACGTACTACTTATCCGTTTACCTTTTCGCTACAGCTCTTCCCCTACAGTCAGGAGATGAAGGACCTGACGAGGACGAAAGCACTCGTAAACCATCGAAGTCCAAATCAGAGAAATCATCAAGAAAGAAAAAGATCCCAAGACCAGAGAAAAGGAAGGCTCCTCATTCCCCTGAGGCAACTCCTGATGACACTCAAGAAACTGCAACCGTAAGTTCGTTCTTTTCGACCGTTGATTTATAAATCTGAAAAACCAGGCCGAACTTATGCCTTGATCTGCAGCCTGAATATTTCCCAACTGCTACCGGAGTCACCACGACCACTGAGGCACCAAAAACCCAAGTAAACTGAAAGAAAAGGAAGCAAGAAATTCGAAATGTGACTGTCGAAACCAACGCCGCTGACAAGTCTCCAGGCGAGTCAAGCTCTAAAAAGAAGAAACACATGAATTCGAACCCTAACAGTGCTCACTCTCATGTTGGAGACAATGGTTTGAAGGTAAAAACTTTCCTTATCAAAACTTGTCTTCATTTGAGATTTTCGACAACCACGGTTTGCTTAGCAATTAATGTTTTTCTTTATGTAGGGTATCGAGCATAGTCAACTCGACAAATCCCAGCATGCACAGCTTGTTTGTACGGACCATGTTAGCGCATGACCAATTGCTGAAGAAGACGAGGCCGTTGAGACCAGCAGTCCTTCGCCTCAATTCGAACCTACCCCTCACTGTCCGCTCTCAACCTTGCCTGATGAAGGTGTGGCTGGGGCAACCGTGGTCGAAGACAGCGATCTTGACATAGTAGCGGACCAATACATCCTTGATTCGAGATAAGAAATCACAGATCTGGCCCAGCTTAACGTTCCAGGTGAAAAATCTTTAGCCGAAGCTTCGCCAGCGAAATTCGTTCAATCTGTCAAAACAATTAGTCAAGAAGAACTCGACCAACTTGAGAAGGCCAATCCTCTAGACGCATTTGACATCTTGGCACAAGATGTTCTTCTGTCTCGAAGTACTGGGAAATCTCCCCATGTCTCCACTGAAGATATGTCAGATATTTCGAAGGAAAATCTTCTTGCAGAACTTCGAAGTAAAGTTTTGGAGGTCAACTTATTCGAAGCTATCGAACATGATGATAGGATCATTGCTGAAGTGACTGACTTACTTCGTAGAGTGACTCCTCTCCTTCCCAGATCGAAGATTCCAGAGTTCTCTCCAGCCCTAGCACCTCTTATGGAGAGTGTTGGCCAGAGTTTTCAGCAAAAGAGAATGGTCCTAGCCAAACTCAAAGAAGACACTCTTCGTTATGATCGATTGTTAGATGAAGTGGCCGCTTTCAAAGCCAAACTTGAAGTCTTCCGACAAGAAATCCCCCTCAACCAACGCAAGGTAGCGGAGATTGATTCCGCTATTGCAAAATATCAGGCAGAAATTCTAAATTTGGAGATTCAAAAGAATGAACTCTTATCCCAAGATAATCTCATGAAGCAAGAGGCTCAGGTGGCTATCTAGAAAGCCGAAGAGTCCAAATTGTCTCAACAAAAGATAGCTTCTCTTGCGGAGGAAGACAAAGCTTTCGACGAAAAACTTGGTGATTACAAGAATCAATTGACCAAACTTATTTCCACACTTGTAATCTAACAATTCTTCGTGTATTTTAACTTTTTCAACATTACTTCGTTCTTTATGTTATGTAACTTTGCCAATGGTTTAGCCACCATTTTTGACAATTATAAAATTTTCTTTACACCATTTTACTTGTCAAATCATGTGAGACTATTGGATTGACACTTGGAACAAGTTTCAATAAAACGTAATTATGAGAAACCCAAAAGTCTAATTTTTGTGAAAACACCTACAAACTAGACCAGTCTAGGAAACCGCAACTTTTCACATTGTAAAAAAACATACCAATTAAATAAATGTTTTTTACCACTTTCACCCTTTTCCAGACAAATCTGCCACCGTTGATTTTTCTCTACGTGTGTGCATCTGGGCAGGGCAAGTAAACCGTACCAATGCCAGCTCCTTATAACTTCCTTGCTTATAAATCCTTCAACTTCTCTAGCAAGTTTTCATTATCTCCATTCTCTACTCTTCTTCATTTTACCTAGAGATGGATCTTCTGTCTGATGATCTTTTGATCAACATTACAGCAAGAGTTGCTGCCCACAGTATGTATGATCTTTTTAACTTCCAAAGAACTAACAAACGACATGCAGCGCTCTGCAAAGATCCCATTGTTTCCAGGGCTGTCTTTACTGATTGCATTCCACTTCTTACTGATCTTGACCTAACGCCTGAGAAACTTGCTTTCATGAACCGTTTATGGGATCATGGGAACCCCATGTTCTGTATCCTCAGATGTTCTCAACACATGCTGCATGCTACTCCTAACTTTGGCACCATACGGCGACTGTTGTCAAACGCTGAAGCTGCTGGCTCAAATAGCGCCAAGTATTTTCATCTTTTGATAAGGGTTATTGCTCCGCCTCCTGTCCATGAGGCTGAACTTTTGAAAGATCTCTGGGATCTTGTGATGACCAGGCGTATCTCTCGATATCGAGTAGATATGTTGGGGGGTAGTACCTCTTTCAGATTTCGCTGCATCTGGTATGATAGGTACCTGCCCCTATGCATGGTTCGTCGCAGATTCTGCAACAACTGGCACAACTGCCCAAGAGATGGATTGAGGAGGGGAAATCGCCGTGGTTATCTTCTAGCTGATGATGATGAGTATGCTCTGAATAACTTTTGTCTTCGTTGCCGTCTTGATTCTGAAGTTCGATGGCTTGTCGAAGTTTGTGGCATTACCCATCATTGGTAGCACCTTTTAGCGTTTCAGGTTTATTTTGGTTTATGCTTTTGTATCCTAGGGGCTGGTTGTTTTTATCCACTTTTTGGGAATGTTGAATGTAACCTGCCTGTTAGTTGGCATCTTATCCATTGCAATGCCATATTTCGTTTCTTCTTTTCGAACTACTTTTGTGCAATTTTAATTTCTTGTAGCATCGGTCTATATTTTTTCAAATACATCCCGTTTATGCGCAGAATTCTTTGATCGTCGTTCAATTCTTCGATCTCATACGCATTGTTCGAAAAAACTCTCAATATCTGCCATGGTCCTTCCCAACTAGGAGACCATTTTCCCAAGAATCTATTTTTCTTATCCATTGGCAAAATGACTTTCCACACCAAATCCCCTTGAACGAATAGCTTTGATTTCACTTTTTTATTATAAGCCTTCGCGACTCTTTCTTTCTGCTTCGCAAGGACTTCTAGTGTTGTCCATCTCTCTTCGTCTAATTCAACCAACTCATCTAACATCATATTCCAATAATGGTTTGTTGGGATTTCGAATTGCCTCTGAATTTTGGTCGATTGGAGCAAAATTTCGACTAGTAATACAGCATCATGACCAAACGTCAATCTAAATGGTGTGGTATTAGTTGATTCTTTGGGAGATGTTCGACATGCCCACAAAGCTTCGCCAAGAAACTCGTGCCAATTCTTGGGTTTGCCCTTGGCTTTCCTTTTAATGATGGAAATAAGGCTCTTATTAGCTGCTTCAACTTGTCTGTTTGCTTGTGCATAATATGGTGTTGAAGTTAATAGTTTGAAACCCGTATTTTCAGCAAATTTTACCATTTTTTGACCAGTGAACACCGATCCTTGGTCTGTAGTTATGGTTTCTGGAATGCCAAACCTATATACAATGTATTTTTGAATGTAATTTATGACTTCATCCTGGGTCACCTCTTTTAGGGGAATTGCTTCTATCCATTTGGTGAAATAATCTATCCCTACCAGGATATAGTTGTGGCCTTTTCATGATTTAGGTTTAATTTGTCCGATCACATCTAAAGCCCAATGTCATACCCTAATTTTGGACCTAAAAATACTCACTCAAATTTCTCTGCTATTTTCTAAAGCTTTCAAGTCCACCGTGTTTTCTACCGTGCTTCAACTGCATACATTACTGTTTCAGTCTTTTAAATTTTTGCATAAAATCGTACAAAAGGGTATTTTGGTCATTTCCCACAAAGGAACCCATTTGCAGTCCCTTCAATTCGTCCCTGAGTCTTTTCAATTTGTTTTCATGAATCATTAATCAAATTTTGTACAAAATCATCTAGTTTTGCATCTGAGTCAGTCTGAGTCGTTTTTGCCCCAGGGGCATTTTAGTCTTTTCACATTATTTGAATTTTGGGCAGAGAGGTATTTTAAAATACCTCATTTTTGGTAGTTTGTTCGTTTTAGTCCATTTTGTCGTTTTTAATTGTTTCACTTTACGTTGCATTTCAAATTACATTTTTTAGCCAATTTTATTATTTTTACATTTTAGTCCAAATACTTTTAAAAATTGCAATTCAGTCCAAATATTTTTTTTTTTTTTGCAAGTTTGTCCCAATTCTTTTAGAAAACAGTCAAATTTTTTAATTCTTTTAAAAACAGTCCGATTTTTTTTATTTGCGAAGTGGTCCCATATTTTACATATTTGCAGATTGGTCCTCAAGGTCAAAAATAAGCCAATTCAGTCCAAAAAGCCACGCGAGCAGGTCCAAGTCCACATGGCAGTCCCCAATTGGTCAGGAGCACACATGGCAGCCTATAAAAGGCTGGCCACTGTTCAGGCGCCACACAGTGTCAGAATCAGAGCCACATCATCACTAACAGAATTTTCTTTCTCTCTCTTGGCAGTTACAGATCAAAAATCACAAAACTCACAAAAACCTCAAGAACACAATGAACAATTTCTACAAACCCTAACTCAGAATCAAAGCCAATTCAGAACCGTTCCACAGAAAGCTTCAATTCAGCTTCTGAATTCAACACAGGGGATCAAAATGGAAGCAAATTCATACGAATTTTCCAGCAAGTTCTCAGAGAATCACAAGAATCTTCATCATTGAACTGGTGAAGCTGCAATCCAAACGCGAGCACGCCACTGGAGGTAGCGCGCTGCAAACGCAATCACAGCGTGAGGTCAGAGAAGAAAAAGGGAAAGAAGCGAAGGATTTCACAGCGTTGAGGCAGAGAAGAAGAAAGAAAGCTTACCAGTGAGGATCCGAATCAAAGAATCAAAGGAACGGATCAAATCTCCGAATAACAAACACAGGTAACACTTAAACTTCCTCTAATCATGTTGAAAATCATTACAGAACCTCAAACGACGTGAATCCATAGCAAAGTTCAAGCTGTTCGGTCCAAAAACCCTAACCCTAACGCAAAATCATTTAAAAAAATCAAAGAAACGTTTCCGAATCCACAACGAGTGTGAATCGGAGCGAATCCTCACCGTTTTGCAACGATTTCACCCAAAAAACAAAGGATCCGAACAGTTCGAACTTGAATCATCAAGATTCAAGAAGTCACGTCGTTTCAACGGTAGAGACCACTTTCTTTCGCATGATTTGTGTTTAGAACCGTAGTACGAGTAGATTGAGCCGTGAATGAGCGAATTCAGTCTGGAATTGAGATTGTTAGGGTTAAGGTTTGAAGAAGAAGAGAGAACGGCGCCAGAGAAGAAGAAAGAGAAACGGATTGAAAGAATGAGTGAAACCGGGCCTTTTTCCTTTTGTGTAGCATATGAACCGAGTCGGTTCAAAACCGACCCATTTTCCTTCATCCATGGCCGTTAGATTTAGGTTTAGTAGATCCGGATCAATCCAACGCCTTTGAGGCGTTTTGGAGATCCGGATCCACCAGCGTGTGGGTTGGATCAGTATCCATTGGGCTTTCGTTCCTTTTCCTTCAGTTTCTTGGAATTGCTTGCTAATTGCACCTGCATTCTTGCTATCTGAACCCATATGCATGCCAAATTTCTTGCAAAAAAATCCCAAAAAATTTTACTATGTATTCTTGATATGTTTTTGGCTGATTAGTGATATTTTCACATGTTCAGAACTGATGGAAATAATATGTGTCAATTTCATTCTTGATTCGTATATTTTGTGCGGTTTCGCGTGAATTTTCTTGTGCAATTTTTGATCCGAAACTTGTCATGTGATGTTGATGTTTGGCATTTAATTTTATGATAAGTTTGCTCCTGATTTTGTACTAATTCATTCAATTGTGTTAGTTGATTTTGCTTACAATTTTTGCAATATGTTTAATTGTGTTAGTTAATTGATTTTGCTTACAATTCTTGCAATATGTTCAAGTGTGTTAGTTAATTGATTTCGCTTACAATTTTTGCGATATGTCTAATTGCGTTAATTGATTTTGCTTACAATTCTTGCAATATGTTCCATTTTTGATTAGGTTTGATCTTTGTCCACGATTTTGCGATATTTTCAATTTTGTTAATAGGATAGCTTTTATCTTGCAAGTTTAGGTGCTAGTTTCCTAATTTTGCAAGGTTTAGCTTTTAATTTCTTGTTTCATAAGTCATGTTAGTTATCACGCATTTCTTCCTCACATCCTTCCATATTTTGTTGTTCTTGTTGCCTAACATTTCATTATCATTGCATATTGCTTCACTAACCATTTTGTGTTTCATGCCTTTTGAAAGCTCCAATTCATCCCCATTCTCTGAGTTTAGGTTCCATTCAATTTCTCAATGTTTAGGTAGTTTACTTTTCTTTAATTTCATGCAAGACTGTAGAATGTGAAATAGGACCCGATGTAAAAGACTATGGACTATAATGATGTACACCGACACACGCACCGACACATGCACACACGTTGTATGACTTTCCGCTAGATGTATGCGTAGGAAGCGTAAAACCTAGGAAAACTTATAATTTCTTCATCAAAAATCAACACATAACTCAAACTATTTTGCAATAAAATGAGGTCAAAACCTCACCTTTTTTTTCTTTCATTTTCTTAAGACAAAATCAAAACTAGTGCTAATTTCCAACTTTGACCATTTCTTGTAAATAAATTGGACTAACCTCACTTGTTTTCAATTCTAATGCCTACACGGCCTCTTATCTCTTTCTTCAAAACCATTTTCAAAACTAAAATTGAACCAACCCACAAAAAGCATTTTGGAAGAGAACTACATGGAATTTTGATCCCTTAAAAGGGTATGTAGGCAAGAGACTCAAAATCTCTCCAAGTCCAAATAAAATAAAATCCCATCTTCTCCCTCTCATTCTTAAAACCAATCTCTTTTACAAGTAGCGATAAAAGCAACGCATAAACGTAAAGCATAGTAAAACGGTTCCTATAGGATACTATAGTCATTACGGGTGCCTAACACCTTCCCGTAATGAAATCAGCCCCGAACTTAGGATTTCCAAGGTTTTTTCTCGATTTTACCTTCCCCAAAAAAAATAGAGACATCAATGATCGAAAGGTTCAAATCCAATTAATGATTTGACACCCGAAAATCGCGATGACAGAAATGGCGACTTCACTGGGGAGTTTAGGGCTACACCTAGTTTTACATGCTTTATGTTTATGATTTGCTTTATTGCTACATGTAAAATTTTCTTGTGTACGTGTGGGGTGAGAATATCAAAAGCCCTATACCCGGGCTGAGTGAACTTAAGATTAGGAAGAGATATAATCGACAATCCATTCCGGGGGTTGCCTCGTGCATTGGATTACGCGATCAATCTCACATAGCTGAGGCATTTTGGAGGTAATGTTGTCGGCGTGTGTTGTCATGCTTAGGCACTTTACTTCCAATTGACCGATGAAGGCTATGAACCGTAGTTACCAAACCCATCCTTGGCCTTTCTTAGGACGTAGTGCGGTGGCTAAACCGAGCGTTGTCTCGAAATTTAGTCGTCACGCGATACTACACCCAAACTAAACCTTCTCACGGATAATTATGGACAAGCGTTGCTTTGTACTACCATGATATACGCAAGAGAGGTTGTGGTTTGGGAACTTTGTAGAACCTTGGTCACTACTATCAAAGCCTTAGTTTCACCGGACACCGTGTCCACTTGTTACCTTAGCCCACCGTGCTTTCCTTGTTAAAACCATGCATACATGCATTCATGCATAAATTTTCTACATGCATTTATCAAAGGGTATAGACAAACTAAAATTCTTTGCAAATATGATCAGGCATGAAGAGGACTAAGTCTTACAAGTTCAAAGAAGTTGATTTGGCTAGCCTAAGGGAGTTGGCACTCAAGGTTAAAAATCCGACTGGGTTTCATCTCCGATACGGTGGTTTGCTTGGTATTCTCCGGACTAATGTAGAAGAGAAGCTGGTGCACACTCTAGTGCAATTCTATGACCCGGTTTTCCGTTGCTTCACTTTCCCGGATTTTCAGTTGGTTCCTACGCTTGAGGCTTATTCTTGCTTATTGGGTCTACCTATGGCTGAGAGGGTACCATTCACGGGCCCAGGGTCTTCTCTTACTCCTCTGGTTATTGCTAAGGATCTTTATCTCAAGACTTCCGAGGTGTCTAAGAATCTCGCTACCAAGTCTCACATCCAGGGTTTCACTTCAAAGTACTTACTTGAGCAGGCTAATCTTGAATCTACTTGTCAGGACACCCTTGAGGCTATTCTTGCACTACTCATCTATGGGCTCGTTCTCTTTCCGAATCTCGACAACTTTGTGGACATGAATGCTATTGAGATCTTCCATTCCAGGAATCCGGTTCCTACGTTGTTAGCTGACACATACCATGCTATCCATGATCGGACTCTCAAGGGTCGTGGGTTTATTCTTTGCTGCATACCTCTTCTTTATAGGTGGTTTATTTCTCACCTCCCGAGTTCTTTCCATACCAACACGGAGAATTGGTCTTATTCGCAGCGGATTATGGCTCTTACTCCCGATGAGGTGGTTTGGATCACTCCAGCAGCTCGCGTCAAGCAGATCATCACTGGTTGTGGGGATTTCCTCAACGTACCTCTTCTCGGTACCCGGGGGGGAATCAACTACAATCCCGAGTTAGCCATGAGGCAGTTTGGTTTTCCTATGAGAGCGAAGCCCATCAACCTTGCTACATCACAGGAGTTCTTCTACTATTCCAATGCTCCCACCGGGCAAAGGAAAGCTTTTACAGATGCTTGGTCTAAGGTTCGTAAGAAAGATGTGAAGCATTTGGGTTTGAGATCCGGTATTGCTCATGAAGCCTATACGCAGTGGGTGATAGACCGAGCTGAAGAGATTGGCATGCCTTACCCTACCATGAGGCATGTATCTGCATCTACTCCGTCTAGGCCATTACCGTTGCTCCCCGCGACTCAGGATATGTATCAGGAACATCTAGCTATGGAGAGTGAGGAGAAACGAGCATGGAAAGCCCGTTACAGTGAGGCTGAGAATTTGATCATGACTTTGGATGGCAGAGACGAACAGAAGGATCATGAGAACCGAATGTTGAAGAAGGAACTAGCCAGAGTTAGAAAGGAGCTTGAGGAGAAGGATGATCTATTGAGGAGAGACTCCAGGAGAGTCAGAGGTCGTCGAGATTTCTTCGCCAGTTATTGTGGTTCAGCTTCAGACTCGGATTCCGAATACTACCCAGTCACTCCTTAGTTCTGGATGATAGGATTGTTATTGGTTATGTTGTTTGTTCAGCTTATGTTTCAGAAGCCTACTCCCTTGGCTCAATGTATCAAGACAATTTGCTTTGAATAATTTGTTAGTCCAAAAATGTTTGCAAAGAATTCTAATTTGTCAAAAAAACCCTTTGGTAATAAAAGAGTCATTTTGCATCCGCATCTGCATATCATGCATCATATGCATCATTCATCGGTAACAAAAAAGGAACTTCCAAGTGCTCATTGCCTCCTGGTTCTTCTGCCGCAGAGTGAAAAGTGGCTCGTGCTCGAAGGACTGATCAACCTACCAGAGTACATCAGACCAGACAGTACAGAAGGAGAAATCAAGTAGCTATGGAAGAAGAGAATGCACAGCTCCGCACTGAACTAGCCTCCGTGAGAGAAGAGTTAGCCAAAGCTCTCGACGCCATGACTGCTCTGATAGCCGCTCAAGAACAACCGGTCGTGTCCACCCAGGCAGCTACCGAAGAGATTCCCGCCGCATCTCTTGTTATGCCGAGGGGATACCCCTATGGACTCCCACCTTATTACTCTCCCAATACTGCAGCCGGTGTTTCAGGGACCGCGGCTTCAGCTGCCGCTAATGTTGGTCAGATACCCCCACCAGTTTCCACATCTCTTCATACTACCTTGCCTCAATCGACCGTCTTCACAGATCTAATTGTGCATTCTACGCCTCAGGGCGCTAATGCTGACGATTACCATGGAAAGACTCCTATATTGGGAACCATGGAAGAAAAAATGGAAGAACTTGCCAGAGAACTCCGTCGCGAGATCAAGGCCAACCGTGGGAGCAGTGACCTCGTCAGAACCCACGACCTTTGTTTGGTGCCGAGGGTGGATGTTCCCAAGAAATTCAAGGTCCCGGAATTTGACCGCTACAACGGGCTGACTTGCCCCCAGAACCATATCATCAAATACGTCCGGAAGATGGCTAACCATGCAGACAATGATTCACTTATGATCCATTGCTTCCAGGACAGTCTAATGGAAGATGCCGCGGAGTGGTATACCGGTTTGAGCAAGGATGATATCCGCACTTTTGATGATCTAGCTACCGCTTTCAAGAACCACTATGGGTTTAACACCAGGCTCAAGCCGAATAGAGAATTCCTCCGGTCTCTTTCTCAGAAAAAGGACGAAAGCTTTCGCGAATACGCACAGAGGTGGAGAGGGGCAGCTGCCCGTATCACCCCCGCCTTGGACGAGGAAGAAATGACTCAAACATTCTTGAAGACCCTGAAGAAAGATTATGTTGAGAGAATGATTATTGCTGCCCCAAGCAACTTCTCTGAGATGGTCACTATGGGGACCCGCTTGGAGGAAGCCGTCCGAGAGGGAATTATCGTGTTTGAGAAAGGTGAGTCCTCGAATGCACCGAAGAAGTACGGCAATGGTCACCATAAGAAAAAGGAATCAGAGGTTGGAATGGTGTCCGCCGGAACCAATCAGTCTGCCACTGCCGCTCCTGTCAATGCTATACAACTGCCTCAACTGTATCAGTACCTACAGTATGCCCAACACCCGTTCTATCAACCGTTCTACCATCAATACCCTTCTCTACCGGGCCAGCCTCAGGTCCCCGTTAATGCCATCGCCCAACAAATGCAACAACAACCATTAGCTCAACAACAACCGCAACAACAACAACAAGGCCCTCAATCTAGACCATCTTTCCCGCCGATACCAATGGCGTATGCCGAACTACTCCCAACTCTGTTACATAAGGGGTATTGCACCACTAGGCCTGGAAAGCCTCCGCCAAACCCATTGCCTCCCAGGTTCCGCTCCGATCTCAGATGTGATTTCCACCAAGGCGTCCTAGGTCATGACGTAGAAGGTTGCTACGCTCTGAAATACATTGTGAAGAAGTTGATCGACCAGGGAAAGCTGTCCTTTGAAAACAATGTCCCGCACGTACTTGACAATCCACTCCCCAACCATGCCGCTGTAAATATGATTGAAGTCTGTGAAGAAATCCCTCGTCTCAATGTCCGTAATGTTGCTACTCCCCTAATACCGCTACATATCAAGCTGTGCCGAGCTGCTCTGTTCAGCCACGACCACGCTGCTTGCTGTGAATGTCTTCAGAACCCTATGGGTTGCAGCGTAGTCCAGACTGATATCCAAAGATTGATGAATGACAACTACCTGACTACCAGTGATGTTTGCATGATAGTCCCGATTTTCCACGATACTCCAGTCAAGAGCACGCCCGTCAGGAAGGACGTTGAACCATTGGTAATACGACTGCCTGGACCGGTGCCATATACTTCTGCAAAAGCCATCCCGTACAAGTACAGTGCGACTATGTTGGAAAACGGGAAGGAAGTGCCCTTGGTGTCCTCAAGCGCAGTAGGCAGCATAGCTGAAGTGACGGCTTTGAGGAGCGGCAAGGTCCGACCACTTTTATTCCAGAAGAAAGATGATGTGCAAGTTACAATTCCTGCTGATAAGATTACTCCAATAACAAACCCTCCTGTTGTTGAAAGTACCAGCCGTCCAGGCCTTTCCATTGAAGATTCCAATCTGGATGAAATTTTGAGGATAATCAAGAAGAGCGATTATAAGATCGTTGATCAGCTGTTACAAACTCCTTCGAAGATATCCATCTTGGCCCTACTCCTCGGTTCGGAGGCCCACAGGAATGTGTTATTGAAAGTGTTGGAACAAGCCTATGTTGACCACGAAGTCACAGAGGATCAATTTGGTGGGATAGTGGCTAACATCACTGCTTGCAGTAACCTTTGGTTTGGTGAAGATGAACTTCTAGAGGCAGGAAAGCACCACAACTTGGCCCTGCACATTTCCATGAACTGCAAAACAGATATGCTGTCCAACGTGTTGGTAGATACTGGGTCGTCGTTGAATGTGATGCCTAAGTCGACTTTGGATCAGTTGAGTTGCCGAGGAGTTCCCTTGAGGAGGAGTACTTTTCTAGTCAAGGCTTTCGATGGCTCTCGTAAAACTGTGCTTGGAGAAGTAGATCTCCCCATGACTATTGGTCCTGAAACATTCATGATTACTTTCCAGGTTATGGACATAGATGCCTCTTACAGCTGCCTGCTCGGGAGACCGTGGATACACGAGGCTGGGGCAGTCACTTCTACCCTCCATCAGAAGCTAAAGTTCGTAAGGAATGGTAAACTTGTGACAGTGCATGGAGAAGAAGCTTATCTGGTCAGTCAGTTATCATCCTTCTCTTGTATCGAAGCTAAGTCTGCCGAAGGAACTGCATTCCAGGGTTTGACCATCGAGGGTACGGAGCCCAAGAGAGCTAGTGCTGCCATGGCTTCATTAAAGGATGCGCAGAGAGCCGTTCAGAAGGGTCAGGCCGCTGGTTGGGGCCAATTGATACAGCTGCAGGACAACAAACACAAAGAGGGTCTCGGTTTCTCTCCGACGTCAGGCATGTCAACTGGAATGTTCCGTAGTGCTGGATTTACCAATGCAATTCTTGATGGTGCTGCTGAAAGAGGGGTCAGACCCGCATTTGTGATACCAGGAGGCATTGCAAAGAACTGGAACGTTATCAATCTCCCTGTGTTTGTGCATGATTCTAAGTAATATGTCTTGCTGTTTAGGCTTTATTTTCAAAATAACAATCCTTCCGCCTTGCCCGAGGCGGAAGTGACTCTTTTGTAAAGGGCGTGTTTGTTCCGACATCACCATTATCAATAAAAGACGTCGCTTCTTTCACGACTCTTTTTCTTTCTTTAGTGTTTTTCCCTTGGAAATAATGGTAATGCCATAAAAAACCAAAACATCTGCATTTTCTTATTAATTTCAAAGATCTGCATGAAAATTATTTTCTAAAAATCATCCAATCATGTCACGCAGATCGAACCAAAGTAAACCCGTTGAACACAGTAATTCTATGTTTCTCCAAACTGTTGAATCCCCGGTATTCGAGACCGAGGACGAGGATAGTGATGACATACCAGATGAAATTGCCCGATTGCTTGAGCAAGAAGAGAAGACCATTCGGCCTCATCAGGAGGAGATCGAGCTAATCAACTTGGGTACTGAGGATAACAAAAGAGAGATCAAAGTCGGTGCCGCATTGGAGGAAGGGGTCAAGAAAAGGATCTTTCAGCTTCTCTGGGAGTACTCGGACATTTTTGCATGGTCGTATGAAGACATGCCAGGTTTGGATCCTCAGATTGTGGAACATCGGATACCGACAAAGCCAGACTGTCCTCCTGTCAGGCAAAAGTTGAGACGGACTCGGCCGGACATGGCTCTGAAGATCAAAGCGGAAGTGCAGAAACAGATCGATGCGGGTTTTCTCATGACGGTTGAATATCCCGAGTGGGTTGCTAACATCGTGCCAGTGCCGAAGAAAGATGGTAAGGTTCGGATGTGTGTTGACTACAGAGATTTGAACAGAGCAAGCTTGAAGGACAATTTCCCACTGCCTCACATTGATGTGCTCGTTGACAAAACTGCCCAGTGCAAGGTGTTCTCCTTCATGGACGGTTTTTCTGGCTATAACCAAATCAAAATGTCACCCAAGGACAGGGAGAAGACGTCGTTCATCACTCCATGGGGAACTTTTTGCTGCAAAGCGATGCCGTTCGGTCTAATAAATGCTGGTGCTACCTACCAAAGGGGGATGACCACTTTGTTCCATGACATGATTCACAAGGAGGTTGAAGTGTATGTAGATGACATGATTGTCAAGTCGAGCGATGAAGAACAACACGTCGAATACTTGGCTAAAATGTTTGAAAGGTTGAGGAAGTACAAGCTTCGGCTGAACCCAAACAAGTGTACATTCGGTGTTAGGTCTGGGAAGTTGTTAGGCTTCATTGTCAGCCAGAAGGGCATTGAAGTAGATCCAGACAAAGTCCGGGCCATCCGCGAGATGCCGGCCCCGCAAACCGAGAAGCAAGTCAGAGGATTCCTCGGGCGTTTGAACTACATTTCCAGATTTATATCCCACATGACTGCGACCTGCGGGCCGATTTTCAAGTTACTCAGGAAGAATCAACCTGTGGTATGGAATGATGAATGCCAAGAAGCTTTCGACAACATCAAGAGTTATTTGCTAGAACCTCCTATCCTCGTTCCGCCGGTGGAAGGAAGGCCATTGATCATGTATCTGTCAGTGTTGGATGAGTCCATGGGATGTGTGCTCGGTCAGCAAGATGAGACTGGAAAGAAAGAGCACGCAATCTACTATTTGAGCAAGAAATTTACCGATTGTGAGACTCGGTATACAATGCTCGAGAAGACCTGTTGTGCCTTGGCCTGGGCTGTCAAACGCCTGCGTCATTACTTGATAAATCATACGACTTGGTTGATATCCCGGATGGATCCAATCAAGTACATCTTTGAGAAACTGGCTGTCACTGGAAAAAATCGCACGTTGGCAAATGTTACTGTCAGAGTATGATATTGTGTTTAAAGCTCAGAAAGCCATTAGAGGGAGTATCCTGGCTGACCATCTCGCTTGCCAACCACTTGATGATTATCAACCTTTGAAGTTCGATTTCCCTGACGAAGAGGTCATGTTTTTAAAATCAAGAGACTGCGAAGAACCACTGATCGGTGAAGGTCCAGACCCTGATAGCAAGTGGGGATTAGTCTTTGATGGTGCTGTTAATGCTTATGGCCGAGGAATTGGCGCAGTAATTGTGGCTCCGCAGGGGCATCACATCCCTTTTACAGCCCGGATTGTGTTTGAGTGCACCAACAATGTGGCCGAATACGAAGCATGTATCTTGGGAATTGAAGAAGCCATCGATATGAGAATCAAGCATCTGGACATTTATGGAGACTCTGCACTAGTCATCAACCAGATAAAGGGAGAATGGGAGACCCATCATGCTAATTTGATCCCTTATCGTGATTACGCGAGACGTTTGTTGACGTATTTTACGAAGGTTGAGTTGCACCATATCCCCCGAGAGGAGAACCAGATGGCTGATGCTCTTGCTACCTTATCCTCCATGTTCCGAGTGAACCATTGGAATCATGTGCCGATGATCAAAGTACAACGCTTAGATCGGCCCGCTCATGTGTTTACTGTCAATGATGCAATTGTACAAACGGGTTCAGACGGAGCCGCCAGCAAACCCTGGTATTATGATATCAAACAATTTTTGCAAAGCCGTAAGTATCCGCCAGGTGCTTCCAACAAAGACAAGAAGACGTTGCGCAGGTTGGCTAGCAAGTTCCTGCTGGAAGGTGATGTCCTGTACAAAAGGAATTTCGATATGGTGTTGTTAAGATGTGTTGATAAATGTGAGGCAGAACAGCTAATGCACGATGTGCACGATGGCACCTTTGGGACCCACGCATCGGGGCATGTTATGTCTAGAAAGCTGTTGAGAGCTGGTTACTACTGGATTACCATGGAGCGCGATTGCTATCAATACGCCAGAAAGTGCCACAAATGTCAAGTATATGCTGATAAGATCCATGTGCCTCCGCGCACTCTCAATGTTATGTCTTCTCCATGGCCTTTCTCTATGTGGGGCATTGATGTGATCGGAAGAATCGAACCGAAAGCTTCAAACGGTCATCGTTTTATCCTGGTAGCAATCGATTATTTCACCAAATGGGTCGAAGCTGCATCTTATGCCAACGTGACTAAGCAAGTAGTAGTCAAATTCATCAAGAACAATATCATCTGTCGGTATGGTGTCCCTAGCAAGATCATCACTGACAATGGTACCAACCTGAACAATGACATGGTGCAAGCCTTATGTGAGAAATTCAAGATTGAACACCACAATTCTTCTCCTTACAGACCTCAGATGAATGGTGCAGTTGAGGCCGCTAATAAGAACATCAAGAAGATTGTGCAGAAGATGGTAACAACATACAAAGACTAGCATGAGATGTTGCCCTATGCTTTACACGGCTACCGCACTACAGTCCGTAGTTCAACCGGGGCAACGCCGTTTTCTCTTGTATACGGCACGGAAGCAGTCCTCCCATTGGAAGTAGAGATTCCGTCTCTCCGTGTGATTATGGAAGCAAAGTTGTCCGAGGCCGAGTGGTGCCAGAGTCGGTACGACCAGTTGAATTTGATTGAGGAAAGACGCCTAGATGCTTTGGCTCACGGTCAGATGTATCAAACAAGGATGAAAGATGCTTTTGACAAGAAAGTCCGTCCTCGGGTATTCAAAGAGGGTGAACTCGTGTTGAAAAGAAGAATGAGTCAGCAACCCGACCCAAGGGGCAAGTGGACGCCTAACTATGAGGGACCTTATGTTGTCAAGAAGGCTTTCTCTGGCGGTGCTTTGATTCTCACACACATGGATGGTGTAGAACTTCCGAATCCTGTGAATGCCGATATAGTCAAGAAATACTTTGTCTAGATATGAAAAGAACAGCGTGGTAGGTCGAAAACCCGAAAGGGCGGCCTAGGCAAAAATGCGCTTCCCGGTGGATCGAAAACCCGAAAGGGCGGTCCAGGCAAAATAAGGGACAAGAAACAAAAATGTAAGAGCTCGCTGAGATTACATGTAACTCAGGCAAAAATGAGCGTCTCGATGAGCCGAAAACCCGAAAGGGCGGTTCATGCAAAAATGAGATTGAAATAAAAGACAATTGACTATATCTGGCAAGTTACCATTCCCCTTGGAATCTTTGCAATTGATGTTTGGCTGTTCTCATCCGAGGTTCCGACGCCTGCGGATTCAAGAGTTTCAGATACCATAGCAGTTACTGTGTTCAATGTACCACCAACCAATAAAATTACCATTTTCCAAGCTTTGTGAATCTGTGGGGTCGCGCTTTTGGCCGACTACCACCCTTATACATCGATTTGAGCCTATGCTTTTGTTTGGCACTCATTTTCCGTTCTATTTTCAAAGCTTTATACAAAAAGATTCTTTTTCTATGTTAATAATGATGCATGTCTGGAATAAACATTCTGAAAACTGAAAACCTTTTTGAGTATTTTGGAAGCAAGCCTGAACAGCTAGATACATTCGAATGAACATGCATGAACAAATCTATATTGATGTCAGTTCCAATTCAAGTTACTAGCAAGCCTTCCTCCCAGTGACGGTCTGTGGTCAATGGCAAGAATGAAAAAACAGAATGAAAAGCATGAAAAATGAATATGCTCGCTAAGTCGAAAACCCGAAAGGGCGGCTTAGGCAAAAATGAGCACCCCGATGGATTGACAACCTGCAAAGGTAATCCAGGCAAAAATAGGGGCAACCAAAAGAACTATGCCCCGGTGGGTTGAAAACCCGAAAGGGCGATCCAGGCAAAAATGGGATGATGAAAATAAAAATGAAAAAGAAATGAAAAAACAAATATGCAAGAGCATTGACCACGGATGCGATGTCCAAAGCACTTACGTGACTGTTCCAGCAAGCGGCAATACCATTCAGACTGTTTTTCTCTACAATTTTACAGCTTCCTACCTTCAAGTGTTGGTCTCGGTGTATCTTCAAACGACGGTATCCCCAGAAGAAGAACTTTTGCAAATGCATGTCCGAGCGCGAGCCATTACGTACCCAATATTCCAGTGTTCCGTCTGTCGCTGCGAAATCATGTCTACAAATTGCCAATCATCATGCATTTCAAAGCATTCATACATGCATAATCATGCATCCTGTGTGTCCATGCATTTGATAAAATTGTTATGCTATTCATACGCATCTGCATTCTCAATTCCTATGTTAATCTCAATCAAAATCGATCTTGTCAATTTCAAATTTCTTCTGCCAACAACAAATGTCTACTGTCATGTCAATTTCAAAGTTCAACAGTCTTGTCAACATTCTTGTCAAAATTCAAGCTCCTGCAGTTATGTCAATCAAATTCAAGTCTTTTTCAAATACAATTTGTTTCTGTTATCGGTCAAGCAGCAAGTTCGCACCCTAGAACAGCTTGTACCTGTCAATTTGTTTCTGTTATCGGTCAAGTAGCAAGTTCGCATCCGAGAACAGCTTGTACCTACCCTTTTGATATCCGCCGAGCGACCAGTTCAGATCCAAGAACAACTCGTGCTTTCTATTTTGTTTCCTGTCAGCCAAGTAACTAGTTCATGACCAAGAACGGCTTGTGCTTTCTATATTTGCTTTCAGCCAAGTAACCAGCTCAAATACAAGAGCAGCTTGCGCCCTTTGTTGTCAATATTCCCGGTCAAGTGGCTAGTTCGCATCCAAGAACAGCTTGTACCTGTCAATTTGCTTTCGAGTCTCCCCAGTGAGTCTTGTTATCTGCTATTCTGTTAATGTCAATCAGTCCCGCAATGGATACGACATACTCCTTTTTGCTATTCTGTTAATGTCTACCAATCCCGCAATGGATACGACATATTCTGTTAAATTCAATTCTCAGTTTGTCTTGCATTCATAACACAAATGTTGCATGGCATACATGACATTTGCAAATGTATTTTTACGCCCAAAATCAGTGCTAATGTCGATATTTAAGTATCTTCGTCGCGTCAAGCCAAAGACTCTGTCTCTTGACTCTCCAAACGAAGAAACTTAAATAGGGGCAGCTGTCATACCCTCATTTTGGACCTAAAAATACTCACTCAAATTTCTCTGCTATTTTCTAAAGCTTTCAAGTCCACCGTGTTTTCTACCGTGCTTCAACTGCATACATTACTGTTTCAGTCTTTTAAATTTTTGCATAAAATCGTACAAAAGGGTATTTTGGTCATTTCCCACAAAGGAACCCATTTGCAGTCCCTTCAATTCGTCCCTGAGTCTTTTCAATTTGTTTTCATGAATCATTAATCAAATTTTGTACAAAATCATCTAGTTTTGCATCTGAGTCAGTCTGAGTCGTTTTTGCCCCAGGGGCATTTTAGTCTTTTCACATTATTTGAATTTTGGGCAGAGAGGTATTTTAAAATACCTCATTTTTGGTAGTTTGTTCGTTTTAGTCCATTTTGTCGTTTTTAATTGTTTCACTTTACGTTGCATTTCAAATTACATTTTTTAGCCAATTTTATTATTTTTACATTTTAGTCCAAATACTTTTAAAAATTGCAATTCAGTCCAAATATTTTTTTTTTTTTTGCAAGTTTGTCCCAATTCTTTTAGAAAACAGTCAAATTTTTTAATTCTTTTAAAAACAGTCCCATTTTTTTTATTTGCGAAGTGGTCCCATATTTTACATATTTGCAGATTGGTCCTCAAGGTCAAAAATAAGCCAATTCAGTCCAAAAAGCCACGCGAGCAGGTCCAAGTCCACATGGCAGTCCCCAATTGGTCAGGAGCACACATGGCAGCCTATAAAAGGCTGGCCACTGTTCAGGCGCCACACAGTGTCAGAATCAGAGCCACATCATCACTAACAGAATTTTCTTTCTCTCTCTTGGCAGTTACAGATCAAAAATCACAAAACTCACAAAAACCTCAAGAACACAATGAACAATTTCTACAAACCCTAACTCAGAATCAAAGCCAATTCAGAACCGTTCCACAGAAAGCTTCAATTCAGCTTCTGAATTCAACACAGGGGATCAAAATGGAAGCAAATTCATACGAATTTTCCAGCAAGTTCTCAGAGAATCACAAGAATCTTCATCATTGAACTGGTGAAGCTGCAATCCAAACGCGAGCACGCCACTGGAGGTAGCGCGCTGCAAACGCAATCACAGCGTGAGGTCAAAGAAGAAAAAGGGAAAGAAGCGAAGGATTTCACAGCGTTGAGGCAGAGAAGAAGAAAGAAAGCTTACCAGTGAGGATCCGAATCAAAGAATCAAAGGAACGGATCAAATCTCCGAATAACAAACACAGGTAACACTTAAACTTCCTCTAATCATGTTGAAAATCATTACAGAACCTCAAACGATGTGAATCCATAGCAAAGTTCAAGCTGTTCGGTCCAAAAACCCTAACCCTAACGCAAAATCATTTAAAAAAATCAAAGAAACGTTTCCGAATCCACAACGAGTGTGAATCGGAGCGAATCCTCACCGTTTTGCAACGATTTCACCCAAAAAACAAAGGATCCGAACAGTTCGAACTTGAATCATCAAGATTCAAGAAGTCACGTCGTTTCAACGGTAGAGACCACTTTCTTTCGCATGATTTGTGTTTAGAACCGTAGTACGAGTAGATTGAGCCGTGAATGAGCGAATTCAGTCTGGAATTGAGATTGTTAGGGTTAAGGTTTGAAGAAGAAGAGAGAACGGCGCCAGAGAAGAAGAAAGAGAAACGGATTGAAAGAATGAGTGAAACCGGGCCTTTTTCCTTTTGTGTAGCATATGAACCGGGTCGGTTCAAAACCGACCCATTTTCCTTCATCCATGGCCGTTAGATTTAGGTTTAGTAGATCCGGATCAATCCAACGCCTTTGAGGCGTTTTGGAGATCCGGATCCACCAGCGTGTGGGTTGGATCAGTATCCATTGGGCTTTCGTTCCTTTTCCTTCAGTTTCTTGGAATTGCTTGCTAATTGCACCTGCATTCTTGCTATCTGAACCCATATGCATGCCAAATTTCTTGCAAAAAAATCCCAAAAAATTTTACTATGTATTCTTGATATGTTTTTGGCTGATTAGTGATATTTTCACATGTTCAGAACTGATGGAAATAATATGTGTCAATTTCATTCTTGATTCGTATATTTTGTGCGGTTTCGCGTGAATTTTCTTGTGCAATTTTTGATCCGAAACTTGTCATGTGATGTTGATGTTTGGCATTTAATTTTATGATAAGTTTGCTCCTGATTTTGTACTAATTCATTCAATTGTGTTAGTTGATTTTGCTTACAATTTTTGCAATATGTTTAATTGTGTTAGTTAATTGATTTTGCTTACAATTCTTGCAATATGTTCAAGTGTGTTAGTTAATTGATTTCGCTTACAATTTTTGCGATATGTCTAATTGCGTTAATTGATTTTGCTTACAATTCTTGCAATATGTTCCATTTTTGATTAGGTTTGATCTTTGTCCACGATTTTGCGATATTTTCAATTTTGTTAATAGGATAGCTTTTATCTTGCAAGTTTAGGTGCTAGTTTCCTAATTTTGCAAGGTTTAGCTTTTAATTTCTTGTTTCATAAGTCATGTTAGTTATCACGCATTTCTTCCTCACATCCTTCCATATTTTGTTGTTCTTGTTGCCTAACATTTCATTATCATTGCATATTGCTTCACTAACCATTTTGTGTTTCATGCCTTTTGAAAGCTCCAATTCATCCCCATTCTCTGAGTTTAGGTTCCATTCAATTTCTCAATGTTTAGGTAGTTTACTTTTCTTTAATTTCATGCAAGACTGTAGAATGTGAAATAGGACCCGATGTAAAAGACTATGGACTATAATGATGTACACCGACACACGCACCGACACATGCACACACGTTGTATGACTTTCCGCTAGATGTATGCGTAGGAAGCGTAAAACCTAGGAAAACTTATAATTTCTTCATCAAAAATCAACACATAACTCAAACTATTTTGCAATAAAATGAGGTCAAAACCTCACCTTTTTTTTCTTTCATTTTCTTAAGACAAAATCAAAACTAGTGCTAATTTCCAACTTTGACCATTTCTTGTAAATAAATTGGACTAACCTCACTTGTTTTCAATTCTAATGCCTACACGGCCTCTTATCTCTTTCTTCAAAACCATTTTCAAAACTAAAATTGAACCAACCCACAAAAAGCATTTTGGAAGAGAACTACATGGAATTTTGATCCCTTAAAAGGGTATGTAGGCAAGAGACTCAAAATCTCTCCAAGTCCAAATAAAATAAAATCCCATCTTCTCCCTCTCATTCTTAAAACCAATCTCTTTTACAAGTAGCGATAAAAGCAACGCATAAACGTAAAGCATAGTAAAACGGTTCCTATAGGATACTATAGTCATTACGGGTGCCTAACACCTTCCCGTAATGAAATCAGCCCCGAACTTAGGATTTCCAAGGTTTTTTCTCGATTTTACCTTCCCCAAAAAAAATAGAGACATCAATGATCGAAAGGTTCAAATCCAATTAATGATTTGACACCCGAAAATCGCGATGACACCCAACCCCTAAATGGCCAAGGTTTAATTATCGAATGTAGTTCGCTCGCGGGCACACGCTGAATCCTAGCATGTTTTTGGCATTCCTGGCAACCCTTCGCGAAATCTATGCAATCTTTTAACATAGTTGGTCAATATACGCCTTGTCGAAACAACAGCCATTTCATTTTATGACCTGTTTGGTGTGTGCCACAAGCACCACTATGTGTGTTGGAGACCGCCATATATGCTTCTGTCTCTCCTAAGCACCTAAGCAAAATTCCTTCTGGAGTCTTTTTGAACAAGTCGCCGCTTATCAAAACATAATTCAAAGCTCGATATTTTACCTTTCGACAGGTCGTACCGTCTGGATTCTCTAAATAAGTCACTATGGGCTTTCGCCAGTCGTCATCAGTTAAATTGTTGATAACCAAAATTTCGACAAAATTAGTACCTTGCAAGTGCCTTTGAGACGTTTCTCCCCCCCCCCTGTAACACCCCGTTTCCCAAAACAACGTATAATAAATATATAATCAGAGTTATCAACAAACGGGCATGTCACACTGCTTTTCAAAATTATTTAAATAGAATAAAAACTATTTAATTCCAACATCATTATAAAATCTGCAGCGGAAATATTCTTCAAACATATAATTATTTTCCAACGATTCTTGGCACAAAGGCCTCAACAAAATAAATGTCATCCAGCAAATTAAATATCCAACATAATGGTTCAACATATGATACATAAGGAATGAAAGAAACAAAACAACGTTTTCCCCATCCCGTTACATATCAGAGCCCTAAGACACTTGAGCCAACATCCTACTAGCCTTGGAGATCTGCACTTGCCCACAAGGCGACAATTCCAACAGAAGGGGTGAGATTCACAATCAAAAATAATATATATATATATATATATATATATATATATATATATATATATATATATATATATATATATAATTCATCAACTTGAATTAAAACAACAACAATCATAGCAACAAACATTACTAAATCCATATATACATGGCATCAACATTTATCAACAACAACTACATCATTCATATTTGATATACAACAACTCAACACAACAACTACTTAGACTTCAGTGACTCATCAACAACGACAACTACTGAACCAAAAACAACAACAACTCGACCAACAACAACAACATCTATGCAACGACAACAACTACTAATGCAATATGCATGTGGTACCATTTTACGCGCGTTGAATGACAAGCATTCCAGGGCATGAGCCCTCAACAGTTGGATGGTTAAAGCATCCCGGAGCATGAGCCCCCAATAGGTGAATGACTAGCATTCCAGGGCATAAGCCCTCAACGGGTGAATGATAAACATTCCAGGGCATGAGCCCCCAACGATGCATGAGTATGAAAGACTCAGTGGTGTATATCTGCATACAACCCAACAACAGCAACAACTACAATTGATAACAACAACAACAACAACTGTGCCTAATATTTATGACACACTCCCCAACTTGGACAACACAACTCAACGGACATCAACGACGGACCAACAACAAGCACATACAATTATATTATTCATGTATGCATTTACATCAATTCATATGAATTTACATCCAATTATAACATTCTTCTTCATATATAAGTTTAACTGGTTCAATAAAACAATGTAAGTTACTATAGAATTCGCCCAGGATCGCGACGTGATTTTGGTCAATCGTGACACGATTTCTTGATGTTTTAAAAATGTCATTCTGCCTAGCCAAATCACGACGTGATGCCAAAATCGTGACATGATTGCCCAAAATCGCGACATGATTGCCAAAATCGTGACATGATTTCTCATCTGGGCAGTTCAAAGAAACTTGCGATTTTCATAAACCTTTTTCATCCAAAAACCCAATTTTGATCCCCCAATCACCCAAATTGATTTGCCACAACGTTTATTGGTTCTATATACAACATATTACTCAAAACAACATAGAATCATGCAATTCAACAACAGATTCATCAACAACTTAACAATTCATCATGCTTCCCTAACCCTAACTCAAGAACACAACTTTTGATCCAATTTCAGAAATTATACATATATTAATAGTTGAAAGTTAGCCTCACCCTTACCTTAATTAAGATGAATCACAAATCCTACAGAAATCAAGCTCTCCTCTTGGCTAATCCCCCTTGTTCTTGGTTTCTCCCTTTTTCTCCCAAAAGCTTATGTTTTCTGATACGTACAAATGTTTTCTCCCTTACTTACTTTCTACTTCCCTTTTACTCAGTAAAACATAACCTCTCTTATTTTCTTAACTCCCTCCTTAAAACTCATTAATTCTAATTAACCCTCATAATTCTAAATAAATATTATTTTCTCCTATTTTACTTAAATAATAAAAATCATCACTAATTATCATATAATAAAATATCAATCAAATAACAACACCACATATTCACATAATCATTTAAAAATTCAAATAAAATATTCAAAAGCAACTAAAATAATAAAAATAGAAATTAGAGTGTTACAACTCTCCCCAACTTAGAGAATTTCGTCCTCGAAATATTACCTCAAGCAACAAACAACTCTGGATAAGACTCCAGCATCTTACTCTCCAGCTCCCACGTTAAACTTTCACCAGTTACTCCACCCCAAACAACCTTCACTATAGGTATCTCCTTGCCTCTCAACTTCTTCACCTTGCGATCTTCAATTCTCAACGGTAAAGTCTCAACCGTAAGGTTATCTCTAACTTGCACATCATCTCTTGGAATAACATGCGAAGGATCTGCTACATACTTCCTTAGCTGCGACACATGAAACACATCGTGTAAATTCGAAAGATGTGGTGGCAACCCAATCCGATACGCCACCGTTCCAACCCTCTCAGATATCTGATATGGACCAATAAACTTTGGAGTCAACTTCTTAGACTTCAATGCACGTCCTACACCCGTCATAGGAGTAACTCTCAAAAACACATGATCACCCTCCTGGAATTCAAGAGCCTTTCTACGTTTATCATGGTAACTCTTTTATCGACTCTGCGACGCTTTCATATGCTCTCTTATCAACTTGACCTTCTCCGTAGTCTGCTGAACTAACTATGGTCCCAACACAACACTTTCTCCCGACTCAAACCAACACAAAGGAGTTCTACACCTCCGACCGTACAAAGCTTCGAACGGTGCCATACCAATACTCGAATGGTAACTGTTGTTGTATGTGAACTCTATCAACGGTAAGTGGCTGTCCCAAGCTCCACCTTGTTCAAGTACACATACTCTTAGCAAGTCCTCTAACGATTGAATCGTTCTCTCCGACTGACCATCGGTCTGCGGATGATAAGCCGAACTCAGTCTCAACCTCGAACCCAAAGCATCTTGCAAACTCTTCCAGAATCTAGAAGTGAACCTCGGATCTCTGTCCGACACAATACTCGACGGTACACCATGTAGCTTCACAATATCACGAATATAAATCTCCGCCAACTGAGCTATCGGATAACTAATATTGATTGGAATAAAGTGCGCCGACTTTGTCAACCTGTCGACCACAACCCAAATAGCATCATGCCCTCTTGGAGTATTCGGCAAACTCGTCACAAAATCCATGGAAATGTTATCCCACTTCCACTCAGGCACATCTAACGGAGTTAACAGCTGTAACACCCCAATTTCCCGTCTTAAAAATTTCATTAAATAAATCGCATAAATCAGAGTACTTCTCAAAGGAGTGTCACATTTCTTCTTTAAAAACAACTTAGATAATAATTTATCAAATTACAAAAATATTCAATTAAGCAGCGGAATTCAAAAGTCTCATCTCATAAATAGTCTTGGCTTAAAAGCCAACAAAAACGTCTCAAATATTAATGTTTCATCATCACTAAGTCTTAAAGTTAACATTTATTGAAAACATGATACATAAGGAATAGACTCTATGCAAAAGACCCCATCCCGTTACGTATCAGAGCAACCCTACTTCACACAGACTCCTCGCATCATCGCATCTAAGACTGGGTACCTGCACTTGCCCACAAGGCGGCAATTCCAGCAGAAGGGGTGAGATTCACAACAATAATATTAATATATAAATCAAATGTCAAGATTAACAGTCATACATCCAACTCATAAACATATACATTTTATCACATCATAACATCGGTATAAACATCATCATAAGCAGCATCACAAACATACATCAACATCTCAAGCATCATCTCATATATGTCATAATTGACTCGACTATATGCAACACCTAACGTCTCAACATCATGCATGTGGTACCATATGATTATAGCATTAATATGCTTCACCGTCGCTTTGAGCAAATGCTCCACCGTCGCTTTGAGCATAAAGCTCCACCGTCTCATAGTATGCAAATGCATGGACTCGTCACTTAACAACTTAATACACCGTCTCAAACGTCATTTACAAATTATAGACTGACACATGCAGTTATAATAATACATGGCAGAACATCAACTCATTATACATACACATTGCAACACATAGCATCATCTTATTCAAATAGCATCATACTCATACATCACTTATATTCAACAACACATCATTTATCAATGGCCTAATAGAACCATCAGCATTCATCTTTACATAACTCATCTAAGGGTATAAAACAGCACTAACTCTACCCAAAGGGTTCCTCTAAACGTCCTATGCGAAATAGCTTGCAAAACAACAAAACATGACAAAGGTCAACTAACTCGCCACGGCGAGTAGATCTGCTCGCCACAGGCGAGTACTCGCATCAGCTCACTCGCCAAAGGCGAGTTGGGGGCGAGCTGGAGGCGAGCAATCCTGGGTGCTCTCGGCCTTTTTGACATTTTTCACCAAAAATCCTCATTTGTAAGCTCTCTAAACCCAATTTGACCAAACCAACTTCACAGGTCATCTCTATAAATATAAGGGCACTCAAAACCATCATCATTTGGGCCAAAGTCCTAAAATTAAGGGACAAGCTCGCCACGGCGAGCTATACTGCTCGCCTCGCGAGCAACTAAGGGGTACTCGCCACAGGCGAGCGATCTCAGAACCCACACGGGTTCAGACCAAAACTCACCAAAACCTGCCAATTCTCTCCAATCAAACCTCTAATTTATCTGCAATGTCATCCTAGGGGATAATCTAGGTTCTGTAACAAGTTCTACAGCCTTACAACATCGAACCCTCACCAATTCATCACAAGTTCATCTTAACCCTAGTTGTCAAATTCATCTTAATTCTCACCAAACTCTATGCCAATCAAGAACAGATGATTTACAATTAAGATTATTGAAGTTAGGCTCACCCTTACCTGGAAAATTGTGCAGAAATGGAACCTAGCTTCTCTTCTCTCTTGAACCGTTCTTCTTCTCTTTTCCAAAGTCTGTACGCGTTTCTAAAATGTTTCCTCTTAAACTACTTCTCTTATATACTCCCTCACAACTTAATTAATTCTCTCTTAACCCTCACAACTCTTCTTATTTATAAATATAACCCCATCTCTTAAAATTCTATTTTTCCAACAAATCTATTTATTTACCAAATAATTATTCATATAAACATCACTTATATTATTTTATTAAACAATAAAATAATAACACGTCACACGTCACAAATACGTCACAAATACGTCACATAATCATCAAAATCATATAATATATAAACATATACCATATCATCTAATAAAATAATTAAATAATTAGAGAGGGCGTTACAACTCTCCCCCTCTTAAAGGATTTTCGTCCTCGAAAATTTACCTCGCTCAAACAACTCTGGATAGGATTCCAGCATCTTACTTTCTAGCTCCCAAGTCAAGCTTTCACCCGTCGCTCCGTCCCAAACAACTCTAATGAGAGGTATCTCTTTGCCCCTCAGCGTCTTCGTCTTTCGATCATCAATCCTCACGGGTAAGGTCTCAACCGTAAGGTTGTCCCTAACTTGCACATCGTCACTTTGGATCACATGAGACGGATCCGGAACATACTTCCTCAGCTGAGATACATGAAAAACATCGTGCAAATTTGATAAGTGTGGTGGTAATCCAACACGATATGCCACCGGCCCAATCCTCTCTGAAATCTGATACGGACCAATAAACCTCAAAGTCAACTTCTTTGATTTCAAAGCACGTCCAACACCCGTCATAGGAGTCACTCTTAGGAACACATGATCCCCCTCTTGGAACTCAAGGTCCTTCCTACGCTTATCATGATAACTCTTTTGTCGACTCTGCGACGCTTTCATCTTTTCTTGGATCATTCTCACCTTCTCAGTAGTCTGTTGAACGATCTCCGGTCCTAAGACCACTCTCTCACCCGACTCAAACCAGCACAACAGAGTCCTGCATCTCCGGCCATATAAAGCCTCAAACGGTGCCATTCCAATACTTGAATGGTAACTGTTGTTGTACGTGAACTCTATCAATGGAAGATGACTATCCCAAGTCCCTCCCTGCTCAAGTACACAAACCCTCAACAAGTCCTCCAACGACTGAATCGTCCTCTCCGACTGACCATCTATTTGCGGATGATAAGACGAACTCAACCTCAACTGAGATCCTAACGCCTCTTGCAAACTCTTCCAAAATCTAGAAGTAAATCTTGGATCTCTATCTGATACGATGCTCGAAGGAACACCATGCAGCTTTACTATCTCTTTAACATAAATCTCCGCCAACTGAGCTACAGGAAAGGTAATGTTAATCGGTAGAAAGTGAGCAGACTTTGTCAATCTATCAACAATAACCCAAATAGCATCGTTCCCTCTAGGAGTATTGGGCAAACTCGTCACAAAATCCATGGATATACTATCCTATTTCCACTCTGGCACATCTAAAGGTACCATCATACCAGTCGGTTTCTGATGCTCAATCTTCGACTTTTGACAAACCAAGCAAGAATACACGAATTGTGCCACATTGCGTTTCAAACCAGACCACCAAAACAGCTTCTTTAAGTCATGATACATCTTCGTAGCTCCCGGGTGAATACTCAAGCTACTTCTATGACTCTCTTCAAGGATCATCTTCTTAATTTCATCATCGTCAGGGATGCAAATCCTACCTCGGAATCTCAACACGCCTTGGTCATCGACCTTAAAGTCACCATCCACTGCCTCGTTACCAGCAAACAACAAATCTACGAACTTGACATCTTCTTTTTGTGCTTCTTTGATATGCTTTAGGAAATCATTATCGATTCTCAACATTCCCAGTTTTATGCTCTGAGGTGTTCTTTCACACACCAAGCTCAAGTCTCTAAACTGTTCCAACAACTCAAATTCTTTCACCATCAACGCGGACATATGCACAATTTTCCTACACAGGGCATCTGCAACTACATTTGCTTTACCAGGATGGTAATTCAAACCAAAATCATAATCTTTAAGTAACTCAAGCCACCTTCTCTGCCTCATATTCAATTCCTTCTGATCAAATAAATATTTCAAACTCTTATGATCACTGAATACTTCAAATCTTGAACCATACAAGTAGTGTCTCCATATTTTCAATACAAAGACCACAGCTGCCAACTCTAAGTCATGCGTCGGATAATTCTTCTCGTGAATTCTCAATTGTCTTGAAGCATATGCTACCACCTTACCTTCTTGCATAAGCACACCTCCTAAACCCAACTTGGACGCATCACAATATACCACAAAAGGATTTCCGTAACCGACTTAGGAGTCTCCCATTGCGATACCGCTTCAACTTTTGACGGGTCAACCGCGATACCATCACCAGAAATGACATGGCCAAGAAAACTCACTTCCTTTAGCCAGAATTCGCACTTAGATAACTTAGCATACAATTTCTTTTCTCTCAGTACCTGCAACACAGTCTTCAAATGTTCAACATGCTCCTCTTCAGTCTTGGAGTAAACCAGTATATCATCAATAAACACCACCACGAACCGATCCAAAAATGCATGGAAGATGCGATTCATATACTCCATAAACACTCCAGGTGCATTGGTAACTCCAAAAGGCATAACCTTGTACTCGTAGTGACCATAACGGGTCCTGAAAGCCGTCTTCTGCATATCTTCGTCTTTTACTTTGATCTGGTGGTAACCTGACCTCAAATCTATCTTGCTGAAAACACGTGCACCCACTAATTGATCCATCAGATCGTCAATTCTCGAAAGTGGATACCTATTCTTGATCGTCACTTTGTTCAGCTGTCTGTAATCAATACACAGTCTCATACTGCCGTCTTTCTTCTTCACTAGTAACACTGGAGCTCCCCATGGTGAAACACTAGGTCTCACAAACTTCTTCTCAAGCAAGTCTTCCAACTGTTTCTTCAACTCTGCTAACTCAGAAGCAGACATACGATAAGGTGCCATCGACACCGGCTTCGTTCCAGGAACAAGGTCAATAGAGAACTCAACTTCTCTCTCCGGAGGCACATCAGGAATTTCATCTGGGAAAACTTCAGGAAAATCACACACCACTTGCAGTTTATCAATTACCGCTTGATTCTCTAAAGATAACGAAGCCATCAGCGAAAACATCAACATCCCATCACGTTCTAGTTGCTTCAGCTGCTTAGTAGATAGAAACTCTGCGCCCCACTCTTCTTCGATAGAAGAAAAATGTACCGTCTTTCTAAAACAGTTGATAAGAACCCGGTTGTACTCTAGCCAGTTCATACCCAGAATCACATCCATACCACTTAAAGGTAGGCAAACTAAATCCATCACAAAGTCACGGCCAAACATAGATAAAGGACAATTTACACACACGAGAGAAGTAGTCACCGAACCCTTAGCTGGAGTCTCAACAACCATCTCTCCATTCATATCAGAAACATCAAGACCCAAAGCAGAAACACAATCTAAAGCAACAAAACTGTGCGTAGCACCAGTATCAATAATAGCAACTAAAGGAGTATTATTAATATAGCAAGTACCTCTGATCAAACGATCATCATTCTCAGTCTGAGTGCCATTCAATGCAAACACTCTCCCAGTAGTCTTAGTCTTCTTGGGTTGCTTACACTGCGAACCAATGTGTCCTTGCTCATTGCAGTTGAAATACACAACATCATCAAATTTGCAGTCATTAGTGATATGCCCTTTTTGACCACAACGGTAGCACCTCTTCACATCAACAGTACATGCATTGCTCTTATGGCCTTTCTCGCCACAAGTGTAACAAGTAATCTCAGCAGGAGCAGTCTTCTTCTAGGGCCTCCTCTCATCATTCACTCTTTGCTTCCCTTTATCTCTAGGGGCATCATAAGGTTTAGGGCGACTCTGCTGGCCCTTAGCTTTCCTCTCATTCACTACCTTGTAGTGAGCCTTGGTATCCTCTTCATAAATTCTGCAGCTACTTACTAACTCAGAAAAGTTGCGGATCTTCTGATAACCAATGGCTCGCTTGATGTCAGCACGCAAGCCATTCTCGAACTTTATACACTTCGAAAATTCAGCCGTCTCAGGAGTATAATGCGGGTAAAACTTCGCCAGCTCCACAAACTTTGCCGCGTATTCAGTCACCGACATGTTTCCTTGCTTAAGCTCCAGAAATTCTATCTCTTTCTTCCCACGAACATCTTCTGGGAAGTATCTGTTAAGGAACTCCCTCGTGAGAACAGCCCACGTCACCACAGCTCCATCTTGCTCCAAAATGGGTAGGAGACTAACCCACCAATCATCAGCCTCCTCCGCGAGCATGTGCGTGCCAAAACGCACCTTCTGCACATCATCACACTGCATGACTCTGAAGATCCTCTCTACTTCCTTGAGCCATGTTTGAGCCCCATCTGGATCATAGCGCCCCTTGAAAGTAGGCGGGTGATTCCTCATAAAGGTCTCCAACATCCTAGTCCCGTCGTTTCCACCAACATTATTCTGATTACCCACAGCATTAGCCATTGCTTCCAAAGCAGCAGCAAGAGCAGCATCGTTTCTACCACCTTGTTCAAGTACACATACTCTTAGCAAGTCCTCTAACGATTGAATCGTTCTCTCCGACTGACCATCGGTCTGTGGATGATAAGCCAAACTCAGTCTCAACCTCGAACCCAAAGCATCTTGCAAACTCTTCCAGAATCTAGAAGTGAACCTCGGATCTCTGTCCGACACAATACTCGACGGTACACCATGTAGCTTCACAATATCACGAATATAAATCTCCGCCAACTGAGCTATCGGATAACTAATATTGATTGGAATAAAGTGCGCCGACTTTGTCAACCTGTCGACCACAACCCAAATAGCATCATGCCCTCTTGGAGTATTCGGCAAACTCGTCACAAAATCCATGGAAATGTTATCCCACTTCCACTCAGGCACATCTAACGGAGTTAACAGCTGTAACACCCCAATTTCCCGTCTTAAAAATTTCATTAAATAAATCGCATAAATCAGAGTACTTCTCAAAGGAGTGTCACATTTCTTCTTTAAAAACAACTTAGATAATAATTTATCAAATTACAAAAATATTCAATTAAGCAGCGGAATTCAAAAGTCTCATCTCATAAATAGTCTTGGCTTAAAAGCCAACAAAAATGTCTCAAATATTAATGTTTCATCATCACTAAGTCTTAAAGTTAACATTTATTGAAAACATGATACATAACGAATAGACTCTATGCAAAAGACCCCATCCCGTTACGTATCAGAGCAACCCTACTTCACACAGACTCCTCGCATCATCGCATCTAAGACTGGGTACCTGCACTTGCCCACAAGGCGGCAATTCCAGCAGAAGGGGTGAGATTCACAACAATAATATTAATATATAAATCAAATGTCAAGATTAACAGTCATACATCCAACTCATAAACATATACATTTTATCACATCATAACATCGGTATAAACATCATCATAAGCAGCATCACAAACATACATCAACATCTCAAGCATCATCTCATATATGTCATAATTGACTCGACTATATGCAACACCTAACGTCTCAACATCATGCATGTGGTACCATATGATTATAGCATTAATATGCTTCACCGTCGCTTTGAGCAAATGCTCCACCGTCGCTTTGAGCATAAAGCTCCACCGTCTCATAGTATGCAAATGCATGGACTCGTCACTTAACAACTTAATACACCGTCTCAAACGTCATTTACAAATTATAGACTGACACATGCAGTTATAATAATACATGGCAGAACATCAACTCATTATACATACACATTGCAACACATAGCATCATCTTATTCAAATAGCATCATACTCATACATCACTTATATTCAACAACACATCATTTATCAATGGCCTAATAGAACCATCAGCATTCATCTTTACATAACTCATCTAAGGGTATAAAACAGCACTAACTCTACCCAAAGGGTTCCTCTAAACGTCCTATGCGAAATAGCTTGCAAAACAACAAAACATGACAAAGGTCAACTAACTCGCCACGGCGAGTAGATCTGCTCGCCACAGGCGAGTACTCGCATCAGCTCACTCGCCAAAGGCGAGTTGGGGGCGAGCTGGAGGCGAGCAATCCTGGGTGCTCTCGGCCTTTTTGACATTTTTCACCAAAAATCCTCATTTTTAAGCTCTCTAAACCCAATTTGACCAAACCAACTTCACAGGTCATCTCTATAAATATAAGGGCACTCAAAACCATCATCATTTGGGCCAAAGTCCTAAAATTAAGGGACAAGCTCGCCACGGCGAGCTATACTGCTCGCCTCGCGAGCAACTAAGGGGTACTCGCCACGGCGAGTGGTCACTCGCCACAGGCGAGCGATCTCAGAACCCACACGGGTTCAGACCAAAACTCACCAAAACCTGCCAATTCTCTCCAATCAAACCTCTAATTTATCTGCAATGTCATCCTAGGGGATAATCTAGGTTCTGTAACAAGTTCTACAGCCTTACAACATCGAACCCTCACCAATTCATCACAAGTTCATCTTAACCCTAGTTGTCAAATTCATCTTAATTCTCACCAAACTCTATGCCAATCAAGAACAGATGATTTACAATTAAGATTATTGAAGTTAGGCTCACCCTTACCTGGAAAATTGTGCAGAAATGGAACCTAGCTTCTCTTCTCTCTTGAACCGTTCTTCTTCTCTTTTCCAAAGTCTGTACGCGTTTCTAAAATGTTTCCTCTTAACCTACTTCTCTTATATACTCCCTCACAACTTAATTAATTCTCTCTTAACCCTCACAACTCTTCTTATTTATAAATATAACCCCATCTCTTAAAATTCTATTTTTCCAACAAATCTATTTATTTACCAAATAACTATTCATATAAACATCACTTATATTATTTTATTAAACAATAAAATAATAACACGTCACACGTCACAAATACGTCACAAATACGTCACATAATCATCAAAATCATATAATATATAAACATATACCATATCATCTAATAAAATAATTAAATAATTAGAGAGGGCGTTACAACAGCCCTGCAGGCTTCTGATGCTCAACCTTAGACTTCTGGCAAGTCAAACATGCATACACAAACTCAGCAACATCTCGTTTCAATCCAGACCACCAAAACAATTTCCTCAAATCATGATACATCTTTGTAGCTCCAGGATGAATACTCAAGCTACTCTTGTGACTTTCTTCTAAGATTAACTTTTTCAAATCCTCATCATCAGGAATACAAATTCTTCCTCTGAATCTCAACACACCTTGGTCATCAACCTTAAAATCACCATTTGCATTTTGATCACTAGCAGTCATCAAATCCACAAACTTAACATCAATCTTCTGTGCCTCCTTGATACTGTTTAAGAAGTCACTATTAATCTTCAACATGCCCAACCGCACACTCTGAGGTGACCTTTCACAAACTAGGCTCAAATCTCTAAACTGTTCAAGCAACTCAAACTCTTTCATCATCAAGGCGGACATATGCAACGTCTTCCTGCTTAGAGCATCTGCAACAACATTAGCTTTACCGGGGTGGTAATTCAAGCTAAAATCATAATCTTTCAACAACTCAAGCCACCTTCTCTGCCTCATGTTTAATTCCTTCTGATCAAATAAATACTTCAAACTCTTATGATCACTAAATACTTCAAATCTGGAACCGTACAAATAATGCCTCCAAATTTTCAACACAAAAACCACAGCCGCCAACTCTAAATCATGTGTAGGATAATTCTTCTTATGGGTTCTCAACTGCCTAGAAGCATAAGCTACTACCTTCCCATCTTGCATAAGCACACCACCTAAGCCCAACTTGGACGCATCACAATAAACAACAAAAGGTTCTTTCGGCTTCGGAAAAATCAAAATAGGAGCAGTCGTCAACCGCTGCTTCAACTCATTGAAACTATTCTCACATTGAGTATCCCACACAAAAGCTTTACCTTTACAGGTCAACTGCGTCAAAGGAAGTGCCAATTTCGAAAATCCTTCAATGAACCTACGGTAATAACCAGCCAAACCAAGAAAACTTCTAATCTCTGTGACTGACTTCGGAGTCTCCCATTGCGATACAGCATCTACCTTCGAAGGATCTACAACAATACCGCTACCAGAAATAATGTGGCCAAGAAAACTTACTTCACTTAACCAAAACTCACATTTGGATAACTTGGCATACAACTTCTTTTCCTTCAACACTTGCAACACAGTCTTTAGATGCTCTGCATGCTCTTCCTCAGTCTTGGAATAGATTAAAATGTCATCAATAAAGACCACAACAAACTGATCCAAATAAGCATGAAAAATTCGGTTCATATACTCCATGAACACACCGGGCGCATTAGTAACACCGAAAGGCATCACTTTATATTCATAGTGTCCATATCGTGTCCTAAAGGCCGTCTTCTGCATATCTTCATCTTTCACCTTAATATGATGGTAACCTGACCTCAAGTCAATCTTACTAAACACACGAGCACCCACTAATTGATCCATCAAGTCATCAATCCTCGGAAGTGGATACCTATTCTTTATCGTCACTTTATTCAACTGACGGTAATCAATACACAGTCTCATACTACCATCCTTCTTCTTAACCAACAACACCGGCGCTCCCCAAGGTGAAACACTCGGTCTTACAAACTTCTTATCAAGTAAGTCTTCCAACTGCTTCTTCAACTCAACTAACTCCGAAGCTGACATACGGTAAGGAGCCATCGACACAGGCTTCGTTCCCGGAACAAGATCAATTGCAAATTCAACCTCCCTCTCTGGTGGCACATCAGGAATCTCATCAGGAAAAACTTCTGGAAATTCTTTCACCACCGGCAATCTATCAATCACCGCTTGATTCTCCACCGACAAAAACGCCAACAAGGAAAACATCAAGACTCCATCTCGTTCTAACTGCTTCAACTGCTTAGTAGCCAAAAACTCTGCTCCGCTTTCTTCTTTAGCAGAAGAAAAGATACCGACTTACTAAAACAATTAATACGAACATGGTTATACTCCAACCAGTTCTCTACACAACAAACAACAATCAGGACAACAAAAGACAGTTTAAAGCTGTCACACAACACTACTAGGCTCGACACGACTCTACTACTTGGTCGGACAGACCGACCTGCTCTGATACCAATTGTAACACCCCGTTTCCCAAAACAACGTATAATAAATATATAATCAGAGTTATCAACAAACGGGCATGTCACACTGCTTTTCAAAATTATTTAAATAGAATAAAAACTATTTAATTCCAACATCATTATAAAATCTGCAGCGGAAATATTCTTCAAACATATAATTATTTTCCAACGATTCTTGGCACAAAGGCCTCAACAAAATAAATGCCATCCAGCAAATTAAATATCCAACATAATGGTTCAACATATGATACATAAGGAATGAAAGAAACAAAACAACGTTTTCCCCATCCCGTTACATATCAGAGCCCTAAGACACTTGAGCCAACATCCTACTAGCCTTGGAGATCTGCACTTGCCCACAAGGCGACAATTCCAACAGAAGGGGTGAGATTCACAATCAAAAATAATATATATATATATATATATATATATATATATATATATATATATATAAAATTCATCAACTTGAATTAAAACAACAACAATCATAGCAACAAATATTACTAAATCCATATATATATGGCATCAACATTTATCAACAACAACTACATCATTCATATTTGATATACAACAACTCAACACAACAACTACTTCGACTTCAGTGACTCATCAACAACGACAACTACTGAACCAAAAACAACAACAACTCGACCAACAACAACAACATCTATGCAACGACAACAACTACTAATGCAATATGCATGTGGTACCATTTTACGCGCGTTGAATGACAAGCATTCCAGGGCATGAGCCCTCAACAGTTGGATGGTTAAAGCATCCCGGAGCATGAGCCCCCAATAGGTGAATGACTAGCATTCCAGGGCATAAGCCCTCAACGGGTGAATGATAAACATTCCAGGGCATGAGCCCCCAACGATGCATGAGTATGAAAGACTCAGTGGTGTATATCTGCATACAACCCAACAACAGCAACAACTACAATTGATAACAACAACAACAACTGTGCCTAATATTTATGACACACTCCCCAACTTGGACAACACAACTCAACGGACATCAACGACGGACCAACAACAAGCACATACAATTATATTATTCATGTATGCATTTACATCAATTCATATGAATTTACATCCAATTATAACATTCTTCTTCATATATAAGCTTAACTGGTTCAATAAAACAATGTAAGTTACTATAGAATTCGCCCAGGATCGCGACGTGATTTTGGTCAATCGTGACACGATTTCTTGATGTTTTAAAAATGTCATTTTGCCTAGCCAAATCGCGACGTGATGCCAAAATCGTGACATGATTGCCCAAAATCGCGACATGATTGCCAAAATCGTGACATGAGTTCTCATCTGGGCAGTTCAAAGAAACTTGCGATTTTCATAAACCTTTTTCATCCAAAAACCCAATTTTGATCCCCCAATCACCCAAATTGATTTGCCACAACGTTTATTGGTTCTATATACAACGTATTACTCAAAACAACATAGAATCATGCAATTCAACAACAGATTCATCAACAAATTAACAATTCATCATGCTTCCCTAACCCTAACTCAAGAACACAACTTTTGATCCAATTTCAGAAATTATACATATATTAATAGTTGAAAGTTAGCCTCACCCTTACCTTAATTAAGATGAATCACAAATCCTACAGAAATCAAGCTCTCCTCTTGGCTAATCCCCCTTGTTCTTGGTTTCTCCCTTTTTCTCCCAAAAGCTTATGTTTTCTGATACGTACAAATGTTTTCTCCCTTACTGACTTTCTACTTCCCTTTTACTCAGTAAAACATAACCTCTCTTATTTTCTTAACTCCCTCCTTAAAACTCATTAATTCTAATTAACCCCCATAATTCTAAATAAATATTATTTTCTCCTATTTTACTTAAATAATAAAAATCATCACTAATTATCATATAATACAATATCAATCAAATAACAACACCACATATTCACATAATCATTTAAAAATTCAAATAAAATATTCAAAAGCAACTAAAATAATAAAAATAGAAATTAGAGTGTTACACCCCCCCCCCCCCCCCCCGAGTTTTGGTTTCAACAATTTCTTAGGGAAAGAGTCGTTCGAACTGCGCTTGTTCTTGACTTCAATTGGCTCCTGCTGTTGATCTTTTGAAAGTTTGTATCCAGAAGCCATTTGGGCTAAGTCATTCGCCTCTTGATTTGCTACACGAGGAAGGTGTCGGATCTCGACATGAATAAAACGCTTTAGTAATGCGTTAGCCAAGGCGAAGTACATGACTAAACTTTCACCGACACACTTGTATTCTTTTGTCAGCTGCTTTAGCACCAATTCCGAATCACCTCTTATTTCAATAGATCTTGCCCCTGATTCAAGTGCAATTTCCAAACCCGCGATCAAAGCCTCATACTCAGCCTCATTATTCGTACAAAGCTGGTTTATTCGAAATTTGTGTTTCATTTTATCATTTTTGGGCGAAACGACCACAATTCCGATCCCAGTGCCATTTTTATGGCTAGATCCATCGAAATACAACTGCCAAGGCTGACTTTCGATGCCCCCATGTGTAGGTACATCTACTGAGTGATCAACAATAAAATCGGCAACAATTTGGCCTTTCACAGATTTCAGAGAATGATAGGTCAATGAATATTCTGTAAGTGTTAAGGCCCATTTACCAACTCTGCTATGCAGGACTTGTTTCGATAACATATGTTTAATTATATCAAAATGAGAATAAATGTAAACATCAAAGGGCTTTATATAGTGCTTAAGTTTTGTACACGAGAAATACAAACAAAGGCATAGATTTTCGCTAGGATGGTATCTCGTTTCGACATCACTTAATACCCTGCTAAGGTAATAAATGGCTCTTTCTACGCCATTTTCATCCTTTTGGGCTAACATGCTACCTATAGTTCCTTCGGATGCTGCTATGTATAGCCGCATCTTTCTATTTTTTTACAAGAGGTGAAAGCACCGGCGGATTAGTCAAATATGCCTTAATTTCGTCAAAAGGGTTGGACTATACACACACACTCACTTAGAACTTGATTGTTGGGTTGAATAAAGATTACAAGAATTGCTTGAGTTTGTGATTAGTGTACACTTGAAATAAAAGTCTTTGAGGAGACATGAGTTTTATTTTAATTGTTATATGTAATATTGTTTTATGCTGCTATGCCTTTTGCTTGAGGACAAGCAAAGAATCAAGTGTGGGGGAGTTTGATGAGTCAATAATTAGTTAATTTAATATATTATTTAGTTTCGTTTTAATTAGATTTAAGTATATTTTATTTTAATATTATTTCCTTTTAGATCTATTTTACTTTAGATTGCATATTATTATATTTTAGGAATAAATATATGATGGACTGAGTCTTGGAGCATAAGAAAGGGATTTGGAGCTGATTCGGAGCAAAAATACGAAGATTCGGAGACAAAAATATATCTCCCCCAAGTCAGAAGCTTGGCACGGCCCGTGCCAAATGTGGCACGGCCGTGCCACCTCCCAGGATTGCCTTTTGCTGCTTTTGCTTCTCGTACAAGCTACCTATTAGTTTATTTCTTACCAAAAAGCCTGTGGTTTCTAATGGAACATTTTAGTGATGTATTTCTTAGGGCTTAAGGCATTGTAAACCATAAATAGAGTAGCTAGCCATCACAAATATTCATCTTTTATTCTTGGAATTCAATAAAGTGACAATTGTCTTTCTTTATAAAAGTTCTTTTATTTTCTTGTTATTTATTTTATGTTCTTTGTCTTCTTCTCTATGTCTACTATGATCATGAGTGAGTAGACTTCTCTTGTCTTGGGATTGTTGGATAAGTCTAATGACATAATCCTAATCAAACCAAGTTTTATTCTTAAATATTATGTAACCCTAGTTTCTAATCTAAATTCACCGTTTTAACATGAATTAATCATTATCAAACTGTAGAAGCGAGAGCGGAGGGTTTGATAATTATTAATTCATTATCTCAAATATCAATTCATAAAGCGAGAGCGGAGTCTTGATATTGGAACAAGTGAATTTAGACAAAGATTGTAAAGGCAGTGAAATAGTCTTTGCAATCTTTGTACATTAGTAGTTTCAAATCCTTAAAAACTTCTTCTAGTAATCAAATCAGTGAAATAGGTTTGATTGCTAGAAGAAAACTCTCACTGGACTGAAAGGAAAAGTGAGGGGCTAAAGGAAAACCGGTCATTAGAAACTAAGTCTAACATAAGGTTATAGATTTAAAGTTTTGGTTTGTGAATGATTTGTCGTTATGATGAACCAATAATCCCAAGGCTCTCTTTTATTATTATATTCTCTTCCAACCTTTTGAAAACCCTAAATTGCAACTTTTCTCTTCTAATCATAATTCTAAGTTAATTAAATTGAACAACTCTCTGTCAGAACAATACTCTTTTATTACTACTTCGATAAGACCGTGCACTTGCGGTTTTATCCCATAATATTTAAAATGACATTATATCATGCTCATACTTTGTTTTCAAGCTTATCCATAGTTGTATCCTCTATTTTATTTTTTAAGGCTAATGAAAGAACAATTAATCCACGTGGCAAAACCCCATATAGCTGTTATACAGGCATACCGAAAACGAGATGCCAATTATGGTGGGAAAGAATATCATATTTCTATTAAAATAATGAAAATTTGAGCTTCAAAAATTCAAAAAATGCCAAATAAAGAAAGTATAATACACATTTCCTATACTTTTTCTCCCCTCTTTCTACATTATTCATTGGGCCTTTTTCCCTTCTTATACTTGAAAGGTCGAATAACAACACCCACATTATTTGGTCAAAAGGAATGTTCAAATTGGCAAGGATTGGACAAGAAGTGTTTCATCTTGGACCACTTCAAATTAAGGAAATAAAATAACACGATGGGAAAGATCATGGATGACAAAAAATAGCTTATTATAAAGCATCAAAAAAATTTTATACATGGATTAGATTCCTAATCCTTTCCTCCCTCATTGGATTAACCATTATATATTTTGATCGCAAAGTTTTTGGATGATAGTCTAAGGAGGGAGACATTAGGACCGTATTTCAACGTCACAAAAGATACGCATTTTTGGCATGGTAAACCAAACCATAGTGCAAGTCTCAATCATAGAAAGTGATGGTAATAAATTGGAGTTTAAATTTGGTATTCGTAGTTCAATTCTAGGTAGCGATCACTGTTTGTGAACAAAGTTAGCCGCCACCAAGTTGCCTTGTTCAATAAGTCATGGAACATGATATAGCTTGGTCCTTTATTTGGTATGGAAATTTCTTCTCGTCGTAATAATAATGGAGGGAGGTGGGAAACACCCCAAAAGATATAAGCAATTTCTTGATTAGATAAGCCCAAAATAATATTTAACAGGTATACCTTGATAATTCAAAACACTAAACGTTGAATGAGAAAAGCATCATCTTTCTTCCTAAAAAATCATAATTTTTCTTTTATACCAAAAAATTCAAATTATCTCTACTACAAAACAAATTCAAACTATAATCAAAACAAAGTTATATAACAAAATAATATATTTTTATTAAAGTCGGTGTCAAACTTTTTTACAATGACATTAGTGTGTATCTTCTTTATATTCATAAGAAAATATTATTACAATCTTGTATGTACAACTCAAATGTTCGGTTGCAATAATTTTTATATATTGAAATATAGTTTATAAGGACAATGTTCGGTTGCAATAATTTTCATATACTCATATGTTCGGTTGCAATAATTTTCATATATTTTCATATATTGAAATATAATTTTCATATTTTCATATATTACACTATTTTCATTTTTATTTTTTTAATGATAAATGTTAGTAATTAATTGTTATGCTGGCTCAGTTGGTAAGGACAATGCATAATATATGCAAAATTCGGGGTTCAAACCTCGGTCACAGCCAAAAAAATGTTATAATAGTTTTTTTCTCTTTCGTCTATGTTTGAACTAAGGACATTTAACTCTTTGTCCCTTAGCTCAATGGGTTGTTTGTAATTAGTTATGTTAGTATTTAGTAGTTATATTACTCTATTTAGTGAATTTATTATATATAAATCAATGAAATGTTAGCTTAATTTTATGAATTTAGAGTGAAAATGGCAATGAACAAAGTTTAAATCTTCCCGAATATTATACACTTGTAAAATGATTAATATTGACCAGGTAAATGTGGTTAGCAGAATTCAAAAAAATTCTTCAGTAGATAAGATTATAAATATTTAATTTTTAGTTATAGACTCTTGTAAAAATAAGTTATAGATATTTAAGAAAAAAGTGGAAAATGATATAATAATACTTGCGTAAGTGGCAATGAAAATCTATAACTTTTTCTTACATCAAAAACATGATCACCTTTTTGATGTTACAAAAGAAAATTACATCATTAACTTTATCAATGTAGACGCACCCAATTCGGACGCAACAGAAAGCTTCTTTCTCTGTAATTTCCTACGTCCTTTCCATTTGCATGAAAATAAAATATATCTTATAATTCAAAATTATCTTAGCATATCATTCCAAAAGTTTAACGTCAAACCCAATCTTGTACAGCAAATAGAACCAAAAGCCATGAACAATGATCATGATTTTTAAACAATCCTTTGGTTTTGTTTTTGGATTTTGTTTTTATTCTTAATCAAAACGTGCTCATACGGATTGTGGCGAAAGCCACTAAGATTTGCCCCAACCCAACCTACCACATCCAAAATATATGTTACTTTGTTTCATTTGTGTTTAAATTTATTTAGAAAATGCTAGCAATATGGTATTTATACAGTAAACACTGTTCTCAATATACTCTATCTTAAAATTCGTAAGATGAACTTATGTGAAATATCCATGATTTTGTAAGACCTGTTTGAGTTTCAACTAAAGGAGGTTGTGTGTTAGCAACGTTGTGTTAGAGAGTGTTACTATCATAATTTTTTAGCAACAAAGAAATTGTAGGTATTAAGTGTTTTAACAAAAAACACTATATATATGTGAGTGAAAATAAACTAAGAGCTAGTGAGAAAATGAATATTATTAAATGTCTTATAAGTTATAAGCTATCGATCATGAAATAGTGTATTGTGCTTGTCTAACATACCCTAACTTATTCTATTCCAATAGAAGACAATTAGAGAAGAAAAACAAAGAAGAAAAATTGGAAAGCCTCGCATATTGTTAAGGAAAATTATACTTTTGACACAAATTTGATATCAAATTATTCAAATATGTACTTAATTAATATAACAAATGTTACTTCTCTTTTGATGTCCACTAAATATAGTTAACTACATTGTAACGTATCAATCATAATTTTCAAGTCTATACTTTAACATAAATTTCGTCCCTAAAAATATATAAAATTGTGATTTTAGTCCCTTAAAATAAAAATAGGATGTTTTTGTCCACCCAAAATTTTATGTTTTGTTTATGGTTTGTAACGACTAGCTTTTGTTCATATCAATGTCAATGTTATGACCCTTTTAAGTTTAAGATGTGCACAAGTTATGTTAAACCCATATATGTTTCAATAAAAATTAAAGACATGTCAAAATTATGTCCGTTAGGAACCAAAAACAAAGCAAAAAATGTTGGGAGGACGGAAACAGCTCATTTATATTTTGAACGACTAAAATCAAAATTTGTTATACTTTTTGAGAGAAAACTTATTTAACAATATAATAAAAGAATGCCATGTATATTTGAACATCCGAGAATCTTATATATTTGACATAATTCAAATATAGATAAATATGTATGATTGAGCACTTACAAAAAAAACCTGGTTAATTGTGTTGTGTTTATGGTTAATGAATTGTGAAACTTTATATTCATAACCATCTGCTAGATATAATTAATCACTATGTTTAATTTTTTTTTTAACCATAAATTACGAGTTTTGCTAATGCGTATCTTAAAGACATTGATTAAGGAGTAATAAACGTAAACTTATTTGAAAATACAGCTTAAACAATCATCCAATATTATGTAGGCTTAATTGCAGTTTTAGCCCCCCTAACTTTTTCAAAGTTGCGATTTTGACCCATAAGAAGAAAAAAACTACAAAACCACCCTCAATGCCAATTTTGACTCGGTCTACGCTGACGTGGTACCCTAAGCGAAATGTCACGTGTTTTTTTATTTTTTATTTTTTTTGCTTTGGGGAAACAAAACTGCTACAGTTGCAAAACTTATGAGACGGTTTTGTAATTTTTTTTCTTAGGAGACGAAAACTGTTATTATGCCTATTATTTATTTATTATAGTATATAGAATATTACTCAATATTTCAACATTTTTAGAAGACAAAAGCAATCCTCTCAAAAACTATATTCATAAATCTATGGGTCACAACATTGCCGTAAACACAACATTGTTATAAATGATCTTTGAACTCTTTGTAGAAGATCATCAGAGCCCTCCAGTGCAATTGAAATGTAATGATTATATACCATTTTCTCTCTTTTGGTTCCTTAAACATTGCTCTAAGATATTTGTTAGCATCGTCTTTAAATTATTAATAAAGCTAATCTTATAGCAAACACATCTTCAAATGCAAGAATTACTAAGCAGGATTACTGAAAAAGAGTAAAAGACAATAAAGATGAGAAATATATACAAATCTTACTAAAAACCAAATGAGTATATATACAAATGATGACACTTAAAACTTTCAAGGTTTTCAATTTGCCTTCATTTCTCCAACTAAAGACTGGATCCATGGTGATTAGTGAAAAACTAAAAAGTTAAAGCAAGCATGAGAGGTTACTTAAGAATTTACAACCAAACACTTCCTAAAGGGTCAAGCTTCTGAGATATACTACTAGTGTTCCTACTCCCTGAAACTAAAGTCACACTTCCTCTACTAACCCTTTTTTCATCTCCAAATCTTTCAACTGTACAATACAATAGCTTCTTAAAGATTCAAGAGTAAGACTTAACCAAACCAAAGTTAACAAAAGATCTAGACTTGAAAAGACCACTAAAGATTGATGATCGTGTAGGAGAATCTTGAGGTACAGATTCAGGACTACCCTTTACTTTGAGTATTGTGTTACCAATTGTTTGCCTAATGGATTCAATTGTTTTAGAATCAACAATACAACCAGAAGCTCCACGAACATAGAAAGTGTTAACAGCTTTTCCTCCTTTTGTTGTTACTTCTGCCCTTGTAACTGTGAGGCTATTCTCTCTAAAGATACGTGTTACGTTCGATAATAGGCCAATTCTGTCGGTGGTGCAGAGTTCTAGCTTCAAACCCTTAACAAATAACAAAACAAAAGACAAATCAGTAGTCATATAAATAAAATTATATTAGCAGTAGACAGAAAAACCAAGAATACCTAATTGGCACTTGTATAAAATAAACAAGTAAAGACAATAGTTAAGATTCAGAAGATATTTTTACTAAAGAATGCTATGTGTTACTATTTACTATAATATTGTTTAGGTTTTGTCAAGCCAACTAATTGTGGTTAAGTTCAAAGTAAACTCTAACAAGATTGTGGTCAAAGTCTATCAACTGCTATTCAACTAACCTTGGACCATTATCACAACTAGCAAGATTTTTCACATGTTATTAAACATATACATAAAGGGTCATGGTCCACATAAAAAGTAATGATGTTTTAACAATATACATGATAAACAATGAAGAGGGTCCCTGCAGGAAATCATAAATCAGTAAATTAAGTGGATGCTTGGATTTGAAAATGAGACTAGCAATATCACAATATTATCATGATTTTTTTTTTGAAGTTCTAAAGTGTAGCTTTCGTTAAAATCACAAGGCATCACTAAGTACTAACATCAAGTCCCTCACCTCAGAAACTCTTCTCTCAATAGCAGCTTCAAGACAGTGTATCACTCTCTGTCTTTCTGCATCTGATTTTACAGGGGACCCATCTATATGCTTGATGTAATATTCCTACAATATACAATCAAAAAAGCTATTAACCAATGAAATCACCTTAGAAAACCAACAAAGTACAGATCAAGCAACCAAAGGAATCTCACAAGTCTGCTTCCATGTTTATCTGTAAAGATCAAAGTGGTGAAATGATATATACCTGATATGCTTGTGGCCCCTCGGCATCAATATTAGCATGAAAAACCACATATTGCATATCTGTCAAAGTACAAACAGTGTCGAAAACAAGCTTTGGCCTATCCCTACATTCAATAGTAACAACAGAATAATCTTTATCAGACCAGTTCACAACATCAACATTTGGTCTTTGCTTCTCATCAAAGTCGTCATCGTCAACACGTTCATAATCCCTATCATCAAACATCATCTGATGAAGCCTTCTATCAGTATGCGTCGAATCATCAGTAACAACAGTCTTAGCACCTCTTTTCCTGTTTCCACCACCAAGCACATTACACAGAAGCTCCTTGATTAGCGAAAGCCTCTGCGAGTCAGTTATAGCAGAACCTGTTTCCTCGTCGGTCACATGCATCACAGCTGCAGCGCGCATGTTGTGAGTCCAAACCTCCGCAGTCACTATGTTGCATTTGAGGTTTGTGAGAACAGCACTCACTTCTGAAAGCAATCCTGGCCTATCACTTCCCATAAGCTCTATTGCTGTGTGGTCCAGTGTTTGTTTAACACCAACAGATCTCATAGTAGTTGGAAAGCAGGATTCAGGACCAAGAGACTAAATCCATAAATGGCATCAAACAATGTACATAGTTAGTGGTTTTGTACAATAAAAAAGAACACAAAAGTTCACAAAAATAACCAAATGAGACACTCACCTTTCTAATGTAATCCAAAATGACTTCATCTGTTACCTTGTTTCCATCTTCGTCAGTTACATTAAAAACTGAAATACGAGAACATAAAAAATCAACCTTTTTCCCTCAAAAAGTTAAAGATTATCAATCATCAATATATATATTTTGTGAAAAAGTGTAAAAAATTATTACCATCCATGAACCATCCACCATCAGAAGAAATGTAAGCCTTAGTTATGATGAGATTTAGATCAGTAAGGATTTGAACAACTTCAAGAAGTATTCCTTGTTTGTTAGCACTGTCAACCTACAAAATACAAATTGACTTTCATTACTCCATAATTTCAACAACAAAAAAGTGTCCAAGTAAAAAGCTTTTCATTAACCATAAAAACATAAATTTCAGCATACTCAAAAAAAGGAACAGAAGAGAAAAATAGACATACCCTTATAACAGTGGCATTTTGAGAGGCTCCATTATCAATTACAACCCTGAAAAAACAAATCAACAAGTAGAAAATGAGGAGGAATCATTCAAATTTTGCATCTTTTTCTATTAAACGGAAAAAAAATTGGTACCTTGGAGGGTTCATTCTCCTAAAGAGTTTCTCATATTCATCATCCATGTAATGAGATTGAGAATAGCTCATGTTGACTTCAGAAATAAAAGCTATGAAAGAGAAAAACAAAAACAAACAAGCCAATCAGAACATAGAACATAAAAAACATAACCAATGAAAATCAAAAGCTAGTAAAAACTCAATAATAGTAAGAAACAATAAATATATACATATAATAGGATAATGATGGGTAAGGTAACCTTGTTTAGCAAGTTGTAGTAAAAAGAACACAGCAGAAAGGGAGAGAGAGAAAAAAGAGGAATATATTGGATTGGATTGGGACAAAGTGAGGTGTGTAAAAAAAGAGTGACCCATTGTAAAGAAGATGAATAAACATAACATAAGAATAACCGCTTATTGAAGAAAGCCAAAAACCCAAAAAAGAATAAGCTTCATCAAACATGCTTAGCTGTTAATTAAACCATATTAAAAGTTAAAACCATATTTTGCTAACTAAACACACCCAAAAGCCAGAAAGAAAGAAAGAGAAAACACATGTAAAAAACTTAGAGAAGAAGAAGCAAAAAAATAAAAATGAACACAAACCAGAAAATTCATGATTAACAATTTGTGTTACCTAATTGAGGACATAACGAAACATAAACCTTGTATCTCAATTTCCACACCAAAGAAACAAAAAAACAACAACAAAAACAAAAGGAGAATCATTCACACAAAAGGGTGAAACCCAAAAGACAAAAACCATAGAAAAAATCAAAAAATTTAAGAATGTCCAAAACCATGAAACAGAAATCTAAGAAAAGAGCACGAGAAAGCAAAAACAAAATTAAAAAACAGAACATACCCATTATAGTTCTTGTTCTTGGTTAAGGATTGATGAAATGGTAGGGTAAAATTTCCTAGATTGGTTCTTTCTCACAAACGAAAGAGTTTCTCTATGAAAAACGTTCTTGTTGTTACAAAGAAACAGTGGATATATATATACACAAAAATACGTTTCAATTTCTTATAATAAAAATAAAAATAAAAATAAAATAAACAACCCACTGGGATCTCATATAGACACTTTTGATCTTCTCTCACTGCTAAAATAAAATACTATTAATAACAATAAATAATAATTAATTCTAAAAAATAATGAGAAGCACCCCGACACGATGCTCCAAAACCTGCAACTTAAAAAAAGTACCTAAAAAATTTCAGACCCTCTTTCTTATTTTATGTCACTATCTTTCTTTCTATTTTTTATTTTTGTTTTTTCGGGAGTAATTATTTTTTGTTTCGGTTAGAAGATGATGAAAATAACAGAATGTTATAGAAGTAAGGAGTAAATAATGAAATTGGTAACATAACGGCGCACGTTAGTAAAATGGTAAATACACACACACGGTTACGGGGTTGAATGAAAAGAAGGACGAAATGATGGTGGTAGTGTTGATGAGCGCGTGAAGTGTTAAATGAACCACGTGCAGGAGAATATAGAGAGTAAATGCTAGTAATAACTAAAATATTCTTCCTCCTTCAAAAAAAAACAAAATTATTTTTAAAAAGAAAAAAACCAAAATATTTTAGATGATACAGATGACTAGAGATGACTTGATTTAAAGGATAGTTCAAAAAGTTGATGCAAAACTTTAATGGGACTAAAAGTTGAACGATAATTTTAACAATGATAATTTTACGAGATTAAAATGAAAAGTTGATTTTTTTTTTTGCTTTCGCATTGGCTTCCGATCCATCAATTGTGGTGATTAACCTGACTTGTTCGTAGAGGCATGCGTACTCGTCAAATATTGTTTTTCTTAGGTGTCGAATCCGGTATTCTTCGGGTATGTCTTTGAAATGAGTTCCTTGTCAACTTGATTGAAAGTTGAAATATTTATATAAATAAAAACATATTTAACAAAATTTTCTTCAATAACAAAAGCAAAACTAACATTATCTAGACAATGAGCTTCGTCAAAGCATAAATCATATGTATTTTAATTCAATTAATGGTTAAGAGGAAGTATTTCTTTTTTTCTTCTTTTTTTTAAGAACTCCTAAGGGGAGTGTTGTTAACTATTGTGATCATGTCTAGAAAAATTAATTTTTATAGTTGCTGGTAGAGATATTTAATTGAAAATACTCTTATTGATATCAAATTAAAAAAAAAAAACTCTTATTTAGAACTTTATTTGGCTGTCAAGTGTTTTAACAAGAAATCTTTATGTTTTGATATGGCATGTCATTGATGAGTGCGAAAATATAGGTACTAGTGGTAGTTAGTATGCTCTAACCTCCTCCTACAGTAAAACTCCAAAGTTTAAGGAATGAATGATGGGAAAGGAACCTCGTCTGTCGTCTGATATCCGGGATTTACCATATCACCTTTTTATTAATCAGAATTTACTTTCTTTTTTTTATTTTTATGAAATTATGAATCAGGATTTACCGGATCATTTATTTATTATTTGCACCGTGATTATTGCAATTCAAATCTGAAATTATTTTTACAGATGTATCTAAATCCAATCAAATCAAGCCAACTAGATATTTATGTAGATATCTTAGGAACTGACCTATAAAAATTATAGTTAGTGCACAAAAATTAATTTCCAATCATTTTAGAATTATTAATCTCAAAGCTATTTATCATAAATTTGATATATTAAAAATAAAGGAAGTGTTAAAAAGTGTCATCGGTACACTTGTTAAGAAAACTAATATAAAAGTTTTGTATTGAAAATTAGTGAAAATTGTTTCTTACAAAGAAAGTAAAAAAAAAATGTTGCTTTCCATAAAAATGTCTACTTTTTTTCTTCAGTTTTTTAACAAATGCCACAAGGCCCAATAATTAAAAAATGGAAAATTGTAAATTGTTATCAATAATAAGAGTATTTTTTTTAAGAAGTAAAAATGAATTATATTAAACGATTAAAAGATCCAACAAAGAGTACAAAGCGAGGAAATGAAAGTCAACATAAAGAGAGAAACAAACCGTGAGCAAACAAAATAGAGAGCAACAAAAATGCTAGCCAGGAAGAAAAAAAAAAGATATGTAAGAGAACTAAAAGTAAAAACGTGATGACAGAGAGAATGAGAGAGCGCGAGCGATCATCTGGGGGTTACTAGCAGCCACCATGTCGGTGGAGAGACACTATGGGCAGGCAGGGACATATATCAGGGAGGCAGAAATTGGGGGGGGGGGGGGGGGGGACAGGGGGAATGGACCTGGGTGAGAAACATGAAAAGGAAAGCATTGAGACCGGAACAGGATGGACGGAACAGACAGTGGCAGATCAACGGATACAGAGGCATGGATTCTTCAAGGGGACGTGGGGATTATTGGCAAGGAAGGGACAAGCATCGCAGTAGGTCTATCAGCAGGGAAAGGGTGTGAACTGTGACTTCTAAGATTAGGGTTTTGCATGAGTCTGGATGTGGACGGTCATTGACATATCGTCATGGTCGTCCTTTTTCGTGCTCAAGAGAAATTGTGATTCGACAGAGGAGTGGTAAACAGACTGATATACATGGAGTGCATGACAGAAGGGAAGATAATGTCAAAAATAATAACAACATCGTGGACAATGGGGAGGTGCGCATGCATGGTCATGGTGGCGTTAATAACAACAGTGTGTCTCAGGTATCAGCTTTGTTCTATTTTACTAATTTTCTTGATCGCCTGTTGTATGTCGATTTAAGGAAAGGTCTAGAGGTTTGTGGTATCTTGTCAGATGTTTATGTTTCTCGGTTTCGTAATGTTTGTGGACAGCGTTTTGGCTTTGCTAAATTTTTGAAGGTACGTGATGTCGAAAAATTGAAAAAAGCTCTTAATAATGTATTCTTTTGGGACCTCTGGTTGTTTGCAAATGTGACCAAGTTTTAAAGGTTTGTTGAGTCAGATGGTGGTAGTGACGGTGGAAAAGAGAGGGAGGATCAGATGAGGATTGAGGGAGAAAATGTTAGGGGAAATAAGGAAGGAAAAAAAAACGAGGGTGGTGAAGGGGAGAGAGGGTGAGAGGGGGGATAGTCGGAAGTTAGTCTTGGAGAAGGTTAAGGTGGCTGCCATTCGTAGTGAGTTGGATAGGGAGAGGGTGAAGGTGATTACGGTGGGGGATGTGGTGTGTTCGGGGAAGGAGGGAGTTGTTAAGGCGCAGATTTTAGGTGTGGAGGGGAAGGGGAGGCCAAAAGTAGATGAAGGAGTGGGGGAAGAATCTGTTTATGGTGATGGTGTTGCATATATGTCACGCAAATATTTACCATTTCATGAGGATTTCGAGTGGGCATCCAAGAGTATAATGGCTAAAATTAAGAATGGTACTTGCATCTCAATTATTCAACAATCTTTTATAGATGCAGGGTTTTCGAATTTTAAGGTAATATCCTTTGGAGGTGATAATGTGTTGTTACATCCGTGCATGGAAGGGGATGTTATTGAAATATTTAATTTGGTTGCGGATTTGGTTGGTAATTTTCTATATGATTGTTGGCCTTGGACGAAGGATGTTAGTGTGCAATATGTGAGGGGAGCTTGGGTGAGGCGTTAGGTGGTACTTTTACTTGCTTGGAACAAAATTATTTTCTTAGAATTAGCTTCAACTCAAGGTAGGCTTCTCATAATTGATGATGTTACTATTAATAAAGACATAATGGACTTTGCTCGCTTCTTGATTTCTATTTCTGAATTAAAAGAATTAAATGTTGTTGTTAACTTTTTTATTGATGGGAGGGTGTACCCTATTCGTTTTATTGACGACTTGGAGTTTGGCTTTACGGAGGACGCTTGCTTAGCTGAATTTGTAGCTGATAATAAGTCACAGTGTTCAGCCCCATATTGTATGCAAGAAAAGGAACCATTAGTTGATGCACCTGTCTAACAACTGAGAGATGACTGAATTAAAAATTCTAATGAAGAAAAGGGTGTTGTTGGTGATTTCGATAACCATCAGTCTATTCAAGGGGAGGTGGAGCAAATTGTGGTAAAGGAAAATTCTTGTTCTAATAGTAATAAATCTTCAACCATGAGTATCAAAGGGGAAGGCGTGGACAAGAATAGTGTAGGGTCTCAGAAAAGTAGACTTTCAAAGAAAAAGAAGGTGGCACCATCGTTGCTTGGGTTGAAAAAAATTGCTAGATTATCAGAAGCCGACATGATGGCTTTGATTCGGTCTCTTAAAAGTTCCAAAAATTCTAAAAGAAATAAAGTGAAGGGTAAGTCATCCAAAGCTACTTCTAGTAAGAACATTTATGTATCCTTGTCTGCGGGTTTGGGACCTTCAACTAACTCTAAAGATTGGAAGAATTGGGTAGCCCTTCATGGGGATGCAAAAGTTGTGGAATCCAATTGTTAGATGTGGGAGAAGCAATTGATGTTCGCTGTAAGAACATTTTTCAGGTGTTAGCTAGAGGGGGTGTCCGTGGTGGTTCAGGGGTAGGCGGGGAGGTGAGGGTGACAGAGGTGAGGAAGGCAGGGGCTGTTTAGGGTGTGAGGGAGTCGGGTGGATGGGGGTTAGGTGAGGGTGTTTGCAATGAAGATTATTTCTTTTAATATTAGGGGTTTAGGGGCGGTGGAGAAGAGGAGGGAGATTTGGAGGTTAGTTTCAGATAGGAAACTAACGGTGTTGTGTATTCAAGAAACTAAGATGGAGGTGATGGATGATTTTTTGTGTCGTTCTTTGTGGGGATCTGATACGATGGCCTATTCTTTTAAATCTTCAGTTGGTGCGTCTGGTGGTATTCTTATGATGTGGGATACTAGTGTGATGGACGTCTGGATGTCTGTGAACATCGCTAATTGTTTGATGGTAAAAGGGATGTTCAAAAATAATAATGAAGTGTTTTATTTGGCCAATTTTTATGCTTCTTGTAAAAATAGGGGGCATCATGATTTGTGGGATGCGTTAAGTGGTTTGTTTCAGGTGCATAGATAGGCCTCTTGGTGTGTTCTTGGTGATTTTAACGTCGTTCTCTCTAGTGAGGAAAAAAGAGGTCGAACAGAGGCTACCCTTAATGTTGATTGTGCACCTTTTAATCTATTCATTCATCGCAATTTTTTCATTGATTTACCTTTGTATGGTCGTAACTTTACTTGGTATCAGGGAGACGGATTATCAATAAGCCGACTTGATCGTTTTTTATATCAGAAGCTTGGGTTACTCTGTTTCCTAATTGTATTCAAGCGGCTCTTCCGAGAAATTTGTCGGATCATTGTACTATTTTTTTAACCATTGATGAGGGAAATTGGGGGCAAAAACTGCTTTAGGATGTTAAAATGTTGGGCAGATTATCCAGGGTATGCCGACTTTGTTAAAGAAAAATGGCAGTCCATTCAGGTTCAAGGTTGAAGTGGCTTTATTTTGAAAGAAAAGCTTAAAAGGTTAAAAGGGAGCATGCAGAGTTGGCACTTGAATCATACTCTTAACATTGATAGTAAAATTCAGGATGTTAGGGATCAGATGGCAATTTTGGATGTGTTGGGGGAGAATAACATTTTAGGAGATCAAGAGGTGGCCGAGTTGCATATGCTTTCGGCTGAAATTATCGCTTTTTCAAAACTTCTAGCTAGTATGCAGTGGCAGAAATCAAGAGTGAACTAGTTGAAGAAAGGTGATGCAAATTCCAAATTTTTCCATGGTATCATGTCTTCTAGAAGGAGATCGAATTACATTTTTTCTTTGATGGCCGATGGTGATCAGATTGAAGGAGTGGAAACGGTGCGCCAAATGGTTTTTCATCATTTTCAAAATCATTTTAAGAGGATTATGCAGGCTAGGCCAAACATTGGTAGCTTGTTGTTTAAATCTTTGTCTGTAACGGAAGGGGTAGATCTGATTAAACCTTTTCTGTTAGAGGAGATTAAAGCAGCAATTTTGGACTGTGATAGTTTTAGGTGTCCCGGACCAGATGGAATTAATTTGAGATTTTTTAAAGATTTTTGGGAAGTCTTGAAGATTGATTTGTTGATTTTTTTCGAAAAATTTTATCATAATGGTAAGCTAACTAAAGGCTTTAATTCTACCTTTATAGCTTTGATTCCAAAGGTTGAGAGTCCTCAACGGGTGGCGGATTTTTGGCCAATCTCTTCGGTGAGTAGTGTGTACAAAATTTTATACATAATGTTGGCCAATAGATTGAGAAAGGTTGTTGGAAATGTTGTGTCTGCTTTTCAGTATGCTTTTATTAAGGGTAGACAAATTATGGATGGTATTTTGATTGCTAATGTGTTAGTTGATGATGCGAATAAAGACAAGAAAGAATTACTTCTGTTTAAGGTGAATTTTGAGAAAGAGTATGACACCGTGGATTGGGGTTACCTTGATGAGGTGATGACTAACAATGAATTTTCCGCGATTGTGGCCCTCTTGGATTATGGAGTGTGTTACGACGTCAACATCATCGATGTTAGTTAATGGGTGCCCGACTGATGAGTTTAGTTTTAAGAGAGGTCTTCGTCAAGGGGATCCACTCTCCCCTTTTTTGTTTATGTTAGCGGCGTGTTTACCTTGGTTTTTGGTAAACAACCGCCGGTTTCAAAAATGGTTTACTTGCAAGATCAACTAGTAAATCTTAGGACATATTGTGCTTATTGTTTTCCAGAAAGTATGAATGTTCTTGATATAAAAGATGAATGTAACCGTCGAAATCAAACACGCGTCAAATCCGTTGAAGTAAATTGCTAGAAAGAAAAAGAAAATTGCAAGGAATATAAAAGGATAAACTTAAATTGCATAAATGAATGTAAATTGGTACACATATTCATACATTTGCAACTTATTACTCGTTTCTCCTTTAGTGCGAATAGTTTGAGTGTGTAAGTTTTGTGTATGATAGAATTGTGACCCGTTTTTCCTATGAAAAACTCTTATTTATACTAAATAACTACTTATAAATAAACTGTCGAACATAACCGCTAATAACTACTCTAGACATCTTTTGAATTTCAAATGACATCTCTCGACAGTAACTGTTGCTTGGCTTATTAATACGGCACCAAATTCTCTTTGATATCCTGCTTGCTTGTCGAAGCTTCATCATCAAACGGTGAAAATATCTCTAAGTCCATAACCTCGATCCAGCTGATGAGTCGAACTCATTCAATTATCTTCAAAACCTAAGTCAAACTTATTTGACTGCATTTATTGTAGCTTTTCGAAAATACAGGCTAACAAATTGCCCCCCAAAAATGTCTTTTTCGTTTGTATCTTCAGATGGAAGAAGAAAAAGACGTTTTTGAACTTCGTCGAACATATCTTTCCCATCAAAATAGATAACATCACTAGCATCAGCATCCAAAGGCAGTTGAAAAAATCTTTTATGTTGTCATCAAATCCCACTTAGTGGGCCACGTTCCATTTTTTGGGAACTACCACTTTTCTCCGTTTTTATTAATTGTCAACCTAAGATGCTGACATTTGTTAACAATCTGAAGTTATAAAAAGGTATAAACCTTTTCTTCTTTCTTTCTTCAGCTCATTCAAACTTCACACTTTCTTCTTCTTCTCCTTCATCACAAAAATTCATCGCCTCTTACCCTATGTCTTGATGCATTTCTAAATTTACCATTATCATCTGGGGAGAGGAATGCAACCGAAGGAGGAAGGTGATCGAAGGTAAAAGTTGACGCCTCTTACCCTATGTTGTCGTCAAATAACTAAGAAGAACATTGACAGCATTGGGAAGGTTGATAAATTCGACAAGCTGGATGTCAACATTATCAGATTTACTATCGAAAAGAGGAGTCTCCATAGAAAATTGGCTCGTTAAAAAAAACGCCTTAGCGAACTCACAACAGAGTTTGAAGTTTAAAACCTTTTTGTACTTTATAATTCTCAAGTGTTTCAGTTCTATTGTCCCCTTGTGTTAATTATTTCCTCGATTGTAATCCTTTGGATATTTAACGGTCCAATCCGTTTTGAGAAACTACAAGGTTTCTTTCCCTTTCAACATAAGGAACAATAAGGAAATAATCTTGGAAAATGAAAAGTTTTTTCCACGGAAAAATAAAAAAAATTGGAGGATTAAAAATAAAACCTCACTAATTCAAAATCTTTTAACTTCTGATCTCCACGAAGACTTCATTTTAGGAGTGGCCACGTTGCTTTATTTAATTAGTTAAGCCAAAAGTTAACTATCATTGCCCTAATTTTCCTAGGGCTATATGAACTGACTTCACCTTTTTCTTACTTCATCTTCATTTCTTCATTTTTCTCTAGAAACATCTTTTCTCCGAAAAACTTTCCTCTTTCTTCATTTATCTGAATACTTGGAGAAGCTCAGCGATGATGAACTCATTATCATTGCGCAAGAAGTTGTCAAGTATGGCACTCAACATCTTATGAGCTTCATGCGAATCTCCAAAAATCATGCAAGAATCGTAAAGATGCGCACTATTCTTAGGGTTTTGCCTCCATACTATGTGGATTTGCTCAACGCTAATGGAATCACTCTCCAACAACAACAAAATTTCAACATGATGATTGGGAGTGGGCATGCAAATTACTGTGTGATTTATGGGGTGAGTCTTTTGTATAAACCTGACCCTGATGTAACAGAAATCTGACACGTCTTAAAGATTGCGTCTGTTGCTGGTGTTGAAGCAGTAGGTTACTTTATAATGTTGTTGGATGCCTCCGCTGAAAGAGGTGGGGAAGTTGAAAATGCGATCTCCACTTTTACTAGATTTTTCAAGGCACGAAAATTGCGTGAACTTCGTCTACGCATGTTTGTGTGAAGAGTCCCCTTCTGGATGCGCACTTCTCCTTTCTATTGAGATCGACCAATGCCTAAAGGTGTAGTCCTTAGGATCCTTTGTTCCTCGAAGCATATCTTCAAAGGAGATGGGAGACTTCCTGGTTTCAATTGGCCTCCCCCTGGAGAGGATCACGAGTATTCCCAAACATAAGTTTGTCTTCTCTGCAGGATCGACACGGAGCTTCATGGGTTCCGAAGAATGTTTGATTTTGGGCCCTTATCTTATGGCCTTTAGTTTAGTTTAGGGCTTCTATCTTTTGTAGTACTTGTCGAATGCTATGTAATGACTCTTTGCAATTAACTTTTAAAGTTCGACACTTTTCTACTCTGCACATTAGATGACTTTTAATCTATTAATGCCATGTTTTATATTTTCGAACCAGTCTTGCGTTATTTTGATTTCTTGTAGTAATGGTCTATATTTTTTCAAATATTTTCCATTTATGCGCATAATTCGATTATCATCTGCTAACTCTTCGACCTCGTACGCATTATTCGAAAATACCTTCAGGAATTTCCGTGGTCCTTAACAACTAGGTGACCATTTTCCAAGAATTTGATCTCTCCTATCCATAGGTAAGACAACTTTCCAAACCAAATCATTTATAGCGAAAATCTTAGGTTTAACTTTCTTGTTGTAAGACTTTTCTATCCTCTTCTTTTGCCTTGTAAGGACATCTAAAGCCCTTAACCTTTCTTCGTCTAAATCAACCAGTTCATCTAAAACCATATTCCAATAATGATCGGCATGAATTTCACGTTGTCTTTGGATTCCGGTCGATTGAAGAAAAATTTGTGCATGTAATACAACATCATGCCCAAAGGTAAGCCTAAAGGGAGTAGTATTGGTAGACTCTCTAGGAGAATTTTGATATGCCCATAAGGCTTGATCGAGAATCTTATGCCAACTTTTTGGGGTTTCTTTCACCTTCTTCTTAATTAAGGTAATAATCCATTTGTTGGCTGCTTCGACTTGACCATTTACCTGAGCATAATATGGTGTTGAAGTCAATAGTTTGAATCATGTTTGATTGTCAAACTGTACCATCTTTTGGCCGGTAAAAATTGATCCTTGATCATGGGTAATAGTTTCTAGAATTCCAAATCTATATAAGATGTGATTTTGAATGAAACTAATAACTGCATCTTGATTAACTTCTCGTAATGGGATGACTTCTACCCATTTGGTGAAATAGTCTATTCCAACTAGAATATGTTTATGACTTCCAGACGAACCAGGTTTGATTTCACCAATTACGTCTAAAGCCCATCCTGGTTTTACAATCAAAAGCAATTCACTAGCAGGGACATGTTGAATTCTTGCATGTACTTGGCATTCTTGACACCCTTTTGAAAAACCTATGGAGTCTTTTAACATGGAAGGCCAATACATGCCTTGTCGAAACAAAAGCCATTTCATTTTGTGGCCTGCTTGATGAGAACCACATGCTCGACTATGAGTGTTGGACACTGCTAGATATGCCTCGGTTTCATTGAGACACTTAAGTAAAACTCCTTATGGAGTCTTTTTAAATAATTTGTTTCCAACAATCACATAACTTAAGGCTCTATACCTAGGTTTTTGACTACTATTTCCTATAGGATTTTGAAAATATTTAACAATTGGTTTTCGCCAGTCGTTATCTTATAAATTGTCAATGGCAAAAATTTCGGCATAAACTTCACCATTTTGATTTGACTCTCTTGCCCCCCCCCCCCCCCCCCATGTTTTGGGATTGATAATTTATCTGGAGCAGATTTCTTTGAGGCAAGTTTTTCTCTTATTTTAATAAGTTCCTCAAACTTTATTTCAGAGATCCTATAACCTGAAGCAATTTGTGCTAAGTCATTTGCTTCTTGGTTTTTAATTCTTGGCACATATTGAATGTTCGCCTAGTCGAAACATTTTAACAACTCCTTAGAAGTAACTAAATAAAGAATTAAATTTTCTTTAACACAATTATATTCCTTCGTCAACTGCTTGACAACTAATTCAGAGTCTCCTTTTATTTCGACCTGTTTTGCCCCCAGTTCAAGTAAAATCTTAAGACCTGCAATTAAGGCTTCATACTCAGCCTCGATGTTAGAACATAACTTATCAAGTCGAAATTTAAATTTAGTTGGAATATTTTTAGTTGAAATAATTAAAATTCCAACTCCAGTGCCATTTTTACGGCTGAAACCGTCGAAATAAAGCTTCCTTGGTTCAATATCTGCATTCAATGACTCTTCAACCATAGAATGATCAAGAATTAAATCAGCAATAATTTGACTCTTAACATAATTTAAAGACTGGTAGGTCAATGAATATTCTGTAAGTTCCAAAGCCCATTTACCAACTCTACTGTGTAATATTGGTTTCGACAGCATATGCTTGATTATGTCAAAATGAGAATAAACATAAACATCATTAGGCTTTATATATTGCTTAAGTTTAATAAAAGAGAAATACAAACAAAGGCACAATTTTTCACTTGGATGGTACCTTGTTTCAGCAAAATTTAAAACTCTACTACGATAATAAATGACTCTTTTTACGCAATTTTCATCTTCTTGAGCTAGCATGCTCCCTATAGTATTATTTGAAGCAGCTATGTACAATTTTATTAATTTATTTCTAAGAGGATGTAACAAAACAGGTGGGTTCATTAAATAAGCCTTAATCTGTTCAAAAGCTTTTTGATTTTGTGGTTCCCACTTAAACACATCTTCTTTCTTCAATCAAAGTAATGGCAAAAAAGCTTCAATTCTGCCACTTAGATTTGAAATAAATCTTCTAAGAAAGTTGATTTTTCCTAATAAATATTGGAGTTCTTTTTTTTTTTCGAAGGCAGGTTTGTCTCCAAAATCTCTTTTGTTTTACTTTGATTGATTTCAATGCCTTTTTTGTGCACAACAAAACCTAAGAAATCATCTGCACGAACACCAAAGGCACATTTCGATGGATTCATTTTTAATCCATATTTTTTCATCCTTTCGAATGATTCCTAAAGGTGATCTAAATGATCTTTTCAGCAGAAGATTTGACAACAATGTCATCTATGTAAACGTGCATAAACTTTCGTATAAAGTGATGAAACATACTTAGATATTCAAAACCTGCTGCTGAATCGACAAGTATTTCTACCACTGGCATATGATATTCATCCTTAAGAGTAGCTTGGTTTAAGTCTCTAAAATCAATACAGACTCTATGAGTCCTAGTTTTCTTAACAACACGAACTATATTAACTAACCAATCTACGTACCTTGCAGTTCTGATGAAGCTGCATTTCAATAGCCTTTCAATAGCCTTTCGATTTCAATAGTCCCAAGTGAAACAATTTTTGTACTTCTTCAAGAGTTCGACGATTTGAACCTTGATTTATGTCAATCTTGGTGCTAATGTATGTGGGTCTTTTAATTGTACCATCACCTAGATCAACTTCTTTCAAGGGGTCTTGTGCCTGCAATTTTTTGGCTGGTCTCATTGGATCCTTCTCAAATCCCAAAGGTTCATCATCATAGATGCAATCCAACCTCTAGTTTTCCATCGAATTGTATTGAAAATTATCATTAACATTTTCGTTGTATTCTTCTTGTTCGATCTCAGCTTCTAAAGCTGCTTTTCTTTAATTTTGGCCACATAAGCCGTAATCTTGTCCCAAACGTTGGGTTCAGACATAACTTATCATCGTTACTTTCCCACCAAGTTGGTGGGACCCAGGGCGTCCCCAAATTGAGGCTTTTGAGTAAGTAGAGGCCCTGGTTCAAAGTACACTTCCTTCATCAGCAATCTCTTTTTCCAAAATGAAATCATCTTTAGGGTGAAGTTTCCTGGACCAAATAAAATTGTCTTGGTCTTCATAACCAAGTTCAGAAGCAGCACATGGCGCAATCTTTGCCAATTGTTTGTCAAAAGTCATTTTAGTGATATTGTCAACCTCAGCAAGAAAGTAACTCTGGTCAGCTTCTATGTTTTCCAGGACACCATCTTCTCTCCAAAGGGTGAGCCTTTGATGCATAGTTAAAGGGACAACTCCAACACCGTGTATCCATTCCCTTCCCAATAGCAAATTGTAGTCGGCTTTAGAAGCAACCACCAGAAAAAGTGTTGATCTTCCTACAGTCTAGGGGTGGCAAAAATATCCATGCCCACGGGTATCCGTGGGTAATTCCATCATGGGCACGGGGCGGGTAGCTAAACGGGTATCCATGGCTATAATAAACGGGTTTTTGACTACCCATTATTATATGGATACAGACACGAATTTGATTGTATCCATACCCATGGGTACCCATACCCGATAATAAATTAAGTAAGTTACTAAAATATATTTATATATCTTATCTTATTACTTAAAGTTGTTACCTTATTGAAGGAAATTTTACCGCCCATCTAAAATTCCTCAATAATAACCTATTTTTATTTTTATTTTTTTAATTCATCTTATTAAGTTCACCGTTTACACTTCATTCACATCATAAAACATATGGATTATATAAGAATCATGAATTTTCTATGGATTATGTTTGATTTATGAAATTTTGAATGAATTATGTATGGATGTTTAAAAGTTGAAATTTTTTGGTAATTAAAAAAAGTTATTATTTGTACCAAAAAATAAATAAATTCAAAAATCCATGGGTCCCATAAATACCCATGGATACCTCAATACCCACGGGTACCCACGAGGGTATAGGGCGGGCACATATATCATATTTATCCAACAGGGCGGGGACATGTATCATACTATTCGTACCCATGAATACCCATTGACATCCCTATTACAGTCCCCACCACCAAGTCAACTTCAACAGCTCCAAAAGAACTTCCACAATTTCCTTCATAATTGGAAAGTATGACATTATGTTCAAATCAGACTCTGATAACCCAATCTTTTTCAAGAGAAACAGTGGCAACAAATTTGTAGCAGCATCACCATCGACAAGCACTTTGTTTATCCCAACATCATTTAGCTTGGATAAACAAGGGCTTGAGATGATTTTTCATATGATAATTAGGTTTCTCAAACATGGCTTGTTCACCTTCGACACAACCATTGTCCATAACGTAATAGCATAATGGTTTATGAACAACCATTTCCTCAGTGAAATATCCCTCGTCTTCAGTGATTTCTGATGTTACGTCATATTCGATTGGGAGAATTGACACAACGCAGATGATGTCAAAATCAACTTCAGAACCAGTAAAGTTCGACATCATTTCGTCATCATCTTTTGCAAGATCCTCTTTTACTACGGAAAGAGGAAGAAAAATTCTTTCAGTGGCAGGTTTTCTCACCATTTCGAAAGTAGCCAATTGTTTTTCTTTTCCTTTCTCAGTATTCGTAACATCCTTCAAAGCATTAGCCTTTTCTGGCGTTGAAATCTGCGCCATTGAATTTTATTAATGGGATTTTTCCCATTGTAATTATTGCTATAGGCGAATTTCTTTGAATCAGACGTTTTTTTTCTGAGCATTAGTACTAGTAACTCTCTTCACCCATTTTTTAGGTGAAGCAATGTAATTGGACTTTTTCCCACCAAAGAATACCCATTTTTCAGTAGGGGATTTCAAAGGTGGATTAAAAGTCTTCATTTGACTTTTCTTTGAAAATGTCTTTTGAGTTGAAGCCCTGTAAGTTAAATCACTTCTATTAAAATCAAACATAGGATTTTTGTCAACCCACTTTCCTTTCCTCTTCGACTAAGGTTTGAAGCCTTCAATGTTTCTTGCAGCTTCTTTGTCGAAGGCGACACTACACATAGGGTATAACATAGTTTGTGAATTTGTGATTTTGCATCTCTTCAAGAAATCAACCAGATCTTCCTCTAATGTTGGATATGCACCCTTCATCTTTTCAGCATATTGGTCTTCAGTAACCATTTTGTTGTTGCAGATATGGTCCTCAGTAACCATTTTAACATCATTCTTTTGATAATTAGTTGCGTTTTTGGGTTTACCAGAACTTTCAACAACTTCGATGATGTTGACATCATCTATCTCAACATACATGGAATATGCTTGTTTGAGAGGATATGCGTGTATTTGCATAGGCTTGTTCAATTTGTCTCCAAATTTCAGCCTTCCTTCATCAAGTGCTTTTTGCACTGAATCCCTGAAAGAAACACAACAGGAAGTGTTATGGCCTAAATAACCATGAAATTTACAAAATAACCTATTTTCCGTTGTTCTATTGGAGGCATTTTGAGACCTTTTGGCACTACTATTATGCCTTTATTAACTTAAAGGTCAAAAATTTCAGCACTTTTAGTAACGTCAAATGAGTAAGTTTTCGACGGATATTTCTCATTTTTTGGTTCCTTAGGATTCTTGCCATTGGATGACCTCAAAACTTTACAAGTATAAGGAGGGCCAGGTTTTAACTCTGCGAGATTAACCTCGCTATTTTCGACAGCATTAGTGTCGAAGTAAGCGACTTTTTCTTTTTTACTAAACTTACTGATCCTTGCTTTTTTCAGCCTTAAGTCTTTCAACTTGTCAGACCCTATAAGCTAACTGTGCCATATCCCTTAAGTATTGGGTGTCTAGTTTCTTTCGAAAATAATCTAGACCACCAGCAGCCATTTCGACTAACTCATGTTAAGACACTTGGGTAAAACATCTAGCTTTTAGGAGTCAGAATTTATTTAAATAATGATCAATAGACTCTGACATTTTACGTCGAACACTGACCAATTCTTTAAGGCTAATTTTAGATTGGCCCATGTAAAACTATTCATGGAATGCCTTTTCCAACTGGCTCCAAGTAAACATGGAGTGTGGAGGTAAAGTAGTAAACCAAGTGAAGGCATTTTTGGTTAGAGAACTTGGAAAATATTTCATTCTCAGATTCTCATTGTTTGCTATATCGCCAGCCTCAGTTAAATAACGAGTAATATGTTCAACCATAAACTCATTAGTCTCTCCACCAAACTTAGTGAATTTAGGGATTTTCCATCCCTTGGACAACTCTTATACCAGGACATAATCTAACAAATCAGATACAAAATTAGGCTTATGTAAGTCCATATTGAAAACGTTTTGGACTAACAAAGTTTCAACTATATTCGCTATGTTATTTTTACCATCGAAATTGGTTTGCTGAACTTGTTGAACTACTTGATCAACATCTTAGTTCCTTTGAACCAAAATTGGGACCCTTTCAGGCTCCTTTTATGGTTGTGGCTCGACAACATGTTGTTGCATTTGGGCTACATGGATTCCATTATCCAGTCTTTCGACAGGTATTTGGACAGGCCTTTGGTTTTGATTTTGAAGCATTGGCCTATGTTGTGTAGGAGGAGCACCGAAAAAATCAGCAATTCTTCCCAGTTGGTCATTTAACGTTTGGTAACAACTATGACTTTGTTGGATCAGGGGGTTAAACACCGTACCTATTTGTTGGGTTAACATATTGAGCATTTCAGGGTTCCTATCTTTCATTTGTTGCTTTAAAGGCATTAAAGAAGCATTAGTTAATGTTTGTTGAGGGTTTGAACTGGGAAAGCCTACCCTAGGGTGAAAGAATGGAGAATGCATTACGTTCAAACTCTCTAAAAAAGAGAATGGATTAGTATGTAGGCCTGGCATAAAAGATGTCGGCATGCCATATGGTTGGTTTCTATGAAAGAACCATGTATTTGGATGTGATTGGCTTCCAAAACCAACTTGTGATTATGCGGCTGCAGCAACGGTTGATGTGCCGCAGGTATAGTCGAAGAAACGTGAGCGGGCATCATTGCCCCCAGGTCTTCTTTGCAACTTACACCAACGGTTGGCGTAAGTTGTGGGTTTTTTTGTGAAGTAACTTCCAATGTTGCATTTGCCACCGATGGATTTGATGGACTTGATTGTGAATCATTGTTACGTGTATTACATACCATTTATGGAAGTTTTTTCTTATTTCTTAAGAACATGCACAACAAGAATCAACAAGATTTAAAATAGAAAAAAATTCTAAGAAAAATGAATTTTTTGTTTGTTTCTGAAACAAAAGAATAAACAGTCCCACCAGGTGTGCCAATTTGTTTACCTTGGGTTTTGGTAAACAACCGTTGTTTTCCAAAATGGTTTACGTGCAAGATCAACCAGCAAATCTTATGACATATTGTGCTTATTGTTTTCCAGAAAGTATGAATGTTCTTGATATAAAAGATGAATGTAAGGAATTTAAAAGGATAAATTGTTTCGAATCCGTTGAAGTAAATTGCTAGAAAGAAAAAGTAAATTGCAAGGAATTTAAAAGGATAAACTTAAATGGCATAAATGAATGTAAATTAGTACATAAATTCATACAGTTGAAACTTGTTACTCATTTCTCCTTGGGTGCGGATAGTTTGAGTGTGTAAGTTTTGTGTATTATTGAATTGTCACTTGTTTTTCCTATGAAAAACTGTTATTTATAATAAATAACTACCTATACAGAAGCTGTCGAACATAACCGCTAATAACTACTCTAGACATCTTTTGAATTTCAAACAATATCTCTCGACAATAACTGCTACTTGGCTTATTAATCCGGCTCCAACTTCTCTTTGATATCCTGCTTGCTTGTCGAAGCTTCATCATCATACGGTGAAAATCTCTCCAAGTCCATAACCTCGATCCAGCTGATGAGTCGAACTCATTCAATTCTCTTCAAAACCTAAGTCAAGCTTATTTGACTGAATTTATTGTAGACTGTCAAAAATATAGGCTAACATGGTGGAGGACCTTAATGTAATGATGTCAACGTTGGTCGAGAATGGGTTGTTTACACCATATGGAGTTGGGTTGCAAGACTCAATGTCGGTCTCCCATCTTCAGTTCGCAGATGATACCTTGTTGATAAGTGATAAGTCTTGGGCTAATGTTAGGGCCTTGAAGGCAGTCCTATTGTTATTTCAAGCTATCTTAAGGTTGAAAGTAAATTTTCACAAAAGCAAGTTGGTTGGTGTGAATGCAAATGATTCTTGGCTTCATGAGGCGGCTTTGGTCATGAATTGTTAACACGGTCGTCTTCCTTTCCTCTATATATGGCTTCCCATAGGCGGGGATCCTCAGAAGTTATAGTTTTGGTATCCACTAGTTGAGAAGATCGTAGTCGTTTATCTGGATGGAAGTGTAAAAATTTATCTTTGGGAGGTTGGTTGGTTCTACTTAAGTTCGTTATGTCTTCCATTCCGGTTTATTTCCTTTCTTTCTTCAAAGCTCCCTCATATATTATTTCTACCCTTGATTCTTTATTTACTAATTTTTTTTTTTTTTGGGGGGGGGGGGGGGGGGGGGGGGGTGGGGGGGTGGTGAGGATTTTAGGAAACTGTCTTGGATCAAATGGGATACTATTTGTTTCAAAAGGGAGAATGGAGGTTTGGGTGTGAAGAGTTTAAGGGAGTTTAATATTTCTTTAATGGGAAAATGGGTGTGGAAGGTGTTGGAGGAGAGGGAGAGTTTGTGAAATGTAGTGCTTAGTGTGAAGTATAGGGAGGAAGGAGGGATGTAACACCCCGTTTTCCCAACATAAAAATTTCACATATAAATCAGAGTATTCAACATAAACAGAATGTCACACTTCTTATCATAAAATCATAAACGGAATAAAATAACTATTTATCCTTCAAAATTCAACAACATATTATTTAGTACTTCGCAGCGGAATTATTCAACATCTAAAACAGTCTTTGGCACGAGGCCTCATCATAAAAATCTCATAAAATCCAATTCAACAACAATTCATGAACTTCATGAAGTAATACGTAAGGAACAGAAAATAACAACAAAATTCCCATCCCGTTACGTATCAAAGCACCTAAGATACATGTGAGAGAGTCCACTCACGACCGCGACTATTCTTGGTTACCTGCAAGTTACCCACGTAAAGACGCAACATTTCCAAGCAGAAGGGATGAGATTTCACATTCAATAATAATAAGCATATAATTCTTCAACATAATTTAACAACATAAATAACAACAAATTTAACAATGTTAAACAACAATTATACAACATAGATACTTCGCATAATTACTCATTAATCAACTCATTAAATATAATGGCAACTTGACAACACGACAACAACATCGACAACTCAACATCGACAACTTCATCAACTTGACAACTTAATATCAACGACATATGAAACAACAACTTCATCAACTTGACAATTTATATGCATGTGGTACCAATCAGGGCATCAAGCCCTCAACATAAGAGCATAAATACACTCACAGGGCATCAAGCCCTCAACGTAAAGAGCAAAAGCTCACAGGGCATCAAGCCCCCAACAGAATGAGTATGTATGGACTCAACAACTTACAACTTGAACAACATCGACATCTTATATGACTCCAATACTTTGGACAACATCTTACAACTTTACAACTTAAACGACATTGACAAACTACTTACAACTTTGAAGACATTGACGACAACTGTGGTAACGACAACGACAGCGACTTCACATCATAATTTCATATTCATCAATCATAAACAACGTCATATAACATCGTATTTAAACATCAACAACTCATCATATAACATCGTATTCAAACATCATCAATTCATCATATAACATCGTATTTAAACATCAACAATTCATCATATAACATCGTATTCAAACATCAACAATTCATCATGCATCTTTGTAAAAACATAATAAATTATACATAACATATTTTCATGTCAAACCAAGGCTACTGGAAAGATATCACAATTATCAACAACTTTCATGTTTATACCAAACACCAATTTAAAACAGAAACGTGTGAAAAAAAACGCAAAAACATGAAACAGAGAATGTTGTCACCGTACAATTTCGCTAAGACCTCCTTGGAGTATTTTCATCATAAATCAAAAACTAAAAGTCATTTTCACGTCAAACCAAAGCCACTGGAAAGCTAACAAAATTATCTAAAACTTTCATGTTTACACCCAAGGCCAATTATGTACCGATCAATACCAGTTTTCGTTTCAAACTCGAAAAAGTTGTGCAGAAAGTCCATAAAATTCACGGTGACCTACGTGCAGTAATTTGACCATAACTCAAGTTCTATAAATCATTTTGACATAAGACCAACGGAATTAGAAAGCTAACTTCCATAACTACAACTTTCGTGTTAACACCTAAGACCATTTCCGCACCGATCAATACCAGTTTTCATTTCAAAATTCGGGGCAGAGATAAAAAAAATAGAAAAAGCAACTTATATTATTCAAACTTCACATTCATTCGAAATCATCACAATCAACAACAACAACTCAACATAATTCATACCCAATTCATAATATGACATTAAAAACAACAATCATCAACTATCACAACTCATAATCATGAATCCAACCACAAATCAACAACAACATAACATAAATCATCATTTATCACTCTTAACCCTAATTCTCCAATTCTCAAAAACTAAACCTACAACATGTTAAATGAAATTTTCAGAATCATAGACTCAAGATTATTGAATGTTAGTCCCACTCTTACCTTAGATTAATTGACAACAAGGTTCTACAGACTTCTTCTTCTCTGACTCTTCTCTTCTCTTCGTTTCTCCTCTTTCTCTAGGTTTCTCCTCTTTCTCCAAAACAGTTTTGCACATAATATATTTTCTAACTCTAGCTCTCCCTTTTATATAAACCTTAACCTATTTATTTTCTCTTAATTCCAATTCTGCCCCAAAGCCTCATTATTCTAAATAATTATATTTCTCCATTCTATATATTCTCCCACTAAATATATTCTAATAAATAATAAAATAAAGCCACTCAATAAAATATCAACATATCACATAATTAAATAAATCATATAATTCGACTCTATCTCAAGAAAATAATTAAATAAACAAATATAGGCTACTAATATATATATCAACACATAACAAAAATATCACTTATCAAATAAGTTAATTAAATTATAAAAAGACTCTAAACTCAATCAAATAAATAAATAATAAAATATGGCGTTACAAGGGAGGTTGCAGTTTTCTGAGGGAGTTGGATCGATTTGGTGGCGTAATTTAAACCAAGTTCGATTGGGGGTGGGGATGGCGGATGCTAGATGGTTGGTTGACAAAATTGTTAGGAAGGCCGGGGATGGGAGGACCACTCTATTTTTGCAGGATCCGTGGCTAGATGATGTTCCTTTAGCAACGTCTTATGCTAGGATTTAAGAGTTAACGGAAAATAAACTAGTCACGGTGATGGAGATGTTTGTGTTAGGGTGGGAGGTTGGTGGAGAGCGTGGAAGTGGAGGAGGAGGTTGTTTGCTTGGGAGGAGGGATTGGTGGGGGAGTGTGTGGAACGGTTGTCTGTTTTTCTTTTGCAGGATGGCATGTCTGATAGGGTAGTGTGGAAGCTCCATCTGTCCCACAAGTATAAGGTGAAATCTGCTTATTCTTATTTAACAGCGGTTGACACTAACAGTACTGAAGATTTACATAATTTTTTGTGGCTTAAAGCAGTTCCGTTAAAGGTGAATATATTTTTTTGGCATCTCTTCCTGAATAGACTTGTTAAAAAGGATAATTTGCGTAAGAGAAATGTTCTTGATGTTTCCCTTGAGTCTTGCGCGACCTCATGTGAGGAGTTAGAGGACATGGACCATTTTTTTTAAGTGCGATCACTACAGTCGACTATGGCTCTTGATATCGCATTGGCTTGGTATTTTTACAGTGTTTCATGGCGACTTAAATATTCATTCTAATTAGTTTTGTGCTCTTGGAGGTTTTTCAAAAAAATCCAGGACAACTTTTACCATTATTTGGATTTCCGTCATATTTGTTATTTGGAAAGACCGTACCAAGAGAATTTTTCATAATCACATTGATCAACTTGCAGGGCTTCTAGAAAAGGTTAAACTCCAAACGTTTTGGTGGTTGAGGGCGAACTACATCACGTTTGATTTTGACTATCCCTTTTGGAGGCAAAATCCTTTATGTTGTTTACAGTCTGTTGTTTAATATTTGTTTTCGTTTCTATGGCTGTGTCTAGCCTTACTGCATTGTAATTCACTTTTTTCAATTCCCTCTAGCACGTCTTGTGCTTGACGGACTGATTGCTGTTTCTCCAATATAATTCGCTTAGTTTATTAAAAAAAAAAAGAACTAAAACATTGAAGATGATTAATCCACCAAAGGTGAAAAAACAGAGCAGCAAAAACGCTAGCCTGGAAGCAAATAAATTTATTAGCTATATAACAAAACTAATCCACCATAGATGATTATATCGCCCGCTTACTAGAGAGATAGTATCTGTTGGATAACATCCTTCATTTTCGACTGTCGAATCCCTTCAAAATTTGGATGGGTGCGATGCCTATTTAAAGGGAGGATCTGTAACAACCCATTTTTCGCTAGGATTATTTTATTTATTTATTTATTAGATGTGTTTAATTGTTTGTTTGTGTGTCTGACTTGGGATTAGTGAATTTATAGGCGCGAAGGGTATTTTGGTCATTTGAGGAGCGAGGGTAAATTATTAATTTTGGAATGTAGAATATTTTAATATGATCGGTTATTTATACGAAGTAGTAACTTACGGCAATTATTTTGAGACGGTAATTATGAGATCTTTTAATGAGTTAAGTGTGTAGTAACTTTTTTGATTTAAGTGGTAAGAACTTTTAGGCCCATTATAAATAGAAGTAACTTAGCCCACTATTGAAGTATAAATAGATAATTCATGAAGATAATTAGGGTTAGCTTCATTTCACACATTCACAAAATGGAGGCTAGAGAAACATAGAGAAAATTGAGAGAGAAGTGAAGAAAGAAGAAAAAGGAGAAGAACCCAAGTGAAGAAAAGAGAATAGGAGAGCTAGGATACAAAGGGGAAGTGAAGATTCTTGTGATTAGCTTAAGCTTAAGGAAAACAAGGTAAGATGGATAGGTTTGTTCTACCTAATAATCTATAATCATCATTTTAGCTTATGGGTCATATATGTTTTGATTGATTAGTGAAAATTGATGATTATATGGTAATTATGGATATGTTGAAAGTTGTGAAATTAAGTTGTTTATGTGTTCAAACCCATGATTAAATTGGTTTTATGATTTGAGACGAACTTTGAATGAAAAATGCACATGAACTTGGAATTTCCGAAACTTGGTTTTATTGATTGAATTGATAAGGCTATGATGTGTCTTCTGTAACAACGGACTTAGAATAACCAAATAGGATTGACATGAACATGAAACTTGATTTTTGGGGAAAATGTCAAAATAAATGAACTTTGTAAATTTTGAGGAATAAATGGAATTTTTGAAACAAATATGATGATGGGAACGAATTAGGCAAGTGTACCAAATCATTTACCAAGTAATAAAGTGATAAGTAGAGTATCGTATCCACATGGATTGTTGTTTCATCCAAACAATTCACATTACTTATTTTTGTGAGTTGATGGTATAAGAGTTAAAGGTTTAGAGAGTTGCAATTTTTATCTGTTTGCAACAGAGCAAGTTTACCTATTTTTGGTTGCAGAAAAGTAACCAGCGGTTAGGATTCTTCGAATCCCCTCTATTTATATTGTTGGATTTAAATAACAGTAATGTCGCGTTTATTTATCTTAGGTAGACTATACAAGTGATGACGTCGTTGGGACGTTACTAACCTACTTTGGTATATCTCTGATGGCTAACTGCACATGTTGATCGCACGGTGATCCTTACATGTGGGTTCTCGCTAATTCAAAGGTAATTGAAACATAAATTGGCTTTCTAGTGTTTCCCAATGCAATGAAGGCCAAGTTTTCCTTAGGTCTGCCCATCTATGAATCTTAGGACATTCATAGCACACTCTCTCTACGCTTGCTTAGTAGTTCTACAAACGGGCAGCCCTTGTTGGTATAAGCCCTAGAGGCCAATTGTTTATGTTATACTTATCTTATGTATCATGACTTTTATTATTGAATAATATATGGCACTCTTTATTATATTTAGATAACATTAATAAAGTCCTTAGAATAGATTGTTCGTGTAATAATATATTAAGTGTGACTTAATCATGAGATTACATTATCATAAAGAACGCTATTCTTAAATGTATCCGTAGTCAAAGCTTTAATATGAATAGAGGATAATAATAAAGCATCGAGACTATTATGTATGTAGACTGATGACCGCATCTCATGGGTCATAGATATGAGATATTAAGTATATACATAGGTATAAATATTAGGAGTAATATTTATACTGGATTGACCCACCATGAGAATACTACATAGTAAGTTATGAAATTGTCATAAGATATTCTCACAATGATAATAGTGTATATCGCTCTTAGACCTGAAACCACTATGTTCCCTAGATGTGGACTCAAGTGCTTTGTTGCCATTCTAACGTTGTCTGTAAAAGGATAACCATAACGTTGGTTGATGGGTACTTGATGAATCATGCTGAGGGGCATGAGTGTCCTAGAAGGGATTTGTCCCTCCTCATAAACAGGAGATATATCTTTAGGTCTCTTGATAAAATATGACTGTAAAACTGCATGGCCATGCCGAACTAAGTCAATATAAGATATTGCACTTATTCGTTATTCAGTATATTTTGGAATCAAGAAATATAAACATTGATCTATACAAGGGTGACAATATCTATGCCTTGGGATCAATGAAGATATCGAGACAAAGGAGTAAGTGACAATTATCATGGAAAGGTTTCGTCAGATCACTTGACATTCTTGTCACTTGGGTAGCAATGATGTGTTGCTAGATACCGCTCATTGTTTATAGTATTAAATATTAGATTTAATATTATTGCCAACGTGACTAGAACCTATAGGGTCACACACAAAGAACAGTCAAAAGAGAAATATATAAGTATGACTTATATAAGGGGTGCGTTTAGTAAAGAACGCTAATTAGTTAGCAAAATTACTAAACTCGTTGTTAGGCTTACTGAAGCCCATTAGTGACTTCTGACTTGCAGAGCACACTAGAAGTTCTATAAATAGAACCCTAGTGCTGAAGTTTTTGGTTACGATTTTGGAGCAACCTTTCTTCTCTGCACTTCTGATTCCTTGGCTAGCACCGAGTTTTGGAAGAGCACTGTTCGTGTGGACTTGCTAGAGGCTTTGCTACTTGCTGCTTGCTTTGCTGTGATCGTGATTCTAGTTCCAGTAATCAGTTTCCAGACTCCATACTTTCGAGGTAACAATCGAATCACTGATTCATGTTTGAAATTCGTAATGATCCAAGGAAAGAAAATCGAAATTTTTATCCGCTGCTTCATTCTGTTTGAATTCGATTTTCCTTCAGCCCTAATCTACATCTACCTTACTAAGGGTTTCAAGAGAATGGTTCTATTAGGTTATAACTTATTTCCTTTAGCTAGGAACTTGTTTCCCTAATTACTAACCAGTTAATTCCTAAGTTCGGTAGGTCACCACCCAGTCTTAATAGCTTTGAGCCACTAAGTACATACGTCTAGGGTCAACAATCATTATAGTATCTTTGGCTAAATAATAATCACTTACTTCCTAGACATATAGTTATCAGTAAAGGGATATAAATATCAAAATATAAGCATCCAATTAGTGATAGCAATATTAGGCCTTGTCAAACCTAAGTACCTAATCTAGGGTTGCACCTATCACAGAAATAAACTATTTCCTAATAAAACTTAATAGCGAAAAAAAAAGAATAAATAAAATATACACGACATTAAATTAAATAAATATCCAACAAAAATAAACAGAGTTTCATCTTAGAACTCTAACCTAAAAATATTTAGTTACACAAGGTAACTAAAAACAAATTACTAAATATAAAAACATACCCTAGAAAATCAAGGAGAAGATAGATTCTCCCGAAGCTCCAAAGTCGCCATCCTCTTGAATTGCCACAGTTCTGAATGAGAAATTCTGAATTAGGAAGACTAGTATTGATACTGGAGATTTCTAACTGGGTTTGAGCTAAAAACGCGGGTAAACCCACAAAAACGAATAAAATTACGCCTACGCCCCTCGCATTTGAGATGCTCGTAACGCATATGCCATGCCCTAGGCACATATAGTGTTATTTTCTATATGCCCTATGCGCAAGCAATATGCCCTAGGTGCATATTGATGTTTTGCCATGCCCTAGGCCATTAGCATATTCCATAGGCGCATGGCATCGGCTTCATGGGCCTAATTTCTTCCATTTGCGTTGTTTTTAGGTCTTCGTCTTCAAATAACTTGCCTCAGAACTTGGGAACAAAATTCCTCCCTATGCAATTCTCCTGAGGCCTCTTGAATCTTCATTCTTTTGTCTTCCCAATGTCTTGACAATTCTTCAGATGTTCTTGATTTGCCGATTTGCATGATTTCTTCATGAGTTGCTTCAAAAACCCTTTAAAATTGATATGTTTTGGGAAAACTAGAATTATAGACTCAAATATAGAAAATATTACAAAAGACCCGAAATCATAGACAATCATTCTAATACTCCTCCTTTTTATTGCTAAAACCTATTGAAAATGACTGAAAAATATGCTAAGAATAATGTAAGATGGCATGTCATCACGTAAAATGATTAAAACATTTTGCTTAAACTGTCGCTTGTCTTCAAGTAACGAATGAAAAACATATTTTATTCTTTGCATTTTTTCAAAAAAAAACATACCTTTTCGGGAGTTGTGCTTAGGACATCATTCATCGCATTTATAGTTGAGCAGCAACTAACTTACTGTTATGGACCGGCCAAAAGGATTCTTGGCCCATTTATTTAGGCCCAATGCCACCTGAAGCCCAAATACCACATTTGGCAATCTTACTTGTGATACCCCTCTTCCCCGTGAAGGGAGTGCACGGAGCAAACGAGACCGGTTCAAACGAGCCCTAACGTCTCTTTGCTCGTTCCCGCAATAAACTCTCAGGCGGTTACACTTCCCACGATTTCGTAACCGCCAGAGCCTGATGTGCCATTACAACGGCTCGGCGTTCCTCCACCTCTATAAATAGGGGACTCAATGCAATCCCCAAGGTAGAACATTTCTTCCTCTCTAAACCCTCACACTCTGATCACTACTGACTTGAGCGTCGGAGCGCCTGCAGGTACACACCCCCCCCTCCGTTCCAAGAGGCATTCTGAAGTACTTCACCACCACCTTAATCACCGCATTTAAAACATTGACAGTCACCATCTGGTCAGGTACGATCAGTGGCACCGTCTGTGGGAAATTACAAGCTCTACCCATTTTTATCCTTCTAAAAACCAAAGCTTACCAAAATATGAACCATGGCTGCCAACGGTGCCAGTCCACGACTACGAAGTGAAGTTCGTATACCTCAACGTGATGGTATGACATCTTCATCGTCACCCGTGGGTACAACCAGAGAGGAACCAATACAAGTCGTTCCTCTCCAACTAAGGCCTCTGCAAGGTCCCTCGCAACCTACAGAGATGCCTGAAGACGCTACACCAAATTGGTGCCTTCATCACCAACCTGCTCCGCACGGTTCAACGACAATCGTCGTTAATCGAGGAACAGAATCGACACCTATAAGATCTAGAACGGGCGCGCTCATCAGTCTGACCCAGGCGGTCTCCTTCCCCAATACCTAACAGAAGAGGAGAGAGTCCACGTCCTTCTCGCTCCAGATCTCCTTGGCACTCTATCAGCGTCAGATCTTCCAGCTACCGCAGGAGATCCCCCAGAAGGAGATCACCTAGACGATCACCTCTCCGCAGATCCCCTCCAAGGAGATCTCTACCAAGATGCAACAGACGATCTTGGTCCTCATCCAGCGATGAGGACACTCAAGACGCCCCAGAATGATCGTAATGCTTACAGTCCATTCACACAGCGCATCTGAGAAGCTCTTATTCCCAGTGGGCTTGAGAAGCCTCCCCAAATGGACTCGTACGACGGGACAACCGACCTAGAAGAGCACATAGAGAACATCAAGGTAGTTATCACATACCGATCGGTGCAGGGTGCCGTAAAATGCAAGCTTTTCGTTACCACACTACGACGAGGACCAGTCACGTGGTTCAAGAACTTGAGGAGAAACTCCGTAGACTCATGGAGCGACCTCTGTCACGAGTTCACGACCCACTTCACTGCATCTAGGACGCAGCCAAAAATAGTGGTATCTCTGGAGGCCATCGTCCAAGGAAAAAACAAACCTCTTCGAGATTACATCGAAAGGTTCAACAAAGAAGTTGTACAAGTAAGAGGTGCTGAGGATACCATGAAGCAGTACCTCATTCCGCTTAGATCGCCCAAGGACTCTCAACGAGTTCCTAGCGATGGCAAAAATCTACATCAGGTATGAAGAAGAGCTGTACACGGATAGCCTCAACAAAACCAAGAAGGAGGAGCCTGTTGCTGAATCCTCCAGAAAGCCCTTCCAAGAGAGAAAGAAGGAAGGCAAAGTAGTTCGTGAAGGTAAAGCACCTAGGGGTCGCTTCACAAAGTACACACCCTTGGCCATGTCCAAGGAGAAAATCTTTGTTGAGATCGCAGTAACCGATCTGGCGGAAACTGGTGCTAAACCACCAAAAGCCCCGTCACAAGAAAGAAATGGAGTCGACAAGACAAAGTATTGTCGATTCCACAAATGCCATGGGCACGCAACTGATGACTGCATCCATATGAAAGATGCAATCGAATTCCTCATTCAGCGAGGATGGCTCAAGCAGTTCTCGAAGAACCCCGAGTCAGAAAGGAAGACCATCGAACTCATCATTGATGGCACAACGGCAGACAAGATAGTTGCAATGTCCGTCGAACAGTTAGGCGATTTCCCAGACAACGTGGAAATCGTCCCTTACTCATGCAAGTGGGAACAGGTCCCTTCTGCCAATGTCATCACGGGAGGAACCCTGAACATTTCCATGGGGAGCACGAAAAGAAAGTTCGAAGAGCTCATGAGCATCAACTTGCTAGTCCCCTCCAATTCCAACATCAGAGGAAGACCACCTTTGGCCTTTTACGACTCCGAACTACCTGGTGGAGCTGCCAATACTGATGTCCGTCGAGTCCTAGTTGACACAGGGGCCTCATGCAATATCATGTACACCAGCCTATTGGGAGTGAACTCTACGACTTCAACGGTTCGTCTACATGAACAGGTCCTTTCTGCCAATATCATGTTCACATGAACAGGTCCCTTCTGCCAATATCAACTGACGGAGAAAAAGCTTTCTCCCTATGTTGTAACGCCCCAATTCTATTTAATTATTTTTAGTTGATGTTTGAGTATTTTTATTTGATATATATGATTTATATGAATTATATGACCTTTTGGTGTGGTGTGTGTATTTAAATAATTATTTGTGTTTTATTTAAATGAATGTTATTTGTTTTATTTAATAGAAAGGAGTAAGAATATGATTTATTTGGAAATATGGGGAGTTAATTGAGAAGTTAATAGAATTTAAGGGAGTTAAGTGAAATGATGGGGGAGTTAAGGAAATATTAGTGGAAGTTGGGAAAATAGAAAGGCAGAAAACGTTTTCACGTTCAGAAAAAGAAAAACAGAACTTTGGGAGAAAGAGGAGAGAAAACCTAGAGAAGAGTAAAGGAGCAAGAAGAGAGAAGAACGCGGCTTGGTTTCAGGAAAACAATCTAAGGTAAGGGTGAGGTTAACTTTCAATTGATAATATGTATATAATTGCTGAAATTGGATTGAAAATGGTGGTTTTTGGAATTAGGGTTAAGAACATGATAAATTGCTCTATGATGTTGTTTTATGTTGTTGATGATGTTTTCCATGAGATGTTTCTTATATTTTGTTGTATAATGAACCCATAAACAATGTAACAATTCATTTTGGGTGATAAAGGGATCAAAGTTGGGATTTTTGGGGTAAAACCATGCTGAAATCGCATTTTTGAAAAAAGCTGTTTTTTTGACCTGATACTGTCAAACCGTGCCGCGATTTTTGCAGCCATAACACGATTTTGATGGCAGAATGCTAAGTGGTTCTGGACGTAAAAACGCGCCGCGATTTCCACAATCGTGACACGATTTTTGTGAACCAGATCCTTCATATTTCACTATTTTTCACCCATTTCTGCTTTGAACTAGCTTTTGGTGTAAACATGAAAGTTTTAGACAATTAAGTTAGCTTTCTAATGGCGTTGGTTGGGCTTGAAAATGATTTGTAGATTTTGAGTTATGATGAAAATAGTCCAGGTGGGTTTTGAGAAACTTTAAGAAAAACTTAGTATAACTTATTCCAAGTTAGTCCAAAACCTATGGTTAGTTCCCAAACTTCAAACTTAAGTATTAGAGGTTTAATTGAGGTGTTTTATGAGTATTTAGCTTATGTCTTATTGATCAAACTTGGTTTGCTTTTGAAGGATGTTTTGGACTTTGATATGAATGTAATTGATTAATGTATATGTTGCTATTATTGTTGATACGATGGATTAATGTATGTTTACATGAAAATATTATATTTTACTAAACTTGAGTTGCTTTGGATGAGGTTGAGTGGTGTTGTCCAAGTTGGGGAGTGTGTCATAAGTATTAGGCACATATGTTGATGTCGTAGTAGGTGTGGTCGTTGTTGTTTGGTTGTATGCTGATATACACCATTGAGTCGTTGATGTTGTATGATGATATACACAAGTGGAGTTCATTGCATAATGCATAAAAGCGGGAGGGCTTTTGCCCTGGAACGCCTTGTCGTTCAAAGCGGGAGGACTTATGTCCTGGAACACTTTGTTGTTCAAAGAGGTGAGGGCTCTGCCCTGTATTTTTGGTACCACATGCATATTGCATTAGTTGTTGTTAACGTTGCATCGTTGTAGTCAATGAGTTGGTCGAGTTGATGTTGTCATTGGTTGAGTAGTTGTTGATGTTGATGAGTCGTTGAGGTTGAGGTGGTTGTTGAGTTGTTGTCGATGATGTGGTTGATTGCTTAATATAATTTAAGGTTGCAAATCTAATGTGAAATGAAGTAGTTGCTGTTGATAAATGTTAATGTCATGTATATATGGATTTAATAATGTTTGTTGCTATGATTGTTGTTGTTTCAATGCAATTGATGAATTATATACATATATTATTTTGATTGTGAATCTCACCCCTTCTGTTGGAATTGCCGCCTTGTGGGCAAGTGCAGGTTTCCAGGACTAGTAGGATGTGGCTCAAGTGTCTAGGGCTCTGATACGTAACGGGATGGGAAGCGTCGTTTATGTTCTTCATTCCTTTATGTATCTAATTTTGAAAAATGTTGTTGAAGTTTAAATGGTGTTGAATAATATTTTAATTTGTTGAGGCCTTTGTGCCAAGGTTTGTTGGAGATTAATAATGATTTGAAAAGAATTTTCCGCTGCAGTTTTTATAAGATTGGTTGTTGGAATTTAATAATTTTATTTTCTATTAAAGAATTTTTGAGAATAAGCAGTGTAATGCTCCGTTTGAGAATTGACTCTGATTGTTATAATAAAATCACGTTGTTTTGGGAAACGGGGTGTTACATATGTTGGGAGTGAACTCTACGACTTCAACGGTTTGTCTACACAACCTTGGGGCTACGTCCAACTATTGGTCACCTTCGGCGAGGGGGAGGCCAAGAAGACAATAACGGTCCCATTTCTGGTGATCGACTGTCCTTCTCTCTATAATTGCATTATAGGGAGAACTGGACTTACCTAGCTGGGCGCCACATGTTCAACCGCTCATCTGAAGTTGAAATACCATGGGAAGGGTGGCATCATCGCCTCTCTGAATGGAGACATTGAAGCTGCTAAAAGATGTTTCCTTCAGGCAAATAAATCCCAGAGCTTAGTTTCCCAACCCAGCAAACCTGCTGAGGACAAAGGGAAAGCTGCTGCGAGCATCCTGGATGCAAACTTGGTCGAACTGGACCCCTGGTTCACCAAGGAAGACCTCAAGGAACAAAAAAGGGAGCAGAAGGATCCGGTCAACGTGAAACTTCTCAGACCTATTCCTAACGGTGAATTCGAGCTGGTCCCCTTCAGAGACGACCCCTCGAAAAACTTCAAAATCGACAAGGATCTTCCAGAACATGTCAAAGCTTAGCTGATCGCCTGCTTGAGGGAAAATGCTGACTTGTTCGCCTAGAGTGCAGCTGACATGCCAGGGATTGATCCAAGCGTCGCTTCTCATTAGCTGACAGTCGACCCCAATGTTAGCGTTGTAGCTCAGCAACGTAGGAAACAATCTCCTGAAAAGTCAGAGGCTGCTGAGAAAGCTGTAAAAGACCTCCTAGAGGCAAAATTCATTTATGAGGCCAAATAAACTACATGGCTCTCCACTGTTGTACTTGTTAAAAAATCTAATGGAAATGGCGTATATGTGTTGATTATACCGATCTTAATAGGGCTTTCCCTAAAGACGCATATCCTCTTCCTAACATCGATAAACTCGTCGATAAATCCTTCGGCTACAAATTGTTACCCTTCATGGACGCCTATTCTGGCTACAACCAGATACCCATGGTGGAAGAAGATAAACAGAAAATGGCTTTCATGACCGAATCGGGGAACTATTACTTCAACGTAATGCTCTTCGGCCTTCAAAATGTGGGGCAACCTATCAACGAATGATGAACAAGGTCTATGACAAGAAACTTCTAGGCGACATCCTCGAAGTCTACATATACGACATTATTGTAAAATCCCAACAAGAGGTTGATCATGCCGCCCATCTCAAGAGAGTGCTCGAACAAACCAGGAAATACAACATGCGACTCAACCCAGAGAAATGCACTTTCGGAATTCAAGCGGGAAAATTCCTCGGTTTCTACTTAACAGAAAGAGGAATTGAAGCGAACCCAGATAAATACTAAGCATTTACACAACTTCCTACCCCCCATTCTAAAAAGTGCATCCAAACGCTCAACGACATGCTTACTGCCCTCTCCAAGTTCGTGGCTAAATCCACTCAACACGTTATCCCTTTCTTCAAACTATTAAGAAAGGAGACAAAATTTGAGTGGACATAAGAGTGTGAAGCTGCTTTAAAACATCTCAAAGAAATTCTCTCGGCACCTCCAGTCCTTTTGTGGCCCGACCAAGGTGAAGTATTGTATCTCTACCTTTCTGTTTCCTTCGACGCGGTCAGCGCCGTTCTAGTTAGAGAAACACCGGAAGGTCAGAAACCAATATACTTCACCAGTAAAGCCTTGCTAGGACCAGAAACCAGGTACCAAAAGATCGAGAAAGTAGCTCTCGCTCTCCTCACAGCGACCCGAAAACTGGGGCAATACTTTTTAGCCCACATTGTGGTGGTCAGAACAGACCAACCCATAAGGCATATCCTGGGACGACCAGACGTCGCCGGACGGATGATGAAGTGGTCGCTCGAGCAATCTGAGTTCGACATACACTACGAATCCAGAAAGGCATTGAAGGAACAGGTCTTCGCTGATGTCCATGCTGAGATGACCTTCCGTACGGAAGAAAACAAAGAAGAGTGGACCATCTTCATAGACAGATCATTCAATTCCAAAGGAAGAGGCGCAAGGATAATCATAGAAAACGGCGAAGGTACGGTGGTCAAAATTTCACTTGGTTCATCTTTCCCTGTAACTAACAACACTGTAGAGTACGAAGCCTTCTTAGCTGAATTACGGATCGCCAAGGATCTAGGAGCCAGAAAAATAAGAATCTTTACCGATTCACAATTAGTTGCTTCGCAAGTGACTGGCGATTATCAAGTCCGAGAAGATCACCTACAACAATACGTCCAACTAGTACTCGAGAAAATGAAAGAATTTGAGGCAGTAAAGGTAACTCACGTTCCCCGCGAACAGAATACCCGAGCTGATATTCTTTCGAAACTCGCTAGGACTCGGACTACAAACGGGAACAAAACAGTAATTCAGGAAGTCCTCAACGAACCCAGCGTTCAAAGGTAAATATCTCAACCATCTGATGTCAACACGATCATTGGAATAGAAGACTGGAGAGGACCCATTACTCGTTACATCACTAGCAGGGAACTCCCATCTGATCCTTCCGAAAAAACGAGACTGAAACAAAGAGCTTGCTCATTCACTTTAGTGGAGGGAACCTTGTACAAAAGGGGTTTCATCTCGCCACTTATCAAGTGTTTGGGACCTAACGAAACCCAAGAAGTTCTCGCTAACGTCCACGACGGCATCTGCGGGCAGCATCTCGGTGCCAAGGCTCTCGCCAAAAAGGTCCTACGAGCAGGATACTATTGGCCCACCACGCTGAAGGACGCGAAAGACTATGTCAACCTGCGTGACAAGTGTCAAAGGCACGGAGACATGCACCTAGCACCCCCTTCCGAATTGATGTAACACCCTAGTCGTTATTTATTTATTTTTGATTTATTTAGAGTCTTTTTTTATGATTTTAAATAATATTGTTGATGGTGTGGTGTGGAGTGGTGTGGTGTATTTTTATTAAATGGTTTATTTTTATTATTTATTTAATTAATATGAAAAATAGAAATTATTTGGAGTTTGGGGGTTACTTTTTAATTAAAGGAATTAAGTGGGAGTTAATAAGAATTAAGAGGGAGTTAAGTAGGGAGTTAGGAAGTCAGAAACGTTTTCACGTACATAACAGTTTTTGGGAGAAAAACCAAGAGAAGAGCCAAGAGGAGAGATCCTGATTTCTGAAGAGTTTGTTCATCGAATTAAGGTAAGGGTGAGACTATCTTTCAATAATAATGGATTGTATAATTTTGATTTTGGGTTTAACATGGTTTTAGTGGAAATTGGGGATTTGGGGGTTAGGTTTTGGAGTATGATTTTTGGATGGAAAAGGTGTAAAGAGCATTGTAATAGCGTTAGAATGCATTCAGGTTGTAGGCAGTACCTTATTACACTTCTGTAAATTGTTTTGGGGATTGAAATTGAGAAAAATGGGATTTTTGGGAAAAAAACTGCATTCTGCCCGTGCTGACATTCATCGCTCGCCGCAACGAGTAGCATGACTCGCCACAGCGAGTGAGCAATGTTCATAGCTCGCCTCGCGAGCAAAACCACTCGCCACCGCGAGTAGTGCCTTAGAAATCTTAATTTTTGAAATGTTGTTATAAGGCGTGGGATGGATAGTTTTATGTACCTAGTTATTTTTAGCGAGGACTGGGACAATTTTCAGATTAAAAAGATGAATAGGGAGCTTAAAAATGAAGTTTTAGTGAGAAAAATGTCAAAAAGGCCGAGAGCACCCAGTTTTACTCGCCTCCAGCTCGCCCCTGACTCGCCTAAGGCGAGTAACCCATTCCTTGAGTTCGCCATGGCGAGTAGATGTACTCGCCGAGGCGAGTTGCCCAGAACCTGAAGCGGTTTCTTCGCATTTGAATACTGTTGATTGAATTCTTGTGAGGATAACGATTATGACTAATTGTGTTATTTTACTAGAGTTGTTGAATTAAGGATTTTCTTTGTTGATGGCTGTTTATGTATGTATATATATATATATGAGTTATACATGTTGTTGATTTTCTTCTCAAAGGTTGAAGTATCATTGGTTGGATGGTTGGGAGTGTAAGTCATATTTATATATGCATTGTTGAGTAGTAGTCGAGTTGTATGTTGATATACACAAGTGGAGTCCATTACATAATCATAAAACTGGTGAGGGCTCATGCCCTGGAACGCCTTGTCGTTCAAAGCGGTGAGGGCTTATGCCCTGTGAATTCTAGTTCATTCAATTTGGTGAGGGCTCATGCCCTAAGAATGCTTTGACCATTCAAAATTGGCGAGGGCTTATGCCCTGTAATGGCTTGTCATTCAAACGCGTTAAATGGTACCACATGCATGTGCATTGTCACATTTTGTCGTCGAGTCGTTTGGTGTTGTCATGTCATTGCATGAGTCGTTGTTGTTGGTTGAGTAGTCGGTGTATTGCTGGTTGAAATGGAATATATATTGATATGATGTTGACCATGAATTATATAAGTATATTGATGTATTGATGATGTTAGGGTGTTAGATTCAATTGATGAGTTATATTTTCTATTATCATTGATTGTGAATCTCACCCCTTCTGCTTGAAAATGTTGCCCTTCGTATGGGTAACTTGCAAGTGATCCAGAATAGTAGAAGTGGTGGCTCAAGTGTCTTAGGGCTCTGATACGTAACAGGATGGGAAATTGTTGTTGTGTTTTTCATTCCTTATGTATCACATTTTGAAACATGTTGATGGAGCTTTGCTTGTTGTTGAATAATTTGTTGATGACTATTTATGTAGAGGCCTTGTGCCAGTTTTATGGATGATCATTTAATGTTTTATGATGTCAAGAATATTCCGCTGCAATGATTGAATGTTATTTCATAGTTGATGTTAATAAATAGTATTTTATTCTATTTAAGAATTTTGAAAAGCAGTGTGACATGCTCGTTGAATTGTTGAACTCTGATTTACTTGTTTATTTATATAATAATTAGTTGTTGGGATAACGGGGTGTTACAATTGACATCCTTGGTCTCTCCATGGCCGTTTACATGGTGGGGCATCGATCTCCTGGGACCATTCCCTAAAGCTGCTGGTCAACTCAAGTACTTAGTCGTTGCAATCGACTATTCCACCAAGTGGATTGAAGCAGAACCATTGGCAAAAATCACAGCAAAGAACGTGCTCCGTTTCTTCAAGAGAAACATTCTAGCAAGGTTCGGAGTACCGGCTCTGGTCATATCCTACAATCAGACGAAAGATTCTAGGACTACCTGAGGAACATCGGTATCAAGCAAAGTTTCACATATGTGGAACACCCTGAAGCCAACGGCCTTGCCGAAGCGACAAACAGGGTCATCTTGCGAGGAATACGCAGAAGGCTGGAAACGGCCAAAACCAAGTGGGTTGAAGAGTTGCACGCAGTCCTATGAGATTATAGAACTACTCCCCACTCCATTACTGGCGAGTCACCTTTTCGACTCACGTATGGGACAGAAGCAGTCATTCCCATTGAGCTCACTGAACTCACTTGGCGAACTGACACTGACACTGACTTCCCAACCAACGCGGTTAACTTACGTGAAGAACTCGAATTTGTTGACGAAGTTAGAAGTGAAGCAGCTTTACGAGAAATAGCGCTAAAACAATAAATAGCCGCTCGTCATTGCAAGAAAGTTATAAAGCGAGAATTCAAAGTTAGCGACCTCGTCCTCCAACGAAACCAAAAGGACTCTGGAGAGGGAAAACTCGTCGCCAATTGGGAGGAACCCTACAGAGTCCGGATGAAAACCGGAACGGGAGCATACGAACTCGAAGATATCCACAAAGGCATCATCCCAAGGACGTGGAATGCCGAAAAACTCAAAAAGTATTTCACTTAGAGGGCGAACCTAGCCATCCAACTCTAATGTACATACTAAGTTCAAAACAATGAACTTCATGCTCTTCACACAACGAACAGCTGCAACAGAAAAGGAAAGTCGTGCCACTCCTGATCCAAAAACATAAAGGATGAATGGAATCTATCCGACAGATACACTCACTCCTCGATACGATCGCTAAGCAGCGGCGTCATCGCTCGGCATGTTAGGTAGAACCCCAGCTCGCGATGGGTGATTCACGCCTTAGTGCGTTGAACTTAAATTGATTTTTTCGTTAATCCGCTTCTCTCTATCCGAAAACAACTTTGGGCACACATTTAGATAAACAATCTCTTGGATGTGAAAAACCTTCTAACGAATACTCAACGTAAGGTTAGAATTCTCATATTTGAATTTCCATTAGCAAACAACGCATGCAGGTATACGTTTCGGACGGGCAACGATGCCTGGGAAAGAAAAGTAAAACTTTCAATTCAAAACATCGAATTAAAGTCACAAGTTGCCAACGAACATGTAAATCTCTTCAGTCGTTTCTTGATTTCATCTAAACAAACGACTGCGGGGGGTGAATCATTACCATCTTGGCGAACTCATCTTACGCTCCTAAGATCGCTCAGATTTTTCGAGACAAACATCAGAATAAAACCTACACTAGAGCATACCAAGTGTTAATTGGTAAGCATACAAGTTGACAATTCGCTCTCAAAACAGTACAAAAAGCCTCACGCAACGAGCACTCAATTCGCACGTTTTAGTTGAAAATAAAACAAACATTTTCAGCAAAACTATAATGATAATTAACAAACATCAAATTTCATTAAAAAGTGCTAAAACCATGAAGGGCGCACAATGTCATTACAAGCATGGTTGTTAAAGAGATTAATTACAAGGCCTCATCAGGTCGGGCTTCATCCACATGCCCCATATCCTCTTCAAAATCTGGAGGAGGCTTGCTAATGACATCTTCAACATCACTAAGGTGATGAATCCCCTCGACATAGAGGTCAATCCCATCTTCTACCAATTTCTCTTCCATTGAAGCAAATTGGCAGTCACACTCCTCAACAACTGACCTCTTGCTCCTTGCCTCCTCCTCAAAAGCAGCGACCTTAGCAGTCAGAGCATCCCTCTCTTGCCCCAATGTATTAACCTGAATTTCACTCTCCAGCGAAGCGTTATTCAGGGCCGTCGCGACCTCCAGAGCCTTCATAGTAGCAATAACTCCTTCAGTTATTGCCTTACTTTGGCCACCAGGACCAAGGTCATGAATAACCCGCAGCTTAGGGTCATCCAGGAAGAGGGTAGCATTGGGACCACAACGGCCAGACTCAGACCATACTTTGGGAAGTTGGAGGAAATCTCCACTCTCAGAATGGAGAGGAGTGGCCTTGATTAGCGTGGCGGGCTCCTTCGAAGTGGTCTCTACCCTCATTCTCTTCACTGATTCTTGCACCCTCTCGTCAGAGCGACCTCCCTCTTCCAAGTCTACCACGGGACTAGAGGTCGAATCAGGGCCAGATCCAGCCATGAGTTGGTCCACACTAGGGACTGCTTTTCGCCGCTTCTTAGAAGCGCCCTTTTTATTGGCTTCATTCCCCAACGCCTGCAGATTCTTCAATTTTTCTGCAAACACAAAAGTAGGAAAACAAATCAGATACAAAGAAGAATACAAGGCAATAAGTCAAGCAAAACAAAAAGAAATGCAGCTACCAAGGCAGTCGTCTGGATCCTCAGACACCACCAATTCAGGGGTATTGATGAAGCGGGGCTCTGTTACCGGTGTCCCATCCACATTCATCAACGAGTTTCCCCGTTTTTCAGTTTTAGTCTTCCGCGAAAAAGACTGAACAAACGCCCAAATCTTTTGGTAGGCGTTTGTTTCTTCCTCCTTCAAACTAGGAGCAGTCCGGGAAAAGTACTTTGAGTCAAGACGGAAATGGTCCTGCTTCCAGCACAAAGGAAAGAAAGGGCGACGGGACCCATCCTTCGCTACACCCAAAAGAGTGCTCAAAGCAGCCTCACTCTTTGGGCGAATCAAAAGGAAACGTTCTTTGAAACTCTGCACTTTACCCGCAAAGATCTCAAACATCTTTATGGTTTGGCGGAAAGAGACCTAGTCGTTTCCAGGCTGGACTGTGTGAAGATGGTGAAGAAAACATTTTCGAAGACGGGAATCTTTAGGTATTCGCACACCAATTCAAAGGCCCGAATAAAGGTATAAGAATTAGGGTGGATCTAGGAAGGCGACAACTTGGTCCAACAAAATACCTCCCGTTGAAAATCAGAGAAAGGGAGTCGAAAACCCATGTCTTTGAAGACCACCTCATACATGGGAAAGATATGGTTTTCATACTCTGAACACACTCGATAAAATGTTATCGGAAGTACTACCTCCCAATCTTCAGATCTCCCTACGGAACTGAAGGGGATTTCGTCGGTGTCGCCCTCAGAGAACACTGATTCCGTCTCCAAGGATTCATTCCCAGGCCAAGCAGATGCAGGCGCGGCAGTTTCTTCGTTCGCCATGGAAAACCTGAAAGAGAAAAGAAAAAGTGAATCCAACATTCAGATCCACCCTTCCTTCATCCTTCGGGCCGGCCACGACGAGGAAGGGATCAAACACCACCGCTAAATAAAGTAAAAGGCGAAACCGGTGACTATCTATTATCGCCGTCCCAAAAACCCATTCTGAGGCAAACATGACTGAAACTTATGGAGAAAAAGCTACAGCCTGTCGCCAATGTTTCTCTCAAATAAATACAGAAACAGCCAGTAAAATCCTAAAACTCCTCTCATGCAGTGAAAACCACCGAAACAAACGACGAAAACCACCATGTCGGAGTAACTTCTACCCTAAAAACATGCAATCATACAGTTTCTTAAACAGGAAACTAAGGGAGCCAAGCATAAAACAAAGGGTAAAAAGATCATCAGAACATTACCTGTTACGATGAGTGAAGATGGAACTTGAAGTGAAGAGTTGATGGTTCAGAAAAGCTTCTTCTCTGAAAGAACTCTCAAAATTTTCTAATTTTCTGAGACGTGAAAGTGGTCAAAGTTCCAAACAAGAGTTTGAACTATTTATACCCACTTCACAAACCTTTCAAGAACCACGAAGCTGCAATCCACTACATGCCGTCACCTACAACTCTACACCTACGTGACAAACTCACGGTTCAGATCTAATCAAACCATTCATCCAAGGGTCTTGATGAGTGATAGCGGTTCCTCAAACGTCAGGATTAAACAATGGTGTTGATGACATCTTGGAAACACAAACCAAGAAGACACTCCAAACTATAGGTACTCAGTACCACAATAGCCTTTACAAGTGTCAGTCAGAAACCAAAGGTCATGTCTCCTCAACCTTTCCCTCGAGACGTGGACATTAAATGCAGGAATGACAATCGACCAATCTTTCTGACGAGGGAATCTTTTAATCCAACCAGAGAAATCGAGCACTCACATATGGAACACACATCACCTAAGAGGCGAACTTGTCTTGCTGAGAACAACAATACTTATAGGATAGCAAACACGGGCTCCAGACGTTTCCGCCCAATCCTCTCACGGTATTGCAACATCAAGGTCTAACAGTTCCCAACTCCGGGGCGATCTCACACGTCTTGTCCGCTCGACTCTCTCGGCGACCTTCCTTCCTTAACCGTCCCCGAGCATCAAAATACGCCCGCTCTTAAGTCATCACTCTTCATCAAGAGAAATGACTTGGGGGGCTACTGTTCTAGATCGGCCAAAAGGATTCTTGGCCCATTTATTTAGGCCCAAGGCGATTTGAAGCCCAAACACAACATTTGGCAATCTAACTTGCGATACCCCTCTTTTCCGCGAAGGGGGTGCACAAAGCAAACGAGACCGGTTCAAACGAGCCCCAACGTCTCTTTGCATGTTCCTGCGATAAACTCTCGGGCGGTTACACTTTCCACGATTTCGTAAACGTCAGAGCCTGGTGTTCCATTACAACGGCTTTAAAGCCATCCACCTCTATAAATAGGGGACTCAATGCAGTCCCCAAGGTAGAACATTTCTTCCTCTCTGAACCCTCACACTCTGATCTCTACTGACTTGAGCGTCGGAGCGCCTGCAGGTACACACCCCTATAGTACATTCAAGCGGGTCTGGCTTGATAAAAGTAACCTATATTCTCAACCATACTTTTTCCATGATACACGGATGTATGTCCTAAAGCCAACAGAGTTGGTCACGACATTTGCCCACTACAGTCGTCACATGAATGTACCTTGCTATAAATTTGAGACAATTCTAAATAGATAGTCAAAATTAGATTATTTACACACTTAGAGGATTTTGAGGGTTCTAATTTGGCTTAGGTTAAAGGTGGATGTGTAACGCCCTATTTCTAATTAAGCAATAAATCATGCAAATTAATTAAATACATAAGAAATAGTCGTCACGTCTACGAATAATCACCAATATAGTCATGCATGAAAGTAACTCCAACATATAGTCACAGCGGAATCAAATACATCTCAACAATGCAATGTCATCAACATAAGATAAATCCAACAGCATAAATAATCTCCACTAAGATACAACTCAAGATAGAATAAAATCCCAAAATATAAAAACGACACCGTCCTAGATCAGAGCCTCTAAGACACGACGAGCAACATAAAAGGATGAAGCTCCACTACCACGAGCACTCACCAAAAGCAATGCGATAACTAATCATGCACGCCGTCTACCCATTCATACAAATAGGTAGGCGGTCCACCACAGACCACTGGGGGTTAGTCTTACATTAATCATAATAAAAACAAACAGGATTAAGCATGCATCATTAATAATATCTTGCATAAATAATCATGAACTCAAACATTCTCAACAATGAATATATAAGCACAAGATTCCAATTACAACAATCACCAAGCACACAAAGTACCAACACGTATTAGCACCAAGCTCATAAACAAACATGACTCTTCCTAGAAACATACAATGTGACTAGACCGACTCAACTATGTGAGGTACCAATTTCCTTTCATCTCTGAGGCCGTCGCCCCTGATGCATATAAACACATCATATCACCCCGAATAAACACCCCGAATAATGAATACATAAGTATCTAATCACCAACATGGAGATGAAAGTCACCAAACCAACTGTGTGTGAACTAGGACTCGACAACAACAATACATACTTCATGTAATTTCATAAGTCCACACCAATTATATTCCAATACATGCGTACACCAACAATTCAGCACCAATCGCATGTAAAAGATTTCACCAACAACATATATGCACATAACATATATAATCACCGTCAACATATATGCACTCAACATATATAATCACCATCAACATATGTGCACACAACAAATATAATCACCATCAACACATATTCACGTTCAATCTCATTCACGGAAGAATTTCAAAATGGAAAAGTTCAATGAATGTATTTTCAACTAGTTTCGTATGATATGATTCACTACTTTAACAATTTAGACCATTGAACCAAAACGACATCAAAATGACCCCATTGCCTCTACTAAGGAAGTATATTAATCATATATCCATGAAGGTATACTCACATAAGCATTTCATCGGCCAAACACTATGAATTCTCAAAATTTGTAAAGTTCGTCTCAAAACCTTACCTTTCAAAACATAGTCCATTTTCAAAGCAAGGCATTATAGTTCTCAAAGAAATAGTTCAAAATCATTTATTTAATCATCTAGACAGCATATGTATGTAATCCCACATCATTGTCTTTGAGGAAATAAGTTTTCGGAAAATTGTGTTCTTGGAAGATTTTCCAAACGTTATGAACAATTTATGAAACTAAGTCCAAATCCATACCAATGATGTTTCCAAAAGATTAGGCACACATGTAATGATTAAATAAATCAAAAGAAACCATTTAGGAAGTTAGGATTGGCTCCCAAGTACACGAAACGAAAATTCAAGTGTGGCTGAACAGGGTGTGGTTCGCTTAAGCGAAGACTGGTTCGCTTAAGCAACCAGGTCTCAGTAGCGTTTTGGGCGTGTTCGCTTGGAGCTCACTTACGGCTCGCTCAAGCGAACCCTTGATAGAACCTACATTTGTGTTTGCTTACGCTTCGCTCAAGCGAGCTGCGTCTAGAAATGAACTGGGCACGTTCGCTTGAGGTTTGTTTGGCGTACGCTTAAGCGAACACTCATCAGTCCAGAAAAAAAACTTCAAATTTCAAAACCCTTTTTCCCAAACACTCCAATTTTGGTCCTCCCACACTTAAAACTCATCCCAAATAAAGTTTATAGGTCATGTACATAAACACATACACAAGAATGCTCAAAACTCATGAATCAAACATCATTTTGTCTCAATTCAAAATTTCACCAAACTTTCAAAATTATTCAACATCAACAACAACTTTCATCATCAATTCACCAATGGCATATTCATCGTACCAATTCATCAACAACATGTTTTCAAACATCATCAACACAATTATTCATGAATGCATTCCAAGTTCATCAAACCACAACTTCATTATTCATCATTTTCACAAAAACACAACATATTCATACATATGATTTTTGACACATGAATTTAATATCAACAACACTTAATCATTCAATTCACATGTACAAACATATCATCAACAATTAAACATGAATTCATTCACTAAATTTCACATAATCACTTATTTTGAAAAGCACTTAATTAAATAATCACTTATTGAGAAAGGAGTAGGAAAAGAGATTATGATTAAAGTCTAGCCCCCTTACCTCTAATCTTCTACAAGAAATTCCTAGGCTTCACTTTAGCTCCCAATTCTTCCCCTCTCCAAGTTTTCTCTTCAACTCCTCTCTAGCCTCTTTGCCTCTTATGAAATGAACAAAGTTTCTAAAACCCTAGTTCTATCTCTAAAGTTAGAATATATATCCATACTCATTGGGCCTAACCCATAAAATAATAATTGGACTCAATTCTAATTACGCCACTTACTAGTTTTCTATCTTACTAACAATCAAATATTTAGCAACTACCGACACTAATTCTAATTACTCCAACTAACTAATAAATTGCTAAACAATCGGTTCTTACTAAAATGCTACAATTAATTCTCGACCAAAATTATTATTTTACCCTTACTCGCCAAAAGACCAAAATACCCTCCTAATCACTAAACTCAAGAAAATACATCAAAGGGTAAATAATCACATACAAGCATACGTAAATACACATAAATTAATTAAAAACTAAATAACGAAAATCGGGTTGTTACAGGATGTGTTTTGCAAAATAGGCTAACAAAAGAACTTGGAGTTAGTTCACTAACCTAGGGATTCCTACTAAACATTACTGGACTGTCATCCTTCCTTCCTTGATTCGAACAAAATGGCTAAAATAGTAGAACTATTTGTCTTTTTTGAATCATACTTCTCTTTTTTTTTTAAGAGACAATATTTAGCTTTTGATTTGGTTTTTTTTTTTTGTGTAGATCCATGGTTATCTACTTTTTTTCATTTTTTTTTCTTTTTCTAACAAATGTGTTATACTGTTACCCCACCCTAAACTTAAAATGTATCTAATTCCAAAGAGAAACTCCAAATTTAGTTTCAAAACATGTGCAGTTAAAATAATTCCTATCTAACTCCAAGTGAAATCAAACAGGTTTCATGTAAGCATATGACTGTGACACGATTCGTCACTAATAAAGAAAGAAAATTTCGTCTGGTGGCTCAAAGTGGTTTCACAAAGGATAATAAGAATATAAAAAGGGTGGCTTGAAAGGCTCAAGGTACCAAAGAAAATTGTCTCGTGTGTATAATAACCTAACCGATCGTCCGTAATGAACAACCGCAAATTTAAGCAAAAATAGCATTCATATGGAACACTCATATATGTGTATTGGAAATATTTAGGTATCTAACAACCTAGAATGGATATCGAAATATTTAGCTCTGAATCTCACAGATTATGCAATTCAGAAAATAATTGGTGATCCTATAAGTAACCTATGCTCTTGTTGAACATGTTCATCATCAGTGTTGGAGACAAAAGCTATGCTCTTGTTCTTCTTTCCAGATCTACCCTTGATAGCCAATTCAAAAGTTTGAAGTAACCTAACAAGCTCATCCACTTTCATGTTGCTAATGTCTTGGGCTTCTTCCATAAATGTGACCTTCATGTCGAACTTCTTAGGCAACAACCTAACAATTTTTCTGATCAACTTCTCCTCTGACATCTTTTCTCCCAAGGCACTAGATGTGATGGCAATGTCAAGAATATTACATCTGAAAATCATGAATGGATTTGTCATCTTTCATCCTGAGATTCTCAAATTTGGTGGTGAGAAGTTGAAGTCTTGACATTCTCGCTTTTGACGTGCCTCCATGAGTGGTTATGAGGATATCCCATGAATCTTTGGCTACGGTACACGTATTTATTAGTCTGCACATATTTTTTTCAACCTCATTGAACAATGTGTTTAAGGCTTTGGAGTTTCCAAGAGCAAGTTCATCTTCTTCCTTAAACCAGTCCTCTTTTGGCTTCAATTCAGTTGTGTCATTTTCATCATTGTCCTTCACCACATGATGTTCCCAACCTTTGAGAACAACTTTAACTTCCCAAGTTTTCCTATCCATAGACTTTAGAAAAGCCACCATACGCGCCTTCCAGTAATCATAGTTGGTGTCATCCATTATAGGTGGTATGTTAACAAATCTTCCTTCATTGTCCGTAGTACCAGATAATATCTTCTGTGAAGCTCACCCAAAACAGAACATGGTGTCTTCTCTAATGCCAATTGAAATTTTGGCACGTAGAAAACAGATGTCGTACATGATGTCAAGACACCAAGAATGTCTAATGCAATATAAAGACATCATAACAACACAAATAACAATAAACAACTTAAAGTAAATTGCATAAGTAAATGGAACAAGATATTTGTTAACCTAGTTCGGTGCAATGTCACCTACATTTGGGGGCATCCAAGCCAGCAAGGAAATCCATTATAATAGTATTAGTTTGAAGTCCTACGTAAATAACCTCCAGTTTACTTGCCTTCGCACCTAATCACTATTTGTGATATTTCTATTTAAGACACACCTAGATATGAGATACCATCTCACTTCCTTTCAATCACACAACCCATGATTACAACAAATAGAAACAAGATGGAGACACACTCCAATAATTAGAATCAACTCTTGCTTAAAAGCTTACAAGTGATTCACAATTACAACTCAACTATCCGTCCAACTCTAGCATCAAGGTGATTCAAGAGTGGCTCACAAACAACAATGGACAGACTGTAACACCCCGTTTTCCCAATAGATAAATAACATATAATAAATCAGAGTTCCATCGCAAACAGGATGTCACATTCCGTTCTTCAAAATATCATCAAATATAAATAGAGTTAAATTCACTATTTATTTAAACAACTTCCTTCAATAATTTAAAATAATGTCGCAGCGGAAAATATTCAAAGTTTTAATCAAAACTCAGCACTAAGGCCCCAACATCAACAATGTAAGGAAATTCCAAATTCAAAAGTGGTTCAACATCAACTTAAAAAGAAATACGTAACAAGAAAAACAAAACATATAAATATCCCCATCCCATTACGTATCAGAGCATGACTTCTATGACGACACGAGGAATCAACTCACATCAGCGGTTACTCCTGGTTATCTGCACGTTACCCACATAGAGGCAACATTCAAACAGAAGGGGTGAGATTTCACATTCAATAATAATAAGCAACAATTCATATAAAGAATTAATCAAACTAAAACAACAACTTTTCATCATTAATAATACTTCACATAATTCCAACAACAATCATCATTTAACTTCATTCAATAATGCATCAACAGCAACTCGACAATGGAACAACAACGACTCAACAATGCAACAACGACTACTCAACAAATGCAGCATAATTATGCATGTGGTACCAACAGAGCTACAATTCCCTTCGCTAAAGTCATAATTCGACTTGTCAGGCTACAGCCCCCTTCGCTTAAGAATAACAGAGCTACAGCTCCCTTCGCTAAAGTCATAATCGACTTGACAGGCTACAGCCCCCTTCGCTTGACTATGCTTATGCAATGACACGACTTAAATGCAATAACGTCAACATCATAAAATCATATTAAATCAACCACAAAAGATTTGCACATCAACTCAAAGCAACTGGAAAGATAAATCAGTTATCAAAAATTTTCATGTTTATGACAAAGTCCAACTCAAAACAGAAACGAGTGAAAAAGACACAAGAACGCGAAACGGGCAATCTACCACTGAACAGTTCGCTAGGCGAGCTCAATTACTCGTTGTGGCAAGCGACGACGCCTACTCGCTAGGCGGGGAAAACATTTGCTATGGCGAGTTGGGATCTACTTGCCAGGCGACTAAAAACACTCGTTGTGGCGAGTTGGGAACTACTCGCCAGGCGACCAAGTACACTCGCTGGGCGAGCGATGACTTCTACTCGCTAGGCGAGTTTGAGCACTCGTTGTGGCGAGCGACGACAGGTCTGCGAACAGACCTTTGTTTTCACTCCAAAACCCTAATTTTAACAACCCAAACTCCAAAATTGATAGGAAACATTACCTACTGTTATTCTACAACCTACACATCACTTTCTTACACTAATTCATGGAATTACCTACACTTTCAACAAAAAATTATTAAATTTAGACCTAATTCCTATAATCTCAAAACTCAACAACATCAACAACAACATGATTAGACCCTTTTCAGAATCATATGCTTAAGATTATAGAAGGTTAGTCCCACCCTTACCTCTAGTTTTGCGAAATTGATGATTTCCTACGGTGAAATCTCTCTCTAGGTTCTTCTCGCTCCTTGCCACTTTTCTCTACAACCCTAGTTTTTCCTTTTTCCGCTTCGTTGCTCTCTTTATCGGTAACCCTTCTTCTTTAATTCCCTTCTCTATTTATAAACTTTAATTGAGATTGTTACTAATCTTTTCATATTTCTACCTGCACCTCTTGAACTTGTTACTATTACTTAAATCATTAAACAATACTCATCTCACTAACTACACCTCTCCTATTCTTCACCTAACAAATTCTCCTTACTCCAAAATTGCCCTTATGCCTCATTAATCTAATTTAATTATATTCATTCACTAATAATGTCATACTAAACCACTAATAAATACCCATACCTAATATAAAAGTCACACATCGCAATTATTCAAATAAAATATGACAAAGACACTAAACTCGATAAAATAAATAGATAATAAAAATAGGGTGTTACACAAACTAAAACCCTAATTGAAACTTTCACAAAATGAATGTGGCTTTAGTAGTCTTCTTAGGTTTAGAGTCTTCCTTTATATAGCATGAGAATAGCATGGGCTTGATGAACAATTAGGGCTAAACAATCCAGCTGATTCAATATGGTCTTCAACACAAAATTGCGGAAGCATATATATTATGTTTTGACATCCATTCATAGAAAACATGGCAATGCTTAAACCGACCTTTGCTGCTTCTAGAAACACACGTTTCTTGGACAACACTCCACGTGAATCATATTTTTATAGAATCTTCAGAGATCTCACATTTAAAACAAAACTTTCAAGAAAGTAAAACAAGGCACGCTACAATGTCGTACCAACATGTCAAGATATCGTTTCCTACATCTTGCTAGAACAATTGTTTTAACAAAATACGGTCAATCACAAAATACAAACCTAACAATTTTGTATCGGAGAATGACAATGTACCGACTTTTTGGTGTAGCGTTGACTAAAGGCAAATGATAAATGACCGTCTATGGATATATAGTACGAACAGACAATGTTGTTAAAGACATTTCGCTTGCTCTTTTAGAGGATAAAGTCATTAGATTGATTTAAATAAGTTTTCTACACGTGAAACAAACATAAGAGGTTAAATAATTCTTTTCTAAACTTGTTAACATCAAAACCAAAATTTGAAATCATTATTCAACAACACTAACTAACTATAAATTGGAAATGTATTATGGTTATTTAAAGTAGTAAGTTAAAAGTAGTTAGACAATTAACTGTAGTAAGAAAGTTATTTTTAAACTATTACATTGAGTTAGTTACAATTAAGATTATGCTAGTTTGTCAAAGGTATAAATTCTTGCAATGAATGTATGTATAGGGAAATACTTGAGTGTTATTGATTTTTGGTGTCATTGGTGCCTTTTGTTCATTTTAGATGAGAGAATGATGAATAAATTATTAAAATAAATTATTTAGATGAGAGAGAATCGTTGATTAAGATAAAGATATGAACAAACAAAGACACCAATGACAACAAAAGTCCATGGCACCTAAGTGGAACTAGTGTGTATATATCAGCAAGGGCAATAAAAAAAAATATTTATTATCATTTGAGCACGGTAAAGGAACTACTCCAACAATATATAAATCATGTCTATCTATTAGGAAACATGATATCCATGAAGGAATGAGAGAAAACTCAAAGAGTCTTTCTATTGATGATAAAACGTGAATATTACAAATGATAAGAGATACCTTAAAATGAGATGGTTACAACTATATATACTACTACATGACTAATGCTAACTTGTAAATAACCCATATCTCTAATAGTACCCCGCAAGTTGGAAGGTGTTCAAAACACTTTCAACTTGGGATGAGAAAAACAAAATACATCAAGCAAATGAAAATACAAGGAAAGATGCCGAAAATACATCGTCCAAGTGCATTCAACAACCAATAAGAAGAAACCACAACTCAAGGTTTACCTGCTTGGAGGAAGAAGCAACCGCATAACGCTTAACCATCAAGAGTACCCAATCACTCAAGACATAAGCACAATAACGACACTTACTATTCATGACATAAGCTTATTAACAGAGCTTAACCATCATGAACAGAAGCACAACACAGGAGAAAAAGGATTTCCAAAAACAATGATGATATCCAAAAGAAAAAAAACTGCAAGGAAGGGCCCAAACCTACAATGGAAGGAGGTCATATGTTGAACAAACTTCACACCAGAGGTACCATGAAGCAACAAGACCAAGGTTTCAAGAGAAATAAAAAGAGATGTCGTCCAATGCTGAGCTGAGACAAGAACTAAATGCAACCTGTAAAAGGACTGCCCAATTTTTTACAGTCAAATGTCCTCTACAATAGGTGCTGCCAAAGATATCATCAAATAGGTACCAATCTCCAATAGTCAATGAACAAAATAGCAACAAGGAAACAATAGCCAAATCCCCTGCTTTGGTCAACAAAACACTTCAAACTAAAAGGGGCCAACAACAAGTGCCAACAAATATGCAAGGGTAAAAATATGAAGAATATGCCAACACTAATATGTCTCCAATCTTCACATAAAAGGAGGAACAAGTTCTGATATCAGCAAAGATCCAGGAACAAAATGGAAAGTAAGTAATCAAAGAACTTCCAACCATCCAAAACTGAGATGGTTCCATAAGCCCCACCAAATACCAATTGAACAAACAATCCCATAAGCAAGAACTCGTACTTGTCTTCAGCCATGTACACCAAACAAATAGAAGGTATAAAGTGGATTGACTTAAAAAACAGAGGTCAATAATCCAATAACCAAATAGGGATATCACAAGTCTTTGCTTGTGATATGAAATGAACTAAAGCCATTACCAAAGGATTTCATATCTTCTAACAACTATATCAAGGTTCCAAAACATACAAATGTAGTGAGAAAACCTTCAACAGTCCACAATACATGTGGCAAGGCTCCAATATCCAAAAAATCAATCCAACACTTTCAAAACTAATCAGCTGAAATGCACAGGAACTGTTGGCAATAACAACAATTATATATCTTCAATAAAGTGCATGTGCTGAAAAACAAAAAAAGAACACAACAAACTGCCTATTATACCACCAGTATATAGGAAGATTGGATTTGATGCAGAAACACAAATTGGGGTACAATTGATGAATGGCAACAACAATCAAACAGAACCTTCACAAAGCATGATGAGAATAAACCAAAACCTACCAAAAAAGTACACAATTGTCCACGCACCACCTTCCAAATTCTCAACAATCAAGATATCTTGAGAAAAGAAAGCAATTGCAGACCCTGAAGTGATTACCAAACACTGAACCGCAAAGACAAAGTGGAGGTTTCCTCATACAGAAGTAGAATGCACCAAAAAGTCATAAACAAATCAATAACTCTAGATCATCAAAATTAACAATTTGAATCTCTAGCTAATCTTCGATAGTCGAAAATACACAATAAATTTTGGAATCAAAGAACCTAACCTTCAAAGAATCTGATAAACTTCATAGACATATCTCAAATTTGTGACTCTTTCACCATCAAAAGTAGAGGAACGAGGATGTTGAATCGTAAAGTGAAACAGAAACAACTATTCGAAGTCGAAATTGTAACTTGTAACTAACTCAAACAAGAAATCAAAGCAGAATTATAACCCTAGGAATTGGGAAAAATGACACAAATAGACATATGTGATAAAATGGAATCGTAAGACCAAACCATAACAAGAATCGATGTAGAAGAACAAAACGAAGAAATTGTTCAAACAACATATAGAAGCAAATGAAACTAGATCAAGATCAAATCATAGACGAATGGATCAAAAGTCAAAACGGACTTTTCAATCTGAAGCAGAATTAGGAACTGGTGACAAGACATCTTACGTTATTCTTAACATGTTTTTCAGTCATATTCAGTAGGTTTTAGCAGCAAAAAGTATGAGTATTAGAGTGATTGCATATAATTTCGGGACTTTTGTAATGTTTTCTATATCTGAGTCCGAAACATAGCAGTTTTAGGTGTTTTTTGAAGTAATTCACGAAGAAATCATGCAAATCGGCAAATCAAGAACACCCGAAGACTTGTGAAGACTTTGGAAAGAACAAGAATGAAGATTCAAGAGGCATCAAGAGACTTTACAATTGGAGGAATTATGTTCCAAAGTTGTAGGGAAAGTTATCTGAAGACGAATACCTAAATCGATGGAAAATCGGAGAAACTGGGCCAGGAAAGTTGCACCATGTGCCTAGAGCATGGCCATTCGCCTAGAGCATGGCTTAGGGTGCACACTCATGTGCCTAGAGCATGGTGTAGGCGCCCCGAGCATCCAAAAACTCAGGGCGCAAGTGTCTTTTCCTGCTTGTTTATGGGTAAAGCCCGTGTTTTTAGCCCAAACCCAGTTAGAAAATCTCACTATAAATACTAGCCTTCCTCATTCGGAATTTTTCGTTCAAAACTGGAGCAGTTCAAGAGGAAGGCATTTCTAGAGTTTCGGATGAGTTTCTATCTTCTCCTTGATTTTCTAGGGTATGTTTTATCTTTAGTAATTTATTTTTAGTTACCATGCATAGCTAAATCTTTTTAGATTAGAGTTCTAAAATGAACCTCAATTTATTTTTGTTGTATATTTATTTAATTTAATGTGGTTTTTATTTTAGTTATTCATTGTTCGCTATTTAGTTTTATTAGGAATTTAGTTTATTTTTGTAGTAGTGCAATCCTAGATTAGATATTTAGGTTGTGACAGGGCCTAATATTGATATTACTATCATGATGCTTATATCTTGCTATTAATATCTATCTGTCTAGTACGTAATTAGTTATAACTAGTGAAAGATACCGAAAGCGAGTTGACCCTAGTAGTAAGTACTTAGGAGGTGACATTATTAATGTTGGGTAAAGTTTGCTTAACCTAGGAGGTAACTAGTTATAATTAAGGAAACAAGTGTCTTCTTGAAGGAAATAAGTTGTAGCCTAGTAGAAACATTCTTTTAGACCCTTGGTAAGGTAGACACTAAGAGGGTTGCCCGTTTGTAGAACTACTAAGAGAGAGAAAGAGAGAGAGTGTGTTATGAGTGTCCTAAGATTCATAGATGGGTAGACCTGCAGGAACCTTAGCCTTCATTGCCTTGAGAAATCTTGGAAAGGCAATATAAAGTCTATGCTTTCAATAACCTTTGAGAGTATAGACCCCACATGTAAGGATCACTGTGTGATCAGCAGGTGCAGCTTGACGACCGGCTAGGTTAGTAACATCCCAACGGCCTCATCACTTGTATAGTCTACCTAGAATAGATAAACGTGACATGACCGTTATTTAATATCCAACATAATAAATAGGGGGGATTCGAAGAATCCTAACCGCTGTTTACTTTTCTGCAACCAATATAGGTAACTTACTCTGTTGCAAACAGATAAAAATTGCAAATCTCTAACCCTTTAACTCTTTTATTTATTTGTCAAACTAAAAATAAGTAACGTGAATTGTTTGGATGAAACGACAATCCATGTGGATATGATACTCTACTTATCACTTTATTACTTAGTAAACGATTTGGTACACTTGTCTAATCTGCTCATCAGGAACTATAATGAAATGCTATGGAAACAGAATCGTGATCGCAAGAACAAGAAGAAACTATATCACAAAAACACGAAACCCTAGTATTTGGGGGAATGCCACAAACGAAATCATAAACTAGACAAAAATTCATAGAACAAGGAAAATGATGCAAAGGAATCAGATGAAATGGAGATAAGGATCAAACACGAAATTGATCGAACACAATTGATTAGAAGAAAAACAAAAATGGAATTCACTTACAGGAAACGAAAATTGACACGAGAAGAAACGAAATTGATCAGAAAAGAATCAAGATAGTGAAACCGAATGAAAGACTTGAAAATAAGAAATTGAATTGAAGAGGAAAAAAACGAACGAGAAAGGAAGCAAGAGAAGGAAAGTGAAACTGATGTGAGAAAATTTGATTTTCTCGAGAAAATGCAGCGGAAAATATCCTTCAAGGTAGATACTAGATTACCTCTGATACCATGTTAGGAAACATGATATTCATGAAGGAATGAGAGAAAACCCAAAGAATCTTTCTATTGATGATAAAAGTGAATATTACAAATGATAAGAGATACATTCTAATGAGGTGGTTACAACTATATATATACTACTATATGATTAATTCTAACTTGTAACTAACTCATACCTTTGATACTATATTCTCATTCTAGGCTAGCTGATGCATAACACCCCGATGTACATTCAAATGATACAATATAATTTCGTCGAATCAAATTTAACGATTATACAATACGGCTTACGACAACTTTTCTCTCTCTTTGATATACCCAATTTCTTTAAGGTCAACCACAAGTTTTTGGTTCAAACTCGACATTACGAATGCAACATTGTTTTATATTTTGAGGGAAAACTTTGTAATTTAGTTCGAAGATTAATTTATGTAGTTGTACACAAAAGTATTAGGTTCACACAAAAAAATATCAACTTCAAACTTAACATTCATAAAATTGGAAAAAATGAGTCATAACATCAGTAATCTCTCTAAATAGTGTTGGGTATTTGAGTATTGGCGTCATTGTTGCTAAAACAAATACTCATGTATGATGTTGGATACGATGTTTCAACATCTTGGCATAGTTTAATGTGCCCTGTTTATGTGGCTTGATTTACACAATCTTTATCATATTAAAGAAACCACGCCTTATTTCTTGTTCACCAAGTATCGTATTTTTGTCCAGAATCAGCTGGGTGATTTGTTTCTAAAATATAGACAATATTTTAGGATTCCTTGGTGGTGTGTTTGGCGGTTCCTAAAGATGTTCCTACTTTTTAGAAGTTACCATATTTGTTTATGATTTGTTACGTGAGATTACATGAAGATTTTATTCACGTGACTTGTGGTCCAAGAGACTTGTGTTTCTAGAAGAAATATATTTTTCAGATTGTGAGCCTTTCTTGTATCACCTTGATACATGTTAAGGACTGTTTATTGAGTTGTAAACTCATGTTCACTACTCCAAAGCTGTGAAGCACAGTGTTAGGTAGTTTGTTTGAAGGTAACTTCATCTTTTTGTTTGTGTTTAAGTCTGATAATCACAGGGGTTGTGATTGACTGTAGGATAGTGAGATGAGATCTCAGATCTAGGAGTTCGTAGGTTGAAATCAATACGGGTATGTCCTAGGTCTAGAGTTGTAAACGAGAAGTTTGCTGATAAACTTAGAATAAGGACTACACTAGTGGATTTCCTTCCTGATTTGGTAGCCCCAGATGTAGGTGAGTTGTGCCGAACTGGGTTAACAAACTCTCTGTGTCTTTTACTTTCTTGTCGTTTATTTTCTTGCACATTTTATGTTTGTTAGCATGATGTTGGAACATTAAACGCAACATCTGTTTTTCTATGTTTCTGGTATTGGAACTTCACATCGAACATCTTCTAACTGACATGTTAGAAATTCAACATCCCTTATATTGCCTTGATTGTTTTCTGCTAGCTCGATGTTAAAACATCTTACTCGACATTTTATTTGTATCCGATGTTGAAACATCGTATAAAACATCTAAAAGCTATCATGCCGGAATTTCAAATAGCAAGTGTTACCACAAGTTCATTTGAGGCTCTTGATACTATGACCGTCTATAGTTTGATGAATTTCTAAAGAAGACTCGAGAGCAACAACACATCAATACTAGTGAGGGAGACGTTGCCTCTCCAACTAAAAATTCAATCGAAGTATTTAAATTGGTCATAACTGCCTCAAGGCCTAGAGTTATTTACAATCCTTAATTTAACTTTTTATCGCCCAATTTAACTTTTGCAATTAACAATCTAAGATATAGTCATATTTGTAATTATAAAATACATTTGTTATTCTTTGACTACTACGTGTCCTTTATAACTAAAAAATGGATCTTAGTTTTATTGCAATTATTAGTTAGTGTGTAATGCTACTATAGTAGTATAATTGGTGAATATTATAACCGAAGAAGATTAACCAGTGCCTTTGGAGCATTGGTTAAGCATCGAATAAAGTAAGTTTTTATTAAAAAGTATTGTAATTATTACTTAATAAAAAGTGACAGTTTATATTTTTAAGACATAAAATTTTATTTATAGATTCTTTAATTAGTGTCTCAAAGACATCGGTTAACGAGACCCATGGTTTATTGAAGCAAATGGTATTGCAAAGCAAAGGCCGATAGGGCTGCTTGGTGAGTAAGTGATATTATGATGCGTTAACACACACACATGCGTGTCTTACGCTTTCATGCCGGTCGAATGTCCCTCACCACGTGACTCCATATGTGTTCTGCAGCTTCAGCCTCACCCTTCTTTGTTCTTTCCCTCTTTCATCACAACCTTTATCTGCCATACTTCTTGTACTTTATTGCACCTCTAGATTCTGAAATAAGGGTGAGTAATTAATGTTACTTAATTCAGTTTATATATATATATATATATATATATATATAAAATTTGCTATGATACACCCACTAGTTTTTATTAAGGTGTGTTTTAATAAAGAAATAATTAAAAAGTTGTTAAATACTCCATCTTAAGGTGAATGTTGCTAAAACACACCTAAAAAATAAGTAGGTGTATGTTAGCAACTCCTATAGGCATTTGCTAGGATACACCCATTTATTTTTTTAGAAGGTATGTTTTAACAAGTTATAACTAAAAAGTAATTAAATACACCTTATATATATATATATATATATAAAATTTGCTATGATACACCCACTAGTTTTTATTAAGGTGTGTTTTAATAAAGAAATAATTAAAAAGTTGTTAAATACTCCATCTTAAGGTGAATGTTGCTAAAACACACCTAAAAAATAAGTAGGTGTATGTTAGCAACTCCTATAGGCATTTGCTAGGATACACCCATTTATTTTTTTAGAAGGTATGTTTTAACAAGTTATAACTAAAAAGTAATTAAATACACCTTAAGGTGTAGCTTACTAAAACACTTCACATAAAAACTAGTGGGTGTGTTCTAGCAAATTCATATATATATATATATATATATATATATATATATATATATATATATATATATATATATATATATATATATATTTGGAAATCGATTGTATAAACAACATTGCTTTCCTAATCAAGCACCGTCAAACTAATCAACACCTTACAAAAGCGTATGAGATTAATTTTGATACATCGTCCTTTTTGAAGAAAAAAAAAATTACCATCCTTCCAATCAATGATAAATCATTATTTATATGATTTTTAAGATACATGCATATAGTTAACACGAGAAAAAATACCAATAAAGTCAAATATTTTTAATGATTTAACGCCTATGAATAATTGATACAGTATAGAAAATCTTTACATTTTTTAACGCATATCAGTTAAATTATTTATGATGTACATATATATAGTCAAGATCGTGACTAATTGTATATGTAATTAATGACTTTTTTTAGAGGATCTAATTAGAAACTTCATTATGATGATAATATGAATTAACATCAACTTGGTTTATATGTAGATATGTTGAGGCCGCATGTGGGGAAAACTTGTTCGAAACAATGATATTTAATTAGCTTAGTCATGGCTTACAAAACTACACGTCTGAATTTGATCCTTGCTAATAAACTATAGGGGAGGCGTAGGGCGTGCTAGACTGCTAGTGTAAGTATGAACGATTCTCGGAAAGAAAATGCTAGTAGTATATTAGGGTCAATATGAGAGAGATTTTGGAGAATTTTTAAGGCAGAATATTGGGGTGTTAAATTTATATTTAATTTTAATGATAATATAAATTAACACTAGTTTGGTGGGAATTAGTGAAGAAAGTAAAAATTGAAACATTTGATAAAAAAATAACTTTTTACTTCGAAAAAGTTAAATACATATCACTTTTCACCCCTTTACTAATACAATATTTCTATATTAATTTTTCAACTAATGTCTCATCGGTATTCTTTAACATTTTTTAAATAACATAGTATGTATTTAAGCACTTCGACCCAACACATCTATAAAACCTTCCAATATTCTGGTATTCAATCATTTTGACCCAACATCTCTAAAATGTTCCTCTACCAAAAAAAAAAGGATAAATTAAATATTATTCCCTCTTTGTCATTTTAGCATTTGTAACATTTATTATTTCTTTCTATTATTATACCTTTATTTGTTGAATTTCAATCAATTTAACTACTTCACTAACTACAATTAATAAGTTGTTTTAGTAAATATTATTAATTCTATTTTTTTAAGGATACCAATTCTATAATTAAAATCGACCGAACCACAATCCAAAAACGACTATTAAGATGAGATCGATGGAGTAATTTTATTAGAGAAATGTTAACAAATGCTCTTAGGGCACTCTTTAAAAACTTTAAATAGTAAATTTTTATGAAAAATTGTGTATTCAATGCATCAAAAATTGAAATGTTAAACTTTTTTAAAAAATAATTTCTTAATTAGAAAATCTTAAAGAGTGGCCTGAAGTCCCTCGTTAAAGAAACTCTTTTTTTTTTAACACAAATTTAAGGATTATACCTTCTTTTTTTTACATAAACCACTTGCGCAAATAGGACATAAAGTTACATATATACCATATCACTGTTGGTACAGAGTGCAGAGAAGCTTGTGGGGGTAATTAATGCAAGCATATGGATGTGTTTCATCTAAGTGAATTCCACTTGACCAATTGGAAATGAAACATGCAGAAGCCAATGTGGGGATCATGAATGTGGTGTCATCAGTAGGTATAGGCAGCACCCCCATTACGGGTAAACTGATGAGGTGCCTTATCAAAATCACGGCAGGTTTGTCTCCTGTTATTTGACCAACACAGTGAGAAAAAGTGTATTGGTTCCCATGTATAAGGGGGGCGCCACCTATGATATATGACCCACACAAAGTGATGTCCTAATCACCCACTTTTCTTTGGGGCATTTCAACCACCTTTGTTTTCCTCAGCTAGTAGTATTAAAAACATAAAATTCGAATAATGGAATGGAATTTTAAAAAAAATATGGGTCCTTTCCTGATTTTTGGTTTTATGTTAAATCTACAAAATCTAACCTCAAATAACGTTGAAAACTACAAGATTGCTCGTTAAAAATTACTTTTAAACCCGATGTCATTTCAAAGCCTTGTAAACTTGCTTTAATACACGGTAAATCATCCCACGTTTTCTCACAAGATAAATGTTATGAACACTCCCTTTTTAACATATTCTTTAGTATCTAGTCTTTTTAGATGAAATTAATGTGGATCACGCTAATTAAACATGAATTTCAATTAAATATTAGGATCCACATTAATTTTATTAAATAAAAGAGTGAATTTTAAAAAATATTAAAAAGAGATTGTTGTTATTACTCATCTTCCTCGTAGATAATTATGGTGTCGTTAACCAAATTACAACATTGGAAAGGACATGTCTTGATAATCATGGTTCCTCACGGAAAGCATGTTCATATATTGCTACATTGTAGCTATGATAGATGTCGCACAAAAGCCATGTGTCTCTAATGGGATGATCAACTTCTAACTCATTCTCACATAACTCTATTGCTTGCTTTCCAAGATGATCATTTTCAATTTTGTTGAAAGATCATATTGTTCTTTGAGGATTCTTCTATTCCCATTGATGATCTTCGGTAAAATGCACATATTTTAAAACAATTACACCCTCCGGTCACTAATATAAGCAAAAAACCATTTTTTGATACATTCGATAAATGAATGTATGTAGTCTTTATTATATGTCACATACATCATTAATTGAATGTATCTAAAAAGTGGATTTTTGCTTATATTAGTGACCGGAGGGTGTATGTTGGAACAATGTTTTTAAAAAATAGTTTTAGTAAAATAAGTTTTCTACCACTCAAGAAATTTCTGGGATGAGTCGCGTACTAGGTCGCTATCTTTAAGACTATTCGTGGCACTGTTCAAATTTGTGCAAGCAGACTAACAACCACGTAGCCTCCAGAATAAAACAGCTCAGTCCAAACTGTATTGTATTTTCTCCTGCATTGTAGGAACTGTTCTAGATATACGCCCTTTATATGGCACTTAGACCACTCAATATGGTACTAGACCACTCTATATGGTACAAGACCACTCTTACTTCTGAAAGGAACAACCGAAGGGACAAAAGTACCGAATGAACTTTTCTAAAGGGATAGAAAAATTAGAGGAGGAAAAGAATAGTTCGTCAACACAAACTAAAGGAGAAAGAAGAGAGAAAAACTCTTTGACAACTCAAGAGAGTTTTTTTGTGAGTAGAAGTGATGAATGAGGGCTCTATTTAAAGGTGAGGAGTTAAAGATGAGTTTCAGATCCAACGACCAAGATCATTTGACCGCTACAAAATTAATGGTTTGACATCTCCTCATAAATAAGCCATAATTGAGAAAGTTAACATGTGAATATTATTTTTTAATTCACATAATAACACGCTATGTGTTCCAACAATCCCCCATTAAATTTAAAAAATGACACGGAAGTTTCTTCTAAGATTATGCATAAGCGAATGTGTCATACGACTTGAACCTTTACGTAGTGATTAAGATTCAGATTTTACTAGAATGACTCGTAGTCTTGAATTCTATCTCTGACATCAAAACACACATAATATTTTCTTAAATGAGCAAATAGTCACTTTAGTCCCTGACTTTGCACCTCGCTATCACATAGGTCCCTGACTCAAGATTAAATACAAACAAGTCCCTGACTCTACACTTCTGTTATCACTTTAGTCCCTGACGTTAAAAAAATATGTTAAGTGATGATGTGACACGCTGACAAGGAGTATGACGTGTCACAGAGACTAAAGTGAAAGTAAAAAATGGTCAATTTGGTCCCTGAATCGAAAGTCAATATCCTCAATTTACTGTTAGATCTCTGACTGAATATACTTACTGTCAGTTAGGTCCCTGAATCAAAAATCAATATCATCAACTTACTGTTAGGTCCCTGACTGTGTATACTTACTATCAGTTAGGTCCCTAACAGTAAAAATGAAATTTCACTAACTGACAGGGACCTAACTGACAGGGAAATTTCCTTTTTACTGTCAGGGACCTAACTGACAGTAAGTATACACAGCTAGGGACCTAACAGTAAGTTGATGATATTGATTTTCGATTCAGGGACCTAACTGTCAGTAAGGATATACAGTCAGGGATCTAACAGTAAATTGAGGATATTGATTTTCGATTCAGGGACCAAAGTGACCATTTTTTACTTTTATTTTAGTCCCTATGACACGTCATACTCCTTGTCAGCGTGTCACGTCATCACTTAACAGAATTTTTTAACGGCAGGGACTAAAGTGATAACGGAAATGTAGACTCAGGGACTTGTTTGTATTTAATCATGAGTCAGAAACTTATGTGACAGTGAAGTGCAGAGCTAGAGACTAAAGTAACTATTTAATCTTTCATAAATGTATTCTAAAAAGCTTGAACATTAAAGGTCTTGTACGTCAATGAACGCTCTAGAAATTTTGTTTAAAATTCCAATTATAAAAATCTAATTTGCACATGAATTTGTTTTTTTGGACAATGGAATCCGTTTTCCCACTTGATATCACGATTCCTCGTGAATTTATCTGATTTGATAAGAGCATGTGTTCCACTATGCTTATGGATTCGTGGCAGATAACTGTTTAGACAATTTGGTTGGTCAATCGCCATAATTTATGGGTAGAATCTTTTTGTTTTCTTTTTCACATGTTCAATGTCTTTTCAATATTCATACGACGGGAGAGAGAATTCAATATCATTCTTTGGTTGAATTTTTTGTATGCATCGATTATGTAAATGTATTTATATTATATTCTCCTTCCGTTTTAAAATGAGTACCATTTTAACCAAAAAAATTATTTTAAAATAAATATTATTTTCAGTTTTCAATGCATTAATAACTTTTTCTTTTTAATTGTATCCTTCAATTAATACTATGTTACAATACTTCTAAAATATTATTTTTTCTTTAATGAAAAACAAACTAATAGTTAATTAAAATAATTTAGTAAAATTGCTATAATATTTTACTATTTTATTCTATTTTTTAATACGTGTGTAATTAACTAAAGCGTCGTTCAAGGAGAGAGTATATTTTTATAATAGAAGTAAAGTACAGAACAATGATGGTTAAATAACTTGGGATATTGTTCGGTATTGACAGGAAATAAAATTTATTACTAGACATAACACTTGACAATTGACTAGGATATATAGAGTAGACAAGTTACTGAGCTACGTACTTTTCTCTGAAACGAGACATGTGAGAAACACATGGAAGCGCAGTGCAAAACTCTGGCGAGGTAAACAAGGCATGGCTCATCCAAATGCTGCATGCATTTTAGTATACTTAATCAGCTTGGAATATTGTTTAAAAAATCTATAAATAATTTTTTTTTATAATATGAGTTATTATTTTTTATCAAATTATTATTACACAATTTTTATAAAAATTTATTTGTTTTCTTGTTTAGCCAATATTCCTGAGACACTATTTAACATTCTTCATTGATCAAATATAATTGATTTAAGAAGGTTAATCATGGAATTATGGTGGTAATATATATTCTTATTATAGTAGTAGATTAAAAAGTTTGGTTACTATTGACAATAAATCGTATCTTTTTTGTTTAATAATAATTATGTAAATTATGTGCCAAATTTATAACCCCTTCAATTTAAAATATGTCAAAATTTAATATAATATATCAAAACACTATTACTTAATTTTTTTAAAATTAAAACATAAAAGAAACTATTGTACCCTGGTACGACCTTTAAACCTTAAATACGTATCTACATTGGTTTAATGTGTGGTCCGGTTCTGAGTATCTTTGTAACACCCTAATTTTCCGTCTTAAAAATTTCATTAAATAAATCACATAAATCAGAGTGCTTCTCAAAGGAGTGTCACATTTCTTCTTTAAAAACAACTTAGATAATAATTTATCAAATTACAAAAACATTCAGTTAAGCAGCGGAATTCAAATAGTCTCATCTCTTAAATGGTCTTGGCTTAAAAGCCATCAAACGTCTCAAAAACATTAATGTTTCAACATCACTGAAAGTCAACATTTAATCAAACATGATACATAAAGGAATAGACTCTACAAAAGACCCCATCCCGTTACGTATCAGAGCAACCCTACTTCACACAGACTCCTCGCATCAACGCATCTAAGACTGGGTATGTAACACTCTAATTTCTATTTTGTGGTTTGTGGTGATTTTTAGTTGATTTTGGTGTGCTTGGTGTATTTTACTTGAATTTATAAATGATATATGAAATAATTGGTGTGTTATTATTTATTATGATTATTTGTGATATTTTATGAAAATAGGAGAAATAATATTTATATAATTGAATTAAAGGGTTTAATTGAAATTATTAGAATTAAGAAGGGATTAAGGAGAAATTAATAGAATTTAGTGGGGGAGAGTAAAGAGTAAAAAGGAGTTACCCTTTGGTTGGTAAGAGTAGGAAAGAAAGAGTCAGACAGGCAATAGTACGTATCAAAAAAAAGAGAAAAGTAGACTTTTTGGGAGAAAGTGAGAAGAGCCAAGAGCCAAGGGGAATTGCTAGGATTGCTGTAGAATTTGCTTATTTGAGGTAAGGGTGGGTTTATGATTCAATTGCCAATGTATATATGTATGTTTTTATGATTTTGCATTGAAATTGTTGTTTCTGGTTTAGGTTTTATGAATATGATAAAATGCTAAATTTTGATGATTGGTGTTGTTGATTCTGTTTATCTGAGTTATTTTGATGCTTTGGTGAGAAGTGAACCCATAAACCTTATTCTAAAATCATTTTGGGTGATTGGGGAATCAAAAATGGGATTTTTGGATGATATAGGGTTAGAAAATCGTAGGTTGGATTTCTGCCCAGATGAGCACTCGCTCAAGCGAAGTACCCTTCGCTCAAGCGAGCAACAATTTGCCACGCCCAGTTTGGATTTTAGCCGCTCGCTTAAGCGAGCCACGAGCGAACCAGGAGCGAATGAAAACCCAACCTTCGTCATTTGCGTCGCTTAAGCGAGATTCCCGTCGCTTAAGCGAGAGACGCCCAGGATAGTGCATTTAGCCTGTTCGCTTAAGCGAACCAGAAGCGAACCAGAAGCGAGGAAAACTCTAACTTACGTGTTTTGACTCGCTCAAGCGAGATGTTGCTCGCTTAAGCGAGCTGGGTCCTGTGCGACCCAAAATGTGATTTTTCTAAGGTGTTCTAAACCCAAACCTAAGCTTTCTAAATGGTTTATTGGATTTTTAGAGAATTTTTGGAGTGATAAAATTGTAGATTGGAGATGTTTATGATACATTTACGAATGAATCTTATATGAAATGAAATGAACTATACTATGCTAAGTTGAAATTGTTCATGGTGTTGTGGTGTGATTGAGTCTAGTTGGGGAGGTGTCCTAGTTGGTGTTGTCGTTGGTTGCATGGTGAAAATGCACCACTTTTCTGTTGTAGGGTTGTATGTAGATATACACCTTGAGTCTCATAACTCATTTGCATTGGTGGGGGCTCATGCCCCGGAATGTTTATACATTCAACTGGTGAGGGCTTATGCCCTGGAATGCTAGTCATTCACTTTGGTGAGGGCTTATGCCCTGGGATGCTTTAACCATCCATTTGGTGGGGGCTTATGCCCCGGAGTGTTTAGCACTCAACGCGCGTAGTTGGTACCACATTTGCATAATGCATTGGTCGTTAATGGAGTCTTGCATTAGAAGTTAAGGTGTGAGTTGTTGTTGGTGAGGTGTCACCACAAGCGGTGTTGTTGTCGGTGTTGTTAATTAAGGTGAAACTAAATGTTATCTGTTGAATTGTTATTGAAGACTGTTGATGATTATGGTGATGATAAATGTTCTTGGTTATGTTGTTTTCAATATAACTTGATGAACTATATATATATATATATATATATATATATATATATATATATATATATATTGCTTTTGTTTTGTGAACTCACCCCTTCTGCTGGAATTGCCGCCTCGTGGGCAAGTGCAGGTAGCGATGGATAGATAGGAGTCGGCTCATTGTGTCGTAGGCTCTGATACGTAACGGGATGGGATTTAATGTTTTATAATTTCATTCCTTTATGTATCATTTTTACTTGGAGAATTGTTGGATAATTATTTGAATAATGTTGGAGAATATTTTATTGGTGAGGCCTTTGTGCCAGACATGTTGATGTATGAGAAAATTTTGAGATGAATTTATGATAATTATTCCGCTGCAGACTATTTAATAAAGATGTTGTTTGGAGGATTATTTAAATAGTTTTATGTTTCTATTTAAATAAATTATTTTTGAAATATGCATGTAATACTCCGTTGATTGTTGATTAACTCTGATGTTTGGATATTATTATATCATTTTGGGAAACGGGGTGTTACAGGGTACCTGCACTTGCCCACAAGGCGGCAATTCCAGCAGAAGGGGTGAGATTCACAACAATAATATTAATATATCAATCAAACGTCAAGATTAACAATTATAAATCCAACTCATCACATATACATTATAGCACATCATCACATCATCATAAGCATCATCTTAACAACATCACATCAAGCATCAACATCTCAAAACATCATCTCATATATGTCACAAATGACTCGACTAAATGCAACACCTAACGTCTCAACATCATGCATGTGGTACCATATGATTATAGCATTAATATGCTTCACCGTCGCTTTGAGCAAATGCTCCACCGTCGCTTTGAGCATAAAGCTCCACCGTCTCATATATATGCAAATGCATGGACTCGTCGTTTAACAACTTAATACACCGTCTCAAGACCATCATTCATAATACAAAACTGACACATGCAGGTATAATAGTTACATGGCAGAACATCATCTCATTAATCATATACATCGCAACACGTATCTTCATCATAATCACATATCATCATATTTAACCATCACTTATATTCAACCATATATCATTTATCAACAGCTCAAGTAAATCATTAGCAATCATCTTTACAGAATACATTAAAGGGTATAAAACCTCACCAACACTACCCAAAGAGCTCCTCTCAAAGTCCCATGCGAACAGATCGCAAAACAACAAACGGTTCAGGAAGGCACTAACTCGCCACGGCGAGTACATCTGCTCGCCACAGGCGAGTACTCACATCAGCTCACTCGCCAAAGGCGAGTTGGGGGCGAGCTGGAGGCGAGAAATCCTGGGTGCTTCGGCCTTTTTGACATTTTCACCAAAAATCCTCATTTTTAAGCTCTCTAAATCCAATTTGACCAAACCAACTTCACAGGTCATCTCTATAAATATAAGGGCACTCAAAACCATCTAAAGTTTGGCAAAAATCCTAAGTTTAAGGGTCAAGCTCGCCACGGAGAGCTATACTGCTCGCCTCGCGAGCAACCAAGGGTTACTCGCCACGGCGAGTGATCACTCGCCACAGGCGAGCGATCTCAGAATCACTACGGGTTCAGCCCTAATCACACCAATTCATCCCAAAACTCACATGTTAAGCCTCTAATTCATCAGCAATATCATCCTAGGGAATAATATAGGTTCTGTACGCAGTTCTACAGCCTTATAGCTCAATCTATCATCAATTCATCACAAATTCACCAAAACCCTAGTTCATAAAACCTATCTCAATTCCTCTCAAACTCTATGCCAATCAATAACAGATGATTCACAATTAAGATTATTGAAGTTAGGCTCACCCTTACCTGGAAAATTGTGCAGAATTGGAACCTAGCTTCTCTTCTCTCTTGAACCGTTCTTCTTCTCTTTTTCCAAAGTCTGTACGCGTTTCACAAAACTTTCCTCTCTTAACCTACTTCTCTTATATACTCCCTCACAACTTAATTAATTCTCTCTTAACCCACACAACTCTTCTTAATTATAAATATAACCCCATCTCTTAAAATTCTATATTTTTCCAACAAATCTATTTATTTACCAAATAAATATCCATATAAACATCACTTATATTATTTTATTAAACAATAAAATAATAACACGTCACACGTCACAGATACGTCACAAATACGTCACAAAATCATCAAAATCCATATAATATATAAACATATACCATATCATCTAATAAAATAATTAAATAATTAAAGAGGGCGTTACAACTCTCCCCCTCTTAAAGGATTTTCGTCCTCGAAAATTTACCTCGCTCAAACAACTCTGGATAGGATTCCAGCATCTTACTTTCTAGCTCCCAAGTCAAGCTTTCACCCGTCGCTCCGTCCCAAACAACTCTCACAAGAGGTATCTCCTTGCCTCTCAACGTCTTTGTCTTTCGATCATCAATCCTCACGGGTAAGGTCTCAATCGTAAGGTTGTCCCTAACTTGCACATCATCGCTTTGGATCACATGAGACGGATCCGGAACATACTTCCTCAGCTGAGATACATGAAAAACATCATGTAAATTCGACAAGTGCGGTGGTAATCCAACACGATACGCCACCGGCCCAATCCTCTCTGAAATCTGATACGGACCAATAAACCTCGAAGTCAACTTCTTCGATTTCAAAGCACGTCCAACACCCGTCATAGGAGTCACTCTCAGGAACACATGATCCCCCTCTTGGAACTCAAGGTCCTTTCTACGCTTATCATGATAACTCTTTTGTCGACTCTGCGACGCTTTCATCTTTTCTTGGATCATTCTCACCTTCTCAGTAGTCTGTTGAACGATCTCTGGTCCTAAGACCACTCTTTCACCCGACTCAAACCAGCACAACGGAGTCCTGCATCTCCGACCATACAAAGCCTCAAACGGTGCCATCCCAATACTTGAATGGTAACTGTTGTTGTACGTGAACTCTATCAATGGAAGATGACTATCCCAAGCTCCTCCCTGCTCAAGTACACAAACCCTCAACAAGTCCTCCAACGACTGAATCGTCCTCTCCGACTGACCATCTGTTTGCGGATGATAAGCCGAACTCAACCTCAACTGAGATCCTAACGCTTCTTGCAAACTCTTCCAAAATCGAGAAGTAAATCTTGGATCTCTATCAGATACGATGCTCGAAGGAACACCATGCAGCTTAACTATCTCTCTAACATAAATCTCCGCCAACTGAGCCACAGGAAAAGTAATGTTAATTGGTAGAAAGTGAGAAGACTTCGTCAATCTATCAACAATTACCCAAATAGCATCGTTCCCTCTAGGGGTATTGGGCAAACTCGTCACAAAATCCATGGATATACTATCCCATTTCCATTCTGGCACATCTAAAGGTACCATCATACCAGTCGGCTTCTGATGCTCAATCTTCGACTTTTGACAAATCAAGCAAGAATACACAAATTGTGCCACATCGCGTTTCAAACCAGACCACCAAAACAACCTCTTTAAGTCATGATACATCTTCGTAGCTCCCGGGTGAATACTCAAGCTACTTCTATGACTCTCTTCAAGAACCATCTTCTTAATCTCTTCATTGTCAGGAATGCAAATCCTACCTCGGAATCTCAACACTCCTTGATCATCGACCTTAAAGTCACCATCCACAGTCTCATTATTAGCAATCAACAAGTCTACAAACTTGACATCTTCTTTTTGTGCTTCTTTGATATGCTTCAGGAATTCATTATCAATTCTCAACATTCCCAGTTTTATGCTCTGAGGTGTTCTTACACACACCAAACTCAAGTCTCTAAACTGTTCTAACAACTCAAATTCTTTCACCATAAACGCGGACATATGCACAGTTTTCCTACTCAGGGCGTCTGCAACCACATTTGCTTTATCAGGATGGTAATTCAAACCAAAATCATAATCTTTAAGTAACTCAAGCCACCTCCTCTGCCTCATATTCAACTCCTTCTGATCAAATAAATATCTCAAACTCTTATGTTCACTGAATACTTCAAACCTTGAACCATATAAGTAATGTCTCCATATTTTCAATACGAAAACTACAGCTGCCAACTCTAAGTCATGCGTCGGATAATTCTTCTCATGAATTCTCAATTGTCTTGAAGCATAAGCTACTACCTTACCATCTTGCATAAGCACACCTCCTAAACCCAACTTGGACGCATCACAATACACCACAAAAGGTTCATCGGGCTTTGGCAAAATCAAAACTGGAGCCGTCGTCAGGCGCTTCTTCAATTCATTGAAACTATTCTCACAATGTACATCCCACACAAAAGACTTACCCTTACACGTCAACTGCGTTAACGAAAAAGCCAATTTAGAAAATCCTTCTATAAACCTCCTGTAATAACCAGCTAGTCCCAAAAAGCTTCTAATCTCCGTAACCGACTTAGGAGTCTCCCATTGCGATACCGCTTTGACTTTCGACGGGTCAACCGCGATACCATCACCAGAAATAACATGGCCAAGAAAACTTACTTCGTTTAGCCAGAAATCGCACTTAGACAGTTTAACATACAACTTCTTTTCCTTCAACACTTGCAATACAATCTTCAAATGCTCTGTATGCTCAGCTTCAGTCTTAGAATAGATCAGAATATCATCAATAAAAACCACAACAAATTGATCCAAGTACTCATGAAAAATTCTGTTCATATATTCCATAAACACACCAGGCGCATTAGTAACACCGAAGGGCATCACCTTATATTCATAATGACCATAACGCGTCCTAAAGGCCGTCTTCTGCATATCTTCATCCTTCACCTTAATCTGATGGTAACCTGACCTCAAGTCAATCTTGCTAAATACCTTTGCACCCACTAACTGATCCATCAAGTCGTCAATTCTCGGAAGTGGATACCTATTCTTGATCGTCACTTTGTTTAGTTGTCTGTAATCAATGCACAGTCTCATACTACCGTCTTTCTTCTTCACAAGTAACACTGGAGCTCCCCATGGTGAAACACTAGGTCTCACAACCTTCTTCTCAAGCAAGTCTTCCAACTGTTTCTTCAACTCTGCTAACTCAGAAGCAGACATACGATAAGTTGCCATCGATACCGGCTTCGTTCCAGGAACAAGGTCAATAGAGAACTCAACTTCTCTCTCCGGAGGCACATCTGGAATCTCATCAGGGAAAACTTCAGGAAATTCTTTCACAACAGGCAGCCCATCAATTACAGCTTGGTTCTCTAAAGATAACGAAGCCATCAGCAAAAACATCAACATCCCATCACGTTCTAGTTGCTTCAGCTGCTTAGTAGATAGAAACTCTGCGCCCCACTCTTCTTCGACAGAAGAAAAATGCACCGTCTTTCTAAAACAGTTGATAAGAACTCGGTTGTACTCTAGCCAGTTCATACCCAGAATCACATCCATACCACTTAAAGGTAGGCACACTAAATCCATCACAAAGTCACGACCAAACATAGATAAAGGACAATTTACACATACGAGAGAAGTAGTCACCAAACCCTTAGCTGGAGTCTCGACAACCATCTCTCCATTCATATCAGAAACATCAAGACCCAAAGCAGAAACACAATCTAAAGCAACAAAACTGTGCGTAGCACCAGTATCAATAATAGCAACTAAAGGAGTATTATTAATATAGCAAGTACCTCTGATCAAACGATCATCATTCTCAGTCTGAGTGCCACTCAATGCAAACACCCTCCCGGTAGTCTTAGTCTTCTTGGGTTGCTTACACTGCGAACCAATGTGTCCTTGCTCATTGCAGTTGAAACACACAACATCATCAAACTTGCAGTCACTAGTGATATGCCCTTTTTGACCACAACGGTAGCACCTCTTCACCTCAACAGTACATGCATTGCTCTTATGGTCTTTCTCGCCACAAGTGTAACAAGTAATCTCAGCAGGAGCAGTCTTCTTCTGGGGCCTCCTCTCATCATTCACTCTTTGCTTCCCTTTATCTCTAGGGGCATCATAAGGTTTAGGGCGACTCTGCTGGCCCTTAGCTTTCCTATCATTCACTACCTTGTAGTGAGCCTTCGTATCCTCCTCATATATTCTGCAGCTACTCACTAACTCAGAGAAGTTGCGGATCTTCTGATAACCAATGGCTCGCTTGATGTCAGCACGCAAGCCATTCTCGAACTTTATACACTTCGAAAATTCAGCCGTCTCAGGAGTATAATGCGGGTAAAACTTCGCCAGCTCCACAAACTTTGCCGCGTATTCCGTCACCGACATGTTTCCCTGCTTGAGCTCCAGAAATTCTATCTCTTTCTTCCCACGAACATCCTCTGGGAAGTATCTGTTAAGGAACTCCCTCGTGAAAACAGCCCACGTCACCACAACTCCATCTTGCTCCAAAATAGGTAGGAGACTAACCCACCAATCATCAGCCTCCTCCGCGAGCATATGCGTGCCAAAACGCACCTTCTGCACATCGTCACACTGCATGACTCTGAAGATTCTCTCCACTTCCTTGAGCCATGTTTGAGCCCCATCTGGATCATAGCGCCCCTTGAAGGTAGGCGGGTGATTCCTCAGAAAGGTCTCCAACATCCTAGTTCCGTCATTTCCACCAGCATTGTTCTGATTACCCACAACATTAGCCATTGCTTCCAAAGTGTAACACCCCGTTTTCCCAACATAAAAATTCCTTAACAATTATCAGAGTATGCAAACACAACAACGGGATATTACATGAAACATAATCCAAAACAATTAAATAATAATTTATTTAACCAATTCACTTCAAAACTTTGCAGCGGAATTATTACTAAAAATTCATAAACGTTTGGCACGCAGGCCCCATAAATCATCTCAAATATTAGCAAGGAACATCAAATACACGTAAAGAATGAAGCATGCATAAGACAACCCCATCCCGTTACGTATCAGAGCGACCTAGACAACACGGTGAGGTAAGGCCACTCACGAACCACCTGAACACTAAGCACGATCACCTGCACTTGCCCACAAGGCGGCAATTCCAGCAGAAGGGGTGAGATTTCATAACAAAATAATATTAATAAACATAATTTAGAATAACAACTAACATCAAACATCATTAGCATTCTTGCATAATTTAATAACAAATAGCACGTAATCACATAATCTATTTCATGTCATCTTTAAACAAGTAGCATAGATAAACAACACTTATCTCGTAATCATACATTCATTCTTTATCAACATCATGACATCATAAATATGACCATGCGACAATGCTCTTAGACTCCTTATATGCATGTGGTACCAAACTTCATCATAAGTATTAATATACTTTTAAACGTGCGGAGGACAAAGCTCCTATTAAACGTGCGGAGGACAAAGCTCCTATCATGGTGAGGACTAAGCTCAATGTATGCTATGCATGGACTCAATTCAAAACAACATTTATCCTTAATCACCTTATCAACATCAATCCAAGAAATTGGAGCCAAACAACAACTTATCATCATATATACATATATATCATACGTCTTCAGTTTAATAACATCAGCAGCATAATTCAAATCACAGGAACAGAATGATATCATTATATCAATTACAACCCAAGGCAACATAAACTTTATCATAATTGCACAAGTATAATACTTTAATCCTTACTTAAAATTCACACATAACTACTCAGCTCTGAACTCTTCATCCTCAACATTACTAACAGGTCTCAGTAGCCCTAAGGGGGGAAGTCCTCTCCTAATCCAACGTACGAACAGGTCGCACAACTCTCAAACACCGCATTTTGGTAGTGTTCGCGAGGCGAGTGGGTTAGCTCGCCGTGGCGAGCTGCCAGAAGCAACTCGCGAGGCGAAGGGAAGTGCTCGCTATGGCGAGCTGCCAGGGGCAACTCGCGAGGCGAGGATAAGTACTCGCCGTGGCGAGTGATGAAGCTCATCACTCGCGAGGCGAGGATCACTGCTCGCCGTGGCAAGCGATGAATTTCGCTGCGGCCAGAACTGCTGTTTCCTCAAAATCCTACGATTCACATGGTTCTAAGCCTTCTTTTTATTCCAGAATTCATCCTAAACATATTCTAACGTCTAGGAACACTTTCTACATCAATTAAACCTATTCCAACCGTTAATTCATCAAATTCTAGGGTTTTGACCTAGTTTTCTCATTCTCTTAACTCAATCCTAATCCTTGTTAATTGCTATCAGAACTATGCTAATCAATATTAAAGAGTTATTAGTCCCACCCTTATCTGGTTAGAAGCAGAAATCGCAGGTCTCACTCTTCTCTTCTCCTTCACGTGTGCGTGCGTTTTCTCTCTTTCTGTTTCCAAAGTCTGAAAGCGTTACTGACTCCTAACCCTAGTTGCCTTATTTATACTGCCAACAAATCTTATCTTATTTACTCTTTCTCCCACATAACTCTCTAAAATCCAAAACTAACCCATAACTAAATATTTTATTTTCTTTTCAAATCTTATTTTATTTAACAATAAAATAAGTCTCTTAACCTTATCCTTAGCATTATATCTTACCACAAAATCATCTCAAGCATAACAAATCACATCGAAACATATCAAAACACTTATATATTATATAAATATAATATAATCACCTAAACTTGATTTAAATAAATAATAAAACGAACGTGGGCGTTACACAAAGCAGCAGCAAGAGCAGCATCGTTTCTACCAGCCATCATAGTTCTCTGGAAACAAACATAAGTCAGAATAATACAATAATACTATTCTAACTCTAAGACAACGTCACTCGACTCTCTACTTGGCCGGACGGACCGACCTGCTCTGATACCAATTGTAACACCCCAATTTCCCGTCTTAAAAATTTCATTAAATAAATCACATAAATCAGAGTGCTTCTCAAAGGAGTGTCACATTTCTTCTTTAAAAACAACTTAGATAATAATTTATCAAATTACAAAAACATTCAGTTAAGCAGCGGAATTCAAATAGTCTCATCTCTTAAATGGTCTTGGCTTAAAAGCCATCAAACGTCTCAAAAACATTAATGTTTCAACATCACAGAAAGTCAACATTTAATCAAACATGATACATAAAGGAATAGACTCTACAAAAGACCCCATCCCGTTACGTATCAGAGCAACCCTACTTCACACAGACTCCTCGCATCAACGCATCTAAGACTGGGTACCTGCACTTGCCCACAAGGCGGCAATTCCAGCAGAAGGGGTGAGATTCACAACAATAATATTAATATATCAATCAAACGTCAAGATTAACAATTATAAATCCAACTCATCACATATACATTATAGCACATCATCACATCATCATAAGCATCATCTTAACAACATCACATCAAGCATCAACATCTCAAAACATCATCTCATATATGTCACAAATGACTCGACTAAATGCAACACCTAACGTCTCAACATCATGCATGTGGTACCATATGATTATAGCATTAATATGCTTCACCGTCGCTTTGAGCAAATGCTCCACCGTCGCTTTGAGCATAAAGCTCCACCGTCTCATATATATGCAAATGCATGGACTCGTCGTTTAACAACTTAATACACCGTCTCAAGACCATCATTCATAATACAAAACTGACACATGCAGGTATAATAGTTACATGGCAGAACATCATCTCATTAATCATATACATCGCAACACGTATCTTCATCATAATCACATATCATCATATTTAACCATCACTTATATTCAACCATATATCATTTATCAACAGCTCAAGTAAATCATCAGCAATCATCTTTACAGAATACATTAAAGGGTATAAAACCTCACCAACACTACCCAAAGAGCTCCTCTCAAAGTCCCATGCGAACAGATCGCAAAACAACAAACGGTTCAGGAAGGCACTAACTCGCCACGGCGAGTACATCTGCTCGCCACAGGCGAGTACTCACATCAGCTCACTCGCCAAAGGCGAGTTGGGGGCGAGAAATCCTGGGTGCTTCGGCATTTTTGACATTTTCACCAAAAATCCTCATTTTTAAGCTCTCTAAATCCAATTTGACCAAACCAACTTCACAGGTCATCTCTATAAATATAAGGGCACTCAAAACCATCTAAAGTTTGGCAAAAATCCTAAGTTTAAGGGTCAAGCTCGCCACGGCGAGCTATACTGCTCGCCTCGCGAGCAACCAAGGGTTACTCGCCACGGCGAGTGATCACTCGCCACAGGCGAGCGATCTCAGAATCACTACGGGTTCAGCCCTAATCACACCAATTCATCCCAAAACTCACATGTTAAGCCTCTAATTCATCAGCAATATCATCCTAGGGAATAATCTAGGTTCTGTACGCAGTTCTACTGCCTTATAGCTCAATCTATCATCAATTCATCACAAATTCACCAAAACCCTAGTTCATAAAACCTATCTCAATTCCTCTCAAACTCTATGCCAATCAATAACAGATGATTCACAATTAAGATTATTGAAGTTAGGCTCACCCTTACCTGGAAAATTGTGCAGAATTGGAACCTAGCTTCTCTTCTCTCTTGAACCGTTCTTCTTCTCTTTTTCCAAAGTCTGTACGCGTTTCACAAAACTTTCCTCTCTTAACCTACTTCTCTTATATACTCCCTCACAACTTAATTAATTCTCTCTTAACCCACACAACTCTTCTTAATTATAAATATAACCCCATCTCTTAAAATTCTATATTTTTCCAACAAATCTATTTATTTACCAAATAAATATCCATATAAACATCACTTATATTATTTTATTAAACAATAAAATAATAACACGTCACACGTCACAGATACGTCACAAATACGTCACAAAATCATCAAAATCCATATAATATATAAACATATACCATATCATCTAATAAAATAATTAAATAATTAAAGAGGGCGTTACAATCTTGACCTTGAGTGTAACGAACTAGATCGAGTATATGTATACTATATATAGGGCTGAAAATGAATCGAGTCGAACCGAACTCGTCTGAGCTCGACTCGACTCGATAAGAATTGGTTCAGCTCGAAACTCGGCTCGAGTTTGACACGGACTTTTTTTTCAGCTCGAATTCGGCTCGTTTAAAGTTCACGAACAGTTTGGTTCAGCTCGATAGGTTCAGTTCATATGTTCAAATCAACATAACTCAAAAGTTAATTTTTTTATCAAAATTTATAGATCTTTTATTTATATTGTTGACAAAAAAATGAGGAATGTCATCAAAGAAATCCTATAAAAGAAATCTTGTATAAATAGTTAATGACTTTTATGCAATGAAAATGAAACAACTAGATTATATAATTACTTTGCATTGTAAACGACCTGCAAATTTACCACTTAGAGTAAGGAAAAAACAATGAAACAACATACTGCCGATAATAATTCATCTGAACATCATTCATTTGGCTTATAAACATACTAAGCTAAACATAAATAGGGAAAGTATCATTTTTACCAAAATAATAACATCAAAATCCAACAGGAGAGATCATGGTCAAATATTCAAAAAGAAGGAAAAACTACCGTTTATTTTTATGCTACACTACCAATAGAATCCAAGAATCTCAAAACGAAACCACAAGATGAGAAATGAACTGACAAAACAAAAGTAAACATACACAAAATTTTGGATTATAAACAAATAGAGCAATGTTTTTCCCTTTTAGGTAGAAACTTGCTTATCTTTCTATACTTGTTTAATTCATGACGGTTACCATTGTTGCACATCAAAGGAGAACATAAGTTTTTTGTTTCGGTGGACAATAGAAAATGGAGTGAATAGTCAAAAACCCCCCCGAAATTACAAGTTTCGTCAATTACCCCCTCGAAATTCACAAAATATCAATTGCCCCCCCCCCCCCCCCCCCCCCCCGAAATTACATAACGTCAGTCAATTTCGTCCTTCTGTTAAGTTGTTCCGTTAAAGGTGAGGATGTGGCTATTTGATGCTGACGTGTCACTACTTGCTGGCAGGGGGGTAAATGACTTAATGTGAAAAGTTACTTTTAATACTTTTTTATTATTTTCCCCCCAATTACATCCCCAATTTCACCCTTGCAGTTCCAAAATAACAAACCTTTGCTGTTCCAAAAAAAAAAGCTGTCCTTTTCTCTCCCATTCAACCGTGTACACCAAAAGTCACCGGAACCACCGTAATCGTCGTCGTTATGCTCGTCGCCGTCGTCTAAATCTGTGTTTGCTCGCGTTTGTTCTTGCTCGTGTCACCGTCGCCGTTCTATCACCGTAAGGCAACACGTTCGAAAGGTACACTTCTCATAAGTTCTTAACTGTGTTGCTCTGTTTTTGCTTTGAAAAAACCTACGAAAATGGTGAAAATCTTACTGTTTTATATCTTAATCTTACCGTTTGAATGAGTTTGCATGTTAAAGATTAGATTTTTTTACAAATAAGGTTGATATGGAAATGATCTCTTTTACCATTTTAATCATCCTATTATTGTTTATATGTGATATTATAGCATTTAAATGTTATTAATTTCTTTGATTTTGCATGTTTATCAGATGTTTGTTTTTTTAGGGTTAAGCTGTTATTATTCTGATTGAATGTTATTTTTCTGGATGTATAGGATGAATGGGGACATATTGTAACGCTCTCTTTAATTATTTTATTATTTTATTAGATGATATGGTATATGTTTATATATTATATGGATTTTGATGATTATGTGACGTATTTGTGACGTGTGACGTGTTATTATTTTATTGTTTAATAAAATAATATAAGTGATGTTTATATGGATATTTATTTGGTAAATAAATAGATTTGGTGGAAAATTATAGAATTTTAAGAGATGGAGTTATATTTATAATTAAGAAGAGTTGTGTGGGTTAAGAGAGAATTAATTAAGTTGTGAGGGAGTATATAAGAGAAGTAGGTTAAGAGAGGAAAGTTTTGAGAAACGCGTACAGACATTTGGAGAAGAGGAAAAGTCACGTGAAGAGAGAAGAGAAGCTAGGTTCCATTTCTGCACAATTTTCTAGGTAAGGGTGAGCCTAACTCCATTAATATTGATTGTAAATCATCTGTTATTGATTGGCATAGAGTTTGAGAGGAATTGAGACAGGTTTTATGAACTAGGGTTTTGGTGAATTTGTGATGAATTGATGATAGATTGAGTTATAAGACTGTAGAACTGCATACAGAACCTAGATTATCCCCTAGGATGATATTGCTGATGAATTAGAGGCTTAACATGAGAGTTTTGGGATGAATTGGTGTGAATGGGGCTGAACCCGTAGTGATTCTGAGATCGCTCGCCTGTGGCGAGTGATCACTCGCCGTGGCGAGTAACCCTTGGTTGCTCGCAAGGCGAGCAGTATAGCTCGCCGTGGCGAGCTTGACCCTTAAACTTAGGGTTTTTGCCAAACTTTAGATGGTTTTGAGTGCCCTTATATTTATAGAGATGACCTGTGAAGTTGGTTTGGTCAAATTGGATTTAGAGAGCTTAAAAATGAGGATTTTTGGTGAAAATGTCAAAAAGGCCGAAGCACCCAGGATTTCTCGCCTCCAGCTCGCCCCCAACTAGCCTTTGGCGAGTGAGCTGATGTGAGTACTCGCCTGTGGCGAGCAGATGTACTCGCCGTGGCGAGTTAGTGCCTTCCTGAACCGTTTGTTGTTTTGCGATCTGTTCGCATGGGACTTTGAGAGGAGCTCTTTGGGTAGTGTTGGTGAGGTTTTATACCCTTTAATGTATTCTGTAAAGATGATTGCTGATGATTTACTTGAGCTGTTGATAAATGATGATATGTGATTATGATGAAGATACGTGTTGCGATGTATATGATTAATGAGATGATGTTCTGCCATGTAACTATTATACCTGCATGTGTCAGTTTTGTATTATGAATGATGGTCTTGAGACGGTATATTAAGTTGTTAAACGACGAGTCCATGCATTTGCATATATATGAGACGGTGGAGCTTTATGCTCAAAGCGACGGTGGAGCATTTGCTCAAAGCGACGGTGAAGCATATTAATGCTATAATCATATGGTACCACATGCATGATGTTGAGACGTTAGGTGTTGCATTTAGTCGAGTCATTTGTGACATATATGAGATGATGTTTTGAGATGTTGATGCTTGATGTGATGTTGTTAAGATGATGCTTATGATGATGTGATGATGTGCTATAATGTATATGTGATGAGTTGGATTTATAATTGTTAATCTTGACGTTTGATTTATATATTAATATTATTGTTGTGAATCTCACCCCTTCTGCTGGAATTGCCGCCTTGTGGGCAAGTGCAGGTACCCAGTCTTAGATGCGTTGATGCGAGGAGTCTGTGTGAAGTAGGGTTGCTCTGATACGTAACGGGATGGAGTCTTTTGTAGAGTCTATTCCTTTATGTATCATGTTTGATTAAATGTTGACTTTCAGTGATGTTGAAACATTAATGTTTTTGAGACGTTTGATGGCTTTTAAGCCAAGACCATTTAATAATGAGACTATTTGAATTCCGCTGCTTAACTGAATGTTTTTGTAATTTGATAAATTATTATCTAAGTTGTTTTTAAAGAAGAAATGTGACACTCCTTTGAGAAGCACTCTGATTTATGTGATTTATTTAATGAAATTTTTAAGACGGGAAATTGGGGTGTTACAATTGGTATCAGAGCAGGTCGGTCCGTCCGGCCAAGTAGAGAGTCGAGTGACGTTGTCTTAGAGTTAGAATAGTATTATTGTATTATTCTGACTTATGTTTGTTTCCAGAGAATTAAGATGGCTGGTAGAAACGATGCTGCTCTTGCTGCTGCTTTGGAAGCAATGGCTAATGCTGTAGGCAATCAGAACAATGCTAGTGGAAATGACGGGACTAGGATGTTGGAGACCTTTCTAAGGAATCACCCGCCTACCTTCAAGGGGCGCTATGATCCAGATGGGGCTCAAACATGGCTCAAGGAAGTGGAGAGAATCTTCAGAGTCATGCAGTGTGACGATGTGCAGAAGGTGCGTTTTGGCACGCATATGCTCGCGGAGGAGGCTGATGATTGGTGGGTTAGTCTCCTACCTATCTTGGAGCAAGATGGAGCTGTGGTGACGTGGGCTATTTTCACGAGGGAGTTCCTTAATAGATACTTTCCAGAAGATGTTCGTGGAAAGAAAGAGATTGAGTTCCTGGAGCTTAAGCAAGGGAACATGTCGGTGACCGAGTATGTGGCCAAGTTTGTGGAGTTGGCTAAGTTCTATCCGCATTATGCACCCGAGACTGCTGAGTTTTCAAAATGCATCAAGTTTGAGAACGGGTTGCGCGCTGATATCAAGAGGGCTATCGGTTATCAGAAGATCCGCGACTTTTCTGAGTTGGTGAGTAGCTGTCGGATATATGAAGAGGATACTAAGGCTCACTACAAGGTAGTGAATGATAGGAAAGCTAAGGGCCAGCAAAGTCGTCCTAAACCTTATGATGCCCCTAGAGATAAAGGGAAGCAAAGAGTGAATGATGAGAGGAGGCCCCAGAAGAAGACTGCTCCTGCTGAGATTACTTGTTACACTTGTGGCGAGAAAGGCCATAAGAGCAATGCATGTACTGTTGAGGTGAAGAGGTGCTACCGTTGTGGTCAAAAAGGGCATATCACTAGTGACTGCAAGTATGATGATGTTGTGTGTTTCAACTGCAATGAGCAAGGACACATTGGTTCGCAGTGCAAGCAACCCAAGAAGACTAAGACTACCGGGAGGGTGTTTGCATTGAGTGGCACTCAGACTGAGAATGATGACCGTTTGATCAGAGGTACTTGCTATATTAATAATACTCCTTTAGTTGCTATTATTGATACTGGTGCTACGCACAGTTTTTTTGCTTTAGATTGTGTTTCTGCTTTGGGTCTTGATGTTTCTGATATGAATGGAGAGATGGTTGTCGAGACTCCAGCTAAGGGTTCGGTGACTACTTCTCTCGTATGTGTAAATTGTCCTTTATCTATGTTTGGCCGTGACTTTGTGATGGATTTAGTTTGCCTACCTTTAAGTGGTATGGATGTGATTCTGGGTATGAACTGGCTAGAGTACAACCGAGTTCTTATCAACTGTTTTAGAAAGACGGTGCATTTTTCTTCTATCGAAGAAGAGTGGGGCGCAGAGTTTCTATCTACTAAGCAGCTGAAGCAACTAGAACGTGATGGGATGTTGATGTTTTCGCTGATGGCTTCGTTATCTTTGGAGAACCAAGCTGTAATTGATGGGCTGCCTGTTGTGAAAGAATTTCCTGAAGTTTTCCCTGATGAGATTCCAGATGTGCCTCCGGAGAGAGAAGTTGAGTTCTCTATTGACCTTGTTCCTGGAACGAAGCCGGTGTCGATGGCACCTTATCGTATGTCTGCTTCTGAGTTAGCAGAGTTGAAGAAACAGTTGGAAGACTTGCTTGAGAAGAAGTTTGTGAGACCTAGTGTTTCACCATGGGGAGCCCCAGTGTTACTTGTGAAGAAGAAAGACGGTAGTATGAGACTGTGCATTGATTACAGACAACTGAACAAAGTGACGATCAAGAATAGGTATCCACTTCCGAGAATTGACGACTTGATGGATCAGTTAGTGGGTGCAAAGGTATTTAGCAAGATTGACTTGAGGTCAGGTTACCATCAGATTAAGGTGAAGGATGAAGATATGCAGAAGACGGCCTTTAGGACGCGTTATGGTCATTATGAATATAAGGTGATGCCCTTCGGTGTTACTAATGCGCCTGGTGTGTTTATGGAATATATGAACAGAATTTTTCATGAGTACTTGGATCAATTTGTTGTGGTTTTTATTGATGATATTCTGATCTATTCTAAGACTGAAGCTGAGCATGCAGAGCATTTGAAGATTGTATTGCAAGTGTTGAAGGAAAAGAAGCTGTATGCTAAACTGTCTAAGTGCGATTTCTGGCTAAACGAAGTAAGTTTTCTTGGCCATGTTATTTCTGGTGATGGTATCGCGGTTGACCCGTCGAAAGTCGAAGCGGTATCGCAATGGGAGACTCCTAAGTCGGTTACGGAGATTAGAAGCTTTTTGGGACTAGCTGGTTATTACAGGAGGTTTATAGAAGGATTTTCTAAATTGGCTTTTCCGTTAACGCAGTTGACGTGTAAGGGTAAGTCTTTTGTGTGGGATGTACATTGTGAGAATAGTTTCAATGAATTGAAGAAGCGCCTGACGACGGCTCCAGTTTTGATTTTGCCAAAGCCCGATGAACCTTTTGTGGTGTATTGTGATGCGTCCAAGTTGGGTTTAGGAGGTGTGCTTATGCAAGATGGTAAGGTAGTAGCTTATGCTTCAAGACAATTGAGAATTCATGAGAAGAATTATCCGACGCATGACTTAGAGTTGGCAGCTGTAGTTTTCGTATTGAAAATATGGAGACATTACTTATATGGTTCAAGGTTTGAAGTATTCAGTGATCATAAGAGTTTGAGATATTTATTTGATCAGAAGGAGTTGAATATGAGGCAGAGGAGGTGGCTTGAGTTACTTAAAGATTATGATTTTGGTTTGAATTACCATCCTGGTAAAGCAAATGTGGTTGCAGACGCCCTGAGTAGGAAAACTGTGCATATGTCCGCGTTGATGGTGAAAGAACTTGAGTTGTTAGAACAGTTTAGAGACTTGAGCTTGGTGTGTGAAAGAACACCTCAGAGCATAAAACTGGGAATGTTGAGAATTGATAATGAATTCCTGAAGCATATCAAAGAAGCACAAAAAGAAGATGTCAAGTTTGTAGACTTGTTGATTGCTAATAATGAGACTGTGGATGGTGACTTTAAGGTCGATGATCAAGGAGTGTTGAGATTCCGAGGTAGGATTTGCATTCCTGACAATGAAGAGATTAAGAAGATGGTTCTTGAAGAGAGTCATAGAAGTAGCTTGAGTATTCACCCGGGAGCTACGAAGATGTATCATGACTTAAAGAGGCTGTTTTGGTGGTCTGGTTTGAAACGCGATGTGGCACAATTTGTGTATTCTTGCTTGATTTGTCAAAAGTCGAGGATTGAGCATCAGAAGCCGACTGGTATGATGGTACCTTTAGATGTGCTAGAATGGAAATGGGATAGTATATCCATGGATTTTGTGACGAGTTTGCCCAATACCCCTAGAGGGAACGATGCTATTTGGGTAATTGTTGATAGATTGACGAAGTCTGCTCACTTTCTACCGATTAACATTACTTTTCCTGTGGCTCAGTTGGCGGAGATTTATGTTAGAGAGATAGTTAAGCTGCATGGTGTTCCTTCGAGCATCGTATCTGATAGAGATCCAAGATTTACTTCTCGATTTTGGAAGAGTTTGCAAGAAGCGTTAGGATCTCAGTTGAGGTTGAGTTCGGCTTATCATCCGCAAACAGATGGTCAGTCGGAGAGGACGATTCAGTCGTTGGAGGACTTGTTGAGGGTTTGTGTACTTGAGCAGGGAGGAGCTTGGGATAGTCATCTTCCATTGATAGAGTTCACGTACAACAACAGTTACCATTCAAGTATTGGGATGGCACCGTTTGAGGCTTTGTATGGTCGGAGATGCAGGACTCCGTTGTGCTGGTTTGAGTCGGGTGAAAGAGTGGTCTTAGGACCAGAGATCGTTCAACAGACTACTGAGAAGGTGAGAATGATCCAAGAAAAGATGAAAGCGTCGCAGAGTCGACAAAAGAGTTATCATGATAAGCGTAGAAAGGACCTTGAGTTCCAAGAGGGGGATCATATGTTCCTGAGAGTGACTCCTATGACGGGTAATGGACGTGCTTTGAAATCGAAGAAGTTGACTTCGAGGTTTATTGGTCCGTATCAGATTTCAGAGAGGATTGGGCCGGTGGCGTATCGTGTTGGATTACCACCGCACTTGTCGAATTTACATGATGTTTTTCATGTAACACTCTCTTTAATTATTTAATTTATTTATTAGATGATATGGTATATGTTTATATATTATATGGATTTTGATGATTATGTGACGTATTTGTGACGTGTGACGTGTTATTATTTTATTGTTTAATAAAATAATATAAGTGATGTTTATATGGATATTTATTTGGTAAATAAATAGATTTGGTGGAAAATTATAGAATTTTAAGAGATGGAGTTATATTTATAATTAAGAAGAGTTGTGTGGGTTAAGAGAGAATTAATTAAGTTGTGAGGGAGTATATAAGAGAAGTAGGTTAAGAGAGGAAAGTTTTGAGAAACGCGTACAGACATTTGGAGAAGAGGAAAAGTCACGTGAAGAGAGAAGAGAAGCTAGGTTCCATTTCTGCACAATTTTCCAGGTAAGGGTGAGCCTAACTCCATTAATATTGATTGTAAATCATCTGTTATTGATTGGCATAGAGTTTGAGAGGAATTGAGACAGGTTTTATGAACTAGGGTTTTGGTGAATTTGTGATGAATTGATGATAGATTGAGTTATAAGACTGTAGAACTGCATACAGAACCTAGATTATCCCCTAGGATGATATTGCTGATGAATTAGAGGCTTAACATGAGAGTTTTGGGATGAATTGGTGTGAATGGGGCTGAACCCGTAGTGATTCTGAGATCGCTCGCCTGTGGCGAGTGATCACTCGCCGTGGCGAGTAACCCTTGGTTGCTCGCGAGGCGAGCAGTATAGCTCGCCGTGGCGAGCTTGACCCTTAAACTTAGGATTTTTGCCAAACTTTAGATGGTTTTGAGTGCCCTTATATTTATAGAGATGACCTGTGAAGTTGGTTTGGTCAAATTGGATTTAGAGAGCTTAAAAATGAGGATTTTTGGTGAAAATGTCAAAAAGGCCGAAGCACCCAGGATTTCTCGCCTCCAGCTCGCCCCCAACTCGCCTTTGGCGAGTGAGCTGATGTGAGTACTCGCCTGTGGCGAGCAGATGTACTCGCCGTGGCGAGTTAGTGCCTTCTTGAACCGTTTGTTGTTTTGCGATCTGTTCGCATGGGACTTTGAGAGGAGCTCTTTGGGTAGTGTTGGTGAGGTTTTATACCCTTTAATGTATTCTGTAAAGATGATTGCTGATGATTTACTTGAGCTGTTGATAAATGATGATATGTGATTATGATGAAGATACGTGTTGCGATGTATATGATTAATGAGATGATGTTCTGCCATGTAATTATTATACCTGCATGTGTCAGTTTTGTATTATGAATGATGGTCTTGAGACGGTGTATTAATTTGTTAAACGACGAGTCCATGCATTTGCATATATATGAGACGGTGGAGCTTTATGCTCAAAGCGACGGTGGAGCATTTGCTCAAAGCGACGGTGAAGCATATTAATGCTATAATCATATGGTACCACATGCATGATGTTGAGACGTTAGGTGTTGCATTTAGTCGAGTCATTTGTGACATATATGAGATGATGTTTTGAGATGTTGATGCTTGATGTGATGTTGTTAAGATGATGCTTATGATGATGTGATGATGTGCTATAATGTATATGTGATGAGTTGGATTTATAATTGTTAATCTTGACGTTTGATTTATATATTAATATTATTGTTGTGAATCTCACCCCTTCTGCTGGAATTGCCGCCTTGTGGGCAAGTGCAGGTACCCAGTCTTAGATGCGTTGATGCGAGGAGTCTGTGTGAAGTAGGGTTGCTCTGATACGTAACGGGATGGGGTCTTTTGTAGAGTATATTCCTTTATGTATCATGTTTGATTAAATGTTGACTTTCAGTGATGTTGAAACATTAATGTTTTTGAGACGTTTGATGGCTTTTAAGCCAAGACCATTTAATAATGAGACTATTTGAATTCCGCTGCTTAACTTAATGTTTTTGTAATTTGATAAATTATTATCTAAGTTGTTTTTAAAGAAGAAATGTGACACTCCTTTGAGAAGCACTCTGATTTATGTGATTTATTTAATGAAATTTTTAAGACGGGAAATTGGGGTGTTACACATATCACTTATCATGTATCATGGAGGGAGGTTTGTAAGAAATGGAAGAGGTAACCGTGAATATACAGGGAAAGGAAGACGTGTGTGGGATGTAGACCCAGACCTCGTTTGCGTACCTGATCTTAAAAAAATGGCTGTGGAGTGTGCTAATTATGGGAATGTTGAGGGTATGCAGTGGATGAGGAAAGAATTTGGTGAAGATTATGATTTGGGGTTGAGGCCATTGTCCGTTGATAGTGACGTTATCAACATGGTTGACGCTGCAAAGCTAAATGGAAATTGTGTTGACGTATACGTTACACATTATGTTATGGAGTGTGTAGAGGTGGAGTATATCACTGAAGCTGAAAGGAAAGAGCTTGAAGAAGCAATGATGTTGGCTGAAACTCAGAGAAGTGCATGTAATGTATCCGAAGAGCCGGTGAAGAATGCTGACATGGAATTTGTCGAAGGACTTGTTAAGGAAGTTCAAACACGTACTCAAACAAGAGTTGATTTAGAGCCAGAAGATGTATCTGGTGAAGAGTCTCAAGCAAGGCAAGAAGGTCCAGATCAAAATCAAAATCCAGATGATTTTCCATGCGTTGATGAATTAATCCAACAAGAGAAAACTTTGAATGAGGAGCTTTCAAAGATGAGAAAACAGAAGGGGAAAAAAAAGGTGAAAGGGGTTCGAAGGAAGAGGTCTGTGTTACCACCAAGTGATAGTGATTCAGATAGTGGTTACGAGGATCACAATGTTGAGTTTAGAGATGCACCGGGTCATAGAGAGAGTTATTATGAAGATGCTGATGAGAATGGTGGTGGAAGTGGTACTATGCAAGATAGAAGGGAAGGTGAAAGTGAAGGCGACGATTCATATCATTATGAAGTGCTGAAGTCTCCAATAAGTACGGATTATGATAGTGACGGTACTACTAAAAAGACCATTTTCCCTCAGTTCAATGAAGGTGCATCATTTGATGAAGTTGTTTTGGAAGTGGGTATGGAATTTGCATCATTGGCTATTTTCAAAGAAGCTGTTAGGGACTACACAATCTGGAAAGGGAAAGATATACGCTGGATAAAAGATGAGTCATAGAGAGGGAGGGCTAAGTGCAAGAAGGATGTTGAAGGATGTCAGTGGGAAATATATTGCTGCAGGAATAATCTAAGAAATAGCTTTCAGATTAAAACATACCATCAACCCCATACTTGCAGCAGAGAATCTTACATATCGGCAGCAAATAGAAAATGGGTGGTTAAGATGTTGGTGGATAAAGTTAGATTTCAGCCAACTATCTCACATCAAGAGGTACTTGATTACTTCAAGCTGGCTTTTAATGTGATTCTTTCTGACTCAAAGGTAACAAGGTCATTAAGGGAAGCTAGAGAAATTGTTGAGGGTTCTGAAAAGGAACAATATGGTCTAGTATGGGACTATGCCAAAGAATTAGAGAGGAGCAACCCAGAATCAACATTAAAGATAGATACCATACCTATTCCTAATTCTCCACCCCAGTTTCAGAGGTTCTATGTTTGTCTTGATGCATGCAAGAGGGGTTTTAAAGCTGGTTGTAGACCATTCATAGGTTTGGATGGATGCTTTTTAAAAGGTTATTATGGTGGTCAATTGTTATCTACTGTTGGCCAAGATGCAAATAATCATATTTATGTGATTGCTTATGCAATTGTGGATGTTGAAAACAAAGATAACTGGAAATGGTTTCTTTCCTTGTTGGAAAATGACTTGGGTCAACATACGCAAAATGGTTGGAACTTTATATCTGACATGCAAAAGGTATTACTACTTATGTTACTTTCCTTGTTGGAAATGGTTTCTTCACCTCTTAATCTGTTTGGTGCCTTGTTATATAATCTGTTTGGCAAGGCCTATTTCTCATGATTTTCAGTGATTTATAAAGTTTATGATATTCACATGCAATGTATGTGTCAAAGTGGATGGCCTCTGTATGCAATACAGAAACTGAGCTTTTGTATTTGTATGATATAGATGAAGATGATTGTCATCGCGATTTTCGGGTGTCAAATCATTAATTGGATTTGAACCTTTCGATCATTGATGTCTCTATTTTTTTTGGGGAAGGTAAAATCAAGAAAAACCTTAGAAATCCTAAGTTCGGGGCTGATTTCATCACGGGAAGGTGTTAGGCACCCGCAATGACTATAATATCCTATAGGAACCGTTTTACTATGCTTTACGTTTATGCGTTGCTTTTATCGCTACTTGTAAAAGAGATTGGTTGTTTTAAGAATGAGAGGGAGAAGATGGGATTTTATTTTATTGGACTTGGAGAGATTTTGAGTCTCTTGCCTACATACCCTTTTAAGGGATCAAAATTCCATGTAGTTCTCTTCCAAAATGCTTTTTGTGGGTTGGTTCAATTTTAGTTTTAAGAATGGTTTTGAAGAAAGATATAAGAGGCCGTGTAGGCATTGGAATTGAAAACAAGTGGGGTTAGTCCAATTTATTTACAAAAAAAACGGTTAAAGTCGGAAATTAATTGCATTTTGATTTGATTAAGAAAATAAAGGGAAAATCCTTTGGAGTTTTGGCTCCAAGGTTTATTTGGAAAATATTTGAAGTGATGGAAGTTGTTTGCTTTTTTGAAAAGATTAGTTTTCTCTAAGCATCGCGCATCCTAAACATACACCTAAGCGATAAACATACAACGTGTGTGCGTGTGTCGGTGCATGTGTCGGTGTACATCATCATAGTCCATAGTCCTTTACATCGGGTCCTACTTTACATTCTATAGCTTTGCATGAAAGTAAAGAAAGGTAAACTAAACCTAAAATATTACATGAATTAACATAGAAAATTGCATAAAATGGCTAAAAGAGAGGAAAAAAAAAAGGGTGAAAATAATGCAATGCTAATGATATGCTTAAGACACAAAATATGATGGCCAATGAAGAGTAGGGAAATGATAGGATGAGTAACAATGCATGAAAGATGAAATACGCAAGCAAGTACCAAACAAATGACAAAAAGATGAAATGAACATAACCAAAAACATCAAGCAAATTGCAAAAGAACGAACACCAAAAAAAAATAATGCAAATGACATCACACTAAAACCTAAAATCTAAACTAAGCCCCATGACCTATAACCTTTACCCAAAACAGCACCCCCTTTTCAAAGAAAACATTTCAAGAATCAAGGAGAAATTATGAATCACACTTAACCCTAAAATCACATATTTCAACAACGAATTACATCTCAAAATTAACAACTAAACTTGACCAAAGAGAAACTATCAACTAAACTTGCAAAGAGAAATTAACAAACAAAATTGTAGCATTGTGAATTGTAAGCAAACTTGTAAAATAAGGAGTCATTATTGAGCATATGAACTAGAGGACTAGGAGTTAATTTGTAAAGCAAGGAATGATCCATTAAGTTTGGAAACCAAAGGATTAACAATGAGGCATGCAAGAATGTAGAAATAGCATGAATTCAGAGACGAACACATCGCAAAAGTCATATATCAAATATCAACTCCATAGAGCAAAAATTGGATCCAAAATAATGCAAGAAAATTCACCAAAAAGCATCAAAACATGTAAATCCAATAAAAATTAGCGCACATGCTTTTTATTCACTTGAAAGTGTGAAAACTCCACAAAATAATGAAAACATGTCAAGAAACATATAGTAATTTTTTTAGGATTTTTTGTAAAAAATAAAGATGAACAGGGGGCTCAAATAGCAAGCATGAGGAGTATGCATAGCAAAATATCAGGAAATTACCAAGAAACTGAAAAGAAACCGAATTACCCGGCCCAAATCCACAGATCTGATGGATCCGGATCTCCAGGATGCCTCAGGGGCGTTGGATTGATCCGGATCCATCCGGACTAAATCCAACGGACTAAACGCACGGGCGCTGGATCGGGTTCAACCCGAACCGATCTAACGCGCCTATATAAAGGCTCCAGACCCGGTTCTCTCATTTCCTTGGATGGTTTCTCTTTCTTCTTCTTCTCTCTTGCGCCGCTCTCTCTTTAACCCTAACCCTAACTTCTCAAATCTACCCAGAAACTCAAGATTCATGGCTTATTTCGTTCACCTAACCCTTCTGATCATGAATCATTCACAAGAAAACGTTTTTTACCGTTGGAACAATGTGAATCTTTCGTTTTGTCGATGCAAGTTCAAACCGTTCGGATTCCTTGTGTTTTTTGGCTGAAATCATGGTGAAAATGTAAGGATTCGTTTCGGTTTACACTCGTTGTGGATTTTGAAACGTTTCTTTGATTTTTCAAGCAATTTTTTGTGTTAGGGTTAGGGTTTTGGATCGGACCGTTTGAACTTGCTATGGATTCACTTCGTTCTGGTTACACGATGATTCTCAGTGATATGAGATGAAGTTTGAGTGTTACCTGTGTTTTTGATTAGAGATGTGTGCCGTTTCTTTCGATTCTTGGCTCTGATTCTTTTCTAGCGCACTGGTTTCGATCTCTTCTTTCTTCTTCTCCGATCCGGATCTTGTGAAATCCTTCACCTCTTCTTCCCTCTTCTTCTCCGAACCAGAGCTTGCATTCACGCTTGCAGCGCGCTACCTCCGGTGGCGTGCTCGCGTTTGAACCACGAGCTCAGCAGTTCAATGATGAAGGTTCCCTCGAATCTCTGAGAATTGCTTGAAATTGCCTTGAATTCGTTCGCATTTCGCCATTGCTTGCTTCGGTGAATCAGGTTCAGTGATGAATTCAATGAATTTGGGTGTAATTGTGCTGAATTGGTGCTGGAATTGATGCTAGGGTTTATGAATGTTCTTGAGCTTTTCTGTGGATTTTGATCCGTAACTGCCAAGAGAGAGAAAGATGAAACTGTTTGTGTGATGTGGCGCGCGTAATCTGATTCTCTGACACTGTGTACTATTTATAGCCTGCCATGTGTGCTGTGTAACGCCCGTTTTGAACTATTTTATTTATTTAATTATTTGATTGAGTTTAGAGTCTTTTTAAATAATTTATTTGATTTATGGTGATGTGTGTTATTTTTGTGTTATATGTTGGTGTTTTAGTAGCATATTATATTATAATATATATGTTATTTGGTGTAGAGATATTATGTTATTTGGTGTAAAAATATATTTGTTATGTGGTGTAGAAATACTATGTTATTTGTTATAAAAATATATGTATTATTTGGTGTAGAAATATATATGTTATTTTGTGTAAAAATATATTGTGTTATTTGTTATAGAAATATGTTTGTTATGTAGAGATATATTTGTTATAGAAATATGTTTGTTTGTTATGTAGAGATATATTTGTTATAGAAATATCTTTGTTATGTAGAAATATATTTGTTTTAGAAATAATAAGATACGATGATATAATATAATATATTTAATTAAATATGGGTTGTTACATAATTTTAGAGAATTTGAGGGAAGGAGTAGAAATAAGATAAGATGAGTAAGAGAATATAAATAAGAGAATTAGGGTTAGAATTATTTAGTACATGATATAACTTTTGGAGAAACCTAGAGAAAAAGAGAGGAGGCGTGAAAGAGAGAAGAAAAACCTAAGAAGAACGCAGCTTGATTCAGGAGACCAAATTAAGGTAAGGGTGGGATTCCTTCAATAATATGTATATATAATTTTGATTGTTGATGAAATTGTGTTCTAGGTTTAGGGTTTAGAAAGTTTATGATAATTGATATGATGTGATGAATTGTGTTGTTTAATGCATGTTTCTGTGTTGTTTTGATTGTTATGTTGTATATAGAACTTGTAAACATTGTTCTCTATCAAATTTGGGATTTGGGTAGATGAAATTTGGGTTTTTGAGTGAAAAATAGAGTTTTCCCGAGAGCTACCTTTGACAGCATACCCTGTTTCATGTTGTTGCGTCTTTTGCATCAGTTTCTGTTTTGAACTAGCTTTCGGTGTAGACAGGAAAGTTGTAGGTATGAATGTTAGCTTTCTAATGTCGTTGGTCTCACGTCAAAATGATTTATAGAACTTGAGTTATGGTCAAATTACTGAACGTAGGTCACAGTGAATTTTTATGAATTTCAGCACAACTTTGTCCGAATTTGAAATGAAAACTGGTATTGATTGGTACATAATTGGTCTTAGGTGTAAACATGAAATTTGTAGATAATTGAGTTAGCTTTCTAATGGCACTGGTTTGACTCGAAAATGTTTTGTAAATCTCGAGTTATGATAAAAATAGTCCAAGTAGGTCTTTAGAAAATTTTAAGAAAACTTAGGTTAACTAATCCCAAGTTAGTCCAAAACTTATGGTTGGTTTCCCAACTTCAAACTTAAGTATTAGGGATTTAGTCGGAGTGTTTTATGAGTATTTGGCTTATGTTTTATTGATCAACTTGCTTTATTTTTGAAGAATGTTTTGGTTTGATATGGATGTAGTTGATTAATGTATATGTGCTTTCCGAAGATGTGTGATTTAAAGATGTGTTATTTGATGATGTGTGTTGATGTGATATTTATGTTGTTACATGATGATGTTTATGATGTGATGATTATGTCGTTATATGATGTATGTATATGTTTGTGAATACGATATTGTTCATGATTGATGAAGTGTTGTATGAATGTATATGTCCATGAGTATGATGTTGTTTATGATTGATGAATTAGTTATGAATATTATATATGATATTAATGATGATATGTGAAACTGATTTATGATGATTTGATGATGTTCATATTGTGATATAATTGTATACGCATTACTTGAATTATATATGAATATTTGAGATATTGATGACTTGCATTTGATATTATTATGTCATGCTGTTTTGTTTACTGTCTATGTTGCTGTTGTTATTTAACTAAGTTGCATGAGTCGGTCTAAGTTGATGTTGATGATGTTCCAAATTATTGGACTTACTTAAGAGGTTGTTGTTTTAAGATGTTTAAGAGGTCGAGTCCATGCATTTGCATTTCATTGTTGGGGGCTTGATGCCCTGGAGCTTTGTACTCAACACGATGGAGCTTTAGCTCAATAGCGATGGGGGCTTGATGCCTGACAGTATATTAATACTATGAATTGGTACCACATGCATGATTTAGAAGATTAAGTTGCATAGTCGCATTTGTCGACTCGTGTCTTATGAGATGTCGTGACGATGATTTGTGATGATGATGTGATGTTTGAGATGGTTGTTAAGATGATGATTTATGATGGTTTGTGATGCATTTGTGATGATGATTGTTCTTGATGTTCTTGATGATATTTCGTGAAGATATTCTTGATTGACGTTTAACGTGTTTCGTGAATGGTGTGCTTGATGATGTATAAGGTGATTTAGGACGATAATTATGATGCTAGATGATGCCTATTTTGCTATGACTATATGATGTTTTGTTGATTGATGATTCTGTTGTTGGTGTATTTATATATATATATATATATATATATATATATATATATGTGTGTGTGTGTGTGTGTGTGTGTGTGTGTGTGTGTGTGTGTGTGAACCTGATGATGCTTGTCATTGAATTGTTGTTGTTTTCATTAACTTGATTGATTATATATTATTATTATTGAATGTGTATCTCACCCCTTCTGTTTGCCCACCATGGGTAACTAACAGGTAATCAGGATTAGTCGCGGTCGTGAGTGGACTCTCTCACGTGTGTCTTTAGGTGCTCTGATACGTAACGGGATGGGAACTTGTTATTGCTTTTCTATTCCTTACGTATTGTTTAATGAGATTTTATGACTATATTGTTGGATTTGATTTATGAGATATTTATGATGAGGCCTTCGTGCCAAAGACTATTTTAGATGTTGAATTAATTCCGCTGCGATGAAATAAAGGATTTTTATTCTACTTATGATTTTATGGAAAGAAGTGTGACATTCCGTTTATGTTGAAATACTCTGATTTATATGTGAAATTTTTAAGTTGGGAAAACGGGGTGTTACATGCTGTGGGCCAATGAGCTTGTGCCACGTGGACTTGGAACTGCTTGCGTGGCTTTTTGGACTGAATTGGCTTCTTTTTGACCTTGAGGACCAATCTGCAAATATGTAAAATATGGGACCACTTTGCAAATAAAAAAAATGGGACTATTTTTAAAAGAATAAAAAAATTTGACTGTTTTCTAAAAGAATTGGGACAAACTTGCAAAAAACAAAATATTTGGACTAAATTGTAATTTTTTAAAAGTATTTGGACTAAAATGTAAAGAATAATAAAATTGGCTAAAAAATGTAACTTGAAAATAACGTAAAGTGAAACGTTTAAAATTGACAACACGGACTAAAACGAACAAACTACCAAAAATGAGGTATTTTAAAATACCTCTCTGCCCAAAATTTGAATAATGTGAAAAGACTAAAATGCCCCTGGGGCAACAACGACTCAGACTGACTCAGATGCAAAACTAGATGATTTTCGTACAAAATTTGATCAAAGATTTATGCAAACAAATTGACAAGACTCAGGGACAAATTGTAGGGACTAAAAAATGGGTTCCTGTGTGGGAAATGACCAAAATACCCTTTCGTATGATTTTATGCAAAAATTTAAAAGACTGAAACAGTAATGTATGCAGTTGAAGCACAGTAGAAAGCACGGTGAATTTGAAAGTATTAGAAAATAGCAGAGGAATTTGAGTGAGTATTTTTAGGTCCAAAATGAGGGTATAACAGCTGCCCCTATTTAAGTTTCTTCGTTTGGAGAGTCAAGAGACAGAGTCTTTGGCTTGACGCGACGAAGATACTTAAATATCGACATTAGCACTGATTTTGGGCGTAAAAATACATTTGTAAATGCTACGCATGCCATGCAACATTTTGTGTTATGAATGCAAGACAAACTGAGAATTGAATTTAACAGAATATGTCGTATCCATTGCGGGATTGGTAGACATTAACAGAATAGCAAACAACAGAGTATGTCGTATCCATTGCGGGATTGGTAGACATTAACAGAATAGCAAAAGGAATATGTCGTATCCATTGCGGGACTGATTGACATTAACAGAATAGCAGATAACAAGACTCACTGGGGAGACTCGAAAGCAAATTGACAGGTACAAGCTGTTCTTGGATGCGAACTAGCCACTTGACCGGGAATATTGATAACAAAGGCGCAAGCTGCTCTTGTATTTGAGCTGGTTACTTGGCTGAAAGCAAATATAGAAAGCACAAGCTGTTCTCGGACACGAACTGGTTACTTGGCTAAAAGAAGAAGAAACCGAAAGCACAAGCCGTTCTTGTATTTGAACTAGTTACTTGGCTAAAAGGAACAAAAGAAGCACGAGCTGTTCTTGGATGCGAACTTGCCGCTCGGCGTATACCAAAAGGATAGGTACAAGCTGTTCTTGGATGCGAACTGGCCGCTTGACCGATAACAGAAACAAATTGTACTCGAAAAAGACTTGAATTTGATTGGCATAACTGCAGGAGCTTGAATTTGACAGGAATGTTGACAAGACTGTTGAACTTTGAAATTGACATGACAGTAGACATTTGTTGTTGACAGAGGAAATTTGAAAGTTGACAAGATTGATTTTGATTGAGATTAACATAGGAATTGAGAATGCAGATGCGTATGAATAGCATGACAATTTTATCGAATGCATGAACATATAGGATGCATGATTATGCATGTATGAATGTTTTGGAATGCATGATGATTGGCAATTTGTAGACACAATTTCGCAGAGACAGACAAAACATTGGAATATTGGGCACGTAACGGCTCGCGCTCGGACATATATTTGCAAAAGTTCCTCTTCTGGGGATGCCGTCGTTTGAAGATACATCGAGACCATCGCTTGAATGCAGGAAGCTGTAAAATTGTAGAGAAAAATAGTCTGAATGGTATTGCCGCTTGCTGGAACAGTCACGTAAGTGCTTTGGACATCGCATCTGTGGTCAATGCTTTTGCATGTTTGTTTTTTCGTTTCATTTTTCATTTTTCCTTTCATCATCCCATTTTTGCCTGGATCGCCCTTTCGGGTTTTCGACCCACCGGGGAATAGTTTTTTTGTGTTGCCCCTGTTTTGCCTGAATTGCCTTTGAAGGTTGTCAATCCTTTGGGGTGCTCATTTTTGCCTAAGCCTCCCTTTCGGGTTTTCGACTTAGCGAGCATATTTATTTTTCATGCTTTTCATTCTGTTTTTTCCATTCTTGCCATTGACCACAGACCGTTACAGGGAGGAAGGCTTGCTAGTAACTTGAGTTGGAACTGATATCAATGTAGATTTGTTCATGCATGTTCATTTGAATGTACCTAGCTGTTCAGGCTTGTTTTCAAAATACTTAAAAATTTTCAATTTTCATAATGTTTATTCCAGACATGCATCATTATTAACGTAGAAAAAATCTTTTGTACAAAGCTTTGAAAATAGAATAGAAAAGAGTGCCAAACAAAAGCATAGGCTCAAATCGATGTATAAGGGCGGTAGTCGGCCAAAGGCGCGACCCCACAGATTTACAAATCTTGGAAAATGGTAATTTTATTGGTTGGTGGTACATTGAACACAGTAACTGCTATGATATCTGAAACTCTTGAATCCACAGGCGTCGGAACCTCGGATGAGAACAGCCAAACATCAATTGCAAAGATCCCAAGGGGAATGGTAATTTGCCAGACATAGTCAATTGTCTTTCATTTCAATCTCATTTTTGCATGAACCGCCCTTTCGGGTTTTCGGCTCATCGAGACGCTCATTTTTGCCTGAGTTACATGTAATCTCAGCGAGCTTTTACATTTTTGTTTCTTGTCCCTTATTTTGCCTGGACCGCCCTTTCGGGTTTTCGATCCACCGGGAAGCGCATTTTTGCCTAGGCCGCCCTTTCGGGTTTTCGACCTACCACGCTGTTCTTTTCATATCTAGACAAAGTATTTCTTGACTATATCGGCATTCACAGGATTTGGAAGTTCTACACCATCCATGTGTGTGAGAATCAGAGCACCGCCAGAGAAAGCCTTCTTGACAACATAAGGTCCCTCATAGTTAGGCGTCCACTTGCCCCTTGGGTCGGGTTGCTGACTCATTCTTCTTTTCAACACGAGTTCACCCTCCTTGAATTCCCGAGGACGGACTTTCTTGTCAAAAGCATTTTTCATCCTTGTTTGATACATCTGACCATGAGTTAAAGCATCCAGGCGTCTTTCCTCAATCAAATTCCATTGGTCGTACCGACTCTGGCACCATTCCGCCTCAGACAACTTTGCTTCCATAATCACACGGAGGGACGGAATCTCTACTTCCAATGGGAGGACTGCTTCCATGCCGTATACAAGAGAAAAAGGCGTAGCCCCGGTCGAACTACGGACTGTAGTGCGGTAGCCATGTAGAGCATAGGGCAACATCTCATGCCAGTCTTTGTATGTTGTTACCATCTTCTGCACAATCTTCTTGATGTTCTTATTAGCAGCCTCAACTGCACCATTCATCTGAGGTCTGTAAGGAGAAGAATTGTGGTGTTCAATCTTGAATTTCTCGCATAAGGCCTGCACCATGTCATTGTTCAGGTTGGTGCCATTGTCAGTGATGATCTTGCTAGGGACTCCATACCGACAGATGATATTGTTTCTGATGAATTTGACTACCACTTGCTTAGTCACGTTGGCATAAGATGCAGCTTCGACCCATTTGGTGAAATAATCGATTGCTACCAGGATAAAACGATGACCGTTTGATGCTTTCGGTTCAATTCTTCCGATCATATCAATGCCCCACATAGAGAAAGGCCATGGAGAAGACATAATATTGAGGGCGCGCGGAGGCACATGGATCTTATCAGCATATACTTGACATTTGTGGCACTTTCTGGCGTATTGATAGCAATCACGCTCCATGGTAATCCAGTAGTAACCAGCTCTCAACAGCTTTCTAGACATAACATGCCCCGATGCGTGGGTCCCAAAGGTGCCGTCGTGCACATCGTGCATTAGCTGTTCTGCTTCACATTCATCAACACATCTCAACAAAACCATATCGAAATTTCTTTTGTACAGGACATCACCATCCAGCAGGAACTTGCTAGCCAACCTGCGCAACGTCTTCTTGTTTTTGTTGGAAGCACCTGGCGGATACTCACGGCTTTGCAAAAATTGCTTGATATCAAAATACCAGGGTTTGCTGGCGACTCCGTCTGAACCCGTTTGTTCAATTGCATCACTGACAGTAAACACATGAGCGGGCCGATCTAAGCGTTGTACTTTGATCATCGGCACATGATTCCAATGGTTCACTTGAAGCATGGAGGATAAGGTAGCAAGAGCATCGGCCATTTGGTTCTCCTCTCGGGGAATGTGGTGCAACTCGACCTTCGTAAAATACGTTAACAGACGCCTCGCATAGTCACGGTAAGGGATCAGATTAGCATGATGGGTTTCCCATTCTCCCTTTATCTGGTTGATGACTAACGCAGAGTCTCCGTAGATGTCCAAATGCTTGATTCTCATATCGATGGCTTCTTCAATTCCCAAAATGCACGCTTCGTACTCGGCCACATTGTTGGTGCATTCAAACACAATCCGGGCTGTGAAAGGAATGTGATGTCCTTGTGGAGCCACAATTACTGCGCCAATTCCTCGGCCGTAGGCATTAACAGCACCATCAAAGACCAATCCCCACTTGCTATCGGGGTCTGAACCTTCACCGATTAGCGGTTCTTCACAGTCTCTTGATTTTAAAAACATGACCTCTTCGTCGGGGAAATCGAACTTCAGCGGTTGATAATCATCAAGTGGTTGCCCAGCGAGATGGTCAGCCAGGATACTCCCTCTAATGGCTTTCTGAGCTTTAAACACAATATCATATTCTGATAGTAACATTTGCCAACGTGCTATTTTTCCAGTGACAGCCGGTTTCTCAAAAATGTACTTGATTGGATCCATCCGGGATATCAACCAAGTGGTGTGGTTTATCAAGTAGTGACGCAGGCGTTTGGCAGCCCAAGCTAGTGCACAACAGGTCTTCTCGAGCATTGTATACCGAGTCTCACAATCGGTAAATTTCTTGCTCAAATAGTAGATTGCATGCTCTTTCTTTCCAGTCTCATCTTGCTGACCGAGCACACATCCCATGGACTCATCCAATACTGACAGATACATGATCAATGGCCTTCCTTCTACCGGCGGAACGAGGATAGGAGGTTCTAGCAAATAACTCTTGATGTTGTCGAAAGCTTCTTGGCATTCATCATTCCATACCACAGGTTGATTCTTCCTGAGTAACTTGAAAATCGGCCCGCAGGTCGCAGTCATGTGGGATATAAATCTGGAAATGTAGTTCAAACGCCCGAGGAACCCTCTGACCTGCTTCTCGGTTTGCGGAGCCGGCATCTCGCGGATGGCCCGGACTTTATCAGGATCTACTTCAATGCCCTTCTGGCTGACGATGAAGCCCAGCAACTTCCCAGATCTAACACCGAATGTACACTTGTTTGGGTTCAGCCGAAGCTTGTACTTCCTCAACCTTTCAAACATTTTAGCCAAGTATTCGACGTGTTGCTCTTCATTGCTTGACTTGACAATCATGTCATCTACATACACTTCGACCTCCTTGTGAATCATGTCATGGAACAAAGTGGTCATCCCCCTTTGGTAGGTAGCACCAGCATTTATTAGACCGAACGGCATTGCTTTGCAGCAGAAAGTTCCCCACGGAGTGATGAACGACGTCTTCTCCCTGTCCTTGGGTGACATTTTGATTTGGTTATAGCCAGAAAAACCGTCCATGAAGGAGAACACCTTGCACTGGGCAGTATTGTCAACAAGCACATCGATGTGAGGCAGTGGGAAATTGTCCTTCAAGCTTGCTCTGTTCAAATCTCTGTAGTCAACACACATCCGAACCTTACCATCTTTCTTCGGTACTGGCACGACGTTAGCAACCCACTCGGGATACTCAACTGTCATGAGAAAACCCGCATCGATCTGTTTCTGCACTTCCGCTTTGATCTTCAGAGCCATGTCCGGCCGGGTCCGTCTCAACTTTTGCCTGACAGGAGGACAGTCTGGCTTTGTCGGTATCCGATGTTCCACAATCTGAGGATCCAAACCTGGCATGTCTTCATACGACCATGCAAAAATGTCCGAATATTCACAGAGAAGCTGGAAGATCCTCTTCTTGACCCCTTCCTCCAATGCAGCACCGACTTTGATCTCTCTTTTGTTATCCTCGGTACCCAAGTTGATTAGCTCGATCTCTTCCTGATGAGGCCGAATGGTTTTCTCTTCTTGCTCAAGCAATCGGGCAATCTCATCTGGTATGTCATCACTATCCTCGTCTTCGGTCTCAAATACCGGGGATTCAACAGTTTGGAGAAACATAGAATTACTGTGTTCAACGGGTTTACTTTGGTTCGATCTGCGTGACATGATTGGATGATTTTTTAGAAAATAGTTTTCATGCAGATCTTTGAAATTAATAAGAAAACACAGATGTTTTGGTTTTTTCTGGCATTACCATTATTTCCAAGGGAAAAACATTAAAGAAAGAAAAAGAGTCGTGAAAGAAACGACGTTTTTTATTGATAATGGTGATGTCGGAACAAACATGCCCTTTACAAAAAGGTCACTTCCGCCTCGGGCAAGACGGAAGGGTCGTTATTTTGAAAATAAAGCCTAAACAGCGAGACATATTACTTAGAATCATGTACAAACACAAATGTGGGTCTAACCCCTCTTTCAGCAGCACCATCAAGGATTGCATTGGTAAATCCAGCACTACGGAACGTTCCAGTTGACATGCCTGACCTCGGAGAGAAACCGAGACCCTCTTTGTATTTGTTGTCCTGCAGCTGTATCAATTGGCCCCAACCGGCGGCCTGACCCTTCTGAACGGCTCTCTGCGCATCCTTTAATGAAGCCATGGCATCACTAGCTCTCTTGGGCTCCGTACCCTCGATAGTCAAACCCTGGAATGCAGTTCCTTCGGCAGACTTAGCTTCGATACAAGAGAAGGATGATAACTGACTGACCAGATAAGCTTCTTCTCCATGCACTGTCACAAGTTTACCATTCCTTACGAACTTTAGCTTCTGATGGAGGGTAGAAGTGACTGCCCCAGCCTCGTGTATCCACGGTCTCCCGAGCAGGCAGCTGTAAGAGGCATCTATGTCCATAACCTGGAAAGTAATCATGAATGTTTCAGGACCAATAGTCATGGGGAGATTTACTTCTTCGAGCATAGTTTTACGGGAACCATCGAAAGCCTTGACTAAGAAAGTACTCCTTCTCAAAGGAACTCCTTGACAACTTAACTGATCCAAAGTCGACTTAGGCATCACATTCAACGACGACCCAGTGTCTACCAACACGTTGGACAGCATATCTGTTTTGCAGTTCATGGAAATATGCAGGGCCAAGTTGTGGTGCTTTCCTGCCTCTGGAAGTTCACCTTCACCAAACCAAAGGTTACTGCAAGCAGTGATGTTAGCCACTATTCCGCCAAATTGATCTTCTGTGACTTCGTGGTCAACGTAGGCTTGTTCCAATACTTTCAATAACACATTCCTGTGAGCCTCCGAGCTGAGGAGCAGGGCCAAGATGGATATCTTCGAGGGAGTCTGTAGCAGCTGATCAACGATCTTATAATCGCTTTTCTTGATTATCCTCAAAATCTCATCCAGATTGGAATCATCAATGGAATGGCCTGGACAGCCGGTACTTTCAACAACAGGAGGGTTTGTTATTGGAGTAATCTTATCAGCAGGAATTGTAACTTGCACATCATCTTCCTTCTGAAACAAAAGGGGTCGAACCTTGCCGCTCCTCAAAGCCGTCACTTCAGCTATGCTGCCTACTGAGCTTGAGGACACCAAAGGTACCTCTTTCCCGTTTTCCAACATAGTCGCACTGTACTTGTACGGGATGGCTTTCGCAGAGGTATATGGTACTGGACCAGGCAACCGTATGACCAATGGTTCAACGTCCTTTCTGACGGGCGTACTCTTGACTGGAGTATCGTGGAAGATCGGGACTATCATGCAGACATCACTGGTAGTCAAGTAGTTGTCATTCATCAATCTTTGGATATCAGTCTGGACTACGCTGCAACCCATAGGGTTCTGAAGACATTCGCAGCACGTAGCGTGGTCGTGGCTGAACAGAGCAGCTTGGCATAGCTTGATATGTAGTGGTACTAGGGGTGTAGCAACATTACGAACACTGAGATGAGGGATTTCTTCACAGACTTCAATCATATTCACAGCGACATGGTTGGGGAGTGGATTGTCCAGTACGTGCGGGACATTGTTTTCAAAAGATAGCTTTCCCAGGTCAATTAACTTCTTCACAATGTATTTCAGAGCGTAGCAACCTTCTACGTCATGACCTAGGGCGCCTTGGTGGAAATCACATCTGAGATCGGGGCGGAATCTGGGAGGCAATGGGTTTGGCGGAGGTTTGCCAGGCCTAGTGGTGCAATACCCCTTATGTAACAGAGTTGGGAGTAGTTCGGCGTACGCCATTGGTATCGGCGGGAAAGATGGTCTAGATTGAGGGCCTTGTTGTTGTTGTTGCGGTTGTTGTTGAGCTAATGGTTGTTGTTGTATCTGTTGGGCGATGGCATTAACGGGGACCTGAGGCTGGCCCGGTAGAGGAGGGTATTGATGGTAGAACGGTGGATAGAACGGATGCTGGGCATACTATAGGTACTGATACGGTTGAGGCAGTTGTATAGCATTGACAGGAGCGGCAGTGGCAGACTGATTGGTTCCGGCGGACACCATTCCAACCTCTGATTCCTTTTTCTTATGGTGACCATTGCCGTATTTATTCGGTGCATTCGAGGATTCACCTTTCTCAAACACGATGATCCCCTCTCGAACAGCTTCTTCCAAGCGGGTTCCCATAGTGACCATCTCAGAGAAGTTGCTTGGGACAGCAATAATCATTCTCTCAACATAATCTTTCTTCAGGGTCTTCAAGAATGTCTGAGTCATTTCTTCCTCGTCCAAGGCGGGAGTGATACGGGCAGCTGCCCCTCTCCACCTCTGTGCGTATTCGCGAAAGCTTTCGTCCTTTTTCTGAGAAAGAGACCGGAGGAACTCTCTATTCGGCTTGAGCCTGGTGTTGAACCCATAGTGGTTCTTGAAAGCAGTAGCTAGGTCATCAAAAGTGCGGATATCATCCTTGCTCAAACCGGTATACCACTCCGCGGCATCTTCCATTAGACTGTCCTGGAAGCAATGGATCATAAGTGAATCATTGTCTGCATGGTTAGCCATCTTCCGGACGTATTTGATGATATGGTTCTGGGGGCAAGTCAGCCCGTTGTAGCGGTCAAATTCCGGGACCTTGAATTTCTTGGGAACATCCACCCTCGGCACCAAACAAAGGTCGTGGGTTTTGACGAGGTCACTGCTCCCACGGTTGGCCTTGATCTCGCGACGGAGTTCTCTGGTGAGTTCTTCCATTTTTTCTTCCATAGTTCCCAATACAGGAGTTCTTCCACGGTAGTCATTAGCATTGGCGCCCAGAGGCGTAGAGTGCACAATCAGAACCGTGAAGACCGTTGACTGAGGCAAGGTAGTGTGAAGAGATGTGGAATCTGGTGGGGGTATCTGACCAATATTAGCGGCACCTGAAGTCGCGGTTCCTGAGATACCGGCTGCAGTATTGGGAGCGTAATAAGGTGGGAGTCCATAGGGGTATCCCCTCGGCATAACAAGAGATGCGGCGGGAATCTCTTCGGTAGCTGCCTGAGTGGACACGACCGGTTGTTCTTGAGCGGCCATCAGAGCAGTCATGGCGTCGAGAGCTTTGGCTAACTCTTCTCTCACGGAGGCTAGTTCAGTGCGGAGCTGTGCATTCTCTTCTTCCATAGCTACTTGATTTCTCCTTCTGTACTGTCTGGTCTGATGTATTCTGGTAGGTTGATCAGTCCTTCGAGCACGAGCCACTTTTCACTCTGCGGCAGAAGAACCAGGAGGCAATGAGCACTTGGAAGTTCTTTCGTGACCGATGAATGATGCATATGATGCATGATATGCAGATGCGGATGCAAAAATGACTCTTTTTATTATCGAAGGGTTTTTAGACAAATTAGAATTCTTTGCAAACATTTTTGGACTAACAAATTATTCAAAGCAAGTTGTCTTGACACATTGAGCCAAGGGAGTAGGCTTCTGAAACATAAGCTGAACAAACAACATAATCAATAGCAATCCTATCATCCAGAACTAAGGAGTGACTGGGTAGTATTCGGAATCCGAGTCTGAAGCTGAACCACAGTAACTGGCGAAGAAATCTCGACGACCTCTGACTCTCCTGGAGTCTCTCCTTAATAGATCATCCTTTTCCTCAAGCTCCTTTCTAACTCTGGCTAGCTCTTTCTTCAACATTCGGTTCTCATGATCCTTCTGCTCGTCTCTGCCGTCCAAAGTCATGATCAAGTTCTCAGCCTCACTGTAATGGGCTTTCCAGGCTCGCTTCTCCTCACTCTCCATAGCTAGATGTTCCTGATACATCTCCTGAGTCGCAGGGAGCAACGGTAATGGCCTAGACGGTGTAGATGCAGATACATGCCTCATAGCAGGGTAAGGCATGCCAATCTCTTCAGCTCGGTTTATCACCCACTGCGTATAGGCTTCATGAGCAATACCGGACCTCACACCCAAATGCTTCACATCTTTCTTACGAACCTTAGACCAAGCATCTGTAAAAGCTTTCCTTTGCCCGGTGGGAGCATTGGAATAGTAGAAAAACTCCTGAGATGTAGCAAGGTTGATGGGCTTCACTCTCATGGGAAAACCAAGCTGTCTCATGGCTAACTCGGGGTTGTAGTTGATTCCTCCCCGGGTACCGAGAAGAGGTACATTGAGGAAATCTCCACAACCAGTGATAATCTCCTTGACTCGAGCTGCTGGAGTGATCCAAACCACCTCATCGGGAGTAAGAGCCATAATCCGCTGTGAATAAGACCAATTCTCCGTGTTGGCATGGAAAGAACCCGGGAGGTGAGAAATAAACCACCTATAAAGAAGAGGTATGCAGCAAAGAATAAACCCACGACCCTTGAGAGTCCGATCATGGATGGCATGGTATGTGTCAGCTAACAAAGTAGGAACCGGGTTCCTGGAATGGAAGATCTCAATAGCATTCATGTCCACAAAGTTGTCGAGATTCGGAAAGAGGACGAGCCCGTAGATGAGTAGTGCAAGAATAGCCTCAAGGGTGTCCTGACAAGTAGATTCGAGATTAGCCCGCTCAAGTAAGTACTTTGAAGTGAAACCCTCGATGTGAGACTTGGTAATGAGATTCTTGGACACCTCGGAAGTCTTGAGATAAAGATCCTTTGCAATAACCAGAGGAGTAAGAGAAGACCCTGGGCCCGTGAATGGTACCCTCTCAGCTATAGGTAGACCCAATAAGCAAGAATAAGCCTCGAGTGTAGGAACCAACTGAAAATCCGGGAAAGTGAAGCAACGGAAGACTGGGTCATAGAATTGCACCAGAGTGTGCACCAGCTTCTCTTCTACATTAGTCCGGAGAATACCAAGCAAACCACCGTATCGGAGACGAAACCCGGTCGGATTCTTAACCTTGAGTGCCAACTCCCTTAGGCTAGCCAAATCAACTTCTTTGAACTTGTAAGACTTAGTCCTCTTCATGCCTGGTTATATTTGCAAAGAATTTTAGTTTGTCTATACCCTTTGATAAATGCATGTAAAAAGGTTTATGCATGAATGCATGTATGCATGGTTTTAGTAAAGAAAGCACGGTGGGCTAAGGTAACAAGTGGACACGGTGTCCGGTGAAACTAAGGCTTTGATAGTAGTAACCAAGGTTCTACAAAGTTCCCAAACCACAACCTCTCCTGCGTATATCATGGTAGTACAAAGCAACGCTTGTCCATAATTATCCGTAAGAAGGTTTAGTTTGGGTGTAGTATCGCGTGACGACTAAATTTCGAGACAACGCTCGGTTTAGCCACCGCACTACGTCCTAAGAAAGGCCAAGGATGGGTTTGGTAACTACGGTTCATAGCCTTCATCGGTCAATTGGAAGTAAAGTGTCTAAGCATGACAACACACGCTGACAACATCACCTCCAAAATGCCTCAGCTATGTGAGATTGATCGCGTAATCCAATGCACGAGGCAACCCTCGGAATGGATTGTCGATTATATCTCTCCTAATCTTAAGTTCACTCAGCCCGGGTACAGGGCTATTGATATTCTCACCCCACACGTACATAAGAAAATTTTACATGTAACAATAAAGTAAAGCATAAATATAAAGCATGAAAAACTAGGTGTAGCCCTAATTTCCCCAGTGAAGTCGCCATTTCTGTCATCGCGATTTTCGGGTGTCAAATCATTAATTGGATTTGAACCTTTCGATCATTGATGTCTCTATTTTTTTTGGGGAAGGTAAAATCGAGAAAAACCTTAGAAATCCTAAGTTCGGGGCTGATTTCATCACGGGAAGGTGTTAGGCACCCGCAATGACTATAGTATCCTATAGGAACCGTTTTACTATGCTTTACGTTTATGCGTTGCTTTTATCGCTACTTGTAAAAGAGATTGGTTGTTTTAAGAATGAGAGGGAGAAGATGGGATTTTATTTTATTGGACTTGGAGAGATTTTGAGTCTCTTGCCTACATACCCTTTTAAGGGATCAAAATTCCATGTAGTTCTCTTCCAAAATGCTTTTTGTGGGTTGGTTCAATTTTAGTTTTAAGAATGGTTTTGAAGAAAGATATAAGAGGCCGTGTAGGCATTGGAATTGAAAACAAGTGGGGTTAGTCCAATTTATTTACAAAAAAACGGTTAAAGTCGGAAATTAATTGCATTTTGATTTGATTAAGAAAATAAAGGGAAAATCCTTTGGAGTTTTGGCTCCAAGGTTTATTTGGAAAATATTTGAAGTGATGGAAGTTGTTTGCTTTTTTGAAAAGATTAGTTTTCTCTAAGCATCGCGCATCCTAAACATACACCTAAGCGATAAACATACAACGTGTGTGCGTGTGTCGGTGCATGTGTCGGTGTACATCATCATAGTCCATAGTCCTTTACATCGGGTCCTACTTTACATTCTATAGCTTTGCATGAAAGTAAAGAAAGGTAAACTAAACCTAAAATATTACATGAATTAACATAGAAAATTGCATAAAATGGCTAAAAGAGAGGAAAAAAAAAAGGGTGAAAATAATGCAATGCTAATGATATGCTTAAGACACAAAATATGATGGCCAATGAAGAGTAGGGAAATGATAGGATGAGTAACAATGCATGAAAGATGAAATACGCAAGCAAGTACCAAACAAATGACAAAAAGATGAAATGAACATAACCAAAAACATCAAGCAAATTGCAAAAGAACGAACACCAAAAAAAAATAATGCAAATGACATCACACTAAAACCTAAAATCTAAACTAAGCCCCATGACCTATAACCTTTACCCAAAACAGCACCCCCTTTTCAAAGAAAACATTTCAAGAATCAAGGAGAAATTATGAATCACACTTAACCCTAAAATCACATATTTCAACAACGAATTACATCTCAAAATTAACAACTAAACTTGACCAAAGAGAAACTATCAACTAAACTTGCAAAGAGAAATTAACAAACAAAATTGTAGCATTGTGAATTGTAAGCAAACTTGTAAAATAAGGAGTCATTATTGAGCATATGAACTAGAGGACTAGGAGTTAATTTGTAAAGCAAGGAATGATCCATTAAGTTTGGAAACCAAAGGATTAACAATGAGGCATGCAAGAATGTAGAAATAGCATGAATTCAGAGACGAACACATCGCAAAAGTCATATATCAAATATCAACTCCATAGAGCAAAAATTGGATCCAAAATAATGCAAGAAAATTCACCAAAAAGCATCAAAACATGTAAATCCAATAAAAATTAGCGCACATGCTTTTTATTCACTTGAAAGTGTGAAAACTCCACAAAATAATGAAAACATGTCAAGAAACATATAGTAATTTTTTTAGGATTTTTTGTAAAAAATAAAGATGAACAGGGGGCTCAAATAGCAAGCATGAGGAGTATGCATAGCAAAATATCAGGAAATTACCAAGAAACTGAAAAGAAACCGAATTACCCGGCCCAAATCCACAGATCTGATGGATCCGGATCTCCAGGATGCCTCAGGGGCGTTGGATTGATCCGGATCCATCCGGACTAAATCCAACGGACTAAACGCACGGGCACTGGATCGGGTTCAACCCGAACCGATCTAACGCGCCTATATAAAGGCTCCAGACCCGGTTCTCTCATTTCCTTGGATGGTTTCTCTTTCTTCTTCTTCTCTCTTGCGCCGCTCTCTCTTTAACCCTAACCCTAACTTCTCAAATCTACCCAGAAACTCAAGATTCATGGCTTATTTCGTTCACCTAACCCTTCTGATCATGAATCATTCACAAGAAAACGTTTTTTACCGTTGGAACAATGTGAATCTTTCGTTTTGTCGATGCAAGTTCAAACCGTTCGGATTCCTTGTGTTTTTTGGCTGAAATCATGGTGAAAATGTAAGGATTTGTTTCGGTTTACACTCGTTGTGGATTTTGAAACGTTTCTTTGATTTTTCAAGCAATTTTTTGTGTTAGGGTTAGGGTTTTGGATCGGACCGTTTGAACTTGCTATGGATTCACTTCGTTCTGGTTACACGATGATTCTCAGTGATATGAGATGAAGTTTGAGTGTTACCTGTGTTTTTGATTAGAGATGTGTGCCGTTTCTTTCGATTCTTGGCTCTGATTCTTTTCTAGCGCACTGGTTTCGATCTCTTCTTTCTTCTTCTCCGATCCGGATCTTGTGAAATCCTTCACCTCTTCTTCCCTCTTCTTCTCCGAACCAGAGCTTGCATTCACGCTTGCAGCGCGCTACCTCCGGTGGCGTGCTCGCGTTTGAACCACGAGCTCAGCAGTTCAATGATGAAGGTTCCCTCGAATCTCTGAGAATTGCTTGAAATTGCCTTGAATTCGTTCGCATTTCGCCATTGCTTGCTTCGGTGAATCAGGTTCAGTGATGAATTTAATGAATTTGGGTGTAATTGTGCTGAATTGGTGCTGGAATTGATGCTAGGGTTTATGAATGTTCTTGAGCTTTTATGTGGATTTGTGGATTTTGATCCGTAACTGCCAAGAGAGAGAAAGATGAAACTGTTTGTGTGATGTGGCGCGCGTAATCTGATTCTCTGACACTGTGTACTATTTATAGCCTGCCATGTGTGCTGTGGGCCAATGAGCTTGTGCCACGTGGACTTGGAACTGCTTGCGTGGCTTTTTGGACTGAATTGGCTTCTTTTTGACCTTGAGGACCAATCTGCAAATATGTAAAATATGGGACCACTTTGCAAATAAAAAAAATGGGACTATTTTTAAAAGAATAAAAAAATTTGGCTGTTTTCTAAAAGAATTGGGACAAACTTGCAAAAAACAAAATATTTGGACTAAATTGTAATTTTTTAAAAGTATTTGGACTAAAATGTAAAGAATAATAAAATTGGCTAAAAAATGTAACTTGAAAATAACGTAAAGTGAAACGTTTAAAATTGACAACACGGACTAAAACGAACAAACTACCAAAAATGAGGTATTTTAAAATACCTCTCTGCCCAAAATTTGAATAATGTGAAAAGACTAAAATGCCCCTGGGGCAACAACGACTCAGACTGACTCAGATGCAAAACTAGATGATTTTCGTACAAAATTTGATCAAAGATTTATGCAAACAAATTGACAAGACTCAGGGACAAATTGTAGGGACTGAAAAATGGGTTCCTGTGTGGGAAATGACCAAAATACCCTTTCGTATGATTTTATGCAAAAATTTAAAAGACTGAAACAGTAATGTATGCAGTTGAAGCACAGTAGAAAGCACGGTGAATTTGAAAGTATTAGAAAATAGCAGAGGAATTTGAGTGAGTATTTTTAGGTCCAAAATGAGGGTATAACAATGATATCATTCTGTTAAACTACAGGTTTTTTTTTGATCATTACTGATAAACTACAGGGGTTTTTTTGATCATTACTGATAAACTACAGGGGGGTTATTGACCATTTATTATGTTTTGTGATAAACTACAGTGCAGATTTGAGGTGTTGTTCTGTTTTATGCAGGGACTTATACCTGCTGTTCAAGAAGTGATGCCTGGTGTTGCACATAGGTATTGTGCAATGCACTTGTGGAAAAACTTCACAAAGAACTGGAAAGATAAGGAGTTAAGAGGTGTGGTTTGGGATTGTGTAACGCCCACGTTCGTTTTATTATTTATTTAAAATCGAGTTTAGGTGATTATATTATATTTATATAATATATAAGTGTTTTGATATGTTTTGATATGTTTTGATGTGTTTTGATATGCTTGGGATGATTTTGTGGTAAGATATAATGCTAAGGATAAGGTTAAGAGACTTATTTTATTGTTAAATAAAATAAGATTTGAAAAGAAAATAAAATATTTAGTTATGGGTTAGTTTTGGATTTTAGAGAGTTATGTGGGAGAAAGAGTAAATAAGATAAGATTTGTTGGCAGTATAAATAAGGCAACTAGGGTTAGGAAGTCAGTAACGCTTTCAGACTTTGGAAACAGAAAGAAAGAAAACGCACACGTGAGGGAAGAGAAGGAGAGTGAGCTGCGATTTCTTCATAACCAGGTAAGGGTGAGACTCATAATTCTGTAATGTTAATTAGCATAATCCTGATGAATAATTAACAGTAATAGGATTGAATTGAGAGAATGAGAAAACTAGGTCAAAACCTTAGAAATTGATGATCTAACGGTTAGTTTAGGTTTATTTCGTGTAGAAAGTGTTCCTAGACCTTAGAATATGTTTAAGATGAATTCTGGAATCAGTAGAAGGCCTGGAACCATGAGAATCGTGAGAATTTTGAGAAAATAGCAGTTCTGGCCGCAGTGAGATTCATCGCTCGCCACGGCGAGCAGTGATCCTCGCCTCGCGAGTGATGAGCTTCATCGCTCGCCACGGCGAGTACTTATCCCCGCCTCGCGAGTTGCTTCTGGCAGCTCGCCATAGCGAGCACTTTTCTTCGCCTCGCGAGTTGCTTCTGGCAGCTCGCCACGGCGAGCTAACTCACTCGCCTCGCGAACACTACCAGATTGGGAGTTGTGAGGGTTAGTGTGATCTGTTCCGTGTGATTGATTTGGAGATGATCCCTGAGTGTTATTTAGGCCTAGTGGTAATGTTGAGAGTCCTGTGCAGAGCTGTTCTAGGTATGCGTTGTTTAGTGAGCAAGAAATTAAGTATTAAACCTTATGCTAAAATGTTAAAGCCTATGTTGCTTGATTAGTAATTGTTGTGATGATATCATTCTGCTTTGATGTCTATATTATACTGCTGATGTTATTAAACTGAACCGTTATGATATGTGTATATATTATATATGCGATGATAAGTTGTTGTTTAGCTCCAATTTCTTGGATGCATGTTGATAAGATGATTAAGGATAAATGTTGTTTTGAATTGAGTCCATGCATAGCATACATTGAGCTTAGTCCTCACCATGATATGAGCTTTGTCCTCCGCACGTTTATTAGGAGCTTTGTCCTCCGCACGTTTTAAAAGTATATTAATACTTATGATGAAGTTTGGTACCACATGCATATAAGGAGTCTAAGAGCATTGTCGCATGGTCATATTTATGATGTCATGTTGTTGATAAAGATTGAATATATGATTACGTGATAAGTGTTATCTATCTATGCTACTTGCTTAAAGATGATATGAAGTTGATTATGTGATTACGTGCTAATTGTTATTAAATTATGCAAGAACGCTATTGATGTTTTGATGTTAATTGTTATCTAAATTATGTTGATTAATATTATTTTGTTATGAAATCTCACCCCTTCTGCTGGAATTGCCGCCTTGTGGGCAAGTGCAGGTGATCGTGCTTAGTGTGCAGTTGCTTCGTGAGTGGCCTTGCCTCACTGTGTCGTCTAGGTCGCTCTGATACGTAACGGGATGGGGTCATCATATATGCATGCTTCATTCTTTTACGTGATTATTTTATGTTATGTTGCGATAATGAAACTAACTTTGAGATAATTTTTTTGGGGCCTGCGTGCCAAATGTTTTATGAATTTTAAGTATGATTTCCGCTGCAAAGTTTGAAGTTATTGGGTTAAATTATTATTTAACTGTTTCGGATTAAGTTTTTATGTGATATCTCGTTGTTGTGTTGCATACTCTGATAAATGTTTTTAAGAAATTTTTTATGTTGGGAAGACGGGGTGTTACAGATTGTGCTAAGTCAACTACTGTGTCTCAGTTCAATAGGCATATGGAAAGAGTTAAAAGGTTGAGGAAAGATGCTTGGGAATATTTAAACAAGTGGCCAAAAGAAGCTTGGACAAGGGCATACTTCAAAGAAAACTCAAAGGTTAATAATATTACAAACAACAATTGTGAGGTGTTTAACGCAAAGATAGTGAAGTACAGAACAAAGCCTATTTTGACAATGGCTGAAGAGGTTAGATGCTACATCATGAGAACCATGACTACAAGAAAGGTGAAGTTTGCTGGTAGAACTGGGCCTCTTTGTCCAATACAAGCAAGTCGTCTAGAAAAGGAGATAATTGAAAGCAACAAGTGGACACCTACTTGGACTGGTCCTCCACGGTTAAGGTACCAAGTCCAAAATGGAAGCACCAAGGTTGATGTGGACTTAGAAGCTATGACTTGTGCAAGCAGATATTGGCAGCTGTCAGGTAAAGTTTTCTTTGAATGTATTCTGATGCGACTTTTATGAATTTTGATACAATTTAAGTTTTCTTTGAATGTATTCTGATGCGACTTTTATGACATTAGGCATTCCTTGCATGCATGCATGTTCAGCTATTACACATCAATGTAGGAAACCTGAAGACTATTGTGATGGGTTGCTATCTTTTGGATCATATCATGCAACCTATCAGTTTTTTATCAACCCCACTAACTCACAAGAATTTTGGGAAAAGACTCCATATTTGAAACCTATTCCACCGAAGGTTAGAAGAAGTGCAGGCAGGCCCAAAAAGAATAGAAGGAAGGATGGTGATGAATGTGTTGTGACTGGTGGAAAGTTGAAGAGGTCATATAATGTGTGGACTTGCTCAACATGCAAACAAGAAGGACATAATAGTAGGGGATGTCCTCATAAGCCGTCTGTACCAGTTGAAGAAGAGGACAACCAAGAAACGATAGCAAGAGCTGAAGGAGCAGAAGTAAGGGCTGATGTACATGAAGTAAGAGATGAAGCAGCAGAAGCAAGAGCTGATGGACAACAATCAGAAGGGAATAATGTACAAGTTGTAGAAACACAAACTGAAATTCCATTGTCTCAGTCTGGCCATTAGGCGACCAACCATCTCAGGAGGCAGAAACATCAAGGCCTAGCAAGAAGGTATGAAAGTTTCAAGCCATAAATTTATCCAGCTTTAGCATGAGCAAATTTAATAACATATATAACCATGCAAATTGCAGCATAAAGAGAAACTGTAACACTGTTATTAACCATTATTTTTGCTAAACATAGGATAACATATTTTTTAAGTGTATGTTTTAACTGTATGTAAAGTGTATGTTTTAAGTGTTTTTAAGTGTATTTTTTAAGTATATGTTTTAACTGTATGTAAATTGCAGCATATTATTTTTGCAGCATATTTTTTAAGTGTATGTTTTTTAACTGTAACACTGTTATTAACGTATGTAAAGTGTATGTTTTAAGTGTTTGACATTGATATTTCAACAATGTATAAAAGATAGTTCTCGTTACATTTTGCTAAACATAGGATAACATATTTTTTCCTAATACATGGACTTATTTGACTAATATTTTTCAATTTTGTAGAGAAAGACTTACAGCTTAAGGGCCCCAGTTGTATACCCTGATGGCTTTGGTGCAAGACCACCCCCAATCAGAGGACCACAACCACTGCAGCCACCTATAATTAGAGGACCTCCATTATTTCAGCATTCTCAAATGAGAGGACCACCACCACTCCAGCCATCTATAATGAGAGGACCATCAGAAGTTCAGGCATCCACACACATGGTGGCAACGTCAAGTTCAGGAATACCACCAATCAGAGTTCCATTTCCAAAGTCGGGTTCTAATACAAATGAGCCTGATTACATGTTATTTATCCCCAATCCAGGAATGCGAAATCAGAATCCTAAATAGTAGCTATTTCAACAACCATTAGGTCTTTTTGGAATTAAGTACCTAATGGTATTATGGTTTACGCCTGTTTTGGAAGTTATAATATTTTAATGATGTATTAGGTATTTTAATAACTTACGGTTTATAAGCTTCAATAGAACTTATATTTTGGAAGTTATTATGTATTGAGTAGTTATGAACTCATGGTTTATGGTTATATTTTGTAAGTTCGGATGTATTAAGTACTTTAACAACTTATGGTTTATAAGCTTCAATATAAGTTTTATTATAAGTAAAAAATTATGCTTTATGCACTTCAATAGAAGTATTATTGTAAGTTAAATATTCCAATACCCTGATAATAGCAGGTGTCAATTTGATTATAAGTTAAATATTTGAGGGGGGGTTTTGATCATTACTGATAAACTACAGGGGGGGTTTTGACCATTACTGATAAACTACAGGGGGGTTTTTGCCACGAATTTGTTGGAACAATAACAACACAAACAACTTAGAACAATAACAACAAAAACAACTAAGCATAATTGCCTCTTACACATAGTAAAATACTTAGAACAACAAAACATCTTTCATATAACTATTGTGAACCAATAATTTTATTCAAAACTACCAAAATACACAACAATACTATTATGTACTTCAATAACTTGACTTCATTCATCAATGCATCAATTCTATCCAGCAACCTTGTCTTCCACCCCTCTTCATTGTTTCTATCTTGACTTGAAATTTGCATTTTCTCCATCAATTGTGCCTTCCAAATATCATCACCATCATTTTGACAATCATTACATGCATTTCTTTTCTTCACGTTATCTTTCTTCCTCAACAGTCCAACCTTCCAAACATCTTGATCAAGTGTCCCATTAAGCATCCGCAAAGCCTCAGCCTCATCAACCCATAAAAAAAAATTACAATTGTACTTATGATCCTAAAAATCAAAATCAAAGTTACCAAACATATCAAAATTTGGGTAAATGAATTACAAAAAGGGGTAAACGAATTTGGGAAAAAAATGGGCATGAGAAATGGGCATTTACAGAAAGGGGTAAAACTAAAATTAGGGTTCAATTACCTTTGGAAATGGGCATGAGAAAAATTCTCTACCAAAATTATATTCAGTTCCAGCAACCCTGACCACAGATACTCGTTCACAGTGACATTTTAGGGTAATAATGTTCATGCTTTCACCCATGGAATGAGAACTTTTTGTTTCTTTGATTTTCCTTTGATTTGTATATCCAAATCCACCACCCATCATTTTCAAACGATTTAGACGGAGAAGAATGAGGAAGAAGAATGAGGAAGAAGATGAAGAAGAATGAGGAAGAATGAGGAAGTTATGGTTATGTATATAGCAAAGAAGAAGTGACCGTTGCAAGAAAAAAAACTTAAAAAAAAAAATCAAAACTAGGCAAAAACCCCCCTATGACGTGTCTTAATGAAGTGTCTCACGTGGATGTGCCATTTGGCCAGTTAACGGCCACGTCACCATTCAAACGGCAGAAATGGACGGATGGACGAAATTGACCATTGTTATGTAATTTCAGGGGGGCAATTGACATTTTGTGAATTTCGGGGGGGTAATTGATGAAACCTGCAATTTCAGGGTTTTTTTTGACTATTTACTCATAGAAAATGAAAAGGAACCAAAAAGTAATTGGAAATTGGAAAATAAATTGGAAATTGTAAACGTAGTAAAGACATATAATAAATTTTGAAGTCCTACAAAGCTTTTAAAGAAAAGGATCTGAAAAGTTTAAGCCTTAAAGGTCTTTTTTTTTTTTAAATATGGTTAAATAAGTTTTTAGTCTTTATATTTTGTACCCCTTTGAAGAATAGTCCTTATATTTCAATAAATATTTTTAAAATCTTCACATTTTGTCTCCGTTATTAAAATCAGTCTTTGCTGTTAATTTTCTAATGGAATGCTGATATGGAAGTTAATGGGTCCCAATTGGTTAAATATGTTTTTGGTCCCTACATTTTGTGTGATTTTAAAAAATAGTCCTTACATTTCAATAAATGTTTTTAAAATCCCTAAAATAATAAGGACTAATCTTCAAAGTCACGCAAAATGTAGGGACTAAAAGCATATTTAAACCCTAAAATAATTGGGACCCACTAACTGTCACATCAACATTCCGTTAGAGAATTAACAACAAAGACTAATTTTGATAACGGAGATAAAATGTGAGGATTTTAAAAACATTTAATGAAATGTAAGGACTATTTTTCAAATGGGTGCAAAATGTAAGGACTAAAAACATATTTAACCCTTTAAAATATTTAATTAATTTCATAAACAAAAAAGTTTCAAAAACTACAAAATTATTTTATATATATATTGAAGGTGTTTATTCTCGAGCCAACTCATTAACCAAACGAATCGAACTATGTATAACTCAAGTTCAGCTCATTAATTTAACGAACTTAATTTTCAGCTCAAGTTCAGCTCATTAGGTTCATGAACTAAGTTCAATGGACTAATTATCGAGTCGAATTTCAAACTATATTCGAGTTGGTTCGGTTCATTGCCAGCTCTAACTATATATAAAGAAAGAGTTTTGCTAACCAGTGCCCTCAGGACAATGGTTAAGGAAACCAAAAGTAGCATGTTTGCATTGAATTCAACGATATTTTGAATTTTAAAAATTTAAAAGATTTTGGGTTGACATTTTCATTATCCTAATTAAGCCATAAAACAACTTTTTCCATAATAATGATTGTTGATGATGTCGTTAAAAAGATAAAAATTTACATTATATTTTTTTGTTATATTGTTGGTATCATCGAAATAGATGAACATGGTTAGTTTGATTTGTTATAATTTGAAAGCAACAATCATTTATATTTATATTTTTAATCAAAATTATAATTTGATAGAAAAACACCGTTCATAATTTTTAAACTTTAGTGCAATAAAAAAAGCGGAAATACGGCTATGTGAGTGACCGCCTTAATAATAGTAATGAACCCGCTTCAGCTGACCTGGTAGTGTTGCCTTGAGATCTTAGAGTGTAATCCTCTTAGGGACATAGATTTGTTTTTTCACTTGCCAATTTCGATTGGATAGTTTGACTTATGCAAAAAAAATATAAATAATAATAATAATAATAATAATAATAATAATAATAATAATAATAATAATAATAATAATAATAATAATAATAATAATAATAATAATAATAATAATAATAATAATAATAATAATAATAATAATAATAATAATAGAGTAATACCATATCCGTTTTCGCACAATATAATGCAAAGACAATTACTTTTCCCATCCTATCTGTTTCTCACCCATCTTATTTTTTTTTCTTCCTAAATTACACCTTGTTCATGTTATATAATATGAAATAGATTGTTGGTGCTTTTGGATTGTATAATCTGAAACTATGTTTTGCCCAAATTTCTTATATAATTTTGATGACATAATTAAAAATGACGAAAACATAAAAGTAAAGAGACAAATATGATGTTATTTACACTACACGGGGAGCGGCGTGGCAGTGGAGGCGGCGGTTGTGGGAGTGGGAGGAGGAGTTGTTAGGTGAATGTTGGGTATTGTTGTTATACCCTCATTTTGGACCTAAAAATACTTGTTCAAACTTCTTTTTGTTTCCAATCATTTCAAATTCACGGTGTTTATTTTGCAACTTTTATCGTGCCACAAACGCGCATTTTACTGTATTATCTCCAAGTGTATTTCATTCAAAGCCGTTCAAAGTGTTTTCTTGCATTACAAGCCATTTAAAAGGGTCTCTAGGACCATTGCATGTTTTCCCGCGTTTTATTCCAATTTTTGCATAAAATCATACAAAAGGGTATTTTGGTCATTTCCTACAAAGGAACCCATTTTAGTCCCTACAATTTGTCCCTGAGTCTTTTCAATTTGTCTGCATGGATCATTAATCAAATTTTGTACAAAAATCATCTTAGTTTTGCATCTGAGTCAGTCTGAGTCAGTCTGAGTCAGTCTGAGTCGTTTTAGTCCCTAGGGGCATTTTGGTCTTTTTACATCAAATAAATTTTGGGCAGAGAGGTATTTTGAAATACCTCATTTTGGTAGTTTGTTCATTTTAGTCCGTTTTGTCATTTTTAATTTTTGCGCTTTACGTTTTTTCAAATTTACATTTTTTACCAATTTTATTTGTTACTTTTGCAAGTAAGTCCAAATTTTACTTTAATTGAAAATATGTCCAATTTCTAAAACAGTCCAATTCCTTTCATTTTTCAAAAGCAGTCCAAATTCTTTTTTAATTGCAGTTCAGTCCTTCAATTTTAAAATTGCAGATTAGTCCTCTTAGTCTTATTTTTTGCAGAAGGGTCCTTTGAGTTAAAATCAGTCCAGAGGCCACGCAAGCAATCAAAATCCAGGTGTCACGTTGCAATTGGTTCAGAGTCCACATGTCAGCATATATAAGGCCGTGGGTGTCAGAAGAATCCACAGATTCAGGCGCCACATCACAAACACAATACAACATTCTCTCTCATGTCAGTTAGATCAAAATTGCAACCAACTCAGAAAATCAGAAGAACGTGAAGAACTTCTACAAACCCTAACCGTTTCTCAGAAGCAATTCAAGGTGAATCAATGGAGTTTTTCAACTGCTCTCAGAGACTCACCAGAACCTTCATCACTGAGCAGTGAGCTTCTGCAATTCAAGCAATTCAAGATCCGTAGCACAAGGCCACAAACCCTAAACGCGATCACAGAAGCTGCTGAGAAGAAGAAGAAAGAGAAAGGTTCGAAGAATCTGAACCGGTTAAGGAGAAGAAGAAGAAAATCACCAGTTTCATTTCAGAATTCAAGCCAAGAATCAATAAAAACAACATCAAATCGAAGAATTCCAGAGATTCAAAGCCAATCTCCGAACAAAATCAGGTAACAATCAAAGAAACTCACCTCTTTTCATTCGCAAACAGTAATGAACACCAGATCGATGTGGATTTACAGAATTCGAAGCCTTTTTCATTTGAAAATGGTGAAACCCTAATTTTTTCCAAAACAACGGAGATTCTGAGATTTACAACGATTTTCAACCGTTGTAAATCAACGAATCCATAAGGATTTCACGCGAAAGAGCTTCGAATCAAACGAACATGAAACGGTTCGAAAACCGTACAAGATTCAACAAATCCACATAGGTTCATTGTTCATACGATTTTCAACACCAGAACCATGATTAGGAACAAGATTTAGAGCGTTTGAGCCATTTTCTTTCAAATTTTGGGCCGTATGAACAAGGTAGTGGATTAGGGTTTCGAAGAGAGAAACGGAGAAGAAGAGAGGAAGAGAGAGAGTGGAACGGCTGAAATGAGCAAAACCGGGTTAAACACCCATTTATACAAGCTCCTAGACCGGGTTGCTCCATACCCGGTCCATGTTCCCTTAATCCTGAGCGTTTGATCAAGATCCTGATGGATCTGGATCAATCCAACGCTCCTAGAGCATTAGCTTGATCCGGATCCATCAGATCCGTGGGTTTGGGCTGTGAAGCTTTGGGCCTGGAGCTTTCTTGCGTTTTTTGGGTTTTATTGATAATTGCACCTCCTTTTTGCTGATTGAGCCCCCCATGCATGCTAAATTTCTTGCAAAAAAAATTCCTAAAAATTGTCATGAATTTCTTGATACTTTCTTGACTTTTTGGTGTTGATTTCACATGTTAAAGTTGATGAAGAATATGCGTGCCTATTTCTTTTTCCTTAATGTGTATGTTGTTGTTTTTGTGAAGTTTTCTTGCATAATTCTCGTTCTAATTCAATACCATGGGGTCTTGATGCTTGTAATATGATTTTGTGATACTTTTGCTGTGAGTTTGTAGTCATCACCACTGTTTTGTGAATTGCGATTTTAATTTCTTGTGTAGCAAGTAATGTGAATCCTTTTAGGTTGTAAAATGTGCATAAAATGTGTATGTGTTAAGACTTGAATGCATGGCTTGTAATTTCCTCTTGATTCTTGAAATAATCCCTTGAAAAATGTTGTTTTGGGTAGAAATTATAGGTCATGGATTTAGCTTAAGCTTTAGGGCTAGGTTTTAGTGTTAGTTTCGTCACCTTGCCTTTTGATGTTCGCGTTGCTATTTTGTCCGATACTTTACATTGTGGTCATTTCATTTGCTATGCACTATTCATTGCACATTTTATCACTAACCATTTGTTTCATGCCTCATTCAAGTTGCAAGCATTGCATCATGCACATTGTTTTGTTCTCACTTTTCCACTTGATGCAAGTTTCCATTAGTTTCTATGTAACACTTTAGGTTAGTTTACTTTCTTTAAATTTCTTGCAAGACCATAGAATGTAAATTAGGACCCGATGTAAAAGACAATAGACACTATGATGATGTACACCGACACAAGCACCGACACGCACACACGTTGTATATTTACCGCTAGATGTATGCTTAGGAAACGCGACACTTAGAAAATATTCATTTTTCAAAGCAAACTAACTCTTCACTCAAATCTTTTCACAATAATGTTGGAGTCAAAACTCCACAATTTTCTCTTTATTTTCTTAATCAAAAATACAAATGAAACTTAAATTCCAATTTTAACCTTTTTGTTTAATAAGTGATCAACCTCACCTTCTTTCAAATCTCATGCCTTTAAGGCCTCTCATCCTTTCTTCAAAACTATTTTCAAAACTAAAATTGAACCAACCCACAAAAATCTTTTGGAAGAGAACTACATGGAATTTTGATCCCTTAAAAGGGTATGTAGGCAAGAGACCAAAATCTCTCCAAGTCCAATAAAACAAAATCCAAACCATCTTCTTTCCCCCATTCTTAAAAACAATTTTCTTCCAAAAATAGCATAAAAATAAAGCGTAGAACATAGAATTAGAAAAACGGCTCCTATAGAGTACTATAGTCGTTGCGGGTGCCTAACACCTTCCCGTAGCGAAAATTGCCCCGAACTTAGAATTTCTAAGGGTTTTCTCAATTTTTCCCTTCCCCAAAAAAAATAGAGACATCAATGATTGAAAGGTTCAAGCCTAATTAATGACTTGACACCCGAAAATCGCGATGACAATTGTTGTCTAATGTTATTTTGCAGGATCAGTCTTCCGATCGATAGCAGTGGCGACTTGATCAAAGCCCGGGCGGTTACTCTATTCGCAGTGTTTATCATATGCTCACTACATATCACATTCATACCTTGGACGCAGCTTCAGATTTAATTTGGCACATATATGTTCCGGTAAAAGGTGTTTATTCTCGCATGGCAACTTCTCCGTAACAGGTTGCCGACTAAGGCAAATTTGGTGGCTTGTGGGATTCTCTCACAGGAGGCGCATGCTTGTGTGGTCGGGTGCAGGAAAGTGGAAACGACTCATCATTATTCTTCTCTTGTAGCATTTTCAAATATTTATGGCATTCAGTGCGTGAGTGGATTGGGGTCTCTGGGGCTGATCCGTACAACATTGTTGACTGTTTTCTTCAGTTTACTTACTCTGAATGAGGATCAGCAACTCGAAGTTCATTTATGCACCTCATATGGCTTTTATGTGTTTGGGTATTGTGGAATGAACATAATAATAGACTTTTTAGCAATAAGGAAAATAATATTCATCAACTATTGGATAAAGTCAAATTTCACTCGTATTGGTGGTTGAAGGCAGCTAATGTCGTTTTTGTATTAGGGGTTCATAGTTGGCTAGCGTGCCCTCTTGCTTGTTTGAGTATTGGTTAGTCATTACTGTTTTGTGGTTTGGACTCTATTGTAACCTTTAGTCGCTTTCTTTTGGTACGTCTTCTGCTTAAGATGTGGCTTCGTTGTTGTTAATAGAAGCTTATTACAAAAAAATTTCAAATACCTAATGCTAATTTATTTAAAACCTAAAGCTAAACTTGTGGTGAAAGAAGATGGAAGGGGAAGGAGGCTGATGTAAGGTTTGTTTCCTTGGTAAGGTTTGCTTCCTCTCCAAGACAAAATAGACTTGATGGTCAATGTTGCACCTAGACAGACAACCCTTAACCCCTGAGTGATGGAGCAAATTTGCAGAGTGACACCATCACATTTGACCGTTCGTACAATCTCTAAAATATTATGCCTACCTTTTTGAATGAAAAGTCAACGATGAAAACACATTGTATGAAGAAAGGAGAAGGAGAGAGTGTGAGATGATGGAATGAGAAACTGTGAAGGATTAATGGATATTTATAGAGAAAATTTGTGAAGAATGAGTATATAGAGTGCAACGATTCATTAATAAGGGTAAAAAAATATGTTCAATTGATCTGACCGACCATTAAAACTAGTAAAACTAAAGAAAAACGTGTTCCATGAGTCACTCTTGCTGAGCAAGTAACCGTCTCAACTATAAGCTGATTAAGATTATATAATCCAAAACTGCTCCAAAATGTTTTAGATTATATAATGAATCGGTTCAATAATATGTTAAATTTTGTACTTTGTAGGGTGATGAAACTTTTGGATTATAAAATCTGAAACTCTTAGGTACATGATTTTTTTATGTGGTCCACATTGCACCGGCATTTTATGTGGTCTACGACGCCCTAAAACTTCTATGAATTAATGTGCATGTTTTCATAAGCAGAAAACCACACCAAAAAATCATGGATTATGTTTTGTTATTATGTTGTTTTACGTCGTTGAATTATGTTTTGTACATTTTTTTCTCGTGTCATTCACCCTAGAAACCCTCCAAAAATCAAACTTAAACACAATTTAGGATTGTTCGGATTATCCAATCCGAAAAGTTTTAGAACGTTTCAGATTATATATTTCGAACCCTCCTAGACCGTGTGGGTTGTGGTGTTCAACACAAGGCATGGACAATTTGTGGTCTGTTTAATGCATTTTTGGTCGGTTTATGCATTGTAAATGTTTCCTAACTGATTGTAGTTACAGTCTAATGTAAGTTTATGACTATAAATAGTCTCGCATGTTTCAACATATTCATTCATTCTTCATTTCTCATCCTTTCTTACTTTTACCTTTTCTTTTTTAGTTATGAGTGTTTATGATATCATGGTCACTGTTAACAGCTCATACAATTCCTGGAATTGCTTTGCAGTTTATGCGGAAATTGTACGGCAGTCAACATAGATCTTTGATATTACAACACACTTTCTATTTGTTTTGTTATGTTTCAGATTATACAATCCGAAAATACCTAACAATCTAATTATAGAATCCAAACATAAGGTATTTAAAAAAAAAAGCGAGAATATCATTGGTTGAAAAAAAGTAATACTCCTAATCCAAATGAAAGTGACATGAGATCAAAAGGCCCAATTAAGGGGTAGTTGTATGACTAAACGTTTTCAGCGTATTCATTCTTGCATTTCATTAAATGAAATTCTTTCCCCCATTCATCTTGTCTGTCCATTGTATATTCTTTTTGTCCCTATTTAGATTATAGAATCCAAACTAGAAAAACATGTTCTAGAATTCTTGATTTGTATTCATCAATTGAGTAAGTATATGTACAAGTTCAAGTCTTTTAACATATAAGCTTTGACAAATGTATATTAAATCAACTAAAGTAAAATAAATTCAGTGATGTTAATATAAATCATGTTCAGCTTAGACAACAAGGAAGAAAACAAAGGAAAATAAAGTGCTTTTGTATGTAAATCATTCAGCCGATTCGTGGATTCGATGGACATGAGATGAATGGTTCCATTATTCACTTTGTCATAGATTAGATGACAATCTATTTTTATATGCTTAGTGCGCTAATGAAACGTTGGATTTTGAAATTTTTTGATGTTGGATTGGTTGTCACAATATATAGTAATCGACATAGAAGTTTCTTGATGCATATCAATGAGCAAAAGTGAGAAACTAGAGAGAGGCTCTGGGGGGAATGGGTCCACAGGGACAAAAGTGAGAGGGGCTCCAAAGGGTAAAGGTCATACAAACTCTTCAACGGAGGCTCAAAGGCGGTGCGTGAGTTTCAAGCACCTGGACAGTAATACAATTTCGTTCTTCTTTATCAGTTTTCCGGAGAATGCAACTAACACTGATCTTAAAAGGCTGTTCGCGTGTTACAGTCAAGTGGAAGAGGTCTTTGTTCCTCAGAAACTAGACAAGTGGGGAAGGAAATTCGGTTTTGTTAAGTTTAGGGAGGTTGGGGATTTGGAAGACTAGGAAGCACAGTTGGAGGAGGTGTGGTTATGGAAGATTCGTTTGAAAGTCAACAGAGCGCGGTTAGGAAGGGAAGATCAGAAGGAGGAATGGGTGAGGACGAACAGGGAGGTGGTGGAGAGGGGTGGTGGAGCGGTGGTTCAGACGGCTTCAAGAAAGGAGGGGTTTAAGTGGGATAGATCCCACTTCCCCGTGCTTCAGAAGGAGATTACTAGTCTGGATATTGAACCTTCAGAGGCGATGTTACAATATTTGGAAGGAAGTTTGGTGGCAGAACTTCATCTTACTTTGGAGGCCAAGGAATTACAACAGGCGATGGTTATGGATGGTTTGCACAGGGTTAAGGTCACTTCTATGGGAGCTAAGCGTATGCTGCTGTTCTTTGATGGCATCAGTGATATTGAGGTGTGAAGGTGGGAAAAACACAAGAGGGGGGGGGGGGGGGGGTTGAATTGTGTTTTCAAAAACGTTTCTTTCTTGCGAGTATCAGAACTGTTCTCAGGATCAGAGTCTGAAAAGTTCAGAGTCTGATTAGAGATCAGAGTCTGAGTGTGCAGCGGATAAGAGTAAGAGAGCAAGAGAAAAAAGAAGACACAAGCAATTTATACAGGTTCCTTTCACAATCCGGAAGTAGTTCTGTCCCCCTTGCACTTCCAAGGAGAGTTCCACTAAAATGTAATATCAAATTACAAGTTGCTCAAACACACAAGTAAGAGACTTCCTTTGCTCAATCACACAAGAAAGAGACTTCAATGCTCAAGGACAACTCCAAGAGACTTCTAAACAATTACAGAGAATTGAAAAGAGTTTTGAATACTTGATATACAATCAGAGGTATTCACAAAACAAAACAAAATAGAACAGACTCTGTTTTTCTTAGACACTTAGAAATTCTAAAATGTAAGCTTTTGTAAGAATTATCTAAGTTGTTGATGAGCAATGTTTGCGACTTTGGATATGAGAGAATAACCTTGTTCGCGTGTATGTATTTGTATGTGTGTGTCCTTAGTTCTTCAAGTCTTCATCCCTATTTATAGAGAATTTGAGAGACGTTGGGAACTGCCAGCTCATCACTTTTTCTTGACCGAAGCTGATTTGACACCATTGATCCTTTGCTTGATTTGTGGATTGTAATATGAAATCAAATTCAAATCCATTCCAGCAAATATGGAAAAGTCTCTGCTTTAGTTGCTGTTATTCTTGTCATGTATAGAAGACACTGTGTAGAGTTGGTGGTTGCAGGGAGAAGCGCAGACATAGTGGTTTTACTTTCCGTACATTGTACTTTGTCAACGATCCTTGGCCTTTGAAGAATATTTGCTTATGATAAATCTGCTTCTGAAAAACTGGCTTCTGATGACGTCATCTTCAGGAGCTCTTTCTTCAGACACACTCTGTATCTGACTTTCCAGGAGCGCTGACTTTCCAGGAGCGCTTTCATTCAGATGCTCTTCAGGCTTCAGTCTTAATTTCCTTTGCTCTTTGATTCATTCAGTCAGAACCTCATGTAAATAATTCTTTGTTAATGGTCCTGTACACTTTGAATAAACTTTTAGCAATATCCAATTGATAATTTTTAATACCTTGTTATCATCAAAATTTAAGTGGTATACTTGTGAAACACCCTTTGTTCCAACAATCTCCCCCTTTTTGATGATGACAAACATAAGTATTTAAAAAAAATCAATTGTTGTTAACTTAATTAACAAGTTGACTTTTAGGGGTTCTGAGGTTTGTAAGCTCTGACTCCCCCTGAGTCTGATATTCTTTAAGGTGAGGTTTGTAAGCTCCCCCTAAGTCCTATCCAGGTTAATTAAATTCATTTTTAAACTTAACAATTATTTCATAAATTCCAGATGAAATAAAATTAGTCAGATTCAAGGTTCTCAAATAAAATAAAGTTTGTTAGAATTTATTTTATTCTTGAGCTCAGATTCTTTGTTAAATGCTTTCTATTACTCCCCCTTTTGTCATCAATTAAAAAGAGCAAAAACAGTAATGACACAAAATGGACAAAAGTGAAGAAATGAAAACTTGTATATAAGAGATAGTCAGAAGAGTACAAAGAAGTCAGAGCAAGCATTAAAACACATAACTAAACGAAAAAACAAGGTGTGCAATCTAAGGGTTAGGTTGAGGTTGTTGCTGCTGAATGTCTTCAGACTGCTTCCTAACAGTTTCTTCCAGAGCCAACTGCCTCTGAAGAAGGTAGTCTTCCCTAGCCTTAGATTCCTCTTGCTGCTTCAGCACCTTTTGCTTTAGCATCTTGAACACCTTCGAATCTCTTGTCACGTATTCAGATTCAGCATAGAAAGGAGAATTTGCGAGATACAGAGGCTTGCTTTGGAGTTGCTGAGAAGAGTGTGATTCTTCAAGACGACGTTTCATAGCATGAGCTTGAATACGGCAGCACTTGTTAGCAACACCATAAATGAAATCCAAAGTTCTATGCTTGAGATTAGACCAGCTGTCTTGATATGCAAAAGGTAGAAAAGGAGTGTTTCTAAGAAGAACCAGATTCTGCATCCCATCATTGACTTCCACCAGCTGCTCTTCCAGATAATCAGGGTCAAGTATGTTAATGGGTGGTTGGTCTGAGATCTGAATAGGTGAGGAAGATGAGCGTTGGTCAGAATTACATGGGTGGTGTTGTGTTGGTTCAGAATGTGAAACAGACACAGTGGGTTCAGACTCTGTCACTTGGACAGACTCTGTAGCCACTGTCTCCATAACAGATTCTGGAATGGTCTGTTCTTGAGTTTTGGTTGATTGGGTTGGGTTGACAGAAGACTTTTGCTGTTGATATTCAGGAAGTTCTCCTGAATAATGGCTTTCTAGATTGGATAAGTCATTCTGTTCAGAGGGTTGGTTTTGTGGTGAAGAGGTTGTTTGTTGTTGTTTATTTGTAGGTGAGTCTGAGCGAGGTAGTTCAGAAGTTGTTGGTTTTTCAGTAACTACTTGCTCTTCAGCAGTAGCTGTTAAATCAACAACTTGAGGACTTCCTTGGTTTGAGGAGGATGGAATGGGTACACCTGGGGGTAGCATGTTTAATGGTTTGATAACAGGTGGTTGGAAGGGATGGTTAGCAGGTAGTTTGTTGCAGATACCTATTCTTTTCTCAGATAACTCCCCTATTGTTTTATAAACATCAAAGGAAGCTTCTTTGAAAGGTTTGGGTTTGGGAGAGAGTTTGGATTTTGTTGTTGTTGTCTTGGTTCTAACAGTTCGTTTGGCTTTTGGAATGGGTTTGGTCAGGTTGTATTTCTGACTTAGAGGAATGTCATCTAAGTCAGAGTCAGTATCAGTGGAAGATGAGGATGAAGGAGAGGTTGGGGGAACTGGACTGTGATTTACCTTAGAAGTCTTGGGGACTTCTGAGACAGCAGCCTCTGAAGTAGCAGCTTCTGATGGAATCCCTGTGACTAATTTGTCTGGGAGAGAAACACTTGTCCGTATTACTTGTGGAGATCCAGTAGCTTCTGAAACAGCCACTTGAGGAACAGCGTCTGAAGTATCAGCTACTGAAGTTCCTGGTGCCTCTTTCAGAACCTTCTGGGCTCCCTTCAGAGTCTCTTCCTCTAACTTCCTTGAGAGATTCTGAACCTCAATTATTTTCTCAATGGTGTCTTGATCACAATTTTCAAGACCCATTGCTTCCAAAGCCTTATCTCTGTCAATTCTGCACTGAGCTTTCATCCGCTTCTTCTCATTCTTGAGATTCTGATAGTATTCATCATTTCTCTTCGCCTGCTCAGGAGTTATTTCAAACATAGGCATCACAATCTCCTCTCCAGCTAGCCTCTTGGGTGGCCTAACAATGCCAGCAGCTTCATCAGCTTCAATTTCTTCCCAGGCTTGTTGAGCTCTTTCCAAGATATTAGAGTCAGCCTTTCCTCTTTTTCTCTTTGGAGCAGTCACAACTCCAGAGTTTGTTGCTTCAGTTTTAGTAGCCTTCTGCTTTCTGGCCTTAGCAACTTCAGCTTTCTGTGTGGCATCTGCAGACTCCTTAGCAAATGCTGCTAGATAAGCAGTCAATGCTTCAGGATTGTCTTCCTTGAGAATAGAAGGAAAGTCTCTTATTATTTGAGAAGGAGTGTCAGATTCCTTCAGATCCTTGGCATCAGTGAGAATTATCTCAATGGCCTTCATGTTGTAAAGGGTCTTACCACTGATCATCCTCCCAGTGTTAATACCCAGGACTCTGTCTGACACAAGATTGAACTTGTCCAGAGTCTTTAGTACACCACCTTGGTAGAAGATTTTAGATAGAAGTCTTCCACAAGGAACTTGTTTTCTCTTGCCTTTAGAGGCTTCCTTGATAGCCCAACACAAGTGATGCATGATATATCTTGGAAGATTTATTTGTTGAAATCCAGCCAAGAAATACAGCACCAGTTTGTGATCCAGATTTGGTTGATCAGCACCTCCTCCCTTCTGGAAGAAGCACTCATTGATTATCTTCAGAGGCACCCTGTGCTCAATTTTCATGTCAACCAATTTGGTTGCTGAATTTCCCTTCAGCAACAGGTTTGTATAGCTTTCCAGCAGAACATCTTTCCTGCTGACGTTCCACTGGAACCTTCCTTTAGGAGCCATCCTGCAGGCTCTAGCAATCACCCCTTCAATAATAGATACTGGGATACCCATTACTGCAGACTTGATTTCCAATCCGTGGAAAGGTTCAAGACCCATTTCTTTCCTCAATTTCCCTTTCAGATTAGGGTTTCTTGACACGGCTTGATTTTCTTGAGCCTTTGCAGCTTCAACATCAAATACTTCAGCCCTAATCCAGAATTCCTTGACCAAATTCACGTAAGTTGGTCTGTTAAGCATCTGAAAGTACCCAGCCATCTTCTGAGCAACAATCAGTGCGTCCATATCTACCTTGTTTCTTTTTAGAGATGAGAAGTCCACCGGAGATTCGATTTAGACTTCTAATGAATCGATTGGAATCGAAACAGTTATTGGTTTGATGGAGTAGTTTGATTCTGTTTCTTGTTGCATGTTGGAACCGCTTGTAGAAGTAGCCATTGTAGAAGTTAGGGTTTCTAAGGTGAGAGAAGAGAGAAAACAGATTTTCAATCGTAACTGCTTAAAAACTTGAAAGTGTAGGAAAGTGAGTGAGTAGTGTGTGTTTGGTATTTATAGTGATTTCTGAAAAACAACTTTTCACATTCCAGAGGCGACAGCCAGACACACGCATTAATGATTTCAGGGGCGCAAGAATATTTGTTCAGATAATAACCATCATTGCCCTAAGAGTGTTGTTTCCCAATGCAGATAGACGTGTCAGAAGTCTACAAAAATTAACTTTAACCTTTTCCACTTCTCAGTACTATCAGAGTCAAAAAGATTCCTTCGCAGAGTCTGAAGATTTTCTCAGAGGCTGAGTCTTTTCAAATTCTCCAAGGAGAGTCTGAAACTTCTTCAGCGTCTGATAATTTTCAGAGTCTAGTTTTTCATTCAGAGTCAAGCATTACTCAGAGACAAAATGCATGTTCAAATTTTTCTTTATAAAATTAAATCTTTCAACAGTTAGGGGTTTTGTAAAGATATCAGCCCATTGATGATCAGTATCAATGAATTGAATATCTAAAACTCCTTTTTGAACATAGTCTCTGATAAAATGATGTTTAATTTCAATGTGCTTGGCTCTTGAATGAAGAATAGGATTTTTAGACAAACAGATAACAGCTGTGTTATCACAGTAAATTGGAATACAATTTTCAGTTATTTGGTAGTCTTCCAACTGATGTTTCATCCAAAGCAGTTGTGTGCAACAACTGGCAACTGAGATGTATTCTGCTTCTGCTGTTGACAAAGCAATAGTTGCTTGTCTCTTACTGGCCCAGGATATCAGATTCTCACTAAGAAACTGACAGTTTCCACTGGTTGATTTTCTTTCAATCCTGTCACCAGCATAGTCAGCATCGCAGAATCCAACTAGCTTATAATCTGAAGATTTCTTATATAGAAGTCCCAGATTAGTTGTTCCTCTCAGATATGTAAAGATTCTTTTAACAGCAGTTAAGTGAGATTCTCTAGGATCTGATTGAAACCTTGCACACAAGCATACACTGAACAAAATATCAGGTCTGGATGCAGTGAGATACAACAGAGAACCAATCATACCTCGATACAGCTTCTGGTCAACTTTAGATCCTTGATCTTCTTTGTTCAGAGTGCAGGTAGGATGCATTGGAGTGTTCATTTCCTTGCAGTCTTCAAGTTTAAACTTTTTCAAAAGCTCTTTGGTGTATTTGGACTGATGAACATACACTCCTTCTTTGCATTGGTTGATCTGAATTCCTAGAAAGAACTTCAGTTCTCCCATCACGCTCATTTCAAATTCCTCCTGCATCATCTTAGAAAATTCCTTGCAAAGAGATCTATTAGTTGAACCAAAAATAATATCATCAACATAAATTTGTACAATCAGAATGTCTTTCTCAAGTTTCTTCTTGAAAAGTGTTGTGTCAACCTGTCCTCTTTTAAAATCATTTTTAAGCAAGAAATTACTCAGTCTGTCATACCAGGCTCTGGGAGCTTGTTTCAGACCGTACAGTGATTTCTTTAGCTTATAAACGTGGTCAGGATGTTTTAAGTCCTCAAAACCAGGTGGTTGTTTCACAAACACTTCTTCAGAAATGACTCCATTGAGAAATGCACTTTTAACGTCCATTTGATACAAGGTTATGTTGTGATTTACAGCGTAGGAAAGAAGTAACCTGATTGCTTCCAATCTTGCAACTGGAGCAAAAGTTTCAGTGTAATCAATGCCTTCTTGTTGGCTGTATCCTTGAGCAACAAGTCTGGCTTTGTTTCTGATTACTTCTCCCTGTTCATCTAGCTTGTTCCTAAACACCCATTTAGTTCCAATAATGTTCTTGTGTTCAGGCTTAGATACAAGATCCCATACGTCATTCCTTTTAAATTGATTAAGCTCATCTTGCATTGCTAAGATCCATCCATCATCAGCTAGTGCTTCATCAACTGTTGTAGGTTCTATCATGGACAGCAGACCCAGGGCTGACTCTTCAGGTCTGAAATGAGATCTAGTTCTTCTGGGACTTTCTCTATTGCCAATGATTTGATCCTCAGGATGAGAAGACTTGTACTTGAATGAATTTCTGGACTGGATAACTTGCTGTGAATCATCTTGAGCTTCTTCAGAAGCTTCAACAATTGGGACTTCAGGAGCTGTCACAGCTTCTGAAGTATCATTCAACTTTGAAGTCTAATCAGGTTCTAAATAATCATCAGACTCTTCTGAACCTGCATTGTTTTCAATCTGCTTTGGAATTTGACTTCCAGGCTCTTTGTCATCAAACTTGACATGCATAGACTCTTAAACACAGAGTGTTTCCAAGTTATACAGTCTGTATGCCTTAGATCTCTCATAGTAACCTAGAAAGATTCCCTTTTGAGCTTTTGCATCAAATTTCTTCAGATAGACTTTATTGTTCAGAATGTAACATGTACATCCAAACTGATGAAAGTAAGAGATGTTAGGTTTCCTGCCTTTAAAGAGTTCATATGCTGTTTTATTCAGTATGGGTCTGATATAGATCCGGTTCTGAACATAACATGTTGTGTTTACTGCTTCTGCCCAAAAATGTTTTGCCAGACTGTTTTCGTGAATCATGGTTCTTGCCATTTCTTGTAGAGTCCTATTCTTTCTCTCTACAACCCCATTTTGCTGTGGAGTTCTAGGAGAAGAGAATTCATGGATAATTCCAAATTTTTCACAAATATTTCAAATGGCTCATTTTCAAATTCTCCCCCATGATCACTTCTGACTTTTAGAATTTTCAGTTCTTTTTCAGATTGGACTTGAATACAGAATTTTGTAAACACATCATATGAATCATCTTTAGATTTGAGAAACTTAACCCAACTCCATCTACTGTAATCATCAACTATAACCAATCCATATTTGCTTCCATATATGGACGCAGTACTGACTGGTCCAAATAGGTCAATATGAAGTAGTTCCAAGGGTCTGGAGGTAGGAACAATGTCTTTTGATTTGAAAGAAGTTTTAACAATTTTTCCCTTCTGACATGCACCACATAATGCATCTGAATGATAATCAATGTCTGGTAAGCCTCTGACAAGTTGTAACTTGCTAAGCTTAGAGATTAATCTCCAGTTAGCATGTCCCAACCTTCTGTGCCACAACCATTTCTTATCACTCATTGACAGAAGACAAAATACCTTCTGATCAGTCAGTTCTGAAAAATTGATCTTGTAGACATTGTTCTTTCTCTTCCCCTTAAAAACTACAGATTGGTCAACTGTGTTGATTACTGTGCAGTTGTTCTTATTAAACAAGACGTCATAACCATTATCACAAAATTGACTTATGCTAAGTAGGTTATGCCTTAATCCATCTACAAACCACACATTATTGATTGAGACTGAGGAGTTACCAATTGTTCCAGTACCAATGATTTTGCCAGTTTGGTTTCCTCCAAATCCCACAGTTCCTCCCTCTTTCATGGTCAGGGTTAGGAACATAGACTTTTCTCCCATCATATGTCGCGAGCATCCACTGTCCAGATACCAGGACTTCTGCTTTATATTTCCTTTTAGACATATCTGCAGCATCAACAATTTCTGTCTTAGGTACCCATATTTTCATGGGTCCTTTTGGGTTAGTCCTAGAGGTTCTGAGTCTCATTTGTGTTCTTTGTCTGAATTTTTCTTTTTCTGTCATTTTCCAGACTCTGGGTTCAGAACCTTTAGTCTTAGAATGTGACTTAATAAAGACAGCTTCCTCCCTCTGAAATCTAGGCTTTTTAGTTTCAGACTCTGTTTTCTTCAGAATCTGTAACATTGGAGCTTTTGATTTAGAGTCATTCGTTACCTTTGTCTTTTGATTATCAGGTTTTGACTTAGTCAATTCCTTTGAATTTAAAGACTTAGATTTTGAATGAGAAGCTTTTTCAGATTCAGACACAAAATGAGTTTTCAGACTCTCTTTGACGTTATCAGAACAAGGTTTCAGAATCACTTCACTAGAGTTTCCTCCTGTGAAACCAATTCCCTTTTTGTTGTTCTGATTTATGCTATAAATCATTGATGCAACTTTGGTTCTATCAATTCCTGTGTTAATAAACTCTTGAAGAGCAGCATCCTGCTCAGACAAGGTTTTATTATCACCTTTCTTAGTCATTGTTTTCAAATCATTATTTTCTTGTTGTAAAACATCCATTTCCATCTTAGTTGATTCATGGAGTTTTAGCAGCTTAGTGTATCGTTGCTTAACTCTCCTCAACTCAGTGGATTGGTTTTCATAATGACAAAGAAGTTCCTTGAGAGAATCAATTAATTCAGATCTAGTGAGTTTAGAATATACCTCAGTTTCAGTTTCAGAATCTGTACTTGACTCAGCATCAGATGAATCTTTTTCATTATCAGCAGTAGCTACCAAAGCCAGAGCTATTTTTGCTTCATCTTCAGCATCATCTTTGTCAGACTCAGACTCATTATCCAGATCTTCCCAAGTTGGCATCAAGCTCTTCTTGAATTGCTTCTTGAATTTGTTGGACTTGAAGATTGCTTTCTTTGATTTTTCTTTGGATTTCTCTTTCTGCAGGTCTGGACATTCAGCAATGAAGTGTCCAACCTTCTTGCAGTTAAAGCAACCTTTCTGATCTTCTTTTCTAGAACTTTTGTGACTACTACCTCTGCTCATGAACTTCTTGTTCTTCTTAGCAAGATATTGTAGTCTGTTGGTGAGCATAGCCATCTCTTGAACAATCTCAGAGTCTTCATCAGAATCTTCAGATGTAGATTCTTCTTCAAACTCCAATGCCTTCAGAGCCTTACTTGACTTGCCTCTAGATTTTAGTGCAATGGACTTAGGCTTCTTGACAGGTTCATGCTCGTTAAGATCTATCACATGACATTTTAAAGAGCTTATAAGATCTTCAACACTCAAGGTGTTTAAGTCTTTAGCTTCTTCAATGGCTGTCACTTTCGGTCTCCACTTTGCAGGCAAACTTCTCAGAATCTTGTTCACATGATCAGACGTTACGTAGCTTTTCTTCAGAATCTGAAGTCCAGAAACAAGAGTCTGAAACCTTGAGTACATGGTCTCAATGTTTTCATCCTCCTTCATTCTGAACAACTCGTACTGATGAACAAGCATAGTAGCCTTGGCCTCTCTGACTTTCTTGTTACCCTCATAAAGTGAGCACAATGAGGTGAACATAGCCTTTGCTGTTGATTTGTCACTCATCTTTAAGTACTCTTTATGAGGCAAGGCAGCCACAAGAATGCCTCTGATCGTATGATGTTCTTATAAAGCTTTTTCTGCTCAGCAGTGTGAGCTTTCCTATCAAGAGCAGCACCTTCTTCATCTAATCTCAGATCACCCACACAATCTTCAAGAACATCCCACAACTCTTCATCCATTCCCATGATGTGACTATACATCTTGGTTTTCCACCAAGAGAACATTTCAGGATCACCATTAAACATAGGAGGTTTGTTGTGATTAGAAGATCTTTCACTTTTGTTGATGTTGTTGTAATCATAGTGCACAACAGCTCTAGAACCAAAAACAGAACCAGAACTAGAACTAGAAGCTTCATCCCCAGACATGTTTTTCACCGATCGTTTACTGTAACACGGTTAAGTGCTAACTACAGAGCCGAAGCTCTGATACCAACTGAAGGTGGGAAAAACACAAGAAGGGGGGGGGGGGGTTGAATTGTGTTTTCAAAAACGTTTCTTTCTTGCGAGTATCAGGACTGTTCTCAGGATCAGAGTCTGATTAGATATCAGAGTCTGAGTGTGCAGCGGATAAGAGTAAGAGAGCAAGAGAAAAAAGAAGACACAAGCAATTTATACAGGTTCCTTCCACAATCCGGAAGTAGTCCTGTCCCCCTTGCACTTCCAAGGAGAGTTCCACTAAAATGTAATATCAAATTACAAGTTGCTCAAACACACAAGTAAGAGACTTCCTTTGCTCAATCACACAAGAAAGAGACTTCAATGCTCAAAGACAACTCCAAGAGACTTCTAAACAATTACAGAGAATTGAAAAGAGTTTTGAATACTTGATATACAATCAGAGGTATTCACAAAACAAAACAAAACAGAACAGACTCTGTTTTTCTTAGACACTTAGAAATTCTAAAATGTAAGCTTTTGTAAGAATTATCTAAGTTGTTGATGAGCAATGTTTGCGACTTTGGATATGAGAGAATAACCTTGTTCGCGTGTATGTATTTGTATGTGTGTGTCCTTAGTTCTTCAAGTCTTCATCCCTATTTATAGAGAACTTGAGAGACGTTGGGAACTGACAACTCATCACTTTTTCTTGACCGAAGCTGATTTGACACCATTGATCCTTTGCTTGATTTGTGGATTGTAATATGAAATCAAATTCAAATCCATTCCAGCAAATATGGAAAAGTCTCTGCTTTAGTTGCTGTTATTCTTGTCATGTATAGAAGACACTGTGCAGAGTTGGTGGTTGCAGGGACAAGCGCAGACATAGTGGTTGTACTTTCCGTACATTGTACTTTGTCAACGATCCTTGGCCTCTGAAGAATATTTGCTTCTGATAAATCTGCTTCTGAAAAACTGGCTTCTGATGACGTCATCTTCAGGAGCTCTTTCTTCAGACACGCTCTGTATCTGACTTTCCAGGAGCGCTGACTTTCCAGGAGCGCTTTCATTCAGATGCTCTTCAGGCTTCAGTCTTAATTTCCTTTGCTCTTTGATTCATTCAGTCAGAACCTCATGTAAATAATTCTTTGTTAATGGTCCTGTACACTTTGAATAAACTTTTAGCAATATCCAATTGATAATTTTTAATACTTTGTTATCATCAAAATTTAAGTGGTATACTTGTGAAACACCCTTTGTTTCAACAAGGTGGTCTGAAATAGTCACAAATCTTGGTGGGACTCTATGTTTAAATGTGTTAAGAGTCTGAGTCCACAACTGGTTGTAGATTCAAGATTGGTGTGGATTAATGTTCATGGAATCCCACTCTATGTGTGGGATGAGCCTTTGTTCAAAAAGATTGGTGATTTGTTTGGTAAGTTTGTGGATTTTGATGATGATACCATAGGCAGGCATAGGTTGGATGTGGCCAGAATCAAAGTGGAAACAGTGAGGAAAGGTTTGGTTGATGAATTTTGAATTTGAGGGTTATGGGAGTTGTTTTTAGTTTGTGGGTGGTGGAGGAAGGTGCTGGTAGGAGGTGGTCGTCAGAGTTGAGGGAGGTGGTGGTTGAAGATGCTGCCTCAGTTTGCTCATGTGAAGGTGAGGTGGTGGGAGAGGAGATTGGAATCTTTTCAGATGCTGAGGTGGAACCTAGGGAGTTGAAATTGTTTCAAAATGGGCCATGTCTAGACCATGGTTTGCTATTGGAAAATATGGAAGCAGAAGGAAATAAGGAAGTGCAGGTATAGTGTTTCAAAGAATGACAAATAAAAGATACATTAAAAAAGGTGGATTTTTTGGTTGATCCTATTGTGAGTAGACAAGTGGCATGTGGGGGTGTGGGAGTTGACTTGAGGAGGGTTGAGGTGGATAGATGTCTGTGGACAAAGGGAGGAGTAGGTGAGAGGCTGGTGGGCCACGTGAAGGACAGCGCTCTAGTGTTGCCCCACGCGCCCAACATGAAGGAAGTGGAGGATCAGTGTTTGGTGGGAACACACGTGCCTGTTGGTGTGGACCCACCTCACTGCTGCAAAGTGCAGGTGGACCTGGGTAGTGGGTCGGGTAGCCCTTCTGGGCTGCAAGCTGTTAAGGCCCTTTATCCTGGTTTTTCTAATGCTAGCAAACACAGGAAGGGGGGGCATAAAGCAACAACACACAATAGCTAATCAACATATTCGTTTTCTTTCTGAAGAGTCTGATTTTTCGGACTTCAGTGATTCAATTGAAGGGTTGGTGGGTGATGAGCAACAACTTTTGAAATTAAGGCAAAAGAATAGGAAGAAGAAAAAAGAAATCTCATTGTCCAAGAAGCATTCAGGGCCGGTTTTAGAAAATTTGGTGGAGGGAAGTCCGAAATTGGGCAATGGCGTCAAGAAGAATTATCAAGTTTGTTCTACACATAAATGAACGGTGTCTCACCCGGTGGAAAGGGAGGATGAATGAAGTGAAGGAGATGGTATGGTTAGTGGCGTTGGAAGGGGTTGTGGGAGAGTCTGATCTTTGGAGCTTTAAACATCTCAAGGGTCGGGTATTGGTCTTATTTTTTTTTCCAACAATGCCGACATGGAGGGTGAATCTAAATTGAGGCTTGACGGAGATAGTAGGAAGCAACTCAAAGTCTTGGCGGCAAAGAAAGAACTTGTAACCCAATTAGAGGCCGGTGTATCTCATTCCATGATGGAAGGTGGTATCCTTGATAAGCTTGTGGAGATGGAAGACAAAGCGGCGAAATTCAAGACTAATAAGGTGGGTATGAGGTTGTCTTAATGATTATTTCAACCTTTAATGTGCGGGGGCTTGGTGGTAGAGTTAAGAAGAATAAAATCCGTGATCTTGTGAGACATAATAATCTTGATTTCTTGGCTTTACAAGAAACAAAGTTAGTTGAGGTTACTCCTTCTTTATGCTTTTCCATTTGGGGAAATGAGGATTGTGATTAGGTGTTTAGAGCTTCAGAAGGTAGTAGTGGAGGCATTCTCTCTATTTGGAGAAAATCTTGTGCAACTTTGGTGGACTCTTTTGGCGATGAGGGTTATGTTGGGGTCACCTTGGATTGGGGTGTTGCGAAAACTCGTTGTGTGGTGGTTAATGTTTACTCGAAATGTGATTTGCCGACAAAGAGACGTCTTTGGGATAGTCTAATTGGTGAGTGTCAAAATAGAGATCGAGGAGTGTGGTGTGTTCTTGGAGATTTTAATGCGGTTAAAAGAAGGGATGAGAGGAGGGGTGTTAATGTGGAAGCTTCCTCATCGCAAGTCTTGGAAATGTTACTTTTTAATTCCTTCCTGTAACACCCTGTTTTCCCAACATAAAAATTTCTTAAAAATAATCAGAGTATTCACAACTTAAACGAAATGCTACATTTCTTAGAAATCACAAATGAAATAAATAATAATTTATTCTTCAAAACATCTCAAAATAAAATCTCAAATACTTCGCAGCGGAATTTAATTCAAAAACCTTAAACAACTTTGGCACGAAGGCCTCAACGTAAAATCTCATCAAAATGTTTCAACATCATGTTCATAGAATCTCATAAAAATAATACGTAAAGAATAGAAAACAATAACAAAGTTCCCCATCCCGTTACGTATCAGAGCACCTAAGGACACAGTGAGAGGTAGTCACTCAAAACAACAATCAACAACTAATCTTGATCACCTGCAAGTTACTCATACGAAGAGCAACATTTTCAAGCAGAAGGGGTGAGATTTCACATTCAATAATAATAAGCATATAATTCTTTAAAAGATAATCAACAACCATATATCCAGCATAGAATAAACATCACATAACATCATTTATTAAAGGTAAAACAACAACAACAACATCATCAACAACAACAACAACTTCTCAAATGATCATCAATTATATTATGCAATGACGACTCTACAATGCAACGACAACAACAACTCATCTTAACATCACATCGACTCGACAATGCAATATGCATGTGGTACCATCAGGGCATAAGCCCCCATCGCTAAAGGTCAAATAGGACCTGTCAGGCATTGAGCCCCCATTGCTAAAGGTCATAAAAGGACCTGTCAGGCATTCAGCCCCCATCGCTGACTATGCTATGCAACAACACGACTTAATGCAATGACACGACTCAAATGCAACAATCTTCAAATATCACATATTTATATAACACATCTTTAAATCACATAACTTCAAATAACACATCTTTATATAACACATCTTTAAAAATCCACATCAACAAATAAATCATCTTTACGTATCAATTAATATCTAATCAATTTAGTTCATCATCTAAAAGTTATTATTTTGAACACATTTAAATAATAGTGAAAATAATTTCATTATTACTATCATCCTTGTAAAAAAAATCATATTGAAACTAGAACTCATCATATTCAACAACAATAATTCATCAATGTATACATTCATATAATAAATCATCAATCATAAACAACATCATATTCAACAACAATAATTCATCAACGTATACATATATACATAACTTTAGCATATAAATTCATCATCAACAACTTAATTAACATCAAATTCACATACCCAAACATTGCATCAAAACATAAGCACAGATTTCACCAATTAAATCCACAATAATCACTTTATACAAATAGGCACTTATGGGTAGAAGTATAAAAAGAGATTATACAAAAGATTATGAATGGAATCTAACCTTAATTTCTACAACGTCAAATCCAACAACAACTACAAGGTTAAACCCTTTTTCAGAATTATACAACCCATTATTAGAGAAAGCTAGTCTCACTCTTACCTTAGGATTAATTGACAGCAAGGTTCTACAGACTTCTCCTTCTCTGACTCTTCTCTTCTTTTCGTTTCTCCTCTTTCTCCAAAACAGTTTTGCACCTAATATATTTTCCAACTCTAGCTCTCCTTTTTATATAAACCTTAACCTATTTATTTTCTCTTAATTCCAATTCTGCCCCAAAGCCTCATTATTCTAAATAATTATATTTCTCCACTAAATATATTCTCCCACTAAATATATTCTAATAAATAATAAAATAAATTCACTCAATAAAATATCAACATATTACATAATTAAATAAATCATATAATTCGACTCTATCTCAAGAAAAATAATTAAATAAACAAATATAGGCTACTAATATATATATCAACACATAACAAAATATCTCTACACCACATAACAAATATATTTCTATAACAAATATATCTCTACACCACATAACAAATATATTTCTATAACAAATAACATAATATTTCTACACCAAATAACATATATATTTTCTACGCCAAATAACATATATATTTTCTACACAAAATAACAAATATATTTCTACACCAAATAACACATATTTCTACACCAAATAACATATATATTATAATATAATATTCTACTAAAACACCAACACATGACACAAAATAACACACATCACCATAAATCAAATAAATTATTCAAAAAGACTCTAAACTCAATCAAATAATTAAATAAATAAAATAGGGCGTTACACTTCCTATGAGAGATGGATTTGGAGGATTTAAATGTGTTGGGTCGTAGATTTACGTGGTACCATCCCAATGGTTGTTCGATGAGTAGGATTGATAGGGTGCTTGTATCGGAAGAGTGGGAGAATGTGTGGGGGGATAACGCGCTTTGGGTTTTGCCAAGAGATGTTTCCGACCATTGTCCGTTGGTGCTTAAAAATGCTGGTTGGAGTTGGGGGCCAAAACCCTTTGCTTTAATAATTTTTGGCTTCAACATCAAGATTTTAAAAGGGTGGTGGAGGAGGCGTGGAGAAATCAAAATGTTTTCGGTTGGATGAGTTTTGTTCTTAAAGAGAAATTGAAGACTCTTAAAGCTATAGTTAAGGTGTGGAGTAAGGAGGAGTATGGGGGTATGGAGGATAGGGTGGAGAGGTTGGTGGAGGAGATAAAAAGTATTGATGAAAAAGGGGAGATTGGAGTTTTAACAACACGGGAAGTAGATCTCTGGAAAGCTAGTTTTTGGAGTTGTGGAGAATCCTTAAGGCAAAGGATGCTTTGGTAGCCCAAAGGTCAAGGTCTCGATGGCTTAAGGAGGGTGATGCTAACTCGACGTTTTTCCACAATTGTATCAAGTTAAGGAAGAGTAGAAATTATATCAAGGCGCTTAGGGAGAATGATGGTTGGTTGGTGTCTCCGTTTGAGGTTCGTCGGAAGGTGGTGAATTATTTCACAACTCATGTAGCGGAGAATAGGTGGGAGCGTCCAAAGTTGGATGGGGTGGAGTTTCAAAGATTAAGCGTGGAGGATAATGGTATTTTGGTGGTCCCTTTCTCTTTAGTGGAAATGGAGGCGGTGGTGAGAGATAGTGATGGTGGTAAAAACCCGGTTACGGATGGTTTTAACTTTGCTTTTATCAAAGAATTTTGGTACTTGATAAAGAATGAAGTTAGAATTATGTTCGACCAATTTTATGCTAATGAGGTCTTGCCGAAAAGTATGTTGGCTTTTTTTGTGACTCTAATTCCCAAAGTTTCATCCCCGTTGGAGTTGAAAGATTTTAGGCCAATATCTTTGCTAGGATGTCTCTATAAATTACTAGCTAAGGTATTGGTGAGAAGGCTTGCAAGTGTCATGAATTCTATTATCTCTCCTTCTCAATCGGCGTTCCTTAAGGGTAGACACTTGGTGGATGAAGTGTTGGTGATTAATGAATTGGTGGACTACGCGAAGAAAGCAAACAAAGAGTGTCTTATTTTTAAAGTGGACTTTGAGAAGGTGTATGACTCGGTTGATTGGAGTTTTTTGGAGTATATGATGAGAAGGGTGGGTATGTGTGACAAGTGGGTGAATTGGATGAAGGCTTGTGTTTGTGGAGGTAGTATGCGGTTCTTGTTAATGGATCTCCAACGGAGGATATTAGTATTCACCGGGGTCTTAAACAAGGAGATATGCTCGCTCCTTTTTTGTTTTTGTTGGTAGCGGAAGGTTTTAGTGGATTGATGAGAAATGCGGTAGATCGTGATTTGTTTGAAGGCTTCACCTTTGGAAATAATGGTTTAGTGGTGTCGCATCTACAATATGCCGACGATACTCTTTGTATTGGGAAACCATCAGTGAATAATCTTTGGGCAATGAAATCACTCCTTAAAGGTTTTGAGATGGCGTCGGGTCTTAAGATTAATTTCTTTAAGAGCTCGTTGATAGGGGTGAGTGTTCAACATGATTTTATGGATACGGCTTGTAATTTTTTGAATTGTAGTGAGGGGTGTATTTGTTTCAAGTACTTGGGCCTTCCAGTAGGTGCAATTTCTAGGAGTTTGTCAACTTGGGAGCCGTTGGTGGAGAGCATTAGTGGGAAGTTGAATTCATGGGGTCACAAATATATTAGTTTTGGTGGTAGAATTGTCCTCTTAAATTCGGTCCTTAATTCTATTCCTATCTTTTATTTGTCATTTTTGAAGCTTCCGATACAAGTTTGGAAGAGGATAGTGCGGATTCAAAGAGAGTTCTTATGGGGAGGAGTGGAAGGCGGAAAGAAGATTTGTTGGGTGAAGTGGGAGACGGTTTGTCAAAGTAAAAGAAATGGGGGTTTGGGGGTGAAGGATATTCGAGTCATGAATGTTAGCCTTTTGGCTAAGTGGAGTTGGAGGTTGCTAGACGGGGAAGTGGCTTTATGGAAAGATGTGTTGGTTGCTAAATATGGTACTAGTTTGGAGGGTTTGGTGACCAGAATGTCTAGCGGGGTGCTGAGATTGTCTTCTTTTTGGTGGAAGGAACTTACTAAGCTTGGAGATTTTGGTGAGCTTAATTGGTTCAATTCCGAGATTGAGCGGAAAGTGGGTAATGGGCTTAATTCGAGTTTTTGGAGTGATACTTGGCGAGGGGAGATAAGTTTTCGGAGTAAGTATCCTAGACTTTATTCTATCTCGGCGCAAAAAGAGGCCAAGGTGGGTGTGGATTCGGAGTTAGGCATGGAGTGGAATTTTATTTGGAGAAGACATCTTTTTATGTGGGAAGAGGAGGTGCTTTTAAGCCTAAAGGAGGAATTGGAAGGAGCGAGGTTGAATAATCAAGGGGATAGGTGGAAGTGGGAAGATTCCGGCGTTTATTCGGTAAACTCGGCATACAAGAGGTTGGAGGGTATTGTTATTGGTGAGGTGTTGTGGCGGGTAAATGAAAAAGGCATTTTTGAGAGGCTTTGGAAGTCTCCGATACCGTCAAAGGTCGTGGCTTTCGCTTGGAGAGCTATTCTCAACCGGATCCCTACTAAAGATAATCTTGTTTTGAGAAATGTTCTAGGGCCGGAGGTTCAACCTTTGTGTGTTTTGTGTAATAGGATGGAGGAATCCGCTCATCACCTTTTTCTTCATTGTGATGTTGCTAGTGCAGTTTGGCTCAATTTAATGAGGTGGTTGAATCATTATTTTATTTCTCCTCCAAATCTCTTTATTCATTGGGAGTGTTGGCACGGGGGAAAGAGATACGAAAGTCAAAAAGGGGAAGGGAGTTATTTGGCTAGCAACAATTTGGGCGTTGTGGAAAACTCGGAATGATAAAGTTTTCAACGACGTTAATTTTGAGGTGGATGTTATAGTGGAGGAGGTTAAAGTGTTGGCGTGGAAATGGGCAATGTGTAGAATGCACATCCCGGTTTGTTTGTTTTTTGAGTGGTGTTGGAACTCTCAATGGTGTCTTAGTAGGCCCCCTTTCCGGAGGTGAGTGTGCCGAAGCTGGGCGGGTGTTTGTTTTGGAGCTGCGGCTGTCCGTGTTTTGTTGGAAGCATATCAGCTGTGTTTTTTATTGTGCTGGCAGCAGCTGTTTGGAGCTTCAGCTAGCTCGTTTGGCAACTGTTTTTCGGTGGCTTCGGTGTGGTGCTGCGAGGGGAGCTGCTGCAGGGCTGTGGTGTGTTCAGTATTCAGTTTTGGTGGTTGATTCTGTGGTGCGGTTTTGGGTTGTGAGGCAGGGGTATGCCTTAGCTTTTGTTTTGCTGGTATAAGTCGGCCTCATAACCGGTTTCTTTTCTGTCTTGAGGTGTAGCGGGGTTTTGGTGTTCCGTATATATGTGACACCTATTTGTACTTTTTCCTTTACCGCGAGTTTCTTAATACTTCTTGCATGAACTTGTCCAGAATAAATTTGCTATTCAAAAAAAAATAAAACATGTTATTGTTAATGCCCAATACTCTGCCTGTTGATGCCCAAAGAATATGTAAAACCAGTGTGCAAATTTCCATCTTTATTGGTAAGCTTCCCAATCAAAATCACTAAAGGTTCGAAGCTTGAAGTCATTAAGTGTTGTTGTTAATCAAATTCATACAGTTAAGCCATTTGTTCCTAATCTGCCAGGGGACAAGGGTAGCCTTGTTGAAAGCTAATGTGACCAATTTTGAACCAATCCCTAACCAAAGGTAAAAACTACCTTTGGAGTAAGTTAGCTCTATTGCCAAAAACAGTTCAGCATAACGAGCCGATTCAACACCGATGCACCACCGAAAATAACCATAACAACTACCATTTACATCTCTAAAGAGCCCCCCAGAAGCGGCATCAACATTAGATGCAACACCATTTATTCACTTTCATCTAGTTCGATATGGGGAGACAACAAATAAGATAGTTTGATGAATTTTTTTTTTATTACTTCATCATTTTACTTTTTTTTTCCGCAGTTTCTTTACCTCAAGTGCAATATTTGGCGTGGATACAGTTGTTAATGAGTAGTTAATAAATACTATGGTTGTTCATTCATTATAATCCTCAATGATGCTGAAAGTCATTAAGTTCTTGTTTTTTGTTTTTTGACATAGATTTTTTTTTTTTATATATGCTCCAAATAACAAGAGTAATTGTTCATATTTTTCATTAGTTAGTTCCTGTATGTGTAACCTATGATTTGTTGCGCACCCCGTGCCCCGTGTTTAACACAAGTCTGAATGTCTGATGCTAGTTAAACATTAAAAATAGAAACATCATTCCAATTCCTTTTATTTTTATGTACTTTTGAAATCCGTGAAAATTGCATGAGATAAAAAAAGTAATTGAGTGATGGAGATTGTCATACCCCAATTTTTGACCTAAGACACCACTGACACGTGTCCGTTGGTCCGGAATAATCTCCGACTTTTCAGACGAAATTTCGACAGAGAGGTATTTTAAAATACCTCATTTTTGTTCCGAGTCGGGCCCTCTTCTCTCATTTTTAATTTTATCTTTTAAAATTTCCATCTTTTATTTAATCTTCTAATTTTAATTCCAATTTTTAACTTTAAATTCTTTTTTTATTATTATTTACTTTATTTTATTTTTGTTTTCCTTTTAGTTATTATCCATTTTTTATTATTTTTTATTTTTGTCCAAAAGTCCGATAAGTCCAAAACGGATCTGATCCAAGTTCTAGTCTGTCACACGCCTCATCTGAGGCAAATCCAGTAACACATTTCCCTTCACTTTCTCCCCAAACCACTAAATTCTCGAGGTCAATTCAACAAACCGAACTCAAATTATAAATCACAACCTGCACAACAGAGTAAAAAAAATCGGCAACACACAGAATCAAAAAAGGTGACAACACAAACCCAGTCGCCACCACCAACGGCCACAAGACCAGTAGCCAAACATCAACACAAAATCGCACATAAACGCACAACCATCACGGCACACGCCAGAACCCAACACAACACATACGCCAGGACCGAACACATAACCGTATGCGCATCCCAACCACACAACACACACGTATAGAACCCAGAAACACGGCACACGCCAGAACCCAACACAACACATACGCCAGGACCGAAATCAAAAACCCACAGACACACACACGACACACAAACAACACACACACCCAGCCGCACGCACAACCAGTTTCCGCAACCAACAACGTCAACCACAACACAAAAACGAGGTAAATTTTCTTTTTCTCTATCGTTATGTATTTTGTAGATATAGGGTTCTAGGATTAGGATTTGGGAATTTGGGGTTTGAAAACGGGAAGAGGGTGAGAAAACAGGAAGAAACTGCAAAAAAATTACAAAAAAACCCCTTTTTTCATTCCGGCGCAGCGGCGCAGCCGCTAGGGCTCGCCGGCCACCGCGCCGGAGCTGGCGCGCCTATTGAAGAAGAAGACCGGAATCCGGTCGGAACATAGAGAGAGAAGAGAGTGATGGAGTGGTAGAGAGAGAAAGAAATGAGAGAAATGAGAGGAAAAGGGTCATACACCCTTATATATGTCACCCAAACTGGTTCGGGTCTTCCTTGAACCGAACCGATCCCCAAATGAAATCCGGAGCCCCACCTACCCATCCTGTTCCCAAGCCCAATTTCTATGTTTTTACTTCCTGCACCCCCCCTGCTTGCTGCCTGCACCCCCAGTCCTCTTTTTTTTTTTTCTTCTTTCACATGCATTTTATTTTCTTTATTTTAATTCAGCATCTTTATTTTAATTATCATTTATTTTAATTTCGCATCTTTATTTTAATAATCATAACTATCTCATGCATATTTAATTTTTGTCGCTTATTTCGTATTCTTTTTTTACCGCACTGATGTTAGAATGTAAACTAGGACTTTATGTAAAATTATTTATCTCATGTGATTTATTTATTTATTTTTTCGTAGACCGTAGAATGTATTAATAGGATTTTATGTAATAGTTTAGGTATATGTGTGCGTGCGTGTGTGTATGCCTCTTATTTTCTTCGTAGCTTAGGTTAAAGGTTCTCGTGGTGGTCCAACGCCATCGTGAGTTACCTACGCTTTACTTTTCTGCTCCGTTAGTTTTAATTTTAGTTTAGTCAATATTCCAAAAACAACAAAAACATGCAAATAACAAAAAACACAAAAATATTTTCATAAACAAACCTTGATCCTAAACCAAGTGATCGTTTTTTATTTTATTTTCTTAATCAAATTCAATCAACTTTAATTTTACTTTGAGTTTCTTTTTCTTCAATATAAAAAACACAAACCAATCTCATTTCGCCACTTGGCTTTCTCTTTTAAAATCTTTTTGAAAAACTAATAAAAAACACCAAACCAATCAAACGAAAATTTTTACCCCGAACTACGAGGTTCTGATCCTTCACGGGTACGTAGGCAAATGGCACTTGTCCTCTCGAATCAATAAAATGTAGATAACTAGGTCCTTTTTCCCCTTTTCTTCACAATTCTCATATTCCTTCTTTTAAATAAAACTAAGTAAGTTTATAGCACAAAAAGAAATAAAGTCAAAAGGTTCTCGTAGAGTACTACGAATATTTAGGGTGTTAATACCTTCCCTAAATATAACCAACCCCCGGACCCCTTCTAATTCAAATCTTTTTAAATCAAAAGTCGTGAAATAAATTAGTGAGTCAAAAGCTAATCAAATAGCCTTGATCTCCGAAAAATGACGCGACAGAAATGGCGACTTCACTGGGGAAAAATTCGAGGGTTAAGCCTAACTCAACTTTATCTAACTTTTCGTGCTATAACTTGCTTAAACAAAAACAAAAAATAAAAGATGGAAATACGTGTATATATGTTTCTGTCCTTCTTCTTTCTCCTTTTTTCGTGAGTGGTGAGATAAGTCCTAACCCGGGCTTGAGAGAAATTTAAGATAGGAGTGGTAGAATCATAGTGACATTTCGAGAGTATTCTCGTGTTTTGGAACATGTGATATAACCACACTTAGCAGAGGATCTTAAAGCGGTATATGTCGGCGTGTGTTGTCACGTTCGGGCATTGCTACTTTTGAGTATCCATAAAAGCTAAGGACCTTTAGTTACCCTTAACTCATCTTGGCCTTTTAGGACGTAGTGCGGTGGCTAGCCAGGTGTTGTCTTGGTACTAGTGGATACACGATACTACACTCAAACGAGACCTTCCTATGGACATTGTTGGACCGGGTGTTGTCCCGATATCCAATAAAATTCAAAGGGGGTTGGACTTTGGGAACTTGGTAGAACCCGTGATACAGGTACAAATAAAGCCATAGTCCCTACCCTACAACGTACTATCCCTCAACTCCAACAAAACTCAATTACACCATATTTTCTATGTACCTTTGCATAATCATGCATGCATTCATTCATAAACTTCCTTTTTCTCATCAAAAATCGAAGGACTCATAAACTTTTTTGTAAACATCAGAGGTATGGGAAGTATTGTAAGGAGGACTCATGGATATAAATTCAAAAAGCCAGACTTGGAGAGCTTAAGGAAACTAGCAAAGATGCTTACTAGCCTGGACCATTTTCGAAAACGGTATGGACATCTGCTCAGTATTCTCAGGACGGAGGTGGATGAAGGGCTCCTCAACACTTCAGTCCAGTTCTACGATCCGCTTTACCGCTGCTTTACTTTCCCGAACTATCAGCTGGCCCCTACACTAGAGGAATATTCTCACTGGGTCGGTCTACCCGTGCTCGACAAGGTACCCTTCCATGGTCTTGAACCCGGTCCTAAAATCCCAGACATTGCAATTGACCTTCACATTGAGAAGTCCGACATAAAAAGCACCTAACCACAAAAGGAGGTCTCCAATGCCTACCCTTCAACTTCCTTTACCAAAAAGCCACTGATTTTGCTGAAAGATCCGATGCCAATGCCTTTGAAACCATTCTCGCTGTACTTATTTACGGTATAGTGCTCTTCCCGAATGTTGATAACTTTGTCGACATAAATGCCATCCAAATCTTCCTAAGCCAAAACCCTGTTCCTACCTTGCTTGCCGATACCTACTTTTCCATCCATGATCATACCAACAAAGAGCGCGGAGTTATCATCTGCTGGACGCCTCTACTCCATAGCTGGATTACTTCACACCTACCCCGCCCTAAGTTTAGACCAAAGAGACTTCCGTGGTCCGAAAAAATTATGGCCCTCACCCCTACTGACATAGTTTGGTTCAACCCAACTCTTGACCCATAAGTTATCATCGACCACTGTGGAAAGTTCAACAACGTACCTCTTCTCGGGACACGTGGGGGAATTAGCTATAACCCAGTTCTCGCCCGACGCCAGTTTGGATACCCCAAGAGGATGAACCCCATTTACCTCATTCTAGACCGTGACTTCTTCTTCTATGAAAAAGACGCTGTGAGCAAGAAAGCACAATTTGTACGAGCTTGGCACTCCATCGTCAAGAAAGATAAAAACCAGCTAGGGAATAAGTCAAGTGCAACCCATGAATCCTACCTTCAATGGGTTATTAATAGAGCTACTCAGATAGGGATGCCTTACCCTCTGCTAAGGTCCTTAGCCTCAACTAATCCAACAATGCCTTCTCCCTTACCCCCCGAATCCATGGAAGAGTACCGAGCATGGTGGACTGAGTCAGAACATAAAAGTGCTACTTGGAAAAGGAAGTACATCGAAGCTATGCTCGAGATCAAAACAATGAGTGGACGATTGGCACAGCAGGATCGAGAAATCCTCAAGCAAAGGCGACAAATGATCGAGAGGGATGAACTTCTCCTGGTGAAGGATAGGCTGCTCGACCTGTATGCTAACAAGAAAAAGCGCATGGACTTCTTTTCTGGCACACAATTCGATTCCGATGATCCATCCGTCTAGGAAGCTTGGGAGTCTGCTAGGCTTAGTATTTGTTTTATTTTTTTAGTTTACTATGTACATTGGAGTCTATCCCTTGGCTCGGCTTTGTTAAAAGGGAATTATCCTATAGTGCTTTAAATTATTCAATGAAGTTTTCACAAACAATGTTTACAAAATAGCTCTTATGAGTCCTTCGATAAATACAAGTATGTCTATTTTTGCATAAACATATCACGCATCATTTTGCATCCATAGTTCCTAGTCTGTGGTCTGTGTCTCACACTGTGTCTCTTCTATAAAGGGGTCAATCCATCAGTAAAGTGGTCTGATGTCTTCCTTCAGCTTGGGTTCGTACATGCAAACAGTCGCGGAAACGCTGAAAATGGATCAACTCGAACAAGAGGTCCACGAGCTCCGTGAAGAGGTGACAACCCTCCGGGTCGAGGTGGAAAAGTTAACTAACCTGGTATCTTCGCTGATAGTGCAGCAGAAACCCCAACCTCTAGGCGTGCGGCCACCTCAGCGACAACATTAGCCACTGCTCATACAACTGCGTCGACAATAAGCTCCTCAACAACTCGACACACGAAATCATGCTCCGGGAATGCCGGTTGATCCAATCCCCATGAGATATATGGATCTGCTCCCAAAGCTGCTCGAAAAGAAGTTGGTGCAAACTAGGGTGCCTCCTCCAGTGCCAGAAAGATTGCAAGCAGGGTATAAAGTTGACCTAACTTGTGCTTTTCATCAAGGGGCATATGGTCATGATATTGAGCATTGCTTTGCTCTGAATAAAATGGTTCAAAAGTTGATTGAAGCGGGCCTCTTACCTTTCGAAGATCTGAATCCGGGTATGCAAATTGTCTCTGTGCCCGAACAGTATCAACAACAACCTCGACAACAGGCGCTTCAATAGTATATCCCTCAAAATCAGGCTCATAAGGCATTGCAGTTTGACCCGATCCCAATGAAATATGCAGAGTTGCTGCCCACCTTGCTTAGGGAAAACCTTGTCCAGACTAGACCACCTCCGCCGATACCTAAGAAATTGCCGACTCATTGGAGACCTGACCTCACTTGTGCCTTCCATCAAGGGGCACAAGGTCATGACGTTGAGAATTGTTTCTCCTTGAAGATTGAGGTCCAAAAGTTAATCGACGCCAGTGTCCTGCCTGTCGGAATTTGAATCCGAGCGTGTAGTCGCAATTGGGTCGCTTTTGATGTTCCTTCTACTACTCAGTTGTTTGAATAATGTTTGTTTGCTTGTTTTTCACTTTACAAAAATCCTTTTGTCCCGCCCGAGACGAAAGTGAACTTATGTAGGGCTTTTTGCTTCAAGTATTTTCCATCATTAATAAAAGGTCGTTTCTATCCCGACTATCTCTTTTTGTGCTTATTCCGGAAAAATGGTAATACAAAAAACCAAAAAATTTCTTTAAATCATTCTCAAATAACTGCATAATCATAATTTATACTTACTCATCAAAATCAAAAATCAAATCATGCATTAATAAACCCGTTGAACACTTTAACCATGTACTCTCTCCCAACTTTGAGTTCCCTGTGTCCGAAGAGGAAAATGAAGAAGTTCCCGATGAAATTTCTCGCCTACTGCGGCATCTTGGCTGTCAAAGTCAAAAACAAATATATCAAGAAGAGTGTCCAAAAAAGGGCATTCACTTACAAAGATTGGCACAAGATGCTGCCATCATACTTCAAGTGCACACTTCAACCGGGGCAACCCCCTCCTTCCCTCAGTATACAACATGGAGGGCCATTCTTCCCGTGGAAGTCAAAGTCCCGCCAATAGGAGTTCTACTGAAATCCAAGCTTGATTGAACTTAAATGCAGGACGACCTTGTACAACTACATCAAAATAGGTTGAAACAAACTTCTAACAAGAAGGTTCGTCCTTGTGGATTTCAAGAAACCTTTTGGTTAAAAAGACATTGTCTTTCCAACCAGACTCTAGGGACATATGGATGCCTAAACTATGAAGGCGCATGTGCAATGACTCTTGTGACTACAAATGTCGACAAACCCTCATGCCGGTGCGGTCAAGAAATACTTTGTCAAAATATACAAGAATCAATCAAATCAAAAAAAATCAAAAATCAAAGATCTCAATGAGTCCCGAACCTGAAAAGGCGACTTAGGCAAAAATGAGCGTCTCGGTGGACTGAAAACCCGAAAGGGCGGTCCAGGCAAAAATTAGAGACATGAACAAAAATAATTGTCCTGATAGATTGAAAAACCCGCAAGGGCGATCTATGCAAAAGTTTAGGATCAAAAGACGAAGTAACTGCATCCAGTCAGACACAACTCACTTGGGGCATCTAGTCGTCAAAAGGCCTCCGATTCAGAGCATCTTCAAATCAAAGACCCGGAACTGGGGCAATTCAAAGTTGTTAGGGAGGATAACGGTTATTGTGTTCAATGTACCTTTCCCATTTAATTACCATTTTCCAAACTTTTAAAGCTCCATGGAACAACGCCCTTGGCGGGTCACCACTCTTTCAAATTAATTTGAGCCTGTGCCCATTTATTTGGAACTCTCATTTATTCTTTTTGCAAAATTTCTTCTATTTTTGATGGCAATACTTGAAGCAAAATTTTTTCAAAATACAAATTTTTTTTACACCTTTTGAAAAGTGTGAAAAACAAACACACTCTCTTTGAACTCATAAGTAGACGAAACGTGCATCACCATCCGCCTCGAGAACGGTTACATTCCGGAAGAGAAACATGGCTAAGCACTATGGAGAGGACCTTCGCTTTGAGCAAAATGCAGTCACAATCCAAAGATACAAAAAAAAAAAACAAAAGGAGCTCGCTAAGCTGAAAACCTAAAAAGGCGGCTTAGGTAATAGAGGGCGTCCCGATGGACTGAAAACCCGAAAGGGCGGTCCAGGCAAAAGTTAGGGATTTTCACAAACAAAAATAGAGAATGACTGCTAAAGCATGCCGAGGGAAGAACACTATGCTCCCATTTACAAATGGCGGCTTCTCCCAGACCTTCAATCGTCAAGGAGCTGGCTTCCCAAGGGGCATCGACTGCCACCGTGTGCTAGGTTTCATACCACCAATGGCCCGATTTGTTCACGATAATATCAACTCCAAGGAAGTTTGCCAAGTGTTTGTACTGCGCTGTCAGTCCGCCTCCAATCTTACATGCCCTGTCTTGTTCTGTCGAGTCACCTGTCATATGCAGTTTACATGGTCATTCAAGTCACAATCATACATTCATACATGCATGCATTCATGCATCCAAACATCAATACTTTCATACCTTCACACATTCAAGCATGTACAACGCACACATACACACACAATATCAATTCACACATGATTGCATCAGTCGCCCAGAGTCTTGTTTTGTCATATCTCATCAATTCAGCCATCAATTCTTCCAAGCGGTAAGTCCTACATAACGGACAGCTTGAGATTTATTTTCTGTCTTCCAAGTGGTAAGTCCCACATAACGGACAGCTTGAGGTTTATTTTTCTGTCTTCCAAGTGGTAAGTCCTACATAATGGACAGCTTGAGGTTTATTTTTCTATCTTCCAAGTGGTAAGTCCTACATAACGGACAACTTGAGGTTTATTTTTCTGTCTTCCAAAAGTAAGTCCTACATAATGGACACCTTGAGGTTTATTTTTCTGTCTTCCAAGTGGTAAGTCCTACATAACGGACAACTTGAGGTTTATTTTTCTATCTTCCAAGTGGTAAGTCCTACATAACGGACAGCTTGAGGTTTATTTTTCTGTCTTCCAAGTGGTAAGTCCTACATAACGGACAGCTTAAGGTTTATTTTTCTGTCTTCCAAGTGGTAAGTCCTATATAACGGACAACTTGAGGTTTATTTTTCTGTCTTCCAAGTGGTAAGTCCTACACAACGGACAACTTGAAGTTTATTTTTCTGTCTTCCAAGTGGTAAGTCCTACATAACAGACAACTTGAGGTTTATTTTTCTGTCTTCCAAGTGGTAAGTCCTACACAACGGACAGCTTGAGGTTTATTTTCTGTCTTCCAAGTGGTAAGTCCTACACAACGGACAACTTGAGGTTTATTTTCTGTCTTCCAAGTGGTAAGTCCTACACAACGGACAACTTGAGGATATTTGTTTTTTTGTCTTTCTTCTTAGTGGTCAGTCCTAAACAATGGACGTCCTAAGTTTATCCTCTTGTCATTTTTTTTCCGAATGGTCAGTCCCAAATAACGGACTACTTGTGTTTACCTGTCTTTTTCTCAAGTGTCATCCCAAGTCTGTTTGGTCAAATGTGTCTCTCCATTCCAAACCAATACAATAGTGCACCACCATTTTCCCAAGTGAATCTACACTGTCCTCTAGCTGAGTCGGATCCCTTTCTCGACAAAGTCAGGTATCCCATTGTGGTTTCTCGTCCCAGTCAAAGTGTCTTCGTCATCCTGCATTCATAATTGCATCACAAACACTCATAGCATCTTAGGTCAAAAATGGTGTACTTTATATTTAAGGCTCTTCGACCAGTCGAATCAAAGATTTCATCTTCAAATTTCCAGACGAAGAAACTTAAATAGGGGCATCTGTCATACCCCAATTTTTGACCTAAGACACCACTGACACGTGTCCGTTGGTCCAGAATAATCTCCGACTTTTCAGACGAAATTTCGACAGAGAGGTATTTTAAAAGACCTCATTTTTGTTCCGAGTCGGGCCCTCTTCTCTCATTTTTAATTTTATCTTTTAAAATTTCCATCTTTTATTTAATCTTCTAATTTTAATTCTAATTTTTAACTTTAAATTCTTTTTTTATTATTATTTACTTTATTTTATTTTTGTTTTCCTTTTAGTTATTATCCCTTTTTTATTCTTTTTTATTTTTGTCCAAAAGTCCGATAAGTCCAAAATGGATCTGATCCAAGTTCCAGCCTGTCACACGCCTCATCTGAGGCAAATCCAGTAACACATTTCCCTTCACTTTATCCCCAAACCACTAAATTCTCGAGGTCAATTCAACAAACCGAACTCAAACTCAGTATTATAAATCACAACCTGTACAATAGAGTAAAAAAAATGACAATGCACGGAATCAAAAAAGATGACAACACAAACACAGTCGCCATCACCAACGGCCACAAGACCAGTAGCCAAACATCAACAGAAAATCGCACATAAATGCACAACAATCACGGCACACGCTAGAACCCAACACAACACATACGCCAGGACCGAACACATAACTGTACGCGCATCCGAACTGCACAACACACACGTATAGAACCCAGCAACACGACACACGCCAGCACCCAACACAACACATACACCAGGACCAAAATCAAAAACCAACAGACACACACACGACACACAAACAACACACACACCCAGCCGCACGCACAACCAGTTTCCGCAACCAACAACGTCAACCACAACACAGAAACGAGGTAAATTTTCTTTTTCTCTATCGTTATGTATTTTGTAGAGAGATAACATAGAGAGAGAAGAAGACCGGAGCTGGCGCCGGAGCTTTCGCGCCTATCGGAGAAGAAGACTAGAATCCGGTCAGAACATAGAGAGAGAAGAGAGCGATGGAGTGGTAGAGAGAGAAAGAAATGAGAGAAATGAGAGGAAAAGGATCATACACCCTTATATATGTCACCTAAACCGGTTCGGGTCTTCCTTGAACCGAACCGGTCCCCAAATGAAATCCGGAGCCCCACCTACCCATCCTGTTCCGAAGCCCAATTTCTATGTTTTTACTTCCTGCACCCCCCTCTTGCTGCCTGCACCCCAGTCCTCTTATTTTGTTTTTGTTTGTTTGTTTTTTTTTCTTCTTTCACATGCATTTTATTTTCTTTATTTTAATTCAACATCTTTATTTTAATTATCATTTATTTTAATTTCGCATCTTTATTTTAATTATCATAACTATCTCATGCATATTTAATTTTTGTCGCTTATTTCGTATTCTTTTTTTACCGCACTGATGTTAGAATGTAAATTAGGACTTTATGTAAAATTATTTATCTCATGTGATTTATTTATTTATTTTTTCGTAGACCACAGAATGTATTAATAGGATTTTATGTAATAGTTTAGGTATATGTGTGCGTGCGTGTGTGTATGCCTCTTATTTTCTTCGTAGCTTAGGTTAAAGGTTCTCGTGGTGGTCCAATGCCACCGTGAGTTACCTACGCTTTACTTTTCGGCTCCGTTAGTTTTAATTTTAGTTTAGTCAATATTCCAAAAACAACAAAAACATGCAAATAACAAAAAACACAAAAATATTTTCATAAACAAACCTTGATCCTAAATCAAGTGATCGTTTTTTATTTTATTTTCGTAATCAAATTCAATCAACTTTAATTTTACTTTGAGTTTCTTTTTCTTCAATATAAAAAACACAAACCAATCTCCTTTCGCCACTTGGCTTTCTCTTTTAAAACCTTTTTCAAAAACTAATAAAAAACACCAAACCAATCAAACGGAAATTTTTACCCCGAACTACGAGGTTCTGATCCTTCACAGGTACGTAGGCAAAGGGCACTTGTCCTTTTGAATCAATAAAATACAGATAACTAGGTCTTTTTTCCCCTTTTCTTCACAATTCTCATATTCCTTCTTTTAAATAAAACTAAGTAAGTTTATAGCACAAAAGGAAATAAAGTCGAAAGGTTCTCGTAGAGTACTACGAATATTTAGGGTGTGAATACCTTTCCTAAATATAACCAACCCCCAGACCCCTTCTAATTCAAATCTTTTTAAATCAAAAGTCGTGAAATAAATTAGTGAGTCAAAAGCTAATCAAATAGCCTTGATCTCCGTAAAATTACGCGACAGAGATAAATTATACAATAACAGAGTGTTTAAAATCAGGAGTTTGGGGACTTTGACACTTGCGGTAGTTCCAAAGATTCAAATGATGTGATGTGATAAAAACAACGACTCAAACTTCAAATTCAAGAGTCTTTTCTGCCATGACTTATTCCAATTTATGTGAAAGGTTTTCGAAAACTTGAAAACTAACAACCATCCAATTGCATCACACTAGACTTTTAAGTAAGTAATTTTATATTAACCAGGAGGACCCTCGTTAAAGAAGTTAAAAGATGAAATTTTAAATTGAAAATAACACTTTTATAACTTTTGATTTATTGACCACAAGTTCCAAAACAGATGTTGTCATATTTGATTTTTTAACTAGCGTTTCAGAGACATTGATTAACATTTTCCTTTTGTTTTTGTTTGAATGACTTTATGTTCAAGTCATCCTTCCGTGCGGAAAGAAATACGTGGCAAACTCTGTAAATGTTTTCTAATTCTTGTTTAAATAATACAGGGTAACGCTAACTTGTGTCCTTAAGGCACAAGTTAATGTGTTAAAAGTAGAAATATTTTGTTGTAATTAATACATTTGAATTAATTTTTTTTACTTTTATTAATTAAATGCACAAGATTTAAGAATTTTTTCTACTTTTGGTTGCTTAACATGTGCCCTAAGGATACGAGTTAGCATGACCCTTAAATATAGTATACTTATAATTCCCGAGTTAGTACGGTGGTGAAGTTTATGAGATTTTAAAGTGTGGTATTCTCAAGTTTCGGATTGGAATTCTCATATAATACTACAATTCATGTGTTGGGTCAGTTCATACAAAATTTTGTTCTCATTTCAACTGAACTCCTATTAGTAGATGATGAAATTGGTCTTCTAAATTAGTCGATAGTTAAACCGGAATTACAATATACTTCTTCCTATGTTTAATAATTGGCAAAGCACAAAGATATCAAAATTTGTCAAGTTTAATTTTTAATATTTCTTTTCATTTAATTGAACTATTAATTAGTATTATATGCTTCATTCCAAAGTTATTATTCTTCAATTTTCTAATTCCTAACAAGATTAATTTTTTGTCTTAATTATCTTATTCCCATGGGCTAGTAATTTTTTTTTTTTTATGGGCTAGTAATCTTACTTTTGGCCGGAACATAAGTAAGGTTAGACCGAATATGATTTTGACTATTACTTTTCCCACCCTGCTGCCTTCTCATGCGCCCTGTAAATTTTTCAAAAATGCCGCTGGGTTTTCGGATTTTATAATCCGAAAATATCCGAAGTGAATTTAGATTCTGTAATCCGGACAATGCTTATGTATAATCAACCATCAGACTCTTTCACATTTCAGCAGTTTTGAGTTTTGCTTCTAAAAACAACATAAAACTAAGTAAAAAATGCTAAAAACCAGTCAAATAAAATCATAAAAATATAAAAATACCACAAAAAATTCTAAAAATCAAATAAAACTAATACAATTTTTTTTGGATTTTTCCGAGAATATGTGTTCTAGACCGGCAAAAAGGATTCTTGGCCCATTTACTTAGGCTCAATATAACTTAAAGCCCAAACGCTACGTTTGACAATATTACTTGTGGTACCCCTCTTCCCCGCGAAGGGGGTGCACGGAGCAAACAAGACCGGTTCAAACGAACCCCAACGTCTCTTTGCACGTTCCCGCAATAAACTCTCTAGCGGTTACACTTCCCACGATTTTGTAACCGCTAGAGCTGGGTGTGCCATTACAATGGCTTTGTAGCTCTCCACCTCTATAAATAGGGGACTCAATGCAGTCCCCAAGGTAGAACACTTCTTACCCTCTAAACCCTCATACTCTGATCTCTACTGACTTGAGCGTCGGAGCAACTGTAGGTACACACCCCCTCCATTCCCAAGAGCATTCTGAAGCTTTCCGCCACCTCAATACCACCTCATTCAAAGCACCGGCAGTCACCTTCTGATCAGGTACTATCAGTGGCACCGTCTGTGGGAAAATAAAAGCTATCCTGGCTGCCAACGTTGCTAGTCCACGACTACGAAGTGAAGTTCGCATGCCTCAACGCGACGGTATGATCTCTTCACCATCACATGTGGATTCCAGGGAGGAACCGGTGCAAGCCATTCCTCTCCAATTAAGGCCTCTGCAAGGTCCCACACAACCTAGGGAGACGCCTGAAGACACCACTCCAAATGGAGTCATCGTCATCAACTTGCTCCGCACGGTTCAACGACAGACGTCGTTAATCAAGGAACAAAATCGACGTTGGGCAGATCTAGAACGGGCACGCTCATCAGTCCGACCCAGGCGGTCTCCCTCCCCAACTCCTAATAGAAGAGGAGAGAGCCCACGTCCTTCCCGTTCCAGATCCCCCCGACACTTTGTCAGTGTCAGATCTCCGAGCTAACGAAGGAGATCCCCCAGAAAGAGATCACCAAGACGGTCCCCTCCTAGAAGATCCCCACCACAGAGATCTCCACCAAGATGCAACAGACGCTCTTGGTCCCCCTCCAGTTCCGAGGACACCCAGGATGCCCGGCACAACCATGATGCGTACGACCCATTCACACGGCGCGTACGAGACACTCCTATTCCTCGCGGGCTTGAGAAGCCTCCCCAAATGGACTCGTACGACGGGACAACCAACCCATACGAGCACATAGATAACATCGAGGCTGTTCTCACATATCGATCGGTGCAGAGCGCCGTGAAATGCAAACTCTTCGTCACCACTCTGCGACGAGAAGCAGTCACCTGGTTTAAGAACTTAAGGAGAAACTCCATGGATTCTTGGAGCGACCTCTGCCACGAGTTCACAACCCACTTCACTGCGTCTAGGACGCAACCAAAAACGGTGGCCTCCCTCGAGGCCATCGTCCAAGGAAAGAGCGAACCTCTTCGAGACTACATCGAAAGGTTCAACAAAGAAGCTGTCGAGGTAAGGGGTGCTGAAGATTCCATGAAACAATACCTCACTACCAAAGGTCTGCGCAAAGGCACAGACATCAAAAAGGCTATCCGACTGCATCGCCCAAGGACTCTTAATGAACTCCTAGCGATCGCAAAAATCTACATCACCTATGAAGAGGAGTTGTATGCGGACAACCTCAACAAACCTAGGAAGGAGGAACCTGCTTCTGAATCCTCCAGAAAGCCCTTCCAAGAGAAAAAGAAAGAAGACAAGACAGTCCGTGAAGGTAAAGCTCTGAGCGGTCGCTTCACGGAATATACACCCTTGGCCATGTCCAGGGAGAAAATCTTCACTGAGATGGAAGTAGCCGATCTGACGAAAGCTGGTGTCAAACCACCAAAAGCCCCATCGCAATAAAGAAAGGAAGTCGACAGGACAAAGTACTGTCGGTTCCACAAATGCCATGGGCACACAACTGACGACTGCATCCATCTAAAAAATGCAATCGAACTCCTCATTCAGCAAGGAAGACTCAAGCAGTTCGTAAAGAACTCTGAGTCAGAAAGGAAGACCATCGAGCTCATCACCGATGGTACAGCGATAGACAAGATAGTGGCAATGTCCGTCGAGCAGTTAGGCGATTTCCCAAGCAACATGGAAATCACCCCATACTCATGCACGTGGGAGCAGGTCCCATATATCAATGTCATCACCGGAGTAACCCTGAATATCTCAATGGGAAGCATGAAAAGAAAGTTTGAAGAGCTCATGAGCATCAACCTTTTGGTCCCCTCCAATTCTAACATGGGATGAAGACCACCGTTGGCCTTTTACGACTCTGAACTCCCTGGCGGAGCTGCCAACTCAGCCATTCCTCTGCTCGTGAGAGCATCAATGGCCAACATTGATGTCCGTTGAGTCTTAGTCGACACTGGAGCCTCCTGCGACATCATGTATACCAGCCTGTTCAAAACCCTCCAACTGACGGAGAAAAACCTCTCTCCCTATGTTGGGGGTGAACTCTACGGCTTCAACGGTTTGTCTACACAACCTTGGGGCTACGTTCAACTTTTGGTCACCTTCGGCGAGGGGGAGGCCAAAAAGACAATAACGGTCCCATTATTGGTGATCAGCTGTCCTTCTCTCTATAATTGCATTATAGGGAGAACCGGACTTGCCCAACTGGGCGCTGCATGTTCGACCTCTCATCTGAAGTTGAAGTATCATGCTAAAGATGGCATCATCTCTTCTTTGAACCAGTAGAACTGTTGAGGACAAAGGGAAAGCTGCTGCGAGCATCCCAGATGCAAACTTGGTCGAATTAGACCCTAGGTTCACCAAGGAAGACCTAAAGGAAGAAAAGAGGGAGCAGAAGGATCCGCTCAGCGTGAAACTTCTCAGACCCATTCTTGATGGTTAGTTCGAGTTGGTCCCCTTTGGAGACGACCCCTCGAAGTACTTCAAGATCGGCAAGGATCTTCCAGAACTTGTCAAAGCGCAGTTGATCGCCTGCCTACGCGAGAATGCTGACCTGTTCGCCTGGAGTGCAGCTGACATGATAGGGATCGACCCAAGCGTCGCTTGTCACCAGCTGACAGTCGACCCTAGTGTTAGTGCTGTAGCTCAGCGATTTAGGAAGCAGTCTCCTGAAAAATCAGAGGCTGCAGAAAAAGCTGTAAAAGACCTCCTAGAGGCAAATTTCATTTCTGAAGCCAAATACACTACATGGCTCTCCAATGTTGTACTTGTCAAAAAATATAATGGAAAATGGCGTATGTGTGTTGATCATACCGATCTTAATAGGGCTTGCCCTAAAGATAAACAGAAAACGGCCTTCATGACTATTTGGTCTTTGAAATGCTTGTGCGACTTATCAATGAACTATTAATATGGCAGAAGAAGATAAACAGAAAACGGCCTTCATGACTAAATCAATGAACTATTACTTCAACGTAATGCCCTTTGGTCTTCGAAATGCTTGTGCGACTCATCAACGAATGATGAACAAGGTTTATGACAAGAAACTTCTCGGCGACATCCTCGAGGTCTACATGGAGGACATGATTGTAAAATCCCAACAAGAGGTCGATCATACCGCCCATCTCAAGAGTGTGTTCGAACAAACCAAGAAGTACAACATGCGACTCAACCCAGAGAAATGCACTTTCGGAGTCCCAGCGGGCAAATTCCTTGGTTTCTACTTAACAGAAAGAGGGATTGAAGTGAACCCCGATAAATGCCAAGCATTTAAACAGCTTCCTACGCCCCACTCCAAGAAGTGCATCCAAACCCTCAACGGTATGCTTATTGCCCTCTCAAGGTTCGTTGCTAAGTCCACTCAACACGCTCTCCCTTTCTTTAAACTGCTAAGGAAGGAGACAAAGTTTGAGTGGACAGACGAATGTGAAGCTTCTTTAAAACATCTCAAAGAAACTCTATCTGCGCCTCCAGTTCTCTCACGACCCGATCAAGGTGAAGTACTGTACCTCTACCTTTCTGTTTCCTCTAACGCGGTCAGCGCGGTTCTGATCAGAGAAACACCGGAAGGCCAGAAACCAGTCTACTTCACCAACAAAGCTTTGCTAGGACCAGAAACCAGGTACCAAAAGATAGAGAAAGTAGCTCTTTCACTCCTCACAGCAATACAAAGGCTGAGGCAATACTTCTTGGCTCACACTATGGTAGTCCGAACAGACCAACCCATAAGTTAAATCCTAGGACGACTAGATATCGCCGGATGGATGATGAAATGGTCGCTCGAACTATCTAAGTTCGACATCCATTACGAATCTAGCAAGGCCTTGAAAGCACAAGTCTTCGCGGATTTCATCGCCGAAATGACAATCCCTGCGGAGGAAAACACGGAACAATGGACCGTCTTCGTTGATGGATCCTCCAATTCCAAAGGGTAGGAATAATTGTAGAAAAAGACGAAGGTATGGTAGTCAAAATTTATCTTGGCTTATCTTTCCCTGTAACTAACAATACTGTAGAGTATGAAGCATTCTTAGTTGGGCTACGAATCGCCAAAGATCTAGGAGCCTGTAAAATAAGAATCTTTACCGATTCTCAATTGGTGGCTTCGCAAGTGACTGACGATTATCAAGTCCGAGAAGAGCATCTACCACAATACGTCTAGCTAGTACTCGAAAAAATGAAAGAATTCGAAACAGTAGAGGTAACTCATGTTCCCCGCGAACAGAACACCCGAGCTGACATTCTTTCGAATATCGCTAGCACACGGACTGCAAACGGGAATAAAACAGTGATTCAAGAGGTCCTTAACGAACCCAGCGTTTAGAGGCAAAAATCTCAATCGCTTGATATCAACGCTATCATGGGAATGGAAGACTGGAGAGCACCCATCACACGCTACATCCGTAGTGGGGAACTCCCATCTGACCCTTCCGAGAGAACGAAGCTGAAGCGAAGGGTCTGCTCATTCACTCTAGTGGAAGGAACCTTGTACAAAAGGGGTTTCATTACACCATTTATCAAGTGTTTGAGACCAGACCAGACCCAAGAAGTCCTCCCCGATGTCCATGACGGCATCTGCGGACAACACCTCGGTGCCAAGGCTCTCGCCAAGAAGGTCCTACGAGCAAGATACTACTGGCCCACCATGCTAAAGAACGCGAAAGACTACGTCAACCTGTGCGACAAATGTCAAAGGCACGGGGACATGCACCTCGCACCCCTGCCGAATTGACATCCTTGGTCTCTTCATGGCCGTTCGCTTGGTGGGGCATTGACCTCCTGGGACCCTTCCCCAAAGCCGCTGGCCAACTCAAATACTTAGTCATCACAATCAACTATTCCACCAAATGGATCGAAGCAGAACCATTGGCCAAAATCACCGCAAAGAACATGCTCCGTTTCTTCAAGAGAAACATTCTGGCCAGATTCAGAGTACCGGCTCTGGTGGTATCGGACAATGGGACTCAGTTTAGCGATCAAAGATTCTAAGACTACTAGAGAAACATCGGCATTAAGTAAAGTTTCACATCTGTGGAACACCTTCAAGCCAATGGCCTTGCTGAAGCGGCGAATAGGGTCATCTTGTGATAAATGGTGTAGTGCAGGCTCCCTCCCGATTACCAGTTCTTAATATGGCAGAAGAAGATAAACAGAAAACGGTCTTCATGACTAAATCAATGAACTATTACTTCAACGTAATGCCCTTTGGTCTTCGAAATGCTTGTGCGACTTATCAACGAATGATGAACAAGGTTTATGACAAGAAACTTCTCGGCGACATCCTCGAGGTCTACATGGAGGACATGATTGTAAAATCCCAACAAGAGGTCGATCATACCGCCCATCTCAAGAGTGTGTTCGAACAAACCAAGAAGTACAACATGCGACTCAACCCAGAGAAATGCACTTTCGGAGTCCCAACGGGCAAATTCCTTGGTTTCTACTTAACAGAAAGAGGGATTGAAATGAACCCCGATAAATGCCAAGCATTTAAACAGCTTCCTACGCCCCACTCCAAGAAGTGCATCCAAACCCTCAACGGTATGCTTATTGCCCTCTCAAGGTTCGTTGCTAAGTCCACTCAGCACGCTCTCCCTTTCTTTAAACTGCTAAGGAAGGAGACAAAGTTTGAGTGGACAGACGAATGTGAAGCTTCTTTAAAACATCTCAAAGAAACTCTATCTGCGCCTCCAGTTCTCTCACGACCCGATCAAGGTGAAGTACTGTACCTCTACCTTTCTGTTTCCTCTAACGCGGTCAGCGCGGTTCTGATCAGAGAAACACCGGAAGGCCAGAAACCAGTCTACTTCACCAACAAAGCTTTGCTAGGACCAGAAACCAGGTACCAAAAGATAGAGAAAGTAGCTCTTTCACTCCTCACAGCAATACAAAGGCTGAGGCAATACTTCTTGGCTCACACTATGGTAGTCCGAACAGACCAACCCATAAGTTAAATCCTAGGACGACTAGATATCGCCGGATGGATGATGAAATGGTCGCTCGAACTATCTAAGTTCGACATCCATTACGAATCTAGCAAGGCCTTGAAAGCACAAGTCTTCGCGGATTTCATCGCCGAAATGACAATCCCTGCGGAGGAAAACACGGAACAATGGACCGTCTTCGTTGATGGATCCTCCAATTCCAAAGGGTAGGAATAATTGTAGAAAAAGACGAAGGTATGGTAGTCAAAATTTATCTTGGCTTATCTTTCCCTGTAACTAACAATACTGTAGAGTATGAAGCATTCTTAGTTGGGCTACGAATCGCCAAAGATCTAGGAGCCTGTAAAATAAGAATCTTTACCGATTCTCAATTGGTGGCTTCGCAAGTGACTGACGATTATCAAGTCCGAGAAGAGCATCTACCACAATACGTCTAGCTAGTACTCGAAAAAATGAAAGAATTCGAAACAGTAGAGGTAACTCATGTTCCCCGCGAACAGAACACCCGAGCTGACATTCTTTCGAATATCGCTAGCACACGGACTGCAAACGGGAATAAAACAGTGATTCAAGAGGTCCTTAACGAACCCAGCGTTTAGAGGCAAAAATCTCAATCGCTTGATATCAACGCTATCATGGGAATGGAAGACTGGAGAGCACCCATCACACGCTACATCCGTAGTGGGGAACTCCCATCTGACCCTTCCGAGAGAACGAAGCTGAAGCGAAGGGTCTGCTCATTCACTCTAGTGGAAGGAACCTTGTACAAAAGGGGTTTCATTACACCATTTATCAAGTGTTTGAGACCAGACCAGACCCAAGAAGTCCTCCCCGATGTCCATGACGGCATCTGCGGACAACACCTCGGTGCCAAGGCTCTCGCCAAGAAGGTCCTACGAGCAAGATACTACTGGCCCACCATGCTAAAGAACGCGAAAGACTACGTCAACCTGTGCGACAAATGTCAAAGGCACGGGGACATGCACCTCGCACCCCTGCCGAATTGACATCCTTGGTCTCTTCATGGCCGTTCGCTTGGTGGGGCATTGACCTCCTGGGACCCTTCCCCAAAGCCGCTGGCCAACTCAAATACTTAGTCATCACAATCAACTATTCCACCAAATGGATCGAAGCAGAACCATTGGCCAAAATCACCGCAAAGAACATGCTCCGTTTCTTCAAGAGAAACATTCTGGCCAGATTCAGAGTACCGGCTCTGGTGGTATCGGACAATGGGACTCAGTTTAGCGATCAAAGATTCTAAGACTACTAGAGAAACATCGGCATTAAGTAAAGTTTCACATCTGTGGAACACCTTCAAGCCAATGGCCTTGCTGAAGCGGCGAATAGGGTCATCTTGTGATAAATGGTGTAGTGCAGGCTCCCTCCCGATTACCAGTTCTTAATATGGCAGAAGAAGATAAACAGAAAACGGTCTTCATGACTAAATCAATGAACTATTACTTCAACGTAATGCCCTTTGGTCTTCGAAATGCTTGTGCGACTTATCAACGAATGATGAACAAGGTTTATGACAAGAAACTTCTCGGCGACATCCTCGAGGTCTACATGGAGGACATGATTGTAAAATCCCAACAAGAGGTCGATCATACCGCCCATCTCAAGAGTGTGTTCGAACAAACCAGGAAGTACAACATGCGACTCAACCCAGAGAAATGCACTTTCGGAGTCCCAGCGGGCAAATTCCTTGGTTTCTACTTAACAGAAAGAGGGATTGAAGTGAACCCCGATAAATGCCAAGCATTTAAACAGCTTCCTACGCCCCATTCCAAGAAGTGCATCCAAACCCTCAACGGTATGCTTATTGCCCTCTCAAGGTTCGTTGCTAAGTCCACTCAGCACGCTCTCCCTTTCTTTAAACTGCTAAGGAAGGAGACAAAGTTTGAGTGGACAGACGAATGTGAAGCTTCTTTAAAACATCTCAAAGAAACTCTATCTGCGCCTCCAGTTCTCTCACGACCCGATCAAGGTGAAGTACTGTACCTCTACCTTTCTGTTTCCTCTAACGCGGTCAGCGCCGTTCTGATCAGAGAAACACCGGAAGGCCAGAAACCAGTCTACTTCACCAACAAAGCTTTGCTAGGACCAGAAACCAGGTACCAAAAGATAGAGAAAGTAGCTCTTGCACTCCTCACAGCAATACAAAGGCTGAGGCAATACTTCTTGGCTCACACTATGGTAGTCCGAACAGACCAACCCATAAGTTAAATCCTAGGACGACTAGATATCGCCGGATGGATGATGAAATGGTCGCTCGAACTATCTGAGTTCGACATCCATTACGAATCTAGAAAGGCCTTGAAAGCACAAGTCTTCACGGATTTCATCGCCGAAATGACAATCCCTGCGGAGGAAAACACGGAACAATGGACCGTCTTCGTTGATGGATCCTCCAATTCCAAAGGGTAGGAATAATTGTAGAAAACGACGAAGGTATGGTAGTCAAAATTTATCTTGGCTTATCTTTCCCTGTAACTAACAATACTGTAGAGTACGAAGCATTCTTAGTTGGGCTATGAATCGCCAAAGATCTAGGAGCCCGTAAAATAAGAATCTTTACCGATTCTCAATTGGTGGCTTCGCAAGTGACTGACGATTATCAAGTCCGAGAAGAGCATCTACCACAATACGTCTAGCTAGTACTCGAAAAAATGAAAGAATTTGAAACAGTAGAGGTAACTCATGTTCCGCGCAAACAGAACACCCGAGCTGACATTCTTTCGAATATCGCTAGCACACGGACTGCAAACGGGAATAAAACAGTGATTCAAGAGGTCCTTAACGAACCCAGCGTTTAGAGGCAAAAATCTCAACCGCTTGATATCAACGCTATCATGGGAATGGAAGACTGGAGAGCACCCATCACACGCTACATCCGTAGTGGGGAACTCCCATCTGATCCTTCCGAGAGAACGAAGCTGAAGCGAAGGGTCTGCTCATTCACTCTAGTGGAAGGAACCTTGTACAAAAGGGGTTTCATTACACCATTTATCAAGTGTTTGAGACCAGACCAGACCCAAGAAGTCCTCGCCGATGTCCATGACGGCATCTGCGGACAACACCTCGGTGCCAAGGCTCTCGCCAAGAAGGTCCTACGAGCAAGATACTACTGGCCCACCATGCTGAAGAACGCGAAAGACTACGTCAACCTGTGCGACAAATGTCAAAGGCACGGGGACATGCACCTCGCACCCCTGCCGAATTGACATCCTTGGTCTCTCCATGGCCGTTCGCTTGGTGGGGCATTGACCTCCTGGGACCCTTCCCCAAAGCCACTGGCCAACTCAAATACTTAGTCATCACAATCGACTATTCCACCAAATGGATCGAAACAGAACCATTGGCCAAAATCACCGCAAAGAACATGCTCCGTTTCTTCAAGAGAAACATTCTGGCCAGATTCAGAGTACCGGCTCTGGTGGTATCGGACAATGGGACTCAGTTTACCGATCAAAGATTCTAGGACTACCAAAGAAACATCGGCATTAAGTAAAGTTTCACATCTGTGGAACACCTTCAAGCCAATGGCCTTGCCGAAGCGGCGAATAGGGCCATCTTGTGATAAATGGTGTAGTGCAGGCTTCCTCCCTATTACCAGTTCTTTACTGTGACAATCAGAGTGCTTTGCACATCTCTGCAAATCCGGTTTTTCATGAGCGTACCAAACATCTGGACATTGATTGTCATTTGGTTCGTGAGAAGGTTCAAGCTGGAGTTATGCGTTTGTCACCCATCACCTCTCATCATCAAACTGCTGATGTTTTCACCAAAGCTTCAAGACCAAGGCAATTCATCACTACAAGAAACTTGCCATTTAGCAACGGCAGAAACCGTTGGTAAAGGTCTCAAAAGCCGTTGGTATAGGTCATAAAACTTATACCAACGCCCACCTACTACCGTCTAGGATACTATGTTTATACCAACGGCAAAAATATCGTCTCAATAACTTATACCAACAGAAAATTAGCTTGATGCTATAGATTTTGGAGCTATAGCAACAACATTTTACACCTATTAAATAATTTTAGTCAACCTCCATATCCGTTGGTATAGGACCAAAATGTCCGTTGCTATAGGTTCTCTTTCTTTTTTCTTTTTAAATAAAATTCACCCTAATATAAATATTTTTTAATAATAATTAAATTTTCACAATAATGTTGGAACAAAATGTGTTTAACAATAAACCCTAAAGAGTTTTGATGATAACAAAGTATTAAAAATTGACAATTGGTATTGCTAATATTTGTTCAAGTGTACAGGACTGTAAACAAAGTGATATATCTCATCAAGGTTCTGAACGAACAAATAAAGAGCAAAGGAAGTATCTATTTAAAACTTAAAGCACTCCTGAAGAGTGGCACTCCTGAAGACAAGCGCTCCTGAAGAGTGGCACTCCTGAAGACTAGCGCTCCTGAAGACAAGAGCTCCTGAAGAGTATGACGTCATCATAAGCTGAAGATCCTCAGAAGCTGATTCTTCGAAGCAACAGTATTTCACCAAATATCTTATTATTCAAGTGTTGTATTTTGGAGCGAAAATTATAGAGCATTGACAGAAGATTAGTGGATTAAAGCAACGGTCGTTTCAAAAGGATTTGAAGTCATTTTGTTGCAAATAGACAAGAAGCGTTGACATTGTACTTTGTACGAACTGTACAACCACCTTCTCCACTACTCTGTTCTTTGTCTCTGCTAATAGACAAGAATAACAGCTCTTATGTACAACCAAGCCTGCATCCTTGTTCCCTCTCAACTGGAATGGATTTGAAATTAATTCTTTAGAGGACAACAACTAAATCAGGCAAAGAATCACTGGTGAAAGATTAAGCTTCAATAACAACTCTTTTTTGAATGTGTTGGCACTTACAACGTTCACTTCACACCTCTATATAAAGGAGTGAAGACTTGAAGAACAACGAGACTCTACAATATTTCAAAAGCGCCAAAACTCTGTCAAATTGTCTAAGCATTCAAAGTTCACTTAGAATTTCAGTTTTCAAGTTTATATCTTTGAAATTCTTAAGTCTTAAGAGTCTGTATCTGATTTGTATTGTGAACACCACTGATTGTATATCAAGTGTTCAATCTCAAACATTTTTCTGTGTAATTTTGTTTGATAGAAGTCTCTTGCTTGTGTGCTTGAGCATTAGAAGTCTCTTGATTGTGTTCTTGAGCATTTGAAGTCTCTTGCTTGTGTGCTTGAGCATCTGTAATCAGATATTACATTTAGTGAACTCTCCTTGGAAGTGCAAGGGGGACAGGACTACTTCCGAATTGTGGAAGGAACCTGTATAAATCTTTTGTGTCCTGCTTCTTCTCTTTTCTCTCTGTTTTTCATTCCGCTGCATACGCTCCTGAACTGTATCTTCAGAAGCTGTCTAACTAGCTTTTGATCATTCTGGTTCTGAGTTTTAAAAAAGAGAAAACGATTATTTTAAAACACAATTCAACCCCCCCCCCCCCCCCCCCCTTCTTGTGTTTTTCTCCCCTTCAAATAATTCCTGACAAAAAAATAATATATTCGGCTATACTTTTTTATTGCACTACACAAAATCTAAGGTAACATCAAAGAAAATTTCAGTTATATGATCAAAGTAGTAAGTTTTACAAACATATCAAAATAACAAAATAATGTCAATTTTATATAATAACCAACACAAAAATAGATACTACATCAAAAAAAACACTAGATGAACCTAAACATATCCAAGATAATTTTTTTTTCTAATCTTCCTCTCTTCCGTCTTCATCACTGCATCGACTTGAAGAATTTATCAGGTTTGGAGTACTAGCACCATTTGTGGCCTATTAAAAATAAAAATAAAATATGTTACAAACTCTACTTAATTCATGTTATCATCATATTCGATATCTGAACTCGAAAACTAAAATATCAATTATATAATATACCTGTTTTGCAGCTTGTAAAATATCATTCAAATCTTCTTGAGATAATCGATTTTGTATCACTGACATCATATTTGCCATAACCACATTTGTCCTCTCTTGAGTTTCTGGCATATGACTTTGTGTCCCAACCAATTGAGAAGTTTCTGCCTCATTATTATATTTGTTTAGTTCTTCCTGAAAAATTATAAAATATATAGATTATAAGAATATATTTTAAAAGAGAATTCATTAATATGACAATCAAAACAATTGAAAATGGTCACTTTTATGTCATAATCATAACAAAAATGTTCATTAAAATAGAACATTTGAACATAATTCAGAACAGAATTCAAAATAGAGTTCATTAATTTAAAACAAAATCCAGAACATAATTAAATTAGAACAACTGAACCAGAACAATTAAAAAAGAATAAGCAGCATCAAAGTAATGGTTGTGGATGGTCATTCGAATAGGGGACCGCTCATTCGAATATATCAAACACTTCATATGCAACACAATAATAGAGTCAAATTAAGCACACAAATGCAAAACATATTCAATTTTTTTTGAGTGAAATTATCAAACACTTCATGATATTGTAGATCGAAATTGTAACAGAAGAAGGACACTGAAATCTCTGTTGGCGATGAAGGTTGGGTTTGGTTGTCCGTCTGTGCATCATATAGAAATCAAGAGGTTAAATTTAAGTTTAAAAAAATTTAACTCATCGTACTAGTGTTGAGTTCACAAATATGACAAAAATTCATACAAAGCTGATTCTGACATGTGCTAACAGCTACACTGAACTAGAATACGAAATTTAGTACATGTTCTTGATTCAATTTTAAAGTGCACCAATACTCCTTCTAGCAAAGCTAATACACTACAAAAAGCAACCTACTAGTAAATACATCAGCACTTCACCTAGAATTGTATACGTAAAAGATAATAAAATCACACACGCATTGAACCAATTTCAACGAGAAATTAAATTAAAGATTATCAAATAAAAAGAAAAAATATGAGAAGATCGCACACATTCAATTGTTAACGAAAATCGAAAAGTGACCTACGTCTATCAGAAAAAAGCAATTCCAGTGTTAATCAAAGAATTCAGATCAATATTAATATGCAAAGCGAGAATAATAGAGTGAAAATTGGAGGTATAACATAACATCATAGAACAAAATCCATTCAGAAATGTCTTAAATATGATGCTAGGACCTTGGCATTCAGAATGTGACGCCAAGTTCACTTGGCCCCAATACTCTTCAGTCATAGCATATTTCACTATATTATTTTATACTAACTTAAGCCACTTCAATTAGTTTGACGTGAATTACCTCAACCACCTATCAACTAGAGAATGAATAAAGAGAAAAAGAATAAAGTATTAGAGAATGACTAACCTCTATGACTTGTGGGTAGCTTAAGGTCTTGTAGTGATCCTGAAGAGTTGTCATTGTTTATAAAAAATTCACAACAAATAAAGCGTTGTAAGATACAAATTAGTTGTTCTATATAGGAATTAAGAAACCAGCACATATCAATTAGAAACACTACAATCTATTAATTAATATTAACTCTACCATTTTTTCCAAATCAGCCACGTAATATAAAGCAAGCAAATTATACATTGAAGACAATTTAACATTTACCACATGTCACTTTTAGCCTTATAGAATGGTATCTTTGTCAAGCTGGACCTATTCTTAAAGAAACATCTACACAATGGGATTTTGCTTGAACCATTAAATCAATCAAATAGTTACTTATTATCAAATTTAAAGCTACCAAACATAAATAATTCAGTTTAAAACTTTCAATACCTTTTTCCACAAAACATAATGCTCTTTATTATCAAATTTGTGCTATATTGTAAAATTTTCATTAAAATGGCATCATCAGAGTTTTTTTATTTCTTTTAACAAGGGACACATTAAATTGGCATGATGATTTTCTAGTTTCTAGAATTAATGCAAAGCACATAGAAGGGGGTGTAGTTTTTCACAGTTACAATCTTACACAAAAAAAAAAAAGAACATCAAGTCTTATGCTATCACAGTGGAAGGCTGTAGCTGCTGTTTTTCAGTTTGGTGTGTCAATTCATTGCAAGCCGTCGTAACTAGTTGTCGTGGCTGTTTTGGTACTGATATAGGGCATCTGCTGCTGCCTGCCATCACAGGGCCAACAGTGGACTTGTTTTTTGTGGGATTTTGCTAGTTTGTAGGAGTTGAATGTTAGTGGGGGATTGTTTGGTTTTGAGGTTTGTCCGCTTATATACGGAACCTTTGTACTTTGCTTCTGTATCTATGCAGCTTGTACGTCTTGTACGAGGCTTTCAATAATATTTACTATTTCAAAAAAAAAAAAAAAAGTCTTATGCTAACAAAATGTTTCTTTTTTTGTATACAGGGTTGGAGTTTTTAGGCAAGACCTATAAAATAGATTCACAATGGGTTGGAGTTTGTTTGTACCCTGCCACGGTAGAAGCTTTGTAGCAAAAGTGCTTAATGTGATAAGTTAACACAATCTGACTCACTATAATTTCGATACGAAAGTAGATGAAACAAAGATGTCATACAAGGGAATTGAAACTATGTGGTACTACTTCGCATCATAAACAAGGGAATTGCAGAACCCTTTCAAAAATTCAAAAATCTAATCTAAATCCAGTTGCAAACTAATAATCTTCAACAAAATCAAAAGTAATATACTACCAATATTCAACAACAATCAATCAAAATCCAAAATTAATAATATGAACTTAATCAATTTCATGAGCTAACACTAAATATTGTTCAAATCAAAACAGTCATGGTTATTGTCCAGAAAGTTTTCACTTTTCTTAATCCCAAATTTTCATGGAAATCAAAACCAAAAAGACCTAGAATTATCAATTTCATAAATAAATAAATAAATCTAAGGCATGAAAATTTCGTAAACCCTAATTCCCAAATCATAGAACAAATTGTGAAAGAATAAACATACCTTTGTGGGGAGAATGAGTGACGAAGAAAGTGAGTGACGGAGGTTCCGAGAGCGATATCTGTGCGAGTGACAGCAGCAAGTGAGTGAGAAGGTTCCGGAGATTCAACATCAGTGTGGAGGCAGAAACTTTGTAGAAATTGATTAAAGTGGGCGGAGGAAGGTTGGAGTGGCGGAGTAACAGCGACGAAAAGGTTTGATGAGGGAGGGAGGTTCGAGTGGCGCGCGGAGGCAGGAAAAGAGAGAAGATGGTTCGATTGAAGAGAGAAAGTGAGAAAGGATATAACTATTAACTTAATTAATAGATAGATTTAATTTAGTAATTTATAATTAATATTAGTATTAATATTTAATTAATTATTATTAATTATTAAAAGAAGGAAAGTTGATTCACAAAGAAAATAAGGAAAAGTTTTTATTTTAACAAAAATAAGAAGGAAAAATTTCTAAGTTGAGTGGTCAACAAACTGACTTAAGCAAATGACTTCTTAGGTAATGTGGTTAACCTAAAGACTTAAGAAATTAATTATCAATATTTTCTTTTCACTATTCATCAACCTTAAGTCGGGTAACTCTTATAACCGACTTAAGAAAGTTTAAAAGAATTGCAAAAATGTCACCGCGTCACTTGTTAAGACGGGTGGCAGCGCGAACCGACTTAAGCATGATTTTAAAAAGTATTTTTTGTACTAGTGTTTGGAGCCAATGGAATATTTGGTGAAAATGTTTGGCGCTTTTTCATTCTTAATTCTTAACCTATAGCAACGGGGTATTGAAACATCAGTTGCTAAATTTTATCTATAAAAATAAGTTTAACAAATTTGGCCGAACAATGGCCAATTTACATTTAGCAAATATTTGATTCCAAGTGATAAGAGGATTAAAATAAATTAGTGACTAACGGCATAATCAAATGTCAATTTTTCAAAGTTATATGAATATATGTATATATCGAATACTTGCCTTGTTTCCATCCTCCAACATTAGTGCCAGTAAGGACATACACATTAACATAAAAGGGATTTTAGAATATATTGATATGAGTATTTAACTAAAATCATAACTATTCTGACTATATTAAAATTATTCTAACTCAAGGGTTATAAATTATATGGCATAAGTTTACTACCCAAAAATGGAGGGTTTACTATCTAAAGGAACTCACCTTATAGATTTCTGATAACTTCTTAACCACGGGCTCAAGCAATCAGACCTCGCCATAATCCGTACAAGCATCCTTTACACCAACATGAAAACAATTGCTTCAGCTCAAAGTCTACAACAGTCCCCAAACTTCAAAATCGTCTACAGAATTTAATATTGGACCATAATCAGTGAAACTGGTACCAAAATGTCGGGCATTACCTTAGCTAACCATAGCAACAAAGTTCACTGAATTCCAAGCTACATAGAAAGAGTTATTACCGTTTTAGTGAAACCTTGTCCCAAACCCGTAACCAGAATCCAGCAGAAATTACCAATCTTCAAATGCGTTTTCCGAATCCGTTTCTAATCCAAATCATACGAAATTTATATCCGATTTGAAGTGAATTGAATGTAGAATCTAAAAATCCAGCAAACACGTTTCTGTCAGCTTTCTAAAACATGTTATTCACCAGTTAAGCACTTCTGACTGTTTGTAAAATAGCTTAACCGACAACTTATGGCTTTTAGCTTCTAGCTTTTCATTCCAAACAGCAACAACGACAATTCTGATACCATTAACGGTCCAAAATAAACAATCGTTCACATTCAAATGCTATATCTCAATCTCATTTTCTAACATCTCACACAAACACCCAAGGTGGGAACTAAATTAGAGAACTTACATTTGATTAGTCTGAACCCTTTCCAAGCTTCCACACCCAAACTTAGGACCCAGTCACTGATCTGTGTTTCTTGTTCCTCTACCAGCTCCTAAAAGCCAACAATCCACAATCAAGTCAGCAATACGTGCATACAACCACTGAAGCTTGAAGAATCAACATTTCAAGTATGAGAAAGGAAGTGATGATTCGGCCAGCAAGGAAGAAGAAGAGAAGTAGGAGTTTAATACATAAATCACACTTTAAATCATCCAAGATTCATGATAGAAAGATTGCATGTTTAAAGGGTTTGGAGCTTAATTGAATTTTATGAGATTAGGGGTGAAGAGAGTGAAGCCGAGAGAGATGGAAAGAAGGGAGAAAACTTCTGATTTTCTAAACTTAGAGAGAGAAAGATCATGAGGAAATGAAATAATAGGGACATAATACACTTATATACTGTCTGCGTGCAAGTACCAAAATACCCATTGTCTTAAACGTGCTTGACTTGATACCGATAACTGAACATGCGTGTAATTACCGACATTGCATCACGAACATTTATCCTCTGATACGTTTAATTGGTAATAATTCAATACTGATGAGCGGGGTATTACATGAGCAATAATCGATTTTGAGAAAACTAATTGAAGGAGATTATAAGAAAAGCGATTATGATAAAAGCGATTATGTTTTGGAGCCAATGGAATATTTGGTGAAAATGTTTGGCGCTTTTTCATTCTTAATTCTTAACCTATAGCAACGGGGTATTGAAACATCAGTTGCTAAATTTTATCTCTATCAACTCTTTTTTCTGCCGTTGCTAAAAGTAACCGTTGCTATATGGCAAATTTCTTGTAGTGCATGACTGTATCATCAAACTTGGGATGGTAGATATCTACCAACCTCCATTGTGCGAGGGGGTAACAACATGTGACAAAAATAAAGAAGAAATAGGAAAGCTTGGCGCGCAAGTTACTTAATTAGTTGCATTTGAGTTTATTTATAATTTGACTTGTAATTTCATTTGCATCTAGTTAGTTAGAATAGCTATGAGCTGGAACTTGTGTGTATATAAGCCAATGTATTGAACCTTTTTTCACTAATGAATAACAAAACCTTTTTCACTATATTGAAGCTTTTCTCTCATACAACAATGGCGGTTACAGTGACTTTGACTACATTATCTTAACCTTGAAGGAAATTCTCTTTCAGAAGCAATCAATTATCCAATTGGAAATCTTGCACAACTATAGTTTCTTGATCTTGGAGACAATTTCCTTGATGGAACAATTCCTTATAAGATTGGGGAGATTTTGATGTTGCAATCACTAAGGTTAGGTAGAAATTATAATCTCAAAATTAATAAGGAAAAATATGTTGATGCAAAGTGGCTATCTAGTCTCTCTTATTTTAAAAATCTTATCTTGAGTTCATTTAATATTGGCCATTCTAATCATTGGTTGAAAATGGTGAGTAATATTCTTCCAAATTTAAGAGAACTGAGGGTAAGTGTTAGCCAATAATTTTAAGGCTATCATTAAAGCTATCATTAAATACAGTCAAAAAGTTGACCTTGTAATCAAAGGAATTGTTCTCTTATTCTTATCGAAGTTGGACCTGTTGGGGATACTTGAAAGCACGTGTCTCGGTTCGACAGATGGGAATTTTCGAAAGGCAGTTTTTCTTGGATAAGGTCATAGCAACAAATATTTCCTAGAAACATTCGAAATTCAAATCGAATGGATAAAGTTAGTTTATTGCAGATATTATTTTGAATTCGAATCTAGGTAGTTATTTCAATTTGTATAAATAGTAGTTTTTCCCTAAGGGAAAAGGGTCACAATCCAATCATACAAAAAACTTACACTCAAATTATCCCCATGGAAGAGAGAAACGAGTCACAAGTTGCAATGTATAAACATGTGTACCAATTTATATTCAATCAATGCAATTTAAGTTCGTTTTCTTAAATGTTTTTGCGATTTACTTGTTTCTTTTTGAGCAATTCATTTACTTTTATCTACATTAATTTCGATAGGGTTCAACTGGGTTGAATTCGATCGGTTTTTACTTTCTTTTATCAAGTTCTTCAAGAACAATAATAAACTTCTGGAAATAATAAAGCACAATATGTCCCTAAGATTTACTGATTGATCTTGCAAGTAATTAATTATAAACCAGCGGTTGTTTACCAAAAATCAGTGTAAACAGTAAGTGAGTGAGATCTTTTAGATATAAATATTACTCCTTTGTTTGATTCCTTTTGCAACACTTCCTCTTCTCTTACCGTCCTTGATATCTGTTATAATATGCTAACATCATCATCAACCTTTAAGTGGCTATTCAACTTCACCTTTAAGTTTGTTTTGTCATCTTTGAGTTTGATGAACTTTCATTCTCTATTGATCCTTGACCTCTCTCATAATAAGTTGACACCAATTGAATCTCAAGATAATTTCATTTTCAACTTCACCTCCAAATATCAAAAGTTTTATCTTTGAAATTGCAGTCATTCAGATAGACACATTCCCTTGCCATCTGCATCCAATTCAAAGTTGTTATCTGCTCTCGTCTTCCTCGATATCTCATTCAATATGTTGAAATCATCAGTTATATTCCATTGGCTTTTTAATTTCACAACCAATCTTCATAGGCTTCACTTGTCAAATAACTTGTTGCAAGGTCACATTCCAGATAACTTTGGTAACATAATGAACTCTCTTGAATATCTCAACCTCTCTAACAACGAACTGCCAGGCGAGATTCCAACATCCTTCGGGAACATAAGAACATTGTAAACCTTATTACTTTCCAATAACCAATTAAATGGGAAAATACCTAAAAGTATATGTTTGCTATCTATGTTGGAGTATCTTATCTTAAATAACAACTCATTGGAGGGTGAAGTCAATGAATCACATTTTGCTAGCTTGTCCAATTTGAAAAGGTTAGAATTGTCATACAATTCTTAACGTATGAATTGAATCTCTCCTACAACAACTTTAAGAGGAATAATTCAAGATTTACCACTTTCAGTTACTTATTTTCCAATATTGTTTTTGACTTCAAACCAATTTCAAGTTCAATTCCACCATTCATGTTGAAAGTTGCAGCATTGCATCTTTATCAGATCAAGAACACATGTTAAATAACAAATAATCTCAGAATTCATTTAATATAATTTAAATGTTTTTGTTATCATTAAAACAATTTAAAAAGGGATTTTTGGATTTTATCTCAACAATCTCCCCCTTTTTGATGATGACAAAAAATTTGAATTATATTTTGGATTTGTTGTGAATTCTGAGTCCGTTTGAGCTTTATGACTAGTGCAGTTTTATCATAAGCTTCCCCTCAATTTAACATTCATTTTCAATTTAAATATTTAACGATTTTGATTAAATTCTCCCACTTAATTATCGAAATTGATATAAGATTAAAACAGAAATCACCAATTTTCTAGAAACAGAATTAAGGTAAGGGAAACAAAGTTTTTTGCTTGAACCAAAATATTTTCCATTCATTTGTCAATCTTAGTACATGATATTTTAATGGTTCAACAAAAAAAAGCTTAATCCTAAAATGAACTTAAAAAAGATTAAAAGGTGAGGTTAGAGTCTTCACAACACTAAAAATAACTTAAACGAAAGATGCATTTCAAAATAGCCAGCCAAAATATCATTTCAATTCTCCCCCTTTGGCGCATCAAAAAGGAGGGAGTTGGCCTAAACTAAACAGAGGAGACATGATTTAGCCACGATCAGCTGGAGCCCTGAAATCTGGAACTGAGGGAAGATCTTCAGCAATTGTTGCAGGAGGAGGAACCATATTGTTCCTTGGACAGTACTCGTCAGCCAACCATTTGCGAAACTTCTTTATATCAAACATGACATAAGAGACCATAGTTTGCAGAGTTTGAACATAAGTTTGCAAAGTTTGAATATGTTCCAGAATCATAGAGAGAGTTGGAGCAGAGTTGTTAGTACCGGAAGCGTTGGATTCACGAGCAGTAGAGGAAGCTTGAAACTGCATTGTTGGTATGAATTGTGACTGAGTAAAAGGTGGATTGAGAGAGGCACCAGCAGAGCTGAAAGACTCGAATGAGCCAAAGTTTGATTGAAAGGATTGAAGAGAGGTGTCAAAGTTACCTTTTGGAGCAGATTCAAAATAGCTTGGGGTTGGAGTCTTGAGCAAATTGTTCAGAAAGTCAGAGCTGAAACTTGAAGTAGAAAATTTTGGTTTGATGAAAACAGAGGAGCAGCAGTTGTCATGTTGTTACCTTTTGGATTGCTCATACCTTCAAGTATGTTTGCGGCGTCGTGATAGGGCTTTCAAAGTCAGGGAAAAAACTATTAAAGTTGAGATTCTTGTTGAGATGAAAGTCGTTATTGACAGGCGGAGGGCTGGATGGAGCTGCTTGAAAGAAATCATTCTGAAAGACAGGAGGGTTTTCCTCAGTTCTTTGTCTTTTAGAACCAGGAGCATCTTCAGACATAACAGGAGAAGCAGGATTGTCATTTTCAGCCACGTTCTTCATGTGCTTGACATTCTTGAGATTGTAAACTTTGACAGCAGATTCATAGTGTTCATTTGAGAGATCAATCTTAAAATAATCAAACACGCGTGTAAGCAGCATACCGTAAGGGACCGTGCAATTTTTGTATTTGGAGTTTGAAGCAATGATCATATGTTTAATGATCAAGTATGCGAGATCAAGACAATTTTCATCAGAAGGTGGACTAGACAAGCAATGCATGATGAGAAGATCATTGTCAGAGACTTTGTTCTTGTTTCCTATGTGAGGAAGAAGATTGAAAAAACAGAGGCTGTGAAGAATTTTGAATTCAGGTTTGAGTTGAGAAGAGGAAGGAATTTCAGTGATCCTTTCTTCACCAATGTTGAACATCTTCCTTATCAAATCCGTTTTACATGTAGGAACCTTTGAATACCAGTTTGGAACCAAAAACTTGAATTCCTCCTTTGGGAATTTTAATGATATCAGCCAGAACATCATGTTCAAGTTTGATTTCAATTCCTTCGATGTTGGACACAATGATGTTTTTCTCAGGATAACCTTTAGCTTTGAAGTAAAAAGCACGAACCAGTTTTGGAAAGTAAACATCTTTCATGCGCAGGAAATCGGTCCATCCTTGATGTTTCACTGGATTGAGAATATTGAAACCTCCTGAGAGTAAATCTTCAAAGTCATAGACTTTTCCTACAACAATTGGTCGAAAAGCCCAATTTTCAGCAAAAAGCAAATCTAATTGAGGAGAGAAAACAGGGACAGAAGTTGCATGTTTTCTACTTTTGACGAGATAGTCTTTCAGAAGCTCTTTTCCTTTGACTTGTTTCTTAAATGCAGAAGACAATTTTTTAGACAAAGAGACAATTTTCTCTTTGGGTTGAGGACTAGGGTTATCTAAATCGACATCATCGAGGTTGACAAAGGCAGGTTTTTGATTTCCAGGTTTGGATTTTCTGGAAATCCTAGTGGATTTACGAAGGGTTTTAGGAACCTTAAGATATTTGGTTTTTCTTGGTTTGTATGTCTTCTTAAAATGTTTGAATGGGGCTGATGTGGTGGTGCTTTTTGGAGGTGAAAGAGAGAAGGGTTCAAGCGTTTCTGATGATTTCTGTAACGACACGACTCAAATGCAACGACACCATCTTAATACAACAACATCAACTTCATAATTTCAATATTAAATCAATTACTTACATATCAAACTAATTTAGATTCATTAAAACATAGGTTAAATACTCATAAACACCTTAATTGAGCTCATAGTACACGGGCTTTAATGTTAGAGACAATCCATAAGTTTTGGGTTAATTTTTAAAATTCCACTAAGACCTCCCTGGAGTATTTTCATCATATATCAAAAACTAAGAATCATTTTCAAGTCAAACCAAATCCACTAGAAAGCTAACTCAATTATCTACAACTTTCATGTTTACCCCAAAAGCCAGTTCAAAACAGAAACGGGTGAAAAGGACGCAAGAATGCGAAACAAAGGATGGTTTTCCCAAAACACACTTGGAATGTTTTTATCATAACTCAAGATTCACAAAACATTTTCGAGTCACTCCAAATCCATTAGAAAGATAACTCAATTATCTACAACTTTTATGTTTACCCCAAAAGCCAGTTCAATACAGAAACGGGTTAACATGACGCAAGAACGCGAAATAGAGGATGCTGTAACTGTGCAGCTCGCGAGGCGAGTAACGTACTCGCTGTGGCGAGTTGCGACAGACAACCCTACGGGAATGGACCAGTCCTCACCCCAAAAACCCCAAATTTCATCAACCCTAACCCCAAATTTGATAGGAAACATTACCTATGATCATACTAAGACCTGAACATCAATTAACACAACAATTCATGGCAATTCATATACTTTATACAATTTTTATAGAATTAAACCTAATTCCCAAAACTCACAACCTACAACTTTTGTCAAACCCAATTTCAGAAAAACTACAACAACGATTAATTTTTATGAATTACAACTTGATATTAATGAGAGTTAGTCCCACCCTTACCTTAGATTGTTTTCTGAAATCAAAAGCAGCGTTCTTCGTCCTTAGGGTTCTCTCTCTGAGTTCTCCTCTTTTCTCCTCTTTCTCCAAAACAGTTTTTGCACCTAATATATTTTCTAACTCTAGCTCTTTTTTTTTATATAAACCTTAACCTATTTATTTTCTCTTATTTCCAAATTTGCCCCCAAAGTCTCAATATTCTACACTAAATAACAAATATATTTCTATAACAAATATATCTCTACACCACATAACAAATATATTTCTATAACAAATATATCTCAACACCGCATAACAAATATATTTCTATAACAAATAACATAATATTTCTACACCAAATAACATATATATTTCTACACCAAATAACACATATATGTTTACACCAAATAACACATATATTTCTACACCAAATAACACATATATTTTTACACCAAATAACATATATATTATAATATAATATGTTATTAAAACACCAACATATAACATAAAAATAACACACATCACCATAAATCAAATAAATTATTCAAAAAGACTCTAAAATCAATCAAATAATTAAATAAATAAAATAGGGCGTTACAACTTCCTAGGAGAAGGTGTTGAAGCAGGTGTTGTAGCATCAGAGTTTTGTGCAGATGGTGGGTGTAATCGCGGTTGAGGGTAGGCAGGAACATCATGAGGACAAACAGGGGTTGTTTTACTTCTAGCCATTTTTGATTTTGCTGGGTTTGGAGATATGTTTTTCTTTGGTTGATGATGAAGGTTTATATAGAAAGAGAGAAGATGAGAGAGGGACGAGTGGGAAGTCTGAGTAAGAAGGAAGTGAGGATAAGAAGATGTAGAGTGTAGGTGTAGATAGAGAACAAGGAAGAGATTTAAGATTAACAAAGACATTGGGAAGAGAAGACAGAGTTTAGGGTCTTCAGTTTTCTAGGATAACAATGATTTTCTTGGTTTACCCAAGAGTTTCTTTGAGAAACTGAAGGATAAGAGGGATAATGATGGTGCACCCGCGCGTAGGTGAGTAATTAGCAGAGAGAAAGATGCGTTTTTTGAGGAGAAGAGAAAAGGTTGGAGGATTTTGTGGAAGATTTAATAAAATAAAAGGAAATAAGAGAAAATAAAGGGTCAAAGAAAAAAAATCGGATTTAAAAGAATTAAATAGGATTTTTTATAATATGAATTTTTCTTTGATAAAATTAAAACGGTCTTCTACCATTAGTTTAGTAAAAATATCTGCGAGCTGATTTTCAGTGTCAATAAAGGTTAACTCGACATCCTTTTTAATCACATTATCTCTTAAAAAATGATGCTTAATTTCAATGTGCTTTGATTGTGAATGTTGAATGGGATTTTTTGATAAATTAATTGCACTATTATTATCACAAAGTATTTGAATATTTGTGTACCTTAGTGAGAAATTCTCGAGTTGATTTCTTATCCATAATACTTGAGAACAACAGCTTGCAGCTTAGACGTATTCAACATCAGCTGTGGATAAGGCAATTGTATTCTGTTTTCTGCACGACCAACTGACAAGTGCTTCTCCTAAGAGTTGACATGCTCCAGATGTACTTTTTCTTTCAACTTTATCACCGGCATAGTCGGCATCACAATATGCTAGAAGATCAAAATGTGAACTTTTTTTGTACCAGATACCAATGTCTGTAGTACTAACGAGATATCTAAAAATTCTTTTGACTGCTGTAAGATGAGATTCCGTAGGAGCAGTTTGGAATCTAGCACACATTCCTACTGCAAAGACAATATCAGGCCTACTAGCTGTTAAATATAGAAGTGATCCAATCATTCCTCTATATTCTTTTTCTGATATTGAGGTTCCTGTTTCGTCTTTGTCTAAAGTTGATAAAGGATGCATTGGAGTTGACATCATTTTTGCCTCGTTCATCTTGTATTTTTTTCAAGAGATCTTTGATGTATTTTTATTGACATATAAAAATGCCATCTTCATTTTGTTTGATGTGTAAACCTAAAAAGAATCTTAGTTCTCCCATCATGCTCATTTCAAATTCACTTTGCATGAGATTTGAGAATTCTTCACACATTTTTTCATTTGTGGCTCCAAAAATAATATCATCAACATACACTTGAACAATTAGTAAATCATTTTTGTCTAATTTTCGAAAAAGTGTAGTGTCAATATTTCCTCTTGAAAAACCATTTTTAATTAAAAATTGCTCAATCTTTCATACCAAGCTCTTGGAGCTTGTTTGAGTCCATAAAGTTCTTTGGTGAGTTTAAAAACATGATCAGGTTTATCTGAGTTTTCAAAACTAGGAGGTTGACGAACATACACCTCCTCATTTAAATAACCATTTAGAAAAGCACTTTTGACATCCATTTGAAAAAGTTTAACACATTTATGAGATGCATATGCAAGCAAAATCCTTATGGCCTCTAATCTAGGAACTGGGGCATAAGTTTCATCATAATCAATCCCTTCTCGTTGATTATATCCTTGTGCCATTAGTCTTGCTTGGTTTCGAACAACTTTGCCTTCTTCATCTAGTTTGTTTCTAAAGACCCATCTTGTTCCAATGATTGATTGATCTTGAGGAGCTGGGACAAGTGTCCATACTTCATTTTTTTCAAATTGTGATAATTCTTCTTCCATAGCTTCTATCCATGAGTTGTCAATGATAGCTTCTTTTATGGATTTTGGTTCTATTTGCGAGATCATCGCCATGTCATTGTTTTGAAATGATCTTCTTGTTCTTACTCCATCTGCTGTTTGACCAATAGTTTGATCTTGTGGATGATAATCAACCGTTCTCCAAGATCTTGGAGGACTTTGAGAATGTTCTTCATTTGAAGGTGTTTGATTTAAATTTTCAGGATTTGAAATATTTTGAATTTCATCTTCTTCTTCTTCAATGATTTTTCTTTGAGTTTCTATTTCTTCAAATTCATCAAATTTGATATGCATGTTGGAGTAAGCCCTAATAGCCAATCTATATTGATTGAGTTTGGCTTTGTATCATGATATTGATATAAATATATATTGTGAATATATAAATAATAAGGCATTTCTTTATTGATTTTGTTTTGTTTCAAAATAATAAAGTCCCTAGAATAGTTAGTCTGTTTAATGGAACATTAAGTATAACTTAATTGTGAGACCCCATTAAACATAACGACGCTATTCTTAAAGTATCCGTAGTCAAGCTTTATTGAGAAGTGGGATATCATTAAAGCATAGAGACTATTATGTGGATAGACTGATGATCTCATCTCACAGATCATGGATAAAAGGTTATCAAGTCTACACATAGATATAAATATTAAGAGTAATATTTATATTGGATTGACCCACCGTGAGAATACTACATAGTAAAAGTTATGAAAAGTGTCATAAGATATTCTCATAGTGATAGTGGTGTATTCCACCCTTTGACCTGAAACCACTATGTACCCTAGATGTTGAAGTTGAGTGCTTTGTCACCATTCAAACGTTGTCCGTAACAGGATGACTATAAAGTTGGTTGGTGGGTACTCCACGAATCATGCTGAGGGACATGAGTGACCTAGATGGAATTTGCCCCTCCTACATAACAGGAGAAATGTCTACGGGCCCAATATTGAACTGGACAAGGATGACATACTATGCCTTGTGTTCAATATAGACATGAGGGCAAAAGGGTAATTATACACATAAATATTATCACGGAAAGGTTTCGTCAGATCACATGACATTCTCGTCACTTGGGTAGCAGTGATGTGTTGCTAGATACCGCTCACTGTTTATAATATTAAATATGTGATTTAATATTATTGCCAACGTTATGAGAACCTATAGGGTCACACACAAAGGACAGATAGATGAGAGAAATAAATAAGTAAGACTTATTTATAAAATAAATAAGTGAGACTTATTTATAAAATAATAAGTAAGACTTATTAGTAATTAAATAATTAAATATGACTTTATTATTTAATTTACGAAAAATAGAGAAACGCGGTCCACCGTAAGGTACGGTGTATTTAAGTGATTGGCTTGATGACCACACAAGTGGTTCTATAAATAGAACCCTTGTGTTGAAGCATTACTAACTTTTTTTTGGTTGAAACACTTAACCTAATTCTAAAAGTTAGAAACCCTAGCCGCCGCTCTCTAAACCTAGTCTCTCTGAATCTCCGTTGAAATTGGCTAGCACCGGTCATCGGAGAAGTTCTGTTCGTGTGGACTGAGTAGAGGCATCACTGCTTTGCTTTGCTCGTGATCAGAAACATTTCTTCTACAAAGGTTCTGCTTTTTGCTCTTCAAGAGGTAAACACATGAATCTTAAAGTGTTTAAGTTTCTGTTTGATTTGTGATTAATGATTTAATCAAGATCCGTTTCAATGAGATTTCTTCCGCAAAGAGGATTAAAATTTTGAAAAACCCCTCTTAAATCCCTACAGTGGTATCAGAGCATCGGTTGTGATTAAATCATTTGATTCAAATCAGAATTATACATCCGAATAATAGTTATATGATGATATAATTATATATGCTTGCATCTATATGATCGAAAGCATGCTTGTGTTCTCAATTTTGTTTTGATCGTGCGATTCGGTAACCGTATATGTATCGTTTTGTTCTTCATGGATACACATCTATCACTTTGAAATATGTGTGTAATATATATCAATTAACGGTGCATCACCCATTTAGTTTGGAACTATGAATCATGAGTAATAGTGCATAATCAAATAATATAAAATAAAATCCAAGAGTTGAATTTTCTATTACTTTTAAAAGGTGAATTTGACTTACGGTAATACTTGTTCAATGTGATGCAATCAAAAGGAAATTTGATTTCCTTTATTTAATAAGTTTTTGAATGCAAATCCGATAACTGATAACAATATTAAGTGTTAATATTTTATTATTTAAATAATAAGAATTAATTAAATTTGATATCATATATGTGATATATGATTCTAATACGACATCATTATATGTGATATATTGATGATGTCAATCGTTCAATAGGTTTTATGAAATTGATTGTGAAGTATTTATGGCTTCTGGCCAAAAATATTTTTCCACATTTGATTCATTTAAAATAGTTCTTGCCATTTCTTGTAATGTCCTATTTTTTCTTTCTACAACACCATTTTGTTGAGGTGTTCTAGGACATGAAAAATTATGAGAAATTCCATTTTCATTGAAGAATTGTTCAAAAGAAGATTTTTCGAATTCTCCTCCATGATCACTTCTTACATAGATGATATTGGTTTCTTTTTCATTTTGGACTTGTTTGCAAAAATTTTTGAAAGCTTCATAAGAGTCATATTTGTGTTTTAAAAATAAAACCCAAGTGAATCTGGAGAAATCGTCAATGATTACAAAGCCATATCTTTTTCCACCAAGACTTTCTATTGAGATAGGTCCAAATAAATCTATGTGTAGTAGTTCAAGGGGTCTTTTTGTCGAAATAAACTCTTTTGGAGGAAAACTACTTTTTGACTTGTTTTCCCTTGACACATATTGTGTCTTTCTCAAAGTTGATCTTAGGAAGTCCTCTTACTAGATCAAGTTTTGATATTTTTGAGATAGTTTCCATACTTATATGTCCAACCCTTTTATGCCAAATCCATTTATCTTTTTCAAGAGGTATAAAACAGGATTCAACAGGGAGTTCATCTAAGTATAAAATATAAACATTTTTATTTCTTGATTCGGTAAACAAGATTTTTCCTGAAGATTCTTGTCTTACTTCGCATGTGTGAGGTTTGAAGGTGACTTCAAGACCACTGCACACAATTGACTGATGCTGATTAAATTATGTTTTAATCCTTCTACATATTGAACATTTTCAATTTTTGCAGAATTTATCTTACCAATAACACCTTTACCTTTAATACGAGCTTGTTCATTATTACCAAAGGTTATCAAGCCTCCTTCTTTTTCAACGAAGGATAGAAAGCTTTGTTTGTCTCCAGTCATATGTCTTGAGCATCCACTGTCCAAGTACCAAGGTCTTTTCTTGACTGTCATGAGACATTCCTGCAGTATGAGTTAGTACTGTTTTGGGTACCCATATTTTTTTGGGTCCTTGATGGTTAGTGTTTTTTTATAGGAGCTCCTTTCTTATGAAATATGTTGGGTTTAAATTTGCAAGTGATTCTTGTTTTATATAAAGCTTGTTCTTTCTTTTTATTAAAACATGAAGGTTCAAGATGTCCATATTTTTCACAAGATGTACATTTATACTTTTCTACCTTTTTGTTTTTGTTTTTCGGGAATAAAAAGATTTTTATACAGCTTGTGTTTATCTTCTTTAAAACCTATGCATGTTTTGTCAAAAGCATTTTTTTGTGCTCCTATGATGTTTTGAAAGGTTTCAGTAGACTTTACAAAATTTGTGATGTCATCTTTTAATTGATAAACATTTTTCTGTAAAGCATTGTTTTCTTCTTTTGTTTTTTCTTTTTCTTTATCAAAAACATTTTTTGATTTAAAAATTTTAAGAAGATTTTCCAAGTCTTCTTTTTCTTTTCTTAGTTGATTATTTTCATTTCTTAGTTTCTCACATGTTTGTTCAAGAATCTCAGAACTATGAAAAAGATTATCAAAAAGATATTCAGTTTTTTCAAAAGATGAGCAAGGTTCAGTATTTACCTCCTGAGTGTCTGTATTTGCCATTAGGCAGAAATTTGCTTGTTCATCTTCATTTGTTGGTTCATCTGGTTCATCCCACGTGGTTAAGAATGATCTTTGATTTGACTGGTAGTTATAAGAATGTCCCAGTTTGTTGCAACCGTAGCAAGTAACTTGACTTGTGTCAGTTTCTGTTTTCATGTTTTCTTTTCTTGCTGGGAAGTTTCTTCTATATTGATTGCTTCTTTGTATCATTCTCTGAAGTTTTCTAGTGAGAAGAATGATTTGATCTTGATGATCTTCTTCATCAAATTCCTGTTGTTGATTTTCAAGATTCATTTCTGCTTCTTGAATTTGTGGTTCTTGATCTGTTTTGAGTGCAATCATTTTGCTTTTGTTTGAGGATTTGTCCTCTTGTAGTAGAACTTCATGAGCTTTTAAAGATCCAATGAGATCTTCTAATCTGAGTTTAGTTAGATCTTTTGCTTCTATTATAGCAGTTACAATATGTCTCCAAGATTTTGGAAGACATCTTAGAATTTTTCTTACTCTGTCATGAACAGAAAAACTCTTTTCAAGGGATCACAATTCATTCGTTATGATGGTAAACCTTCCAAACATTTCATCTATTGTTTCGGTTTCCTTCATTTCAAATAATTCAAATTTGCGTACACCTATGTCAATCCTTGTTTCTTTCACATGACTAGTTCCTTCATGATGTATTTTTAGTGTATCCCAAATTTCTTTGTCATTTTGGAATTCTTGGATTCTATCAAATTCTTCCCTGCTTAAAGCCATGGTTAGAAATAATTAGCTTTGAAATTTAATAGAACGCGTTTACATTCCTCTTCTGACCAATCTTCCTTTTTCTTGACATTTAGATCTTCATCATATGGAATGTAATTTCCATCTTCTATTACAGGCCACAGGTTATTATCTTGTGATCGTAAAAATAGTTCCATTTTATTTTTCCAGTAATAGTAGTCTACTCCTTCAAAGAGAGGTGGTTTGGTTGAGGATCCTCCTTCAGACAAGAACTTAACTTTAGACATTTTTGTTTTTCCTGGATTTTTCCTCGTACACTGTTAAGTGCTCAAATCTTAGAGGCAGTGCTCTGATACCAATTGAAGTAAAATAATATCACAAGAAAGGGGGGTTTGAATTGTGATCTAATAAAAATTAACAGATAAAATTCTCAAGTGTATACTTGGATTAGATTAGTGCGTTAGTTAATAACAATAATAATATTGTGAAGTGTGTGATATTTGTTTAAAGTAAAAGAGATAGAGAAAGAGAAAATCACACACGAGAAGTTATCCTGGTTCCCCCAACGTGAGTTAGTCCAGTCCCCACAATACTGTGAGATTATCCACTAGGTAGTTGACTTAAAAATTAACCTCAACTCCTCCTTTTCTTTTAGATCACTTCCTTGATCTATACAATTTCTTTCTTTTCACTAATTTCACTCACTAGCTTTTTACAAAGAATAATCACTAAACACTTTTAGTGATTCTTTTCAATATCTTTGCTTTTGATTATACAATATTTTTGTTGCCTTTGTAAAGAACTCAAGTAAAAGAGTTGCTGCTGAATTTTTTATATTGCTTGCGATGAAAGAGGCTTGAAGATATTCTTGATGCTTTGAAAATCAAGTAAGATTATATTTGCTTAATGACTCAATATCTTCCCTCTTTGTAAGCCCTTGTATTTATAGATGAAAGGAATCCCTTGCTGTTGTAAATAAAACACGCTCCTGAGGGTAGAATAGGGAGAGGAAAGTTTGCCAACTCATCAAATTGAAAAACACTTGTGAAATATTGCTAGACAGATTGTTCTTGAAATTCTGAGAACGTTCTCAAAAATCTGCTTGGACAGCTTGCACTAAAGTGAATAGTACTCTGCAGAAATTGTTTACTAGCTGGCCCACAAGCTTGCTTTTATTTTGCTGTAAACACTTAATGCAACTCCCTATTTTATTATTTATTTATTTTATCGAGTTTAGTGTCTTTTTGTATTTTTAATTTGAATAATTGTGATGTGTGACTTTTTTATTAGGTGTTGGTATTTATTAGTAGTTTATTATGACATTATTAGTGAATGAATAAAATTAAATTAGATTAATAAGGCATAAGAGCAGTTTTGGAATAAGGGGATTTTGTTAGGTTAAGAATAAGGAGAGGTTAGGAAAAGAAAGTCAGAACACGTAAAAACGTTTTTGGGAGAAAAAGAGAAAGTGAGAAGTCAGAGAAGAGAAGAGCTTTGTGAAAGGGCAAGAGAAAGCTTGTAGGATTCAGAATTCAACCAATCTAAGGTAAGGGTGGGACTAACCTTCTTTAATCATAAGTATATAATTATGAAAAAAGGGTTTAATCTTGTTGTTGTTGAATTTTTGATGTTATAGAAGTTAGGTTTTGAATTCAATTAGATTGTTGAAAGTATAGGTAATTCCATGAATTAATGTGAAGAAATGGATGTCCAGGTTGTAGAATAACAATAGGTAATGTTTCCTATCAATTTTGGGATTTGGGTTGTCGAAATTAAGGTTTTTGGGTGAAAACCGATGTCTGTTCGTAGAGCTCTCTGTCATCGCTCGCAATGGCGAGTAATCATACTCGCCTAGCGAGTAGATGTCAACTCGCTAAAACGAGTGTTTTTACTCGCCTAGCGAACTATTTTTGTAGTGAAATAGTGATTTTATAGAAATGATGTTTTGGGTCAAGTTTTATATGAATTCGAGTGCCTTTTCATGTCTAGAAACGATTAGACAACTTTTAGAATGAAATTTGGGCATTGGGAAGTTAAAATTGGGATTTTTGGGTGAAAAATGTTTATTTCCCGAGAGCTACCTGTTTTAGCTCTCCATCGGCGAGTGATCTTGCTCGCCTAGCGAGTGGTCCAAATGTGAGCACGCCACAACGAATAATTGTGCTCGCCTCACGAATTTTTGAGTGGCAGACTGCCTATTTCGCGTTCTTGTGTCTTTTTCAAACGTTTCTGTTTTGAGTTGGACTTTGGTGTAAACATGAAAGTTGTTGATAATTGTGTTATCTTTCCAGTGGTCTTGAGTTGATGTGAAAATCTTTTGTGGTTGATTTAATATGTTTATATGATGTTGCTGTTGTTGCATTTTCAGTTTTGTCATTGCATAAGCATTGTTGAGCGAAGGGGGCTGTAGCCTGTCAAGCCGAATTACGACATTAGCGAAGGCAGCTGTAGCTCTGTTGGTACCACATGCATAATTACATTGCATTTGTCGAGTCGTTGTTGTTGCATTTGTCGAGTCGTTGTTGTTGCATTGTCGAACGAAGTTAAATGATGATTGTAGTTGGAATTATATGAAGCATTGTTGATGATGAATTGTTGTTGTTTTTTATTGATTAATTCTTTACATGAATCGTTGCTTATTATTATTGAATGTGAAATCTCACCCCTTCTGTTTGAATGTTGCCTCTACATGGGTAACGTGCAGATATCCAGGAGTAACCGCTGATGTGAGTTGATTCCTCACGTCGTCTTAGGAGTCATGCTCTGATACGTAACATGATGGAGATATTTATGTTTTTTGTTTTTCCTTTGTTACGTATCTCTTTTTTATATAAACAACTCTTCTCTTTCTAATTCACTTAATTCACGCTTTTTACCATTTACATCTACTTTAGTAATTCTACAAAGTTAGTACCAACCTCATAAAATAACCTACACCTCTAATTAACATAAATGCCCTTCACTCCCTAAATTACCAAAATACTCTTAATATATATATATATATATATATATATATATATATATAATACCAATTAACTCAACAATCAAAACACATCCAATAATTAAATAAATGATAAAATAATTCAATAAATAATTCTAGCAAAAATTGGGTGTTACAAGTTCTTCCTGCCTTCAGTTCATATGCAAGTTTTTTTTGTGTTTCCTATTATTTGTAGTTCACTTGGGTTGAAGAGAATGTGAACCACAAATGAGAAGGAGAGGAGAAGACTTGAACGGTTTGCACTGGAATAAATTTTTGAGTGAGAGACTTCTTGTTTTGAGATGTTTTACAATTCAATGTGTATAATGTACTATAATAACTAATCTGGTAATTTTTTTTAATAATATTACCAATTAGAAAGTGAACGCTGGGAACCGTAAGTTTTGTTGGGAAAATGTTAAAAGCCTTACACAACTAATATCAAAAGCAATAAAGAACTGTTGGATGTTGGATATTAATTGGTAGTAAAATATCGCATAAGTATATTTTGTACCCGTGACGTGCATGAAATACAAACACAAGTAGAAAAATAAGTCATGAATAATTTCTTTCTTAATCGAGTCATATATAGAAACCGAGAGATCTGACTGAGTCTTTTGATTTAATTCGGTTCAGTCAAACGGTTCAACAAACGACTCAATTGTTTGACCAGTAAACCAATAACTCGCTATTCAAACCGAGTCAATGACTGATGCGAGTTTTAAAACTATGTATGTGTATTGTTAATATAATGTTGAATTCGTGTAATATTATTGAATTATGAATGATTATATAATGGTGTTGGTTATGTTCAAGTATTGTTGGTCTGAAGGTGAGAAAAACACAAGAAGGGGGGGTTGAATTGTGTTAGCTATTTCTTCGTTTTCTCCTAAGCTGAAAGACACTGATCAAAAGCAGTTCAAGAACAACTTCTGAAGTGATGTTCAGAACTAGAGTGCAACGGATAAAAACAGAGAGAGAGAAGGAAGAAAGACACAAAGCAATTATACAGGTTCCTTCTACAAACTGGAAGTAGTCAAGTCCCCCTTGCACTTCCAATGAGAGCTCACTATAATGTAATATCTGATTACAAATGCTCACTGTTAAACTTAGCAAGAGACTTCAAATGCTCAAGCACAACTGCAAGAGACTTCCTATGCTCCTGAACACAATCAAGAGACTTCTATGCTCAAGCACAAAAGCAAGAGACTTCTAATCAAACAAAATTATAAAGAAAAATGTTTGACACTGAACACTTGATATACAATCAGAGGTGCTCACAATACAAATCAGATACAGACTCTTAAGACTTTAGAATTTCTAAGATATGAACTTTGAGAAGAAATTCTAAGTGAACTTTTGGATGTTGAACAATTTTGACAGAGTTTTTGGCGCTTTCAAATTGTTGTTGAGTCTTATTTGTTCTTCAAGCCTTCACTCCGTTATATAGAGGTGTGAGATGAACGTTGTGAACTGCCAGCACATCCAAAAAGAGTCGTTTGAATCTTTGATCAATTACAAATGATCCATTGCCTGATATGGTTGTTGTCCTATGATGGATCAATTTCAAATCCATTCCATGTATGTAGGAACATTGTTGCAGGCAGAGCTGTTATCCTTGTCTTGTAGCAGAGACAAACTCTGAGTAGTGGAGGTAGTGGTTGTACACTTCGTACAATTGTACTTTGTCAACGCTCTACAAAAGAACAAGCATCCAATGCCTTCAACTCCTTTTGAATTAGCCGTTGCTTCATTTTTCCACTCTTCTGCAATGCTTAGACGACATTAAATCAAATGAACAGAATCTTCTGATGAACTACAGCTTCTGGTGATCTTCAGTTTCTGATGACACATCATCACTCTAGGAGCACTTTGTCTTTAGGAGCACTTTGACTTCAGAAGCAGTTCTCTTCAGAGGCTTCTAAGCTTCCTTTTTGTTGATTTCTTTGCTCTCTTTTGTTCTTCCAGAACCTAATAATGATCTTCAAATTTTTGTCTATGGTACTGTATACTTGAACGAATATTAGCATATCCAATTGACAATTTTTTAATACCTTGTTATCATCAAAACTCTTAAGGGTAATGTTAAACACATTTTGTTCCAACAATCTCATCCTTTTTGATGATGACAAACATTAGTATTTAAAAATGTTCAATTGTTGTTAATCTAATTAACAAGTTGACTATTAGGGTATGAGGTCTGTAAGCTCCCCCTGAGTCCAATAGTACTTTAAGGTGAGGTTTGTAAGCTCCCCTTGAGTTCTATTCTTGTTAATTAAATTCATTTAAAAAACGTAATAACTCTCAGAATGGTCTCACATTATAAAAAGACTAAGAGATGAGAAGAAGTTCCTATTAATTTAAATTGCTTGAAATTAAATTAATGGGGCTCAGAGCCTTTAAATACTTTTGTCATTGACAAAAAGTATAAATAATAAAACAAAAAGAAGAGATGAGAAAAAATAAAGTGAGAATATGAATGTATAGGATCAGAGCAAAAATTAGTTCAGAAGCATTAATCAAGCATATATCAAGCAATAGAATTGATCAGAGCAGAAAACAAGTTCAGAAGCAAATAAGAATGTATTAGAGCAGTAATTCAGAAGCATTAACATAGTTCATAAGCAAGTGAAACAAAGAATTAAAACAAGCTAGGGTGTGCAATCTAGGGTTGGGCTTGTTTTTGGAGCATCATTTTCATCAGTTGCTTCATCATCTTCTAAGTTTCTTCAGCTTGTTGCTTCATCTTTTGTTTGAATTCTTCATTGCTTTTGACAAGCCTTTCTTCTCTAATCCTGGCTTCCTCCAGCTGAGCTTCAGTTGCTGTCTTGTATTCTAGCAACATCAGTTTCTGCTCCAGAAGCTCTTTCTTCAGCTGATGATTCTCTTTCTCCAGAAGAGTATTCCTTTGCAGCAGTGCCAGTTCAGAAGAGGCTTCTTTGAGGTTTATCTTGTTTAGAAGTCCAAATTAAGCTCTCTTGGATGGATGCTTGATGGAATAAGACTTCTTGCTTCCAAGCATAGTGGAGTCTTCACCCAAGTTCTAAGAACTCTGACTTCATGCAAGTTGGAAACCACTCCCTTCAGCCATTCTTGTAGCTTTGCCTGAGCAAACTCTTGAGCATCAAAACAGGATCTTTGTAGCTATGACAGGACAAATTCCACTATGTCCTTCAACCTTGTCCACATCTTTTCATAGTTGTCCTCATGAATGAGGTTGTTCCTTGCTTGAACAAGATTGTTCAGCTCCTGAAATATACCTTCACATACATTTGCTAATATAGTTGAATGTAGGAATAAGGTGGGTGGAGAGGGGACATTTGTTTTTGCAGGGGCTACAAGTTGAATAGCTAGGTTTGATGACGAAGGCTGGTCATTTATGGAGGTTTCAGGGTTAGTTTGAGTGTTGGTTGTTGTTGATTGGTTGTTTATGGTTAGTTCAATAGCACTCTGTTCAGAAGCAGTTTGTTCAGGAACAACTAGTTCAGGAACAGGTATTTCAGGAATAAGAACAGAGTTAGTGTTGGTTGTTGAGGCCATTTCCTGGTTTGGTTCATGTTGTGGAAGGCATTCTGTCATAACTTCATCAGAAGCTATGTCAGAGGCTATTTCTGAGTTAGGTACATATTTAGGTAGTTCACCTGAATAATGGCTTTCTAGGTTAGGAATGATTGATCGTTCAGTAATTTTAGTTGTTTGAGTTAGTGGTGAGTTAGGTATAGATGATGATACAATTGTGTTTGCAAGATTTGTCCCTACACAATCACCTTCTGTAACGCCCTATTTCATTATTTGATTATTTTATTGAGTTTAGAGTCTATTTATATAATTTATGAGATTTAAATGATTATGTGGTGTGTTGTAATTTTATTAAGTGGCTTTATTTGATTATTTAATAGAATAAGATTTGAAAATAAAATAATATTGAGATGAGGAGCTGTTTTGAGAACTTAGAAAAGTTTAGTGCAATAAGTGGAAATAAGATAAAGAGGGTTGAGGAAATAAATAGGAGAAACTAGGTCAGAATAATTTTTACGTAAAAACAAGCTTTTGGGAGAAAAGGGAGAAAACAAGAGAAGAGGAGAACCTAAGAGGAGAAGCTGCGATTTTATCATCTAAGGTAAGGGTGGGACTAACATTCAATAATTCTGAGTATGTAATTCTGAAAATTGGATTTAACAAGTTGTAGTTTTGAGAATTTGGGAAATAGGGTTAGAAGTTATAAATTGTTGATTAGATGATGAAAGTCTGTTGAAGTGATGTAGAATTAGCGTTCATACCTTAGATTATTCATAATGTAATGTTTATAATCGATTTTTGGGTTTAGGTTGATGAAAATTGGGATTTTCGCTTGGAAAGTCAGTGTCTAAATGTTTTTACAAATAAGAGATTATGTGAAGTTCTGGAAACCGATTTTTGTGTGGTTGAAACTTGAATTTCTCTGTAGATTATGTTAGAGCTAAGTGTCAGGAGCGTATAGGCGAAAACGACATCAAAATCCGATTAACGGTTTGAATTTTACGCACGAAATGGTGAAAAACGCACTTTTTGAAACGCTGAGTCCGGACCCGATACCATAAAAACGTGCCACGATTTGGCAGCCATGCCACGTTTTTGTTGGCAGAATGCTTAGTGGTTCTGGACATAAAAACGTGCCACGATTTCTAAAAACGTGACACGATTTTTCGTGAACCAGATCATCCATATTTCACTATTTTTCACCCCTTTCCTCTTTGAACTGGGTTTTGGTATAAACATGAAAGTTGTAGATAATTTTGTTAGCTTTCCAATGGCTGTGATTTGACTTAAAATGATTTTTAGATTTTAAGATATGGTGGATTTACCCCAAGTAGGTCATAGTAAATTTTTATAAAAATTCAACATAACCGTTTCTAAGTCAATGCAAAACTTATGGAATGTCTCCAAACCTTAAAACTAGAAGTACTAGGAGTTTAATTAAGAGGTTTAAGAGTATTTAACCTATGTTGTGATGAATCTAACTTGGTTTGATGTGAATATCTTTGATTAATGAACTATTATATGAATATATATATATATATATATATATATATATATATATTGATAAATATGATGTTATATGATGTTGTTTATGATTGATTTTATATGAACTTTATGAAGATGTTGTCTAAGTTGTTGAGTTGCATTGGTTGATGAGTCCATGCATAATCATTAAAGATGAGGGCTGATGGCCCTGAGAGCTTTGCCCTAATAGATGAGGGCTGATGGCCCTGGGAGCTTACTCCACCACGATGAGGGCTTATGCCTTGTGAGTTATTACTCTACCACGATGAGGGCTTATGCCCTGGGAGCTTACTCCAAATGATGAGGGCTTATGCCCTGAGAGTTAGTAATCTAACACGTTTAGGGCTTATGCCCAGATTGGTACCACATGCATATTGAAGTTGTTGGCGTTGCATTTGTCAAGTGTTGCGTCATCGTTGATGCATTGTCGCCGTCGTCGAGTTGTCAGTGAATTAATAAGAGGTTAATGATGATTTATGTGAAGTATTAACATTGTTAATTGCTGTTATTTATGTTGTTAAATTCTTTTAATGAGTTATATGCTTATTATTATTGAATGTGAAATCTGACCCCTTCTGCTTGGAAATTGTTGCCTTTGCATGGGTAACTTGCAGGTGACCAAGAATAGTTGCAGTCGTGAGTGGATTCTCTCACGTGTGTCTTAGGTGCTCTGATACGTAACGGGATGAGAATTTTGTTGTTGCTTTCTATTCCTTACGTATTATTTTATGAACTTTCATGAACATGTTGTTGGAACAATTTTATGAGATTTTACGTTGAGGCCTTTGTGCCAAAGTTGTTTAAATGTTGAATAATTTCCGCTGCGATGTAATTTGGATTATTGATAAAGGATGTTTTAAATAAATAGTAACTTTATTCTATTTATGATTTTATGAAAAGAAGTGTGACATTTCGTATATGTTGAGATACTATGATTTTATGTATGATTTATATTGTTCTGGAATACGGGGTGTTACAATTGGTATCAGAGCAGGTCGGTCCGTCCGGCCAAGTAGTTGAGTCGCGTTGTGTCGTGTGGTAGTTGAAATACTGCCATTGCGTTGTCCTGATTATTGTTTGTTGTGTAGAGAACTGGTTGGAGTATAACCATGTTCATATTAATTGTTTTAGTAAGTCGGTGTATTTTTCTTCTGCTGAAGAAGATAGTGAAGCTGAGTTCCTGACTACTAAGCAGCTGAATTAGTTAGAGCGTGAAGGAATCTTGATGTTTTCTTTGATGGCGTCCTTTTCTGTTGAGAATCAAGCAGTAATTGATAAGTTGCAAGTTGTGTGTGAATTTCCAAAAGTTTTTCCTGATGAGATTCCTGATGTGCCGCCGGAAAGGGAAGTTGAATTTTCGATTGATCTTGTTCCGGGTACGAAGTCTGGGTCTATGGCGCCTTACCATATGTCGGCTTCCGAGTTGGCTAAGTTGAAGAAACAGTTGGAGGATTTACTTGATAAGAAGTTTGTAAGGCCGAGTGTTTCACCTTGGGGAGCGCCGGTGTTGTTGGTTAAGAAGAAAGATGGTAGCATGAGGTTGTGTATAGATTACCGTCAGCTGAATAAAGTAACGATAAAGAATAGGTATCCACTTCCAAGAATTGATGATTTGATGGATCCGTTAGTGGGTGCACGTGTGTTTAGCAAGATTGATTTGAGATCAGGTTACCATCAGATTAAGGTGAAAGACGAAGATATGCAGAAGACGGCCTTTAGGACGCGTTACGGACATTACGAGTATACCGTGATGCCTTTCGGTGTTACTAATGCACCTGGTGTATTTATGGAGTACATGAATCATATTTTTCATGCTTATTTGGATCGGTTCGTGGTTGTATTTATTGATGACATCTTGATTTATTCTAAGTCTGAAGAAGAGCATGTAGAGCATTTAAAAATTGTGTTGCAAGTGTTGAAGGAAAAGAAGTTGTATGCCAAGGTGTCTAAGTGCAAATTCTAGTTAAGTGAAGTAAGTTTTCTTGGCCATATTATTTCTAGTGGTGGTATTGCAGTAGATCCGTCTAAGGTTGATGCAATATCGCAATGGGAGACTCCTAAGTCGGTTACTGAGGTTAGAAGCTTTCTGGGATTGGCTTACTATCGCAAATTTATAGAAGGATTTTCAAAGTTAGCACTTCCGTTAACTCAGTTGACCTGTAAAGGTAAAGCTTTTGTGTGGGATGTTCAGTGTGAGAACAACTTTAATGAATTGAAACAACGGTTGACGACGGCTCCGGTTTTGATATTACCAAGGTCCGATGAACCTTTTGTGGTGTATTGTGATGCGTCCAAGTTGGGTTTAGGTGGTGTGCTTATGCAGGATAACAAGGTAGTAGCTTATACATCGAGGCAGTTGAGGATTCATGAACGAAATTATCCTACCCATGATCTTGAGTTAGCCGCAGTGGTATTTGTGCTTAAGATTTGGAGACATTATTTGTATGGTTTAAGATTCGAAGTGTTCAGTGATCATAAAAGTTTGAAGTATTTGTTTGATCAGAAGGAATTGAATATGAGGCAGCGAAGGTGGTTAGAATTGTTGAAAGATTATGATTTTGGGTTGAATTATCATCCAGGTAAAGCTAATGTTGTTGCAGATGCCTTGAGTAAGAAGACTCTACATATGTCTGCTATGATGGTTAAAGAATTCGAGCTGCTAGAACAGTTTATAGACTTGAGTTTGGTTTGTGAATTGTCACCTTAGAGTGTGAAGTTAGGGATGCTGAGAATTGACAGTGAATTTCTGAATAGTATTAAAGAAGCACAGAAAGCGGATGTAAAGTTTGTGGATTTGTTGGTTGATAGTAATCAGACTGAGGATAGTGACTTTAAGGTTGATGATCAAGGTGTGTTGCGTTTTCGAGGCAGAATTTGTATTCCTGACAATGATGAGATGAAGAAGATGATTCTAGAAGAAAGTCATAGAAGTAGCTTGAGTATTCATCCAGGAGCTACATGATGTATCATGATTTGAAGAACTTGTTTTCGTGGTCTGGGTTGAAACGTGATGTGGCACAAGTCGTATATTCATGTTTGATTTGTCAGAAGTCGAAAGTTGAGCATTAGAAACCTGCTGGGTTAATGACACCGTTAGATGTGCCAGAGTGGAAATGGGATAGTATTTCCATGGATTTTATGACGAGTTTTCCTAATACTCCAAGAGGGCATGACGCCATTTGGGTGATCGTAGATAGATTGACGAAGTCGGCTCATTTTATTCCGATTAACATCAGCTTTCCTGTATCGCAGTTGGCAGAGATTTACATTCGCGAGATTGTGAAGCTACATGGTGTTCCGTTGAGCATTGTGTCAGATAGAGATCCAAGGTTTAATTCTAGATTTTGGAAGAGTTTGCAAGATGCTTTGGGTTCTAAGTTGAGGTTGAGTTCGGCGTATCATCCGCAGACAGATGGTGAGTCGGAGAGAACAATTCAGTCGTTGGAGGACTTGTCGAGAGTTTATGTACTTGAGCAAGGAGGAACTTGGGATAGTCATCTTCCGTTGATAGAGTTCACGTACAATAATAGTTATCATTCTAGTATTGGAATGGCACCGTTCGAAGCCTTGTATGGTCGGAGGTGTAGGACTCCATTGTGTTGGTTCGAGTTAGGTGAGAGTGTAGTTTTGGGAGTAGATATTGTTCAGCAAACTACTGAGAAGGTTAAGTTAATCCAAGAGAAGATGAAAGCGTCGCAGAGTCGACAAAAGAGTTATCATGATAAGCATAGGAAAGACCTTTAGTTTCAGGAAGGAGACCACGTATTTTTGAGAGTCACTCCTGTGACTGGTGTTGGACGTGCATTGAAGTCAAAGAAACTGACTCCGAGGTTTATTGGTCCGTATCAGATATTTGAAAGAGTTGGAACAGTGGCATATAGAGTGGGTTTGCCACCAAATCTTTCGAATTTGCATGATGTGTTTCATGTGTCGCAACTTCGGAAGTATGTTTCAGATCCATCTCATGTGATCCCAAGAGATGATGTGCAAGTTAGAGATAACCTTACGGTTGAGACCTTACCAGTGAGGATTGAAGGTCGTGAAGTGAAGAAGTTGAGAGGCAAGGAGATACCTCTTGTGAAGTCGTTTGGGAAGGAGCGATTGGTGAAAGTTTAACATGGGAGTTGGAAAGTAAGATGCTGGAGTCTTATCCAGAGTTGTTTGCATGAGGTACATTTTCGAGGACGAAAATTCTGTAAGTGGGGGAGAGTTGTAACGCCCTATTTAATTATTTGATGATTTTATTGAGTTTAGAGTCTATTTATATGATTTATGTGATTTAAATGATTATGTGGTGTGTTGTTATTTTATTAAGTGGCTTTATTTGATTATTTAATAGAATAAGATTTGAAAATAAAATAATATTGAGATGAGGGGCTGTTTTGAGAACTTAGAAAAGTTTAGTGGAATAAGTGGAAATAAGATAAAGAGAGTTGAGGAAATAAATAGGAGAAACTAGGTCAAAATAGTTTTTACGTAAAAACAAGCTTTTGGGAGAAAACAAGAGAAGAGGAGAACCTAAGAGGAGAAGCTGCGATTTTATCATCTAAGGTAAGGGTGGGACTAACCTTCAATAATTCTGAGTATGTAATTCTGAAAATTGGATTTAACAAGTTGTAGGTTGTACTTTTGAGAATTTGGGAATTAGGGTTAGAAGTTATAAATTGTTGATTAAATGATGAAAGTCTATTGAAGTGATGTAGAATTAGCGTTCAGACCTTAGATTATTCATAGTGTAATGTTTATAATCGATTTTTGGGTTTAGGTTGATGAAAATTGGGATTTTCGCTTGAAAAGTCAGTGTAAATGTTTTTGCAAATAAGAGATTATGTGAGATTCTGGAAACTGATTTTTGTGTGGTTGAAACTTGAATTTCTCCATAGATTATGTTAGAACTAAGTGTCAAGAGCGTATAGGCGAAAACGGCATCAAAATCCGATTAACGGTTTGAATTTTACGCACGAAATGGTGAAAAACGCACTTTTTGAAAAGCTAAGTCTGGACCCGATACCGTAAAAACGTGCCACGATTTGGCAGCCGTGCCACGTTTTTGTTGGCAAAATGCTTAGTGGTTCTGGACATAAAATCGTGCCACGATTTCTAAAAACGTGACACGATTTTTCGTGAACCAGATCATCCATATTTCACTATTTTTCACCCCTTTCCTCTTTGAACTGGGTTTTGGTATAAACATGAAAGTTGTAGATAATTTTGTTAGCTTTCCAATGGCTTTGGTTTGACTTAAAAATGATTTTTATATTTTAAGATATGGTGGATTTACCCCAAGTAGGTCTTAGTAAATTTTTATGAAAATTCAGCATAACCGTTTCTAAGTCAATGCAAAACTTATGGAATGTCTCCAAACCTTAAAACTAGAAGTACTAGGAGTTTAATTAAGAGGTTTAAGAGTATTTAACCTATGTTGTGATGAATCTAACTTGGTTTGATGTGAATATCTTTGATTAATGAACTATTATATGAATATATATATATATATATATTGATATATATGATGTTATATGATGTTGTTTATGATTGATTTTATATGAACTTTATGAAGATGTTGTCTAAGATTTCAAGTTGTAAGATGTTGTCCAAGATGATGAATTTATAAGATGTTGTCTAAGTTGTTGAGTTGCATTGGTTGATGAGTACATGCATAGTCATTAAAGATGAGGGCTGATGGCCCTGAGAGATTTTCTCTAAAAGATGAGGGCTGATGGCCCTGGGAGCTTACTCCACCACGATGAGGGCTTATGCCCTGGGAGCTTACTCCAAATGATGAGGGCTTATGCCCTGAGATATATTACTCTAACACGTTGAGGGCTTATGCCCTGATTGGTACCACATGCATATTGAAGTTGTTGTCGTTACATTTGCCAAGTGTTGTGTCGTCGTTGATGCATTGTCGTCGTCATCGAGTTGTCAATGAATTAATAAGAGGTTAACGAAGATTTATGTGAAGTATTAACATTGTTAATTGTTGTTATTTATGTTGTTAAATTCTTTTAATGAGTTTTATGCTTATTATTATTGAATGTGAAATCTCACCCCTTCTTCTTGGAAATTGTTGCCTTTGCATGGGTAACTTGCAGGTTACCAAGAATAGTTGCAGTCGTGAGTGGATTCTCTCACGTGTGTCTTAGGTGCTCTGATACGTAACGAGATGGGAATTTTGTTGTTGCTTTCTATTCCTGACGTATTATTTTATGAACTTTCATGAACATGTTATTGGAACAATTTTATGAGATTTTACGTTGAGGCCTTTGTGCCAAAGTTGTTTAAAAGTTGAATAATTTCCGCTGCGATGTAATTTGGATTATTGATAAAGGATGTTTTAAATAAATAGTAACTCTATTCTATTTATGATTTTATGAAAAGATGAGTGACATTCCATATATGTTGAGATACTCTGATTTTATGTATGATTTATATTGTTTGGGAATACGGGGTGTTACACCTTCACCCTCTGCAGAAGCAGGAATAGATTGAATGAGTTCAATCACAGGTGGTTGTAATGGGTGATTTTCAGGTAGATTCTTGCATGCATCAATTCTCATTTGTTGCATATACATTATCCTCTCTTGAACAGAGGGATACATTGGCACAAATGTATGATGATCAGGCTTTTTAGTGGTTTTGGTTGATGGTGATGGGGGTAAAATTTTGTTAAGAGTGGAGTTAACTTTACTAAGGGGTATATCTTCTGGATCAGATGATGTGGTTGATGATGATGATGAGGGTGAGTTTGACCTAATGTCAGATGGGAAACTGGATCCTAATTCAACTATCTCAACATCAGTATGTAATGTTTCAGAATTACCTTCAAGAGCTTCTGAACTTCCAGGAGTTTCTGATACAACAGTGTTTCCCTCCTGAGCTTTTTCTGTAGTCACCGTAGCCAGACCTCCAGCTTCAGTTGCTGCAAGCTCTTGCACAACCTCAGCAGCCTTGATCACTTCTTGAGCAGCTGCACCAACATCTTCCCTTGCTATGCTGGAAGCAGGAACTTCAATCTGCTTTGCTAACTCCAAAGCCTTATGTACAGTTGATTCTTCTGCAGCTTTCTTCTTCTTCAACTCCCTAGTGACCAAGTCAGTTGCTTCTGCCATCTGGTCTTTATCTTCAATATATCTGGACTCCTTCAACTTCCTTACATTGTGCTTTCTCTTCCTCTTTGGAATAAAAGGTTGTTTAGGAGCAGACTGTGAAGTAGTAGCAGCCTTACCACTTCTGGTTCTTTTAGGTAAGATCTTGTCAGCTTCAAGATCTTCAACCTCTTCTTGAATGGTTGCTACTTCAGAACCAATTGCTTTAGTAGCTTTTTCTTTCTTAGCTTTCTTGGCTCTCTTAGCAGGTTGTTTAGAAGCTTCTTCTAGGTATTCAACTTCTATCAGAGGCTTTCCCTTTGTTTTCCTGCTCTTAGCCACCTTGACAGCACCACCATACATCTCTTCTGGAATATCTTCCTGTTGGATTACTTCACCAGTGCTTTCCAATTGATCATGTATGTAAAACAGTTGAACATCTAATGGATCACGCTTACAGATAGGAGGAAATCCTTCCATGAGGTTTGAAGAAACTCTGGATTCCTTCAAGTCAGTTTCAAGCTTTGTGATAGCTTCTTGCTTGATTAGCCCCATGTTCCCCAGAGTGCTTCCATTTATGATCTTACTAGTGATTGTGCCCAGCATATCATCTGTGAAGCCTCTTGTTTCACTTAGAGCCTTCAGAAATCCTCTTTAATTCAGAATCTCTGAAATTAATCTTCCATAGGGGATCCATGCTCTCTTGATTAGCTGACTCTCCTTTAGAGTCTTGATCATATGCTTGAAGTTATACTTTGGCACGTTGGCTTTCTCCTTCTTGATGAAGAATTGCACGAACACTTTGTGCTCCAGAGATGGTTGACCAGAACATCCTCCTTTGGGCAGTAGGTTCTCATTTTGTATCTTCAGCATCATCTTCTTCTCCATAGAAAGGTTGATGTAGGAGCCTTTCTTCTTACTGTTAAACATGGTCTAATTGACAATATCATTCCAAGGATTCTTCTTGTTGTTATCTAGCCCATCTTTGTAGTTTCCTTCAGAAGCCCTTCCAGTCACATATGCAATGATTTCTTGGTTGATGAAGACTGGTACACCCATTATACTCGACCTGATCTAAGTATCCACAAATGGTTCCAATCCCATTTCTTCTCTTGTTTTTCCTTCCAGAGTAGGATCAATTAAAACTTTTTCAGCTTCTTCCAACTTAGCAGCATGTTTATCATAAACAAAGGCTCTTACCCGGAAGTGCTTTACCATGTTCTCGTATGTTGGACCATTAAGCATGTTGAAGTAGTGACTGAGGTCCTGAGACTCGTAATAACCTTTGATGTCACAGCCATGGTGTAGCAGAGATGCAAAATCAACTAGTCTCTCCACTTGAACAATTAGCTCCCATTCTTCTAGAGACATAGTTCTCCCTCTAATCTCATATGCAGGGGCTTCTTGTTGAGATGACGTTCCTTGAGTAGTATCTTGCATAGTTGATTCTGGAACAGAGCTTGAAGACGCCATTGATGAAGATGAAATTTAGGGTTCTAAGTTTTTGATTTGGGGAAGAATGCGTTTACTTCGGAGAGAATCAGTTTGAGAATAGAAAGTGTATGTAGTGAAGTGAGTAGTGTGTGATTTGTCTAAGTGTTTTGGGTAAAAACGATTGCAATTTCAGTGGAGGAAAAACAAGCATAGCATTAATGACAGTTGGGGGCGCGAGAATAATACATTTAAAGTGCTGATGTCATCTTCAGAAGCACATTTTCCTCAGAATCTCAGTTAAGAGCTTCTGATGGACCATAGCTTCTGAACTGACTTCAGAACCTAACTTCTAGTTCAGGAGCAACAATTTCAATCAGACACAAAGTGCATGTTCAAATTTTTCTTTATAAAATCAAATATTTCAACAATTAAAGGTTTAGTGAATATATCAGCCCAGTGATGTTCAGTATCAATGAATTGTATATCCAGAATTTCTTTTTGAACATAATCTCTAATAAAATGGTGTTTGATTTCAATATGCTTGGCTCTTGAATGTAGAATTGGATTCTTTGACAAACAAATAACAGTAGTATTATCACAAAAGATAGGAATATTGTTCGCATTAATCTGATAATCTTCCAACTGATGTTTCATCCAGAGTAGTTGTGTACAACAACTTGCAGCTGAAATGTATTCCGCGTCTGTTGTAGACATAGCAATAGTTGCTTGTCTTTTGCTAGCCCAGGATATCAGATTCTCTCCTAGGAACTGACAGTTACCACTGGTTGATTTTCTTTCAATCCTGTCACCAGCATAATCAGCATCACATAATCCAATCAACTTGTAATCTAAGGATTTCCTATAAAGGAGTCCAAGATTAGTTGTTCCTTTTAGATACCTGAAGATTCTCTTAACAACTGTTATATGAGATTCTCTACGATCTGACTGAAATCTTGCACACATGCATACACTGAATAAAATATCTGGTCTAGATGTAGTGAGGTATAACAAAGAACCTGTCATACCTCTATTCAGCTTCTGATCTACCATTGATCCAGTATCTTCTTTGCTTAAGGTGCAGGTTGGATGCATTGGAGTGTTCATCACTTTACAATCTTCCATGTTGAACTTCTTCAGAAGCTCCTTTGTATAGTTTGTTTGATGAACATATACTCCATCTTTACATTGATTGATTTGAATGCCAAGGAAGAACTTCAATTCTCCCATCATGCTCATTTCAAATTCATCCTGCATTAACTTAGAGAATTCCTTGCAAAGAGATGCATTAGTAAAACCAAATATTATATCATCAACATATATCTCTGTCAACTTGACCTCTTTTAAAATCATTTTTAATTAGGAAATTACTTAGTCTATCATACCAAGCTCTGGGAGCTTGTTTCAAGCCTTATAGTGATTTCTTAAGTTTATAAACATGGTCAGGATGCTTAAGATCCTCAAAGCCAGGAGGTTGCTTGACATACACTTCTTCTTCTATGACACCATTAAGAAATGCACTCTTGACATCTATTTGATATAATATTATGCCATGATTAACTGCATAGGATAGAAGTAACCTGATCGCTTCCAATCTTGCAATTGGAGCAAATGTTTCAGTGTAATCAATGCCTTCTTGTTGACTGTAACCTTGTGCAACAAGTCTAGCTTTGTTTCTGGTTACTTCACCTTGTTCATTCAGCTTATTTTTAAATACCCATTTTGTTCGAATAATGTTCTTCTGAGGGGGTTTGGGTACCAGATCCCACACATCATTTCTTTGAAATTGATTAAGCTCTTCTTGCATAGCTAATATCAATCCATCATCTGAAAGTGCTTCATCTGAAGGAAAATCGAATTCAAACAGAATAAGCAGCGGATAAAACTTTTCGATTTTCTTTCCTTGGATTATTACGAGTTACACATGAATCAGTGATTCGACTGTTACCTCGAAAGTGTGGAACTGGAACTGGAATCACGATCACAGCAAAGCAAGCAGCAAGCAGCAAAGCCTCTAGCAATTCCACACGAATCAGAAGTTTCAAAGAAGTAGGGTTGCTCAAAAATGTGTAACCAAAAACTTCAGCACTAGGGTTCTATTTATAAAACTTCTAGTGTGCTCTGCAAGTCAGAAGTCACTATTGGATTTCAGTAAGCCCAATACGAGTTTAGTAATTCTGCTAACTAATTAGTGTTATTTACTAAACGCACCCCTTATATAAGTCATACTTATATATATTTCTCCTTTGACTGCTCTTTGTGTGTGACCCTATAGGTTCTAGTCACGTTGGCAATAATATTAAATCTAATATTTAATACTATAAGCAATGAGCGGTATCTAACAACACATTATTGCTACCCAAGTGACAAGAATGTCAAGTGATCTGATGAAACCTTTCCATGATAATGCTCATGTGTACAATTACTCCTTTGTCTCGATATCTTTATTGATCCCAAGGCATAGATATTGTCACCCTTGTATAGATCAATACTTATGTTTCTTGATTCCGAAATATACTGAATAACGAATAAGTCTAATATCTTATATTGACTTAGTTCGGCATGGCCATGCAGTTTTACAGTCATATTTCATCAAGAGGCCTAAAGATATATCTCCTGTTTATGAGGATGGACAAATCCCATCTAGGACACTCATGTCCCTCAGCATGATTCAGCAAGTACCCATCAACCAACGTTATGGTTATCCTTTTACAGACAACGTTAGAATGACAACAAAGCACTTGAGTCCACATATAGGGATCATAGTGGTTTCAGGTCTAAGAGCGATATACACTATTATCATTTTGAGAATATCTTATGACAATCTCATAACTTACTACGTAGTATTCTCACTGTGGGTCAATCTAGTATAAATATTACTCCTAATATTTATACCTATGTATAGACTTAATATCTCATATCTATGACCCATGAGATGCGGTCATCGGTCTACATACATAATAGTCTCGACGCTTTATTTTATCCTTTATTCATATTAAAGCTTTGACTACGGATACATTTAAGAATAACATTCTTTATGATAATGTAATCTCATGATTAAGTCACACTTAATATATTATTACACGAACTATCTATTCTAAGGACTTTATTAATATAATAAAGAGTTCCATATATTATTCAATAATAAAAGTCATGATACATAAGATAAGTTTAACATAAACTATTGGCCTCTAGGGCTTATACCAACATCATCAACTGTAGTGGGTTCAATCGCTGATAACAATCCTATCATAGACTCTTCTTGTCTGAAGTATGATCTTGTTCTTCTGGGACTGTCTTTGTTTCCAATGATTTGATCCTCAGGATGTGAAGACTTGTACTTGAACGTATTCTTGGATTGATTTGCTTGCTGAGAGCCATCTTGAGCTTTGTCAGAAGCTACTTCATCTTGAGCTTCTGAGGTTGGTTCAACTTCTGGACTTACTTCAGAATCACTAGTCTGATCCGGTTCTGGAGTATCTTCAGTAACCTGTATATCTGTATAACTTTCATCTTGCTCTAGAGTTTCACTTCCAGGCTCTTTGTCGTCAAATTTTACGTGCATAGATTCTTTAACACAGAGTGTCTCTGAATTATACACTCTGTATGCCTTTAACCTTTCAGAGTAACCTAAAAAGATTCCTCTTTGGGCCTTGGCATCAAATTTCTTTAGGTAGAGCTTGTTATTTAGAATGTAGCAGGTACATCCAAATTGATGAAAGTAAGATATATTGGGTCTCCTTCCTTTAAAAAGTTCATATGCAGTTTTCTCCAAGATAGGTATGATATAGATCCTATTTTGAACATAACATGTTGTATTCACTACTTCTGCCCATAAATGTTTAGCCAAATTGTTTTCATGAATCATGGTTCTAGCCATTTCTTGTAAAGTTCTATTCTTTCTCTCTACAACCCCATTTTGTTGTGGAGTTCTAGGAGAAGAGAATTCATGGATAATTCCATGTTTTTCACAAAAAGTTTCATATGACTCATTTTCAAATTCTCCACCATGATCACTTCTGATTTTGAAAATCTTCATTTCTTTTTCAAACTGTATTTGAGTGCAGAAGTTACTGAATACATCGTATGCATTATCTTTACTTCTTAGGAATTTTACCCAAGTCCATCTGCTGTAATCATCAACAATGACTAGTCCATATTTACTTCCATATAAGGATGCAATATTAACTGGTCCAAATAAATCAATATGAAGCAGCTCTAAAGGTCTGGAGGTTGAGACAATGTCTTTAGCTTTAAAGGATGATTTCACAATTTTTCCTCTCTAGCATGCACCACAGAGTGCTTCTGAATGATAGTCAATGTTAGGTAGGCCTATGACAAGTTGTAACTTACTAAGCTTAGAGATTAATCTCCAATTAGCATGTCCCAATCTTCTGTGCCATACCCACTTCCTATCATTCATTGACATAAGAGAAATTACCTTCTGACCAACCAGTTCAGAGAAATTGATTTTATAGACATTCTCTACTCTCTTTCCTTTGAACACTATAGACTTGTTATCTTTGTTGATTACTATGCAGTTGGTCTTTTCAAACATCACATCATAACCATTGTTACGAAACTGACTGATACTCCAAAGGTTATGTTCAAGAGATAGAGGAATTACCAATAGTTCCTGTACCAATGATCTTATCAGACTAGTTGCCTCCAAACTTCACATTTCCTCCTTCTTTCATTGCGAGGGTGAGGAACATTTTGTCATGTGCCTTGAACATTTTGATTCCCTAGAAGCAACAACTGTTTTGTACTTCTGAAACTCAGACTTCAATGAAGGTGAGAAAAACACAAGAAGTGGAGGTTGAATTGTGTTAGCTTTTTCTTCGTTTTCTCCTAAGCTGAAAAACACTGATCAGAAGCAATTCAAGAACAGCTTCTGAAGTGATGTTCAGAACTAGGTTGCAGCAGATAAAAATAGAGAGAGAGAAGGAAGAAAGACACAAAGCAATTATACAGGTTCCTTCCACAAACCGGAAGTAGTCCTGTCCCCCTTGCACTTCCAAGGAGAGTTCACTATAATGTAATATTTGATTACAAATGCTCACTGCTAAACTTAGCAAGAGACTTCAAATGCTCAAGCACAACTGCAAGAGACTTCCTATGCTCTTGAACACAATCAAGAGACTTCTATGCTCAAGCACAAAAGCAAGAGACTTCTAATCAAACAGAATTACAAAGAAAAATGTTTGACACTGAACACTTGATATACAATCAGAGGTGATAACAATACTAATAGATACAGACTCTTAAGACTTTAGAATTTCTAAGATATGGGCTTTGAAAAGAAATTCTAAGTGAACTTTTGGATGCTGAAAAAATTTCAGAGTTTTGGCGTTTCAAATTGTTGCTGAGTCTTATTCGATCTTCAAGTCTTCACTCCTTTATATAGAGGTGTGAGATGAACGTTATGAATTGCCAGCACATCCAAAAAGAGTCGTTTGAAGCTTTAATCAATCACCAATGATTCATTGCCTGATATGTTGTTATCCTATGAAGGATCAATTTCAAATCGATTCCATGTATGTAGGAACATTGTTGCAGGAAGAGCTGTTATCCTTGTCTTGTAGCAGAGAAACTCTGAGTAGTGGAGGTAGTGGTTGTACACTTCGTACAATTGTACTTTGTCAACGCTCTACAAAAGAACAAGCATCCAATGCCTTCAAATCCTTTTTAATTAGCCGTTGCTTTACTTTTCCACTCTTCTACAATGCTTAGATGACATTAAATCAAATGAACAACATTTGAAGCTTTAAGTTTGCATCTTCTGATGAACTACAACTTCTGGTGATCTTCAGCTTCTGATGTACTTGCTTTTGATGACACGTCATCACTCCAGGAGCACTCTCTCTTCAGGAGCACTTTGACTTTAGGACCAATTCTCTTCACACGCTTCTAAGCTTCCTTTTTGTTGATTTCTTTGCTCTCTTTTGTTCTTCCAGAACCTAATAATGATCTTCAAATTTTTGTCTATGGTCTTGTACACTTGAACAAATATTAGCAAATCCAATTGACAATTTTTTGATACCTTGTTATCATCAAAACTCTTAAGGGTAATGTTAAACACATTTTGTTCCAATACTTTTTTTTTCTCCTAATACTGAAGTCACTGTTCAGAATCTGATAGAGTTAAGCTGCTAAAGTGAAGTTCAGAATCTAAATGCAGTATATAAAAACAGAGAGAGAGAGAGAGAGAGAAGAAAGACACAGAGCAGTTATACAGGTTCTTTCCACAAGCCGAAAGTAGTCATGTCCCCCTTGCACTTCCAAGGAGAGTTCACTAAATTGATATCTGATTACAACTGCTCACTGCTAAAACTAGCAAGAGACTTCAAACCACTCAAGCACAACTACAAGAGATTTCCTATGCTCAAGAACTATATCAAGAAACTTCCTATGCTCAAGCACAAATTCAAGAGACTTCTATTCAAACAAAATTACAATGAAAAATGTTTGAGGTTGAACACTTGATATACAATCAGTAGCGTTCATAATACAAATCAGATACAGACTCTTTAAGACTCTAGAATTTCTAAGATATGAAAGTTGTTAAGAAATTCTAAGTGAAATTTGATGTGTGTAACTATTTATGCAGAGTTTCAGCACTTGTATATTGTTGTTTAGTCTTGTTGAAACTTCAGGCATTCACTCCTTTATATAGAGGTGTGAAATAGACGTTGTAGCTTGCCAGCACATCAAATTAAAGTCGTTAGAAGCTTGATCAAATCACCAATGATCTGTTGCTTGATTTGGTTATTGTCATATGAAGGAACAATTTCAAATCCATTGCAAGTATAGAGGAATTTCCAGCGTAGTCACATCTAGTGTTCTTGTACTATTGCAGACACAAAACAGAGTAGTGGAGATAGTGGTTGTCAAATTGTACTATTGTCCTTTTCCAACATTCTTCAATGGATAAGCATCCAATCCCTTCCAAAACCTCTGATTTAGTTGTTGCTTCATGCTTCTATTCTTCTGAAATGATAGGCGTGATCAAACACAATTTTTGACTTAGGTTCTGATCTTCAGAATCTCTTGTCTTCAGAACCTCTTTTCTTTAGATGCCTTCAAGCAACGCAAGCTTCCTTTTTGTAACATCCATTTCTCTTCATTTGTTCTTCAGAACCTATGCTTGAATTAAAGACACTAAAAAATTTGTCTATGGTCCTGCACACTTGAACAAATATTAGCATATCAAATTGACATTTTTATACTTTGTTATCGTCAAAACTCAAAGGGTAATGTTAAACACAGTATGTTCCAACAATCTTCCCCTTTTTGATGATGACAAACACTAGTATTTAAAGATTCAATTGTTGTTAATCTAATTAACAAGTTGACTTTTACGGTCTGAGGTTTGTAAGCTCCCCTTGAGTCTAATCGCTTTTAAGGTGAGGTTTGTAAGCTCCCCCTAAGTTCTATACAAGTTAATTAAATTCATTTAAAAACGTAATAACACTTGAAATAATATCACATAAAGTCAAAGGACTAAGAGATGAGTCGAAGGTTCTCTTAATTTAATTTGTTTTAGAATTAAATTAATGGGGCTCAGAGCCTTATAAATACTATATCTACTCCTCCTTTTGTCATTAACAAAAAGATAAAATAAAGACAAAAAAAAGAAGCGAGAAAAACATAGAGAGAAAATTCTGGTTAGATTCATAAGCAAAATGAGTTTAGAAGCAATTTAAATTCAGAATTAGATATATTCAGAAGTACAAACAGATAAAACATAAAGAAAGAAAACAAGCTAAAAGAATGTGTGCAATCTAATGGTTGGCTTGTTTCTTCATCAATTCAAGCATTTCTTGCATCATGTTGTTTGACTTCTCTGCTTGCTTGTCCATAGATTCTTTCAATTCTTTGACAAGTGCTTCTTCCCTAGCTTTTGCTTCCTCTTGCTGAGCAATCAGTTGCCTCTGAAGTTCAGCAGTCAATAACCTTTGCTCAAACAATTCTCTCTTCAGCTCCTTGATCATATTCTCTTGTTCGGAATCTTTGTTCAATTTCTCAAGTATAGGAGCATCAGATTGAATCAGAAGTTTGGTTACCCACTTGATATCAGGATCTTCATAATGCACACTTGAAGAGATGATGCTTGAAGAATCCATGTAAACAGGTGTGTCTGAGAGATATAGCTTGTTGAATTCTTGATTTCTGTTGATGTTAACCTCTTCCATACTGTTAACTACTTCCTTGAACTAGTCCTGGAGAGACTTCAGAGCTTGATTATGTGTTTCTAGAGAAGATTTCTGAAGTTCATTCATCACATAATCAATTCTTTCCCTTAGCGATGTCTATTGATCAACATAGCTTTCCTTATGAATAAGGTTGCTTTTGGTCTTCACCAACTTGTTTAGATCCTTAAAAATATTTTCACACACCTCTTGCAATATAGTAGAATCTAGTAGAATGATAGGTGCTGGTGAGACATTTGTAGTTATGGTCAGAGGACAAACTTGGTTAGCTGAACAAGGTAAGTCTGTGATTGTATGTTCATAAACAAAAATTTGGCTAGATATAAGTGGAGGATCATGAATAGACTCTAGGACACAGGTAGAAGATGAGCTTAAAGGTTGATTTAGAAATCCAGGCCTAAACCATTGGTTGGTTTGCTCATTTTCATCATTAGAAATGGATGTGATCATAAAATCAGGTCCTGTAGAGTTTTGATGTTCAGGTTCAGTTTCAAGGGTAGCTTCTGAAGGTAAAGCTACACTCAACGGTTGAACTACAAGTGTTGTTTCTTCTGATAATGAAGGATTCTTATCAGAAGCAGGTGATAAGTGGGTTGAAGCATTCTTGTGGGCTAGATTTCTCAATGCAATTTCAAAAGAAATGTTAGAATGAGTTGCATTAAGATAATATGGTTGGAAGTCAGGGTGAATGATTAAGTCTGAACATGTACTTGAGGCCATCTGTGAGTTAGGTTTTTGTTGTTGGGGGTCTTCTAAAACAACTTCATAAGAAGCCATTTCAGAGGCTTTTTCTAGGTTTGGCTCAAATCCTGGTAATTCAGCTTTATAATGATTAGCCAGTTCTTTAAGTAAAGATGGATCACTAGATTGGGTTGTTGGTTGAGGTTGAGATGATGATGTAGTGGCTTCAGGATTATCAGAAGCTGCCTGATCAGTTTCACTAAGTTCAATTACTTGTAATGGCCTAGCAAACTTAGGATAGAACCAGTGATAAGGAGGCAGATTCTTACATAATCCAGGCCTTTGATCAACTAAGGCACCAACCCTTTCCTCTCTAGGTAAAGGTTCAGAAGTTTCCACATCATCAGCAGGCCTTTTCTAGTGTTTAACAGATGGTGATGGGGCTAACACTTTATGTAGGTTTTCATTGACTCTACTCAAAGGGATATCATCTAAAGTTTCAAAAGTGGTTGAGGTTGAGGTTGAGGTCGATTCTACTTTTACTATATTTTTAGAGATATTGTGAGAATCAGAGTTACCTCTTGTAGCTTCTAAAGTTCCAACTCCTAAACAAGCAATGTCCTCTATCTGAAAGCCCTTATCAGCCACCACCAGCTCTTGTAAATCTTCTGCTAGCTCAACTACCTTATGAGCATCTTCAACAGTTGATTCTTTTAATAACACTTCAGCAGGCACCTCAATCTCCTTAGAAATTTCAAGTGCTTGTTGTAGAGCATCAACATCAGTAGCCTTCTTCTTCCTTACTTCCGTTGTTACTATATCAATAGCAACTTCAACTTCAGCATCTTCATCAGTTACATATGTTGAAACTTTCATCTTCCAGACAACATGTTTCCTCTTCTTCTTGTGAATAGTTGGTTGAGGAAACAAAGACAAAGATGATTCAGATGAAGCTCCTCCTCTGGTTCTCTTGTTTAGAACCTTGACAGGCTCTAAATCCTTAAAGTCTTCTTGAATGGTTGGCATAGTAGGACCAACTTCTTGAAGAGTACCTTTCTCCTTCTTAACCTTCTTGGACTTAGGTTCAGAAGCTTCTTCTTCTTCAGCAACTTCTGAAGCATCTTTCTTCTTCGATTTTCTTTTTTTGGTTGCAACAGGTAGTGAAGCACCATACATAGTGTCTAGGATATCACTATACTTGATAATATCTCCAATTGTCTTGTAGTGCTCGTACATATAGGCAGTTTGTACATCAATAGGGTCATGTTTGCAGATTGGAGGAAAGTCATCCATTAGATTCGATAAGATGTTTGACTCCTTCAAATCAGTATCCATCTTGACAACTTTTTCCACTAAGTACATATTCTTCAAAGTGTTGCCATTGATGTACTTTCCTACAACAGTTCCCAGTTGATTATCATCTATCACTTTTGTGAGTTTGAGTGCTTTCAGAATCCCTCCTTGATGAAAAATCTCAGAGAGCAATCTTCCATAAGGGATGAATGATCTATTCTTCTATTGACTTGCCCTTAAAGCCCATAGCATGTGATGGAAGATGTATCTTGGTAGGTTTACTTTCTCACCTTGTGTTCGAATGAAAGTTGATATACACCTCCTCCTTTGGGTAGAAAACATTCTTGCATAAGCTTCTGAAGCACCTTATGCTCTTTCTCCATGTCAACATATTTCCCTTTTGCATTTCCTTTGAATAAGGTTTTGATTACAATAGGTTTCCAGGAGCTTGTCTTATTTAGATCCCATTGGAAAGCCCCTTCAACATTTCTTCTGCATTCTCTTGCAATGACTTCTTCAGCAATTGTGACCGGAATCCCCATTATGTTTGATCACCCAACTCTTCTCTAGTTTTCCCTTCCAGACTAGGGTCAATCAGATCCATCTAATTTACTTCAACTTGTGCAGCAAATTTGTCAAAAATTTCTTCTCTTACCCAAAAGTATCTTACTAGATTTTCATACGATGGACCATCCAACATTGTGAAGTAACCATTGAACTCTTGGCGTCTTTGGAAGTCTGTAATATCACACTTGTGACGAGTCAGAGATACAAAATCTATAGGATTCTCCACCTGAACAGTCAATTCTCCTTCTTCTAGCTTCATCGTTTGATGAGTCATTAATTAGTTATTTTAATATAATATTTGGTTTCGTTTTATTTAGATTTAAGTTTATTTTATTTAAATATTATTTCCTTTTAGAACTATTTTACTTCAACTGCATATTATTATATTTCAGGAACGAATATTTGATAGATTTAGTCTTGGAGAAAAAGAAAGAGGATTAGGATTTGATTCGGGCTGGAAAATACGAGATTCGACACAAAAATATAATATCCCCAAGTCAGAAGCTTGGCACGGCCCGTGCGATATCTCACACGGCCGTGCCATGTCCCGAATTTCTCTTTTGCTGCTTTTTGCTTCATGTACAAGCTACCTATTAGTTTAGTTCTGACCTAAAAGCCCCTGGTTTCTTGTGGAACATTCTAGTGATGTATTTCTTAGGGCTTAAGTCATTGTACACTATAAATAGAGCAGCTAGCTATCACAACAATTCATCTTTTGTTCTCTGAAATAATAAGTGACAATTGTTTCTTTGAATAAAAGTTCATCTTTGTTTTATTTTATTTTATGTTCTTCTTCTTCTTCTTCTCTATGTCTACAATGAACGTTAGTGAGTAGACTCTTCTTGTCTTGGGATTGTTGGATAAGTCTTAATGACATAATCCTAATCAAACCAAACCATAAACCCTAATTTTATATAACCTCACTTTCTAATCTAATTTCACCGTTCTTATAATCAATAATAAGTATTAAGCGAAGGATCGAAAGATGAAGTTTAAAAGTTATTATTGATTCATCTCAAATATCAAAGCGAAGGATCGAAAGATGAAGTTTTGATGTTGGAACAAGTGAAATTAGACAAGGGTTACGAAACATGAGAATAGTCTAGAAAACCATGAGACACATAAAGTTTCGAGCTTCAAGGATTCCAATAACAATCAACCATGATAATAGGCTTGATTGTTATAGGAACACACTCACTGAGACGGAAAGAAGATGTGATAGGCTAAAGAGAAACTTGTCTTTAGAAAGTATGACCAATATAAAATTATCGGTCTAGGGTTTGTTTGTGAAAGACTTGTTATTAAAATGGACCAATAATCCCAAGGTACTTTTATTATTGTTATTTTTCTTTCATTTAAAAATCCAAACTTTTCAACTCAAACTTTCTTTTAACCATTGTTGAAAGTTAATTAAATTCATAACTCCATGTCGGAACGATATCTTTTATTACTACATCGGTAGAACCGTGCACTTGCGGTTTTGCTCATCAAGGTTTTGGCGCCGTTGCCGGGGAGTTATTGCAATTTGATTAATTTTTTTTAATAGTGGTTAGAAAAAAAATGTGTGTGTATATATATATATATATATATATATACATAAATAAAATATTCTTTTTCTTTTTTTCTTCTTCTTCTCTCTTTCCTTCTTTTTTATCTTTTCTATTTCTTTCTTTTTACCGTTAACTTCTTGGGAACACAAAATAATACCGATATGACTGAGGAACGCACTCTTAAAGAGTATGCAACCCCTTCTACGGAAGAGCCACATGCTATTATTGTGTACCCAATGGTCAAGGGTGATAATTTTGAAATAAAGCCTGCACTTATTTACTTAGTGCAGCAAAATCAATTTTTCGGATCACCCACTGAGGATCCGAATCTTCATATTTCAACTTTTTTAAGACTCAGTGGAACCTTGAAGGCAAACCAAGAGGCCGTAAGGCTGCTCCTCTTTCCTTTTTCCTTAAGGGATAGAGCTAGTTCTTGGTTTCATTCATTGACAATTGGTTCTATCACTTCATGGGTCCAAATAAGGCGAGCTTTCCTTGCCCGAACCGCTCAATTAAGGGCGAGCCTTTTCCAATTCAATCAAAAAGATGGGGAATCTCTTTACGATGCGTGGGAGCGTTTCAAAGAAATGCTTAGGCTTTTGCCCCCATCATGGTTTAGAGAAGTGGCTTATTATCCACTTTCTATAATGGTCTTTTGTATACCACAAAAATTTATGTTGATGCAGTTGCAGGTGGAGCTTTCATGAATAAAACATACACAACAACATATGCTTTGATCGAGGACAAGGCCCAAAACCAATATCAGTGGACAAGTGAGAGAGCCACTACTGTTGTTGCTCCTTCACCCTCTAAAAAAGAGGCAGGTATGTATGAAGCTTCTTCCCTTGATCATTTGAATGCTAAGGTGGATACACTTTTTCAAAAAAATCGATAAATTAAGTGTAAGTGTTGTCACACCTGCTCTTGTGTCACCACCATGTGAAGTCTGTGGTATATTTGGTCATACTGGCATTGAGTGCCAACTAGGTAGTGATGCTGAAAGTGATGAGCAATTGAATTATTCTCAATATAACCAAGGGATAAGGCCAAATTAAATTTTTTATAAAACTCCTCAAAATCTCTTTGGTCAACGAACAGCACCACCCGGTTATGCAAACAACCAGAGGATCCCTCAAAAATCCAGCTTGGAACTTTTAATGGAAAATATTGTTATGAATCAATCCAAGCAGCTCCAAGAGCTTAAAAATCAAACTGGATTTTTGAATGACACTCTTGCCAAACTCACATCCAATGTAGACTCCATAGCAACTCACAATAAGATGCTTGAAACTCAAACCTCTCAAGTGGCCCAACAAGTGGCTACCTCCTCTCAAACCTCCGGAATCGTTCCGAGCCAAATCGAAACCAAACCTAAAGGCCACATAAGTGCTATTAATCATAGGGATGGGAAACAATTAGAGGACCCCATTGTGAAAATTAAGAACAATGAGGGAGAGACAGGGAGTGACGAGCCTCAAAGTGAGAAAGCCATACGAGAGAATGATAAGCCACTTACTCCACCACCTCATGAGCTTAAAATTCCATTAACACAAGGGTTTTCTAAATCCAAGTTAGATGAGCAGTTTAGAAATTTTATTAAAATACTTCCGAACAAATTGCCACCTAAACTTAAGAATCCAGAGAGGTTTTCCATACATTGTGTCATAGGATCTAAAACCATTGGGAAAGTCATGTGTGATTTGGGAGAGAGTGTCAGTTTAAAACCTTTGTCCCTTTGTGAAAGACTGGGTATAGGGTAGAGAGACCTTCTAATCGTCAAGCTAATGACTTTAAACAAGCGCTTCGTGGGAGGCAACCCACAAGTTTAATTACTTTTATTCTGTTTGTTTTCTTTTTTTTAATTTGTTTTGTAGGTATTTGTCCAAATATGATATGAAAAAAGGAAGAAAATTAACCCTAACATGACCAGAAGCTTGGCACGGTTGTGCTTGACCCTACCAAACCCAACCCTCATATTCCAGAATCTTGGCACGGCCCGTGCCAACCCATCAACATACAAAACCAACCAAATTTTTCCTTTTCTCCTTCTTCCTTCATTCTCAAACACAAACTTCTCTCACCCTTCAACTTCTGTCTCTAAACCTCCACAACATCAACCTTCAAACCTCCATATCTATCTGTATTCATCATTCCAAACATAAACCACCAATCAAAACCAACTTTCATCCGTCCAAACACCAAATTCGTACACCATTAAACCCTAACCCAAAAAAAACCAAAAATTCTTCACCAATCTCCATCATTCAACTCTAAACCAACATTTCCCACACAAAACCTTGCCAAACCCTAACCTCCACCCAAACCCACACCAAGTCAACTAAGGTCAAATGACATCAAAGAAGAAAGGAAAGGAAATTGAAGGCTCTGGAAGCGGTACAAGCAAGAAGCAATCAACAGGCCACAATCATGAGATCTAATTCAAGGATTCCGAGTATTGGAATAGGTATAATTCTCTAATCTCTAGAACTATCTCTCCTTGCAGGTACCTTGATGTTAATGCTATGTATAAACTAGGAATAGATGAACATATGATTAGGCTGTTGAATAGACTTCATAAACATGTGCTTAGGTACCTTCATAGGGCTATGACTTATACCATCTGGGAAGGAAGGAGGGAGGAATAATGAGGACGGATTAACTTCTTATGTTGTGGGCTATGCTTTATAACCACCTTGTTAACATTTGCTATTATTTGATTGATTATCTTGTTTCAATTGCTAAAATGAAACCGGACGATAAAGGTGATATAGTGGTAGGTGGAATCATCACCTTCATTGATAGAAATTTTGAGTAAGGGGATCAATAGGATTGCGGGGAACATTTATCTAGACTTAGAAACCCTCACAAATATGTCCTTTATTAGAAACCATGGCCCTTCTCATAACTACCAATATGTGTGGAAAGTTAATAATGATAATTGTTTGATTATTCTACCTAATCCGGACATAACTAATCCGGAGGTGGTTGAAAATTTGCTTTATGTTGGTACTAACCCACAGGTACAAGATGATGGTGATGATGGTGGTAATGAAGAGGAGGTAGGTGAAAACTTGCACCATGAACAAGGAACCAGTGTGAAATATAATGATGAACGGTGGGCATGGATGCAAACCGAAGTTCAAAGAATAAGCACCGAGCAACAAAGACAAGGTGTTGAAATGGCCGGGATAAGGAATAATGTCCAAGGGGGCAATCGAAAACAATTAAATGCTCCAGAACAAGATGCAACACCTTCACCTTCAAGGTTCCGCTTATGGACCTCAATAGAATTGTGAGCTTTCCTCTTCCTCTACTCTTCTCTCTTCTTTTCTTCTTCTTATTCTTATTCTTCCCTCTTCTTCTCTTTTCTTTTCTAGTTTTTGAATCATTGAGGACAATGCTTCTCCCAAGTGTGTGTGTGTGTGTGTGTGTGGGGGGGGGGGGGGGGGGGGGGGGCGGGGAATAAATTGTCTAGTGTCATAGTGTTCCCAAACTCCCTTGAACTTTATTTCTTTTGTTATGTTTTGTTGCAAAATGCATGATTAAGCAGCTTGTTTTTATTGTAAATTATGGCATAAATTTTTTGTTGTCTCTTCTAAAATGGTTGTTTCTAGTACATGAAAGTACCTTCTTGTGTTTTAAGTGTTCTTACTATACCCACATCTTATTTCATTGTGAAACTTCTCCAATGAGAAAAGCACAAAGTTCCAGCCTTTGAGTAAGTGTATGAATAGGTATTTTAAGGAACACGTTCTAATTCTAAAGGTAAGTTAACCCTATAATTTTTTTAGAGTAAAAGTAGTATAAGCTAGTATGGGGGAGTTTACAAAGCCAAAATTAATTCTAAGATTCCATCATTGAATCTAGATTGGGGAAGGGGGTAGGCCCTCCGACTTCCTACGTGAAGGTGATGTTATCTTGAGAAACTTAAGGGGGCAGAACAAATACAAATATAAGGGGCACCATCGAATCTAGATTGGGGAAGGGGGTAGGCCCTCCGACTTCCTACATGAAGGTGTTGTCTCCATAAATTAATAAAAATTCTGCTAAAACCCCAAAATTGTGTAAATGACAAAGATCCAATTATCACAAATACTCCCATCTCTCTTATATGAAATGAAGAAAGAATTTTTCTCGGTTGGTTTAGTATTAAGGTTAGAACCTGTTTCCTCGTAATATCTATCTTATACAGGAGCAAGAAAAGGGCTGGACTTCACACTCACTTGAAACTTGATTGTTGGGTTGAATAAGTTCACAAGGAATACTTGAAGTTGTGATTAATGTACACTTGAAATAAAACCTTAGGAAGAGACATAAGTTTTTAATTGCATTGTCATATGTTAAATCTTGTTTATGCTGTTATGCTTATGCCTTTTGCTTGATTTGCTTTATTTACAGGATTTCACTATTGGGTGGGTAAAATCCTTGGTCGGACATACCCTGAAACTTTAGGTCAAATCCATTTTTGGATCACTTTTTTCGGGGTTAATCTGACCCTCTTTCCCATGCATTTCTTAGGGCTTTCGGGTATGCCACATCGCATTCTAGATTATCCAGATGCTTACGTTGGATGGAATGCCCTTAGCAGTTTTGGCTCTTATATATCCGTAGTTGGGATTCGTCGTTTCTTTGTGGTCGTAACAATCACTTCAAGCAGTGGAAATAACATAACAAGGGCGAACATTCCTTGGGCTATTGAACAAAATTCAACCACACTGGAATGGCTGGTACAAAGTCCTCCAACTTTTCATACTTTTGGAGCAAAGATTCAAGTGTGGGGGAGTTTGATGAGTCATTAATTAGTTATTTTAATATAATATTTGGTTTTGTTTTATTTAGATTTAAGTTTATTTTATTTAAATATTATTTCCTTTTAGAACTATTTTACTTGAATTGCATATTATTATATTTCAGGAACGAATATTTAATAGATTCAGTCTTGGAGCAAAAGAAAGAGGATTAGAAGCTGATTCGGGCTGGAAAATACGAGATTCAGCACAAAAATATAATATCCCAGAGTCAGAAGCTTGGCACGGCCCGTGCAATATCTCACACGGCCGTGCCATGTCCCATATTTCTCTTTTGCTGCTTTTTGCTTCATGTACAAGCTACCTATTAGTTTTGTTCTGACCTAAAAGCCCCTGGTTTCTTGTGGACCATTCTAGTGATGTATTTCTTAGGGCTTAAGTCATTGTAAACTATAAATAGAGTAGCTAGCTATCACAACAATTCATCTTTTGTTCTATGAAATAATAAGTGACAATTGTTTCTTTGAATAAAAGTTCGTCTTTGTTTTATTTTATTTTATGTTCTTCTTCTGCTTCTTCTTCTCTATGTTTATAATGAACGTTAGTGAGTAGAGTCTTCTTGTTGGATAAGTCTTAATGACATAATCCTAATCAAACCAAACCATAAACGCTAATTTTATATAACCTCACTTTCTAATCTAATTTCACCGTTCTTATAATCAATAAGGTTAATAGTGATTTACCACCCTGTAATATAGGTCATTTCCGGTTTTACCCCCTGTGAAATATATTTTTTGGATTTCGTCCTTTTAATTCAAAGATTTTTGGTTTTTGACCTTCATGAATTTTGACTGTACAAAATCGAAGATATGGCAGGGGGTAAACCAAAATTTGTTCAAATTAACAAGTGGGTAAACCGAAATTTGCTCAAATTACAAGGGGGTAAACCTAAATTTGCTCAAATTACAGGGAGTGAAATTTTTCATGAAGGTCTAAAACCAAAAAATCTTCAAATTACAAGGATGAAATTCAAAAAAAATATTTTACAGGGGGGAAAACCAGAAATGACCTATATTACAGGGGGTAAAGCACTATTAACCCTAATCAATAATAAGTATTAAGTGAAGGATTGAAAGATGAAGTTTAATAGTTATTATTGATTCATCTCAAGTATCAAAGCGAAGGATCGAAAGATGAAGTTTTGATGTTGGAACAAGTGAGATTGGACAAGGGTTGCGAAACATGAGAATAGTCTAGCAAACCTTGAGACACATAAAGTTTCGAGCTTCAAGGATTCCCATAACAATCAACCATGAGAATTGGCTTGATTGTTAGAGGAACATACCCACTGAGACCAAAAGGAGATGTGATAAGCTAAAGAGAAACTTGTCTTTAGAAAGTATGACCAATATAAAATTACCGGTTTAGGGTTTGTTTGTGAAGGACTTGTTATTAAGATGGACCAATAATCCCAAGGTACTTTTTATTATTGTTATTTTTCTTTCATTTAAAAATCCAAACTTTTCAACTCAAACTTTCTTTTAACCATTGTTGAAAGTTAATTAAATTCATAACTCCCTGTCGGAACGATATCTTTTATTACTACATCAGTAGAACCGTGCACTTGCGATTTTGCTCATCATCGTTCTCCCTTGAATCAGCCATTAGAATTGATGAAGTTTTTAGGGCACTAAGGTTTTTGCTTTTGAAAAGTTGAGAGATTTTACAGAGAATAGTCTAAAATCAGAATGTGTAGGTAGTGAAGTGAGAAGTGTGTGTTTTTGTCTAAGTTTTTTTTATTAAAAATGTTTGCAATTCAGAATGGGACAGACAAACACTTAAGTTATAAACCAATACAAATAAGCCATATCAGAAGTTTTTCAGAGAAATTGCCATGTGAGTGGGAGAGGTGTCACACAAAGTAACTTCCATCGTTTCCACAAACATAACTATCAGAAGCAATGAATCCAGAGTCTGGAGTTCAGATGCTGATATCATCAGAAGCATATTTTCCTCAGAACCTCAGTGAAGAGCTTCTGATGGACCATAGCTTCTGATTAACTTCAGAACCTAAATTCCTATTCAGAAGCAAGCAAATTTAATCAGACACAAAATGCATATCCAGACTTTACCAGAAATGAATCGAGAGGAGGTTTCTAAGGCTGTGCAAATTTCTTGACTATCTGTTAAAATCATAATTTATACCCAAATGCCACCAATATTTTGGAACAATTTTTATTTCGTAAACTATTTTAGAAGCATTGGATTATTTCTTTCTGATTCTATGCGGCGGCAAAGGAAATCCGAGGAAAGAAGAATGAAGAGATTTGCAGAGGAGATTCATAGCACCGTGTTCTTTATGTTGCTTTTATGGATATAATTTAAACCACACTATCAACTAAATTTAACGGTTAAAATTTGGTGTAAGTCTTTAGACTTACATCTGGTGTCAACGGATCCTCTGTGTGTGTTTGAGAGAGAGAGGAGGGATCCATTCATTTTAAGAGTAACTCTTTTGAGTTACTCCAAATCTCAACCATTGATTTTAATAATAATTAATGGCTATGACTAATTACAACAAATTCCTATGGTAAGAACTTTTTACACATTCTATCAAAATAGTCCATTAGAATGCATGGGTGAGAAACAATCAAAACTGCCATATGCATATTGTATTCCTTTAATTTCAAAGAATCACAAATCATGTGTATTCCTTCAATTTCAAAAAATCATAAATCATCACCTACAAATAATTTATTCATATAATTATGTAATGCTTAATCCACCTTACAATCAGATCCAATATTAGCTCTATGAATAAACAAAAATCTGATTCAATTAATATCACATTCCTCAATATCAAATCCACCAAAAAATGATTGTTGAGATGATGTGAAAGGCATATGATGGCTTCTAAGACATTCACGGTTCAATTAAATGGTGGAAGATTCAGAGGATTAGTCTTTATCGATGGAAGATAAATTAGGAATGAATAAAAGAAGAACAAATTTAAAGGTCAATGCTAGAAATCATGAATGGAACTGAGTGATAAGCTCTAAAAATTGAGAAAGGCTAAAACTATACATGAGAGCGAATTCGAATTTTTTTCGTCAATGGAAGAAAGCAAAACAAAGGTATGGTAGAGAAATATTATAGAATAGTATAATATTTAGGGTTCACTTGAGATCATTATTAGTTAACTTTGACCATTTGATTAAAACAAAATTAAGGGATAAGATTTTGAGTAACTCAAAAGAGTTAATCTTGGAGTCAATGGTTCCCTTCTCTCACACACACACACACACACACACACACATATATATATATATATATATATATATATATATAGTTGTTCTAAATACAAAGGTAATGCCTCTCTAAACAACAATCATATTTTCGATTAAAATAACATTGATCAAAATCAAAACATAAAGTTTATAAAGTTTAAGACAACATTAATCTGATCAACTGAGTGCATCAATCTTGTTATCCATCTCCTTCAGAATTTTCTCAATAAGCCTGTCAAATTCTTTCAAATCAGAAACAGACAATTCATCCGGCAGCTTTCTATTTTTCATGTACTCAATCATAAGAATGTTCAGATCCTTCTCACGATTGTCATGGCTTTGTTTTTGAAGTTGCTCCCTGGCTTTAGTAATCCTCTGCAGAATGAAACTCTCTTGGTTCACATTCTTTGTTTCATCTTTGATTGATGAGTTTTGGTACCTCTCAATCACCTGTCTGGCGCCCTCTAGATTTGGCCACACCTCTGTTTTAGAATTAAAAGGATCGGAAATTACAGCACATGCAGGAATACCACAAAGAATGGTGAGTTCTCTAACCTTCTTGATGATACCCTTTTTTCTTTTATTGTAGGTTGCCTTTCTAGCAGATTCATTAGAGATAAAGGCAAGTTTCACCTTCTTCCTAGTCATAGCGTTGTGATGCAGCTACAAAGAAAGAAATGAGGAATTAGAATATTTTTTTGCATTATTTCACTAACTCACCTTATGGGTTTTATAATGAGTTATGCCAAACAAATATATGTGTGTACGTGTGTGTGTTTATTATTAGTCAAAACAAAATCTATGCGTTTAATATACTTTACTAAAAAAATTATATAAAGACGATTATTTGAATAAACAATTAACTTAAATAAAATTTGAGGATTTCTACAAACTTAATTTTTTTAATCATTTTTTTTATATTCTTTGACTAGTTACTATATCTATTAATATATTTTGACTAGTTGCTAAATATATAAAATTATGTTTGACTAAAAAGACCAATATATATATATATATATATATATATATATATATATATATAAGTAGAATAGATAAATAAAAATAAAGACATACACAAGCACACTTTTTCTCATTCATATTTTACATTGGCCCTAAATACAATTTAATTGCAGAAAATAAATGACAAAAATTAAAATGCTAAATGATAATTAATATATAGAAATAAAATGAAATGCAAAAAGGCTAAAGAAATAAAATACAAGACAATAAAATATAGGGACAATCGAAGGGACAAAAGTACCGAAGGGACAAAATTCCGAAGGGGCTTTTTCGAAGGGACAGAAATAATTAGAGGAGGAAAAAAATAGCTCGTCAACACAAGCTAAAGGAAAAAGAATAGAGAAAAACTCTTTGACAACTCAAGAGGGTTTTTGGTGTGTGAAATTGGGTGGAATGAGGGCTATATTTATAGGTGAGGAGGTTGATGAAAATGGAAAACTAGTTTAATGGATTTTGATGGGGATTGAATGGTGTTTAATGGTGAATTTTGAAAGAGGAATGTGAAAGTTGACACTTGACTTGAAAACTTTTGGACATTGGACATTTTATTTTTGGACTTATTCTAAGTAATAAATAAAAAGAAAATAACCTAAAAAAAATTAAAAAAATAAAAAAAATAAAAAAAAACTAATAATAAAATGAAAAAAGGCTTAGTACTCTATGGGTCAAAAGACATATGAATGTAGGGTCTTAAGTCAAAAATTGGGGTATGACAGATGCCCCTATTTAAGTTTCTTCCTCCGGAGACTTGAAAATGAAATCTTCAATTAGATGGGCCGAAGAGACTTAAATACAGAGTACACCATTTTTGACCTAAGATGCTATGAAAATGCTTGTGAAATGCTTGTGATGGAATTATGAATGCAGGACGGTAAAGATGATTTGACTAGAGATAAAAACAACAATAGGATACCCAAGTTCATTTGAAGAAAGGGATCCGACTCCACTAGGGAGTGATGTAGTTTCACTGGGGAAAATGATTGTCTACTATCGTATTGATATCTGTATGAAGACAAATGACATGTATTACCTACTACCCGTATGATAGCCGTGTGAAGGTAAGATGAAAAAGACATCGTCTACTATCTGTAAGATAGCCGTATGAAGACAGATGACATGTATTACCTACTACCCGTATGTTATACCCTCATTTTGGACCTAAAAATACTCATTCAAATTCCTCTGCTACTTTCTAATACTTTCAAATTCACCGTGTTTTCTACTGTGCTTCAGCTGCATACGTTACTGTTTCTGTCTTAATTTTTGCATAAGATCATACAAAAGGGTATTTTGGTCATTTCCTACGAAGGAACCCATTTTAGTCCCTGCAATTTGTCCCTGAGTCTTTTCAATTTGTTTGCATGAATCCTTAATCAAATTTTGTACAAAAATCATCTCAGTTTTGCATCTGAGTTAGTCTGAGTCAGTTTGAGTCGTTTTTGCCCTCAGGGGCATTTTAGTCTTTTCACATCAAACAAATTTTGGGCAGAGAGGTATTTTGAAATACCTCATTTTTGGTAGTTTGTTCGTTTTAGTCCGTTTTGCCAGTTTTAATTGTTTCACTTTACATTGTTTTCGAATTTACATTTTTTACCAATTTTATTTTAACTTTTTGCAAATAGGTCCAAATTTTATTTTAATTGCAGTTTAGTCCAAATGTTGCATTTTATGGCCAATCAGTCCCATTTCTTTTGAAAAACAGTCCAAGTTTTAATTGCATTTAAGTCCTTTTTTTAATTGCATTTCAGTCCTTAAACTTTTTAAATTTGCATTTTAATCCCTGAGTCAAAACAGTCCAAGGTGCCACGCAAGTGTTCAATTCTACGTGTCACATTCCCATTGGATCAGGTACACACATGGCAGGCTATAAATAGCACACAGTGTCAGAATTCTGCAGAATCACGCCACATCAGAAACAATTCACCAATTTCTCTCTCATGTCAGTTAGAATCAAATTCACAAGAAACTCAGAAACTTGATGAACGTGAAGAACAAACCCTAGCTTCTTCAAAACGAAATTCAAGCAAACACAGTGAAATCCATGGCAGTTCTCAGAGATTCGATCTTGAATCTTCATCATTGAATCGTTTTCCTCTGCAATTCAAGCGCGAGTTCACTACCTGAAGCAGCAAACTCAAACGCGATCACAGTGGGACGAATTGAGAAGAAGAAAGAAAGAAGTTCAAGGAATCCGAACCGGTCAAGAAAAAGAAGAAGCGTTTACCGATTCATTTTCGGATTCAAGCCAGAAACCAACAAACAGAATCGGATCCAAAGAGTTCTGGAAGATATCAGCTCGAATCTCCAATTAAAACACAGGTAAACGCATGAACTCATCTCTTTCTTGCTCAAGAGTATCAACACAGCCAAATCGATGTGAATACATGAAAGTTCGAAGGATTTCATTCAAAAACGGCGAAACCCTAACATTTTCAAAAGGATGTAAAAATTCTACGATCTACAACGAATATCCATCGCTGTAGATCCATGAATTCACAAAGCTTTTCGTTCAGGAAAGATTTAAGCAAAAAACGAACCAAAACAGTGTGAAACCGTAAAGAAATCCTTCCAAGATTTACATCGATTTGTGTTTCGCATGCGGATTCTGGGAGTGGATTTGAGTTTAGAATGATGAAACAAGTTGATTGAAGGAGGTTTGAACGAATTCTGGGTGGTTAGGGTTAGGTTCCGATCGGAGCAATTGAGAGAAGAAGAGAGAACGATTGAGGAAGAAAGAGAAACGGTAGGGGAAAATGAACCGGACCGGGCCAGATTTCTTTTATATAGGTGCTGGACCGGGTCGGTTCAGACCCGATCCAGTTTCTCCCTGCGTCCCTAGCCGTTTGATCTAGGTTTTAGGACATCCGGACCAATCCAACGCCTCTAAGGTGTCCTGGTGGTCCGGATCCACCGGTTTGTGTGGGTTTTGGGCTTGGTACCCGTAGGCTTTGGTCTCTTTCATATTTTCTTGGTGTTCTTGCTATGCTTACCTCCTGTTCTTGCTATCTGAACCTGTGTGTGCTTTAATTTTCTCTCAAAAATCCCAAAAAATTACTCTATGTTCCTGAAGCTTTTCTTTATTATCTTGTGATGTTGTTACATGTTAAGGTTGATAAAAAATGAATGCGCATTTATTTTACATATTCGTGTATTTTTGTGTGTTCACTTGATGAGTTTCTTGCATAATTGATGATCTAAATTCATGCCATATAATGTTGATTGGCACTTGATTCTATGATTTTATCCCCTCGGATTCCATGATAACACATTTGATCTTAGCAAGGTTAATTCTCTTTTGTTTTTGTGCAATATTTTCGATTTTGTTAAAACTTGAATTTTGCGATATTTCTCATGTTCTTGTTAAAATTGATTCTTGATTACAATTTTGTGACGTTTCTTTTTTAACTTTGTTAAAATTGATTCTTGATTACAATTTTGTGATATTTTGCAACTATGTTTAGTTTGGTTCTTGATACCAATTTTGTGATATTTTGCAACTATGTTTAGTTTGGTTCTTGATACCAATTTTGTGATATTTTGCAATTATGTTTAGCTTGGTTCTTGATATTAATTGTGTGATATTTTGCAATCTTGTTTAGTTAGAGTTTTGATGCCAATCTTGTGATATTTTGCAATTTTGTTTAGTGTGATTTTATGCCAATTTTGTGATAGTTTACCATGTTGTTTAGGATTAGTATTTCATTATTATTTCATCTTGTTTTACTAACCACTTCACTCTATGTTTCATGCATACTAAGCATCTCATCTCATTCCCATTTCTTCCTTTAACCCCTTCATGGAACGTTCAACTAATTCTCATGCAATGTTAGGTAGTTTACTTTTCTTTAATTTCATGCAAGATCATAGAATGTAAAATAGGACCCGATGTAAAGGACTATGGACTATGATGATGTACACCGACACACGCACCGACACGCACACACGTTGTATGTTTACCGCTAGATGTATGTTTAGGAGGCGCGACACTTAGAAAAAAAACTCATGCTTTCTTTCTCAAAAAACTAACTCTTCACTCAAATATTTTCGCAATAATGTTGGAGTCAAAACTCCATAATTTTCCTTTATTTTCTTAAGCAAAATCAAAATGAACAGTAATTCTCAACTTTAACCGTTTTTGTAAATAAATTGGACTAACCTCACTTGTTTCCAAACCTCATGCCTTTACGGCCTCTCATCTTTTTCTTCAAAACCTTTTTTTCAAAATTAAAATTGAACCAACCCACAAAAAATATTTTGGAAAAGAACTACATGGAATTTTGATCCCTTAAAAGGGTATGTAGGCAAGAGACTCAAAATCTCTCCAAGTCCAATAAAAACAAACACTCAAAATCTTCTTCCTCTCATTCTTAAAATCAATCTTTTTTATAAATAGCGATAAAAGCAAAGCGTATACGTAAAGCATAGTAAAACGGTTCCTATAGGATACTATAGTCATTGCGGGTGCCTAACACCTTCCCGTAATGAAATCAGCCCCGAACTTAGAATTTCTAAGGTTTTCTCTCGATTTTACCTTTCCCCAAAAAAAATAGAGATATCAATGATTGAAAGGTTCAAATCTAATCAATGATTTGACACCCGAAAATCGCGATAACACCGTATGATAGCTGTATGAAGGTAAGATGAAAAAGGACATTGTCTATTATCTGTAAGATAGCTATATGAAGACAAATGACATGGATTACCTACTACCCATATGATAGTCGTATGAAGGTAAGTTTGAAAAAGACATTGTCTACTACCTGTAAGATAGCTGTATGTAGATAAATGACGTGGATTACCTACTACCCGTATGATAGTCGTATGAAGGTAAGTTTGAAAAAGACATTGTCTACTACCTGTAAGATAGCTGTATGAAGACAAATGACGTGCATTACCTACTACCCGTATGATAGCCGTATGAAGATAATTTTGAAAAAGACATTGTTTATTACCTGTAAGATAACTATATGAAGACAGATGATTGAAATTTTGTCTACTATTTGTAAGATAGTTGTATGAAGACATTGAGGACGACACTTATGAGAAATTGTAGGATAATTGCAAAATTGTTCGTTTGTTAGAACTTGCAACTTGACATATGCTAAAAGGAGAATGCAGGATGTTCATTTGTTAGAATTTGTTACTTGACAATGGTAAAGGTAAAATCAAGTTGTCCATTGTTTAGGAATGGTCACTTGAAACATGAAAAAAGTAAACTCAAGTTGTCCGTTATGTAGGACTGACCACTTGAAATATGACAAAAGGAAACTCAAGATGTCTGTTATTTAAGACTGATCAATTGAAACACGATAAAAGATAAACTCAAGTTGTCCACTGTTTAGGAATGACCACTTGAAACATGACAAAAGGTAAACTCAAGTTGTCCATTGTTTAGGACTTGCCACTTGAAACAAAAGGTAGACTCAAGTTGTCCGTTATTTAGGACTTGCCACTCGAAATAAAAGGTAGACTCAAGTTGTCCGTTGTTTAGGACTTGCCACTTGAAACAAGATAAAAGGTCGACTCAAGCTGTCTGTTGTTTAGGACTTGTCACTTGAAACAAAAGGTAGACTTAAGATGTCCGTTGTTTAGGACTTGCCATTTGAAACAAGATAAAAGGTAGACTCAAGTTGTCCGTTGTTTAGGACTTGCCACTTGAAACAAAAGGTAGACTCTAGCTGTCCGTTGTTTATGACTTGTCACTTGAAACAAGATAAAAGGTAAACTCAAGCTGTCCGTTGTTTAGGACTTGCCACTTGACACTGACGGGTGACATCTCTTGACCAGACACACTGGGGATGACCCTTTTGATGATAATAAGATTATTGTCAGCTGTTCGTTTGTAGAACCTGCTGTAACGCCCTATTTTATTTATTTAATTATTTGATTGAGTTTAGAGTCTTTTTGAATAATTTATTTGATTTATGGTGATGTGTGTTATTGTGTGTCATGTGTTGGTGTTTTAGTAGAATATTATATTATAATATATATATGTTATTTGGTGTAGAAATATATGTGTTATTTGGTGTAGAAAATATATATGTTATTTGGTGTAGAAATATTATGTTATTTGGCGTAGAAAATATATATGTTATTTGGTGTAGAAATATATGTTATTTGGTGTAGAAATATTATGTTATGTGTTATAGAAATATATTTGTTATGTGGTGTAGAGATATTTTGTTATGTGTTGATATATATATTAGTAGCCTATATTTGTTTATTTAATTATTTTTCTTGAGATAGAGTCGAATTATATGATTTATTTAATTATGTGATATGTTGATATTTTATTGAGTGACTTTATTTTATTATTTATTAGAATATATTTAGTGGGAGAATATATCTAGTGGAGAAATATAATTATTTAGAATAATGAGGCTTTGGGGCTGAATTGGAATTAAGAGAAAATAAATAGGTTAAGGTTTATATAAAAAGGAGAGCTAGAGTTAGAAAATATATTAGGTGCAAAACTGTTTTGGAGAAAGAGGAAAAACCTAGAGAAAGAGGAGAAACGAAGAGAAGAGAAGAGTCAGAGAAGGAGAAGTCTGTAGAACCTTGCTGTCAATTAATCCTAAGGCAAGGGTGGGACTAGCTTTCTCTAATAATGAGTTGTAGAATTCTTAAAAAGGGTTTAACCTTGTAGTTGTTGTTAGATTTGACGTTGTAGAAATTAATGTTAGATTCCATTCATAATCTTTTGTATAATCTCTTTTTCTACTTCTACCCATAAGTGCCTATTTGTATAAAGTGATTATTGTGGATTTAATTGGTGAAATCTGTGCTTATGTTTTGATGCAATGTTTGGGTATGTGAATTTGATGTTAATTAAGTTGTTGATGATGAATTTATATGCTAAAGTTATGTATATATGTATACGTTGATGAATTATTTTTGTTGAATATGATGTTGTTTTTGATTGATGATTTATTATATGAATGTATACGTTGATGAATTATTGTTGTTGAATATGATGTGTTCTAGTTTCAATATGATTTTGTTTACAAGGATGATAGTAATAATGAAATTATTTTCACTATTATTTAAATGTGTTCAAAATAATAACTTTTAGATGATGAACTAAATTGATTAGATATTAATTGATACGTAAAGATGATTTATTTGTTGATGTGAATTTTAAAGATGTGTTATTTGAAGTTGTGTGATTTAAAGATGTGATATTTGAAGATTGTTGCATTTGAGTCGTGTCATTGCATTAAGTCGTGTTGTTGCATAGCATAGTCAGCGATAGGGGCTTAATGCCTGACAGGTCCTTTTATGACCTTTAGCGATGGGGGCTCAATGCCTGACAGGTCCTATTTGACCTTTAGCGATGGGGGCTTATGCCCTAATGGTACCACATGCATATTGCATTGTCGAGTCGATGTGATGTTAAGATGAGTTGTTGTTGTCGTTGCATTGTAGAGTCGTCATTGCATAATATAATTGATGATCATTTGAGAAGTTGTTGTTGTTGTTGATGATGTTGTTGTTGTTGCTGTTTTACCTTTATTAAATGATGTTATGTGATGTTTATTCTATGCTGGATATATGGTTGTTGATTATCTTTTAAAGAATTATATGCTTATTATTATTGAATGTGAAATCTCACCCCTTCTGCTTGAAAATGTTGCTCTTCGTATGGGTAACTTGCAGGTGATCAAGATTAGCTGTTGATTGCTGTTGTGAGTGACTACCTCTCACTGTGTCCTTAGGTGCTCTGATACGTAACGAGATGGGGAACTTTGTTATTGTTTTCTATTCTTTACGTATTATTTTTATGAGATTCTATGAACATGATGTTGAAACATTTTGATGAGATATTACGTTGAGGCTTTCGTGCCAAAGTTGTTTAAGGTTTTTGGATTAAATTCCGCTGCGAAGCATTTGAGATTTTATTTTGAGATGTTTTGAAGAATAAATTATTATTTATTCCATTTGTGATTTCTAAGAAATGTAGCATTCCGTTTAAGTTGTGAATACTCTGATTATTTTTAAGAAAGTTTTATGTTGGGAAAACGGGGTGTTACAATTGATATCAGAGCAGGTCGGTCCGTCCGGCCAAGTAGATGAGTCGTTGTGTCGTGTGACGATTGAATACTGTCGTTTTGTTTTCTAATTAATGGTTATGTTTTATTATGTGATCATGTTTAACTGACTAACTTTAATGTGGTTTTTGTGCATTATTTGAAGTTTTTATTGGTTATATATAGTTTAAGATATTTAAGTAATAATTAAATTCATTTTCTCTTGTGCTTTGAATTTTGAGGAAGAAATTCTTTTAAGGGGGTAGAGTTGTAACGCCCTATTTTATTTATTTAATTATTTGGTTGAGTTTAGAGTCTTTTTGAATAATTTATTTGATTTATGGTGATGTGTGTTATTTTGTGTCATGTGTTGGTGTTTTAGTAGAATATTATATTATAATATATATGTTATTTGGTGTAAAAATATATGTGTTATTTGGTGTAGAAATATATGTGTTATTTGGTGTAGAAATATATATGTTATTTGGTGTAGAAAATATATATGTTCTTTGGTGTAGAAATATTATGTTATTTGGCGTAGAAAATATATATGTTATTTGGTGTAGAAATATATGTTATTTGGTGTAGAATTATTATGTTATTTGGTGTAGAAATATTATGTTATTTGTTATAGAAATATATTTGTTATGTGGTGTAGAGATATATTCGTTATAGAAATATATTTGTTATGTGGTGTAGAGATATTTTGTTATGTGTTGATATATATATTAGTAGCCTATATTTGTTTATTTAATTATTTTTCTTGAGATAGAGTCCAATTATATGATTTATTTAATTATGTGATATGTTGATATTTTATTGAGTGACTTTATTTTATTATTTATTAGAATATATTTAGTGGGAGAATATATCTAGTGGAGAAATATAATTATTTAGAATAATGAGGCTTTGGGGCAGAATTGGAATTAAGAGAAAATAAATAGGTTAAGGTTTATATAAAAAGGAGAGCTAGAGTTAGAAAATATATTAGGTGCAAAACTGTTTTGGAGAAAGAGGAGAAACCTAGAGAAAGAGGAGAAACGAAGAGAAGAGAAGAGTCAGAGAAGGAGAAGTCTGTAGAACCTTGCTGTCAATTAATCCTAAGGCAAGGGTGGGACTAGCTTTCTCTAATAATGAGTTGTATAATTCTTAAAAAGGGTTTAACCTTGTAGTTGTTGTTAGATTTGACGTTGTAGAAATTAATGTTAGATTCCATTCATAATCTTTTGTATAATCTCTTTTTCTACTTCTACCCATAAGTGCCTATTTGTATAAAGTGATTATTGTGGATTTAATTGGTGAAATCTGTGCTTATGTTTTGATGCAATGTTTGGGTATGTGAATTTGATGTTAATTAAGTTGTTGATGATGAATTTATATGCTAAAGTTATGTATATATGTATACGTTGATGAATTATTTTTGTTGAATATGATGTTGTTTATGATTGATGATTTATTATATGAATGTATACGTTGATGAATTATTGTTGTTGAATATGATGTGGTCTAGTTTCAATATGATTTTGTTTACAAGGATGATAGTAATAATGAAATTATTTTCACTATTATTTAAATGTGTTCAAAATAATAACTTTTAGATGATGAACTAAATTGATTAGATATTAATTGATACGTAAAGATGATTTATTTGTTGATGTGGATTTTAAAGATGTGTTATTTGAAGTTGTGTGATTTAAAGATGTGTTATATAAAGATGTGATATTTGAAGATTGTTGCATTTGAGTCGTGTCATTACATTAAGTCGTGTTGTTGCATAGCATAGTCAGCGATAGGGGCTTAATGCCTGACAGGTCCTTTTATGACCTTTAGCGATGGGGGCTCAATGCCTGACAGGTCCTATTTGACCTTTAGCGATGGGGGCTTATGCCCTGATGGTACTACATGCATATTGCATTGTCGAGTCGATGTGATGTTAAGATGAGTTGTTGTTGTCGTTGCATTGTAGAGTCGTCATTGCATAATATAATTGATGATCATTTGAGAAGTTGTTGTTGTTGTTGTTGTTGTTTTACCTTTATTAAATGATGTTATGTGATGTTTATTCTATGCTGGATATATGGTTGTTGATTATCTTATAAAGAATTATATGGTTATTATTATTGAATGTGAAATCTCACCCCTTCTGCTTGAAAATGTTGCTCTTCGTATGGGTAACTTGTAGGTGATCAAGATTAGCTGTTGATTGCTGTTGTGAGTGACTACCTCTCACTGTGTCCTTAGGTGCTCTGATACGTAACGGGATGGGGAACTTTGTTATTGTTTTCTATTCTTTACGTATTATTTTTATGAGATTCTATGAACATGATGTTGAAAGTTTTTGATTAGATTTTACGTTGAGGCCTTCGTGCCAAAGTTGTTTAAGGTTTTTGAATTAAATTCCGCTGCGAAGTATTTGAGATTTTATTTTGAGATGTTTTGAAGAATAAATTATTATTTATTCCATTTGTGATTTCTAAGAAATGTAGCATTCCGTTTAAGTTGTGAATACTCTGATTATTTTTAAGAAATTTTTATGTTGGGAAAACGGGGTGTTACACCTGCCGCTTGGCATAATGATGAGTAACGATACGACCAAACTGAATGGATACGACCAAACAAGATTATGGGCGACTGATGCAATCATGTATGAATGATGTTGTGTTTTATATTTGTATGCATGAATGTATGTATATGTGAAAGTATTAATGTATGATTGTATGAGTGTATGAATGCATGTAACTTGTACGACTATATAAACTGGATATCATAGGTGACTCGATGAAACGAGACAAGACAGGTAAGCTGAGAAGTGGACCGACATCGCAGTACCAACACTCGGCAAGCTTCCTTGGAGATGGTATTATTGGGGATCAATTGAGCTGCTTACGGGGTAAAACCCAGCGCAAGGTGACAACTGATGCCTCTTGGGGAGAAAGCCCATCATTGATCAATAGTCTGGAAGAAGTCGCCATTTGTAGACCGGCGCAGTGTTTTTTTGTTTGTTTTTTTTTTTTTGAAAATCCCTAACTTTTGCCTGGGCCGCCCTTACGGGTTTTCAGTCCACCGGGAATATATTCCTTTTTGTGCCCCTAATTTTTATCTGGACGCTCTCTATTGCCTAAGCCGCCTTTTCAGGTTTTCAGCTCAGCAAGCTCTTTTTTATATATATATTTTTTGTATTTCTCGATTATGACTGCACCTTGCTCAAAGTAGAGGTCCTCTCCATTGTGTTTCTCTTTTGGAGTGTAACCATTCTCGAGGCGGATGTTGACGTACGCTTCATCTACTCACGAGTTCAAAGAGAGTGTGTTTGTTGTTCACAGTTTTCAAAAGATGTAAATTTTTTTTTGTATTTTGGAAATTTTTGCCTTAAATATTGTCATAAAAAATAGAAGAAATTTTGCAAATCGAATAAATGAGAGTTCCAAATAAATGGGCACATGCTCAAATTTGATGAATTGAGTGGTGGCCTGCCAATGGCATGGCTCCACGGATCTTTGAAAACTTTGGAAAATGGTAAATATATGGGAAGGATACATTGAACACAATAACCGCTATTCTCCCTAACAACTTTGAATTGCCCTAGTTCCGAGTCTTTGAGTTGTGGACGTTTCAAAATGGAAGTCTTTTGATAACTGAACGCCCCAAGTGGATTGCGTCTGACTTATGCAGTTACTTTGTCATGGTCCTTAATCTTTGCATAGATTGCCTTTTTAGGTTTTCCATCTATCAGGATAATCATTTTTGTTCATGTATCTAATTTTTGCATGGACCGCCCTTTCGGGTTTTCAGTCCACTGAGACGCTCATTTTTGTCTATACCGCCTTTTCAAGTTTGCGACTTATCGAGCTTTTTTTTTTTGACAAAGTATTTCTTTACTGCACCGACATTCATAGGAAGTGCGAGTTTGTCACCATTTGTAGTCACAATAGTCATTGCACATGGGCCTTCATAGTTAGGCGTCCACTTGCCCCTAGAGTCTGGTTGGAAAGGTAGTACCTTTTTGGGCGCAAAGTCTCTTTCTTGAATTTCCCTAGGACGAACCTTCTAGTTAGAAGTTTGTTTCAACCTCTTTTGATATAGTTGTACAAGGTCGTCATGCATTTTAAGTTCAGTTAAGCTTGGATTTCAGCATAACTCCTTTTAGTGGGACTTTGACCTCAACGGGAAGCATGACCTCCATGTTGTATACTGAGGGAAGGAGGGGGGTTGCCCCTGTTGAAATGTGTACTGAAGCACGATGCCCATGTGAGGCAACGGTAAGTGAATGTCATCTTCTGGACAATCTTCTTGATTTTTGTTTGTAGCTTCCACGTCTAAGATGCCCCAATATGCAAGAGATCTTGTCGGGAATGTCTTCATTCTCATCTTCGGATATAAGGAAGTCAAAGTTGGAAAAGAGTACATGGTTAATGTGTTCAACGGGCTTATTTATGTTTGATTTTAAAAAGTGAATGATTGTATGGAAATGATTAAGGAAAAAGAAAGAGATTTTTTTGTTTTGTTTTTTGTGTTACCATTTTTCCAGGGCTAGGAGGACCAATGACAAGGGTAAGGACCAAGAAAGCTAAGGAGGCCCTAACTCAATTGGTGGCAAAAGTCTTGGAGTTCAAACCTACACTAGAAAGCATGGAGGGTAAAATGGTCATGTGAATCAAACCATTGGAGGAGGGCTAGGGTGCATCTCTTGCTGCCCATTTCATTTAGTTGTTTTTGTTATGATGTAATAAAAAGTGTAAGGGACCAATTTTGGCCAAAAAACACTAAGTATGGTTATTTTGTGTGTTTAATCCATTTTAAAGCTTCCAAAGCTTTAAATGGAATGTTATTGTGTGTTTATTTCGTGCAAAGGAGTGTTGAAGACAAAAGAAAAACAAAGCATTAAAGATCATTTAATCTGAAGGAGGAAAGAATGCAAGAATTTACAAGGAAAAAGACAAGACTTCAATGAGACAATGAAGGCACTTCATTTCAGCATATGAAACCACCATCATCATCAAAATCACGTCCATCATCATGAACATCAAGAGCAGCCACCCTCATTCATTGATTTGTCTTGTAACATTTCTTGTATTCATGTTAATTTACTTCAGCCATAGGAAATAATGATAGATTAATTTGGCTGAAGGATTGAACAATTGGGGCAATGGTACGTTCATACTTTCCGAAGATGCAGATGGGTTGGTATGTAGGCCTTGTGTAACGCCCTAGTTGCTATTTATTTATTTTAGTTGATTTTTGTGTGTTTTATGTGCTTTAAAATTATTTATGTTGATTTATGTGAATTATTGGTGTTTGCTATTTTATTATATTTTATTATATAAAAATTAGTAATGATTTTTATTATTTAAGTGAATTAGGAGTAATATAATAATAATTAGAATTAAGGGGGGTAATGAGAATTAAATGAAATTAAGGAGGGGAGTAAAGAGGAAAATAGATGTTATGTTTTGGTTGGTAAGGAAATAGGAAGTCAGACAACTTGTACGTATCAGTAAGAAAACAAAGAAAACAAGAGTTTTTGAGGGAAGCCAAGGGAAGAGCTAGGAAGAGAGAACCTGTCCAATTGCTGTAGGAAATTTGCTGAATTAAGGTAAGGGTGGGTTTACTTTTCAATTGCTAATGTATATATGTATGATTTCATGAAAATGGATTGAAAATGGTGATTGTTGTATTAGGTTTAAGAAATATGAAAAATGCCATTGTTGATGAATTATGTGTAATGGATGATGTTTTTATGAGATGTTTCTGTTGTTTTGTTGTGTAGTGAACCCATAAACATTGTTCTAATTCATTTTGGGTGATTGGGGGATCAAAATTGGGTTTTTGGATGATTTAGGGCTTAGAAAATCGTAGTTGTAATTCTGCCCAGTTGAACGCTCGCTCAAGCGAGCCAGCCGTCGCTCAAGCGAGCGACACCCTTTTCGTGCCCAGTTCAGAATTTTGCCCGTTCGCTCAAGCGAGTGCCAAGCGAACGCCAAGCGAATGCCAAGCGAGCGAGAAGCGAGCGCCAAGCGAACAAGAACCTAACTTTCGTCATTTGCTTCGCTCAAGCGAAATTCCCGTCGCTCAAGCAAAATCCGCCCAGAACCTGTAGTATGTGAGCGTCGCTCAAGCGAACGCCAAGCGAGCCTCAAGCGAGGAACACCCAGACTTTCGTCATTTGACTCGCTCAAGCAAACCGTGCTTCGCTTAAGCGGAGTTGGTCCTGAACGACCATTTTGTGTAATTTTTCCAAGTGCTCCTAACCCAAACCTAAGCTTCCTAACTTGTTTATTGGATTTATTAAGAATTGTTTAGATGATAAAACTTATATATGAAGATGATTAAGATGGATTTATGTATGATTACATGAAATTAAGTATGCTTTGCTAAGTTTGAAGTTATCCTTGATGTTGCTGAGTGGTGTTATCCGGTTGGGGAGGGTGACTTAGTTGTTAGACACAGTAGTTGATGTCCTAAGTAGTTGTTGTTGGTTGCATGCTGATATGCACCATTAGATGTTGTTGGGTTGTATGCAGATATACACCATAGAGTCATTCATACTCATATGCATTTGTTGGGGGCTTATTGCCCTGGAATGTTTATCATTCACCTGTTGGGGGCTTATTGCCCTGGGATGCTTTAACCATCCAAACTGTTGGGGGCTTATTGCCCTGGAATGCTTAGCATTCAACGCGCGTAGTATGGTACCACATGCATATTGCATTAGTAGTTGAGGTCTTTGCATAGTCGTTGTTGGTGAGATGTCGCCACAAGGGTTGTTGTTGTTGATGTTAATCAAAGATGAATCAAAATTATAATGTTGAGGTGATATTGTTGATAATGTTGCTGTTGGTTGTTATTATTTGTTGTTGTTTTCAATTTACTTTGATGATTCATATATCTATATATTACTTTTGATTTGTGAACTCACCCCTTCTGCTGGAATTGCCGCCTTGTGGGCAAGTGCAGGTAATGAAGACTAGTTAGATTGTTGGCTCTTGTGTCCTAGGCTCTGATACGTAACAGGGATGGGGAATCGTTGTCTTTCTTGCATTCCTTTATGTATCATTTCTTTGAAGAAGATGTTGTTGAAGATTTTTTTGTTGAATAATTTTACTATGTTGATGGCCTTTGTGCCAAGGATATGATGTAGTTGTTGAATATGAATCAAATTAAAGATTTTCCGCTGCTGAATTCTAATATGATGAAATTTGTTGATGCTTTTAAATAGTTTTTATATTCTATTTAAATAATTTTGAAAAAGTAGTGTAATACTCCGTTGTTTGTTGGATAACTCTGATTATGATTATTATTAATATTATTATTACGTCATATTGGGAAATGGGGTGTTACAATTGGTATCAGAGCAGGTCGGTCTGTCAGACCATTAGTAGAGTCGTGTCGAGCCTAGTAGAGTTTACTGACAGTTTTAACTATCTTTGTTGTTCTAATTTTTGTTGTTATGTAGAATTATCGAGATGGCTGGAAGGAATGATGCTGCTCTTGCTGCTGCTTTGCAAGCAATGGCTCAGGTTGTGGGACAACAACAACAAGGTGCTGGTGGTGGTGAAGGTGTGCGGATGCTGGAAACATTCTTGAGGAATCATCCACCAACCTTCAAGGGACGGTACGACCCCGATGGAGCGCAGACTTGGCTGAAGGAGGTCGAAAGAATTTTCCGTGTGATGCAATGCAGTGATGCGCAGATGGTGCGGTTTGGCACACATATGTTGGCTGAAGAGGCTGACGACTGGTGGGTAAGCACTCAACCAATTCTTCAGGCTGAAGGTGTTGTGATTACGTGGGCTGTGTTTAGAAGGGAGTTCTTGAGAAGGTACTTTCCGGAGGATGTCCGTGGTAGAAAAGAGATTGAGTTCCTTGAGCTGAAGCAAGGAGATATGTCTATCACGGAATCTGCTGCCAAGTTTGTGGAGCTTGCCAAGTTTTATCCACATTATGCTGCGGAGACTGCTGAGTTCTCCAAATGTATATAGTTTAAGAATGGCCTGCGAGCTGATATCAAGCGGGCCATTGGCTATCAGAAGATCAGAGACTTTTCTGAGTTGGTGAGCAGTTGTAGGATCTATGAAGAGGACACTAAAGCTCACTACAAGGTGATGAATGATCGAAGAGGTAAAGGGCAGCAGAGTCGTCCGAAACCATATAGTGCCCCAACTGATAAGGGCAAACAGAGAATGCATGATGAGAGGAGGCCTGCACGTAGAGATGCTCCGGCTGATGTTGTTTGTTATAAGTGTGGTGTTAAGGGCCACAAGAGTAATGCCTGCAACCGAGATGAGAAGAAGTGTTTCCGATGCGGAAAGAAGGGCCATACTGTCACTGAATGCAAGCGTGGGGATATTGTTTGCTTCAACTGTAATGAGGAGGGTCACATTGGTTCTCAGTGTACTAAGCCTAAGAAGGCGCAGACCAGTGGAAGAGTGTTTGCTTTGACCGGTACCCAGACCGATAATGAGGATCGACTTATCAGAGGTACTTGTTTCTTTAATGGTACTCCTTTAATTGCTATTATAGATACTGGTGCTACGCATTGTTTCATTGCTATTGATTGTGCAAAAAGATTGAGTCTAATTATGTCTGATATGACTGGGGAGATGGTTGTTGAAACTCCAGCTAAGGGTTCAGTAACTACTTCCCTTGTCTGTTTAAGTTGTCCGTTGTCTGTTTTAGGTAGAGATTTTGAAGTTGATCTCGTTTGTTTGCCGTTGGTGGGAATGGATGTAATACTGGGAATGAATTGGTTAGAATACAATCATGTCCTGATTAATTGCTTTACCAAGACGGTGCGGTTTTCTTCTGCTGAAGAAGAGAGTGGAGCGGAATTCTTATCCACTAAAGAGATGAAGCGGTTAGAGCAAGACGGAGTCTTGATGTTTTCCTTGTTGGCGTTCTTGTCAGTAGAGAATCAAGCTGTAATTGATGGACTGCCTGTTGTGAAAGAGTTTCCCAAAGTTTTCCCTGATGAGATTCCAGATGTGCCGCCAGAGAGGGAGGTCGAGTTTGCAATTGACCTTGTTCCGGGAACGAAGCCTGTGTCGATGGCTCCTTACCGTATGTCAGCTTCTGAGTTAGCTGAGTTGAAGAAGCAGTTGGAGGACTTACTTGACAAGAAGTTTGTAAGACCGAGTGTTTCACCTTGGGGAGCGCCGGTGTTGTTGGTTAAGAAGAAGGATGGTAGCATGCGGTTGTGTATTGATTACCGTCAGTTGAACAAAGTGACGATAAAGAATAGGTATCCACTTCCGAGGATTGATGACTTGATGGATCAATTAGTGGGTGCAAAGGTATTTAGCAAGATTGACTTGAGGTCAGGTTACCATCAGATTAAGGTGAAAGATGAGGATATGCAGAAGACGGCCTTTAGGACACGATATGGTCATTATGAATATAAGGTGATGCCTTTCGGTGTTACTAATGCGCCTGGTGTGTTTATGGAATACATCAACAGAATTTTTCATGAGTATCTGGATCAGTTCGTGGTGGTCTTTATTGATGATATTTTGATTTATTCTAAGACTGAAGCAGAGCATGCAGAGCATTTGAAGATTGTATTGCAAGTGCTGAAAGAAAAGAAATTATATGCCAAGTTATCCAAGTGCGAATTCTAGTTGCATGAAGTAAGTTTTCTTGGCCACATCATTTCTGGTAATGGTATTGCTGTAGATCCTTCGAAGGTTGATGCTGTATCGCAGTGGAAGACGCCGAAGTCAGTTACCGAGGTTAGAAGTTTTCTTGGTTTGGCTGGTTACTATCGTAGGTTCATTGAAGGATTCTCGAAGTTAGCACTTCCTTTGACGCAGTTGACTTGTAAAGGAAAAGCATTTGTGTGGGATACTCAATGTGAGAGTAGTTTCAATGAGTTAAAGCAAAGATTGACGACTGCTCCTATTTTGATTTTGCCGAAGCCAGAAGAACCTTTTGTTGTTTATTGTGATGCATCTAAGCTGGGCTTAGGCGGTGTTTTGATGCAAGATGGGAAGGTAGTGGCTTATGCTTCTAGGCAGTTAAGGATCCATGAGAAGAATTATCCTACACATGTAACACCCCGTTTTCCCAACATAAAAATTTCTTTAAAAAGATAATCATGCATCAGAGTAAGCACATAAACAGGGCATCACATTTCTAAAAACATCTCATGTTAATGAATAAATAAACATTAAATCTTCATAAAATATTAATCATTATCGCAGCGGAATAATCTTATGGAAAAACATCTCAAAAGTCTTTGGCACGCAGGCCTCATCAACATCTTATTAGCAAAGTCTTCAAAATAAACATAAGCATGTAAAATAACATAATACGCAAGGAACAGAGAAAATAAAGAAGATCCCCTATCCCGTTACGTATCAGAGCACCTAGACTCGACTGCAGAAATCCTCACACGTCTGCACCTAATCTTGGTTACCTGCACTTGCCCACAAGGCGGCAATTCCAGCAGAAGGGGTGAGATTCACAAATAATTATATTAATCATGTAATTAAATAATCACAATACAACAACCAAACATGATTCAATATATCTCAGGTAAAACATCTAGCATATAAAGCATCAACATAAACAACTCATCATTTAGCAGCGTCATAATCAACATCATAAACATCTTAGTAAACATCTTAGACGACTCGACTCGACATCATCACTTGACTATGCAACCCTACGTCTTATATGCATGTGGTACCAATCCAGGGCATGAGCCCTCGTCGCTATGAGCATAAATATACTCCAAGGCATAAGCCTTCGTCGCTGGTGAGCAAAGCTCCAGAGCATAAGCCCTCGTCGCTGGTGAGTAAAAACTCCAGGGCATAAGCCCCCATCATAGAATGAGTATGCATGAGACTTGACACTTTTAACTTAAACAAGTTAACATCTTAAACGTCGCAAAACATCTTAATCATCAAGGACTGACACATGCAGCAACTATACATAAGTAAATAGCAACATGACAACAAGTACATCATACAGATAGCATCCATAGTGCAAGCATCGCAAGTAAATCAAAACATTCATAACTTAATTAATTCATATATCACACAAAAGCTTCATAAAATCATCATAAACAATCTCAATCATCATGTATCATCATCACAGATTATATTAAACATCATTAGAAGTCTCTAAAGCTACCCCAAGGTCATCTCTCAAGGTCATATGCGACTACAGGTCGCAAACAGAACAGGTTCTAGGTTCTGACGTAACTCGCTATGGCGAGTGGGATAGCTCGCCTCGCGAGTAACTAAGGTCCTGCTCGCTGTGGCGAGTTGGAGTGCTCGCCTCGCGAGCTCTAGGGTAATGCTCGCTATGGCGAGCTGGGTTGCTCGCCTCGCGAGCGATCTAGGTCTGCTCGCCGCGGCGAGTTGCATAGCTCGCCCAGGCGAGCGATGAACAGATTGCTACGGTTCTGCGAAAATTCCACTCAAAAAGTCCCAAAATCATCATCTAAATCATCTAAACTCTCAGAATCAACATCAGTATCAATAATCTACGTTCTGTACTCAATTTCTAACTCTGTTTCACAGCTTCATAGCCTAATTCATGGTTTTTCTCCACTTTTAACCTAGTTCCAATTCTCTCAAAATCCAATCCTATGTTGTTAATCCTGATTAGATGCATTACAGATCAATATAATTAAGTGCTAGGTTCACCCTTACCTGGTAAAAGCAGAAAATCGCAGCCCTCTATGCTCTCTTCTCACTTCACGTGTTGTTGCTCCTCTTTCTCCAAAATTCAGTAACGCGTATACTGACTTCTCTCTTGACCTAATTTCCCTTTATATACTCCCAACAAATCTTATCTTATTTACTCTCTCTCCCACATAACTCTCTAAAATCCAAACTAACCCACAACTAAATATTATATTTTATTTTCAAATCTTATTTTATTAAACAATAAAATAAGTCGCCACGTCACATGAAAACATCATAAATCTTCACTTAACATCACATAATATATATAGCAATTTCTCAAATAAATCAAATAACTAAATCATCAAAAATGGGCGTTACAACACATGATTTAGAGTTAGCAGCCGTGGTGTTTGTGTTGAAAATTTGGAGGCACTATTTGTACGGTTCCAGATTTGAAGTATTTAGTGATCATAAGAGTTTAAAATATTTGTTTGATCAGAAGGAGTTGAACATGAGGCAGAGGAGGTGGCTTGAGTTGCTTAAGGATTATGATTTTGGTTTGAATTACCATCCTGGTAAAGCCAATGTGGTTGCGGATGCATTGAGTAGAAAGACGTTGCATATGTCGGCTATGATGGTGAAAGAGTTTGAGCTACTTGAACAGTTTAGAGACTTGAGTCTTGTTTGTGAAAGATCACCTCAGAGTGTGAAGTTGGGCATGTTGAAGATTAATAGTGATTTCTTGAATAGTATCAAGGAGGCGCAGAAGCTTGATGTTAAGTTTGTGGATTTGATGGCTGCTAGTGATCAGAATGCGGATAGTGATTTCAAGGTTGATAACCAAGGTGTGTTGAGGTTTAGAGGAAGGATTTGTATTCCTGATGATGAGGGTTTGAAGAAGTTGATTTTAGAAGAAAGTCACAAGAGTAGTTTGAGTATTCATCCGAGAGCTACTAAAATGTATCATGACTTGAGAAAATTGTTTTGGTGGTCCGGTTTGAAAAGAGATGTTGCTCAGTTTGTGTATGCATGTTTGACTTGCCAGAAGTCTAAGGTTGAGCATCAGAAGCCTGCAGGGCTGTTGACTCCGTTAGATGTACCTGAGTGGAAGTGGGATAGCATTTCTATGGATTTTGTGACGAGTTTACCGAATACTCCAAGAGGGCATGATGCCATTTGGGTCGTGGTCGACAGGTTGACTAAGTCGGCGCACTTTATTCCGATCAATATTAGTTATCCAGTAGCTCAATTGGCGGAGATCTATATCCGTGATATTGTGAAATTGCATGGCGTTCCGTCTAGTATTGTGTCGGATAGAGATCCGAGGTTCACTTCGAGGTTTTGGAAGAGTTTACAGGATGCTTTGGGTTCGAAATTGAGGTTGAGTTCGGCTTATCATCCGCAGACAGATGGTCAGTCGGAGAGGACTATCCAATCCTTAGAAGATTTGTTGAGGGTGTGTGTACTCGAGCAAGGTGGAGCTTGGGACAGCCACTTACCGTTGATAGAGTTCACCTATAACAATAGTTACCATTCGAGTATTGGTATGGCACCGTTCGAAGCTTTGTATGGTCGAAGGTGTAGAACTCCTTTGTGTTGGTTTGAGTCGGGTGAAAGTGTTGTGTTAGGACCAGAGTTGGTTCAACAGACCACAGAAAAGGTCAAGTTGATAAGAGAAAAGATGAAAGCATCGCAAGATCGTCAGAAGAGTTACCATGACAAGCGAAGAAAGGCCCTTGAGTTTCAGGAGGGTGATCATGTGTTCTTGAGGGTTACTCCTTTGACGGGTGTAGGACGTGCATTGAAGTCTAAGAAGTTGACTCCAAAGTTCATTGGTCCTTATCAGATTTCAGAGAGAGTTGGTACCGTGGCATATCGGATTGGGTTGCCACCGCATCTTTCAAACTTGCATGACGTGTTTCATGTGTCGCAACTGAGGAAGTATGTAGCAGATCCTTCGCATGTTATTCCTAGAGATGATGTGCAAGTTAGGGATAATCTTACCGTTGAGACTTTACCTTTAAGGATTGATGATCGTAAGGTGAAGCAGCTGAGAGGCAAGGAAATACCTTTAGTGAGGGTTGTTTGGAGTGGTGTGACTGGTGAAAGTTTGACTTGGGAATTGGAGAGCAAGATGCAAGAATCCTATCCTGAGTTGTTTGTTTGAGGTAAGATTTCGAGGACGAAATTCTCTAAGTTGGGGAGAGTTGTAACGCCCTAGTTGCTATTTATTTATTTTAGTTGATTTTTGTGTGTTTTATGTGCTTTAAAATTATTTATGTTGATTTATGTGAATTATTGGTGTTTGCTATTTTATTATATTTTATTATATAAAAATTAGTAATGATTTTTATTATTTAAGTGAATTAGGAGTAATATAATAATAATTAGAATTAAGGGGGGTAATGAGAATTAAATGAAATTAAGGAGGGGAGTAAAGAGGAAAATAGATGTTATGTTTTGGTTGGTAAGGAAATAGGAAGTCAGACAACTTGTACGTATCAGTAAGAAAACAAAGAAAACAAGAGTTTTTGAGGGAAGCCAAGGGAAGAGCTAGGAAGAGAGAACCTGTCCAATTGCTGTAGGAAATTTGCTGAATTAAGGGAAGGGTGGGTTTACTTTTCAATTGCTAATGTATATATGTATGATTTCATGAAAATGGATTGAAAATGGTGATTGTTGTATTAGGTTTAAGAAATATGAAAAATGTCATTGTTGATGAATTATGTGTAATGGATGATGTTTTTATGAGATGTTTCTATTGTTTTGTTGTGTAGTGAACCCATAAACATTGTTCTAATTCATTTTGGGTGATTGGGGGATCAAAATTGGGTTTTTGGATGATTTAGGGCTTAGAAAATCGTAGTTGTAATTCTGCCCAGTTGAACGCTCGCTCAAGCGAGCCAGCCGTCGCTCAAGCGAGCGACACCCTTTTCGTGCCCAGTTCAGAATTTTGCCCGTTCGCTCAAGCGAGTGCCAAGCGAACGCCAAGCGAATGCCAAGCGAGCGCCAAGCGAACAAGAACCTAACTTTCGTCATTTGCTTCGCTCAAGCGAAATTCCCGTCGCTCAAGCAAAATCCGCCCAGAACCTGTAGTATGTGAGCGTCGCTCAAGCGAACGCCAAGCGAGCCTCAAGCGAGGAACACCCAGACTTTCGTCATTTGACTCGCTCAAGCGAACCGTGCTTCGCTTAAGCGGAGTTGGTCCTGAACGACCATTTTGTGTAATTTTTCTAAGTGCTCCTAACCCAAACCTAAGCTTCCTAACTTGTTTATTGGATTTATTAAGAATTGTTTAGATGATAAAACTTATATATGAAGATGATTAAGATGGATTTATGTATGATTACATGAAATTAAGTATGCTTTGCTAAGTTTGAAGTTATCCTTGATGTTGCTGAGTGGTGTTATCCGGTTGGGGAGGGTGTCTTAGTTGTTAGACACAGTAGTTGATGTCCTAAGTAGTTGTTGTTGGTTGCATGCTGATATGCACCATTAGATGTTGTTGGGTTGTATGCAGATATACACCATAGAGTCATTCATACTCATATGCATTTGTTGGGGGCTTATTGCCCTGGAATGTTTATCATTCACCTGTTGGGGGCTTATTGCCCTGGAACGTTTTATCGTTCACCTGTTGGGGGCTTATTGCCCTAGGATGCTTTAACCATCCAAACTGTTGGGGGCTTATTGCCCTGGAATGCTTAGCATTCAACGCGCGTAGTATGGTACCACATGCATATTGCATTAGTAGTTGAGGTCTTTGCATAGTCGTTGTTGGTGAGATGTCGCCACAAGGGTTGTTGTTGTTGATGTTAATCAAAGATGAATCAAAATTATAATGTTGAGGTGATATTGTTGATAATGTTGCTGTTGGTTGTTATTATTTGTTGTTGTTTTCAATTTACTTTGATGATTCATATATCTATATATTACTTTTGATTTGTGAACTCACCCCTTCTGCTGGAATTGCCGCCTTGTGGGCAAGTGTAGGTAATGAAGACTAGTTAGATTGTTGGCTCTTGTGTCCTAGGCTCTGATACGTAACAGGGATGGGGAATCGTTGTCTTTCTTGCATTCCTTTATGTATCATTTCTTTGAAGAAGATGTTGTTGAAGATTTTTTTGTTGAATAATTTTACTATGTTGATGGCCTTTGTGCCAAGGATATGATGTAGTTGTTGAATATGATTCAAATTAAAGATTTTCCGCTGCTGAATTCTAATATGATGAAATTTGTTGATGCTTTTAAATAGTTTTTATATTCTATTTAAATAATTTTGAAAAAGTAGTGTAATACTCCGTTGTTTGTTGGATAACTCTGATTATGATTATTATTAATATTATTATTACGTCATATTGGGAAACGGGGTGTTACACCTTGCATCATCGAAGTTGGCATGCCATATGGCATCCTACGATTTGCCGCAAAATTCAAAACTCCTGATGCTGGAATGGCATGTGAGGTCTGTGCGGCCGTCGAAGCCGTTGGGATGGCCTGAAAAGTTGATGAGGCCATAGTAGTTGTTGGAATGGCCTGGGAAGTTTGTGCGGCCCTCGTTGATCCAACTGTTTCTATCACGGTTTCCATGGTGCCACTTTGGGTTGATTGTGTAGTACCTGATGGTACTGGTGGGTTGGTTGCTGTCCCTGACGCACTGGCAGCATTCGAAGCCGCTGCGTTCGGATTGAGAGGAGGACGCGTCATTTCAGGAAGTTGTTTTTTATTCCTCAGTAGCATACACAACACAAACCAACAATATCAACGGTTTAAACTCCAACAGGAAATTTATAAACAAAAGCACAAAAGGTCTCACTAGGCGTACCAATTTGTTTACATTGATTTTTGGTAAACAACCGCTGGTTTTAAAAATGTTTACTTGCAAGATCAACTAGTAAATCTTAGGGACGTATTGTGTTTGTTATTTCCAGAAGTTTAATATTGTTCTTGAAGAACTTGATAAAAGAAAGTGAAAAAGCAATCGAATTCAACCCAGTTGAACTCTATCGAAATTGGTGTAAATAAAAGTAAATGAATTGCTCAAAAAGAAACAAGTAAATTGCAAAGACATTTAAGAAAACAAACTTAAATTGCATTGATTGAATGTAAATTGGTACACATGTTCATACATTGCAACTTGTGACTCGTTTCTCTCTTCCATGCGGATAATTTGAGTGTAAGTTTTTTGTATGATTGGAGTGTGACCCTTTCCCCTTAGGGAAAAACTACTATTTATACAAATAAAAATAACTACCTAGATTTTAATTTAAAATAATAACTGCAATAAACTAACTTTATCCATTCGATTTGAATTTCGAATGTTTCTAGAAAATATCTGTTGCTTTGACCTTATCCAAGAAAAACTGCCTTTCGAGAATTCCCATCTGTCGAACTGAGACACGCGCTTTCAAGTATCCCCAACAGGTCCAACTTCGATAGAAATAAGAGAACAATTCCTTCGTTTACAAGGTCAACTTTATTTGACTGCATTTAATGATAGCCTAAAAAATATTGGCTAACAGTTGGCTTCACTTTTGCCTAAAACTAATATTCACTTCAGATGTGGGACACAATGTTCCAACATCCAGGCATGGTTGTGTGTGTTCTATACCTTGCCTTATTTTACGCACACATTTGTTTATTTAAGGAATCCACGCCTTTATTCTTGTTGGTCAAACCGCGTGTCTTTAATAGAGAATTAGAACATCTGTGATTTCCTGAAGGAGTGCTATCTGTAACACCCCATTTTTCCAACATAAAAATTTCACATATAAATCAGAGTATTCAACATAAACGTGTTATCGCGATTTTCGGGTGTCAAATCATTGATTAGATTTGAACCTTTCAATCATTGATATCTCTATTTTTTTTAGGGAGAGGTAAAATCGAGAGAAAACCTCAGAAATTCTAAGTTCGGGGCTGATTTCACTACGGGAAGGTGTTAGGCACCCGCAATGACTATAGTATCCTATAGGAACCGTTTTACTATGCTTTATGTATACGCTTTGCTTTTATTGCTATTTGTAGAAAAAAAGAGGGGTTGATTTTAAGAATGAGAGAAAGAAGATTTTGAGTTATTTTTATCGGACTTGGAGAGATTTTGAGTCTCTTGCCTACATACCCTTTTAAGGGATCAAAATTCCATGTAGTTCTCTTCCAAAATATTTTGTGAGTTTTGTTCTATTTTAGTTTTGAAAATGGTTTTGAAGAAAGGAAGGAGGCCGTATAGGCATTAGAATTGAAAACAAGTGAGGTTAGTCCAATTTATTTACAAAAAATGGTTAAAGTTGGAAATTAATTGCATTTTGATTTGATTAAGAAAATAAAGGAAAAATCCTTTGGAGTTTTGACTCCAAGGTTTATTTGGAAAATATTTGAAGTGATGGAAGTTGTTTGTTTTTTTTTTAAAAAAGATTAATTTTCTCTAAGTATCGCGCATCCTAAACATACACCTAAACGGTAGACATACAACGTGTGTGCGTGTGTCGGTGCATGTGTCGGTGTACATCATTATAGTTCATAGTCCTTTACATCGGGTCCTATTTTACATTCTATGATCTTGCATGAAATTAAAAGTAAACCAAAAACTAGACTAAAATATTACATGAACCAAATAGAAAATTGCATAAGGGTGACTAAAGGGAGAAAAACAAATGAGAGTGAGGCAATGCTTGCAATGTGCATGAGACATAGAACAAAATGGTTAGTAATGAAATGAGAAGTGATAGTATGAGTAGCAATGCATAGTAGATGAAATGACCATAACAAGGAGTATTAAACAAATTGCAAAAGAAATGAGTGCCAAAAGTAGTGCAAATAACACAAGACCTAACCCAAAAATTCAAGCTAAGTCCCATGACCTATAATCCTCATCACAACAAGTTTTAGAGACTTATTTCAAGCATAAAAGTGTAAATCAAGTAGCACAAAATCAACCCACACTTCTTTATATGCATTTTATCATTTTAAAACACTTTAAATTACTTGTAATGCAAGAAACCAAAGATACAATTCACAAACAGTAGCAGCTATCACAAATCATGAGAAAAATATTACACAAATCATATGTCAAGCATCAGAATCACACCATACAAAAGTTGGAGCGAGTGTCGCGCGCGAAACATCGAGACAAACACCGAAACGGACACGAATCATCCCAAAAGTCAAACACAATATTTTTTGTCCAACTTTCACATGGAGGATATCACAAAACATCAAGAAAATAGTAAAAAATGTACAGTAAAAATTTCAGGAATTTTTGATAAGATTTTGGCATGCGACAGGTTCAATCAGCAAGTTTCATGGTGCGAGTAGCAAGAAAAACAAAAAAAACACAAGAAAATGGCCCAAAGCCCAAACCCAACGGACTGGCACCCATCCCACACGGATCCGGATCAAACCTGATGCCTCAGAGGCGTTGGATGGATCCGGATTAACACAAACCTAGATCTAATGGTGGACAAGGCACAAGACATGGGTCGGTTTGAACCCGACCCGGTTCAAACACTCATATATAAGGGATAAGACCTGGTTTGGCTTCATTCTTTCACTCTCCCGTTCTATCTTCTTCTCTGCTCTCTTGTTCTCCCTCGTTCCTATTGATGAACAACCCTAAACACTCAAACCTCGCCCAGAATCGTGCCAAAGCATGCTTAATCTTCTCTCCCTATGATCTTAAACACTGAAATCACACTAATGCTTTCAAACAAACAAGAATCAATGTGAATCCTGCGATTTGTTTTTCACGGTTCTGATTCAGACATTTTTCAACTTTCTGTGTTTGAAACTATGTGAATCCTTACGGATTCACCATGATTCACACTCGTGGTGAATCTTTGACGTTTCTTGCATTTTTCGTTTTTAGGGTTTCATAACCGTTTTTGTTGAATCAGAATCGTTCAAGTATCCAAGGATTTACGTTGATCTGTTTCTTCACTTGTGATTATGATATGAAGGTAGGGTTTGAGAAATTTACCTGAGTTTTTTTTTTGGAGATTTTGAGCTAGATTCTTCGGAAATCCTTGAATTAGGGTTCGGTTTCGCTGATTCTTGGCTTGAATTCGAATTTAACCGGTAATTTCCCTCTTCTTTCTCTTCACTGGCCCGGATTTGCCTTGAATTTCTTCTTCTTCTTCTTCTTAATTCCAATTCTATGATCGTATTCAGGATTTGTTGCTTCCAGCAATGAATTCGATGCTTGAATTGCAGAAAGAGGGATTCAATGATGATGATTCAGCTTTGAATCTCTGAGAATCTACCAAAACTCCATGGAATTCGCTTGAATTTTTGGTTCTGGAAACTTAGGGTTTGCGTTTGTTCTTGAGCTTTTCTGAGTTTGTTATGATTTTGATCATAACTGCCAAGAGAGAGAAAATGGAATCTGTTTGTGACTTGGCGCGTGAAATTAATCTGATTCTGACACTGTGTACTATTTATAGCCTGCCATGTGTGATTCTGACCAATGAGGTAGTGACACGTGGACTAGACAGCTTGCGTGGCACCTGTGGACTGAATCTGAAAAAAAGGACTAAAATGCAAATTTGAAAAGAATAGGACCTTTTTGCAATTAAAAAAAAGATGGACTGTTTTTAAAAGAATTAAAGAATTTGACTGTTTTTAAAAGAATTGGGACTAATTTGCAAAAAAACATAATACTTGGACTGAATTGCAATTTCTAAAAATGTTTGGACTAAAATGTAAAAATAATAAAATTGGTTAAAAAATGTAATTTGAAATGCAACGTAAAGTGAAACAATTAAAATTGACAAAACGGACTAAAACGAACAAATTACCACAAATGAGGTATTTTAAAATACCTCTCTGCCCAAAATTTATTTGATGTGAAAAGACTAAAACGCCCCTAGGGCAAAAACGACTCAGACTGACTCAGATGCAAAACTAGATGATTTTTGTACAAAATTTGATTAATGGTTTATGCAAACAAACAGAAAAGACTCAGGGACAAATTGTTGGGACTAAAATGGGTTCCATTGCGGGAAATGACCAAAATACCCTTTTGTACGATTTTATGCAAAAATTTAAAAGACTGAAGCAGTAGTGTATGCAGCTGAAGCACAGTAGAAAACACGGTGAATTTGAAAGTATTAGAAAATAGTAGAGGAATTTGAATGAGTATTTTTAGGTCCAAAATGAGGGTATAACAGCTGCCCCTATTTAAGTTTCTTCGTTTGGAGAGTCAAGAGACGGAGTCTTTGGCTTGACGCGACGAAGATACTTAAATATCGACATTTGCACTGATTTTGGGCGTAAAAATACATTTGTAACTGCTGTGCATGCCATGCAACATTTCGATTATGAATGCAAGACAGACTGAGAATTGAATTTAACAGAATATGTCGTATCCATTGCGGGACTGCTTGACATTAACAGGACAGCAAAAACAGAGCATGTCGTATCCATTGCGGGACTGATTAACATTAACAGAATAGCAAAAAGGAGTATGTCGTATCCATTGCGGGACTGATTGACATTAACAGAATAACAAGACTCACTGGGGAGACTTAATAGCACATTTGACAGGTACAAGCTGTTCCTGGACGCGAACTGGCCACTTGACCGGGAATATTGACAACAAAGGGCGCAAGCTGCTCTTGTATTTGAGCTGGTCACTTGGCTGAAAGAAAATATAGAAAGCACAAGCTGTTCTTGGACACGAACTGGTTACTCGGCTGACAGGAAACAAAATAGAAAGCACAAGCCGTTCTTGTATTTGAACTAGTTACTTGGCTGACAGGGAACAAAATAGGAAGCCCGAGCTGTTCTTGGATCTGAACTGGCCGCCCGGCGGATATCAAAAGGATAGGTACAAGCTGTTCTTGGATGTGAACTTGCTACTTGACCGATAACAGAAACAAATTGATAGGTACAAGCTGTTCTTGGATGCGAACTAGCCACTTTGGCCGTTAATGGAAGCAAATTGTTATTTGAAAAAGAACTGAATTTGACTGACATAACTGCAGGAGCTTGAATTTGAGAGGAATGTTAGGACAAGACTGTTGAACTTTGAAATTGACATGACAGTAGACATTTATTGTTAGCAGAAGAAATTTAAAATTGACACGATTGATTTTGATTGAGATTAACATAGGAATTGAGAATGCGAATATGTATGAATGACATGACAATTTTATCGAATGCATGAACACATAGGATGCATGATTATGCGTGTATGAATGCTTTGAAATGCATGGTGATTGGCAATTTGTAGGCACAATTCCGCAGCGACGGACAAAACATTGGAATATTGGGCACGTAATGGCTCGCGCTCGGACATATATTTGCAAAAGTTCCTCTTCTGGGGATGCAGTCGTTTGAAGATACATCGAGACCATCGCTGAAGGCAGGAAGCTGTAAAATTGTAGAGAAAAACAGTCTGAATGGTATTGCTGCTTGTTGGAACGGTCGCGTAAATGCTTCGGACATCGCATCTGTGGTCAATGCTTTTTGCATGTTCGTTTTTTTTTTTTTTCTTTCTTCTTTTTCATTTTTTCTTTCATCATCCCATTTTTGCCTGGATCGCCCTTTCGGGTTTTCGATCCACCGGGGAATAGCCTTTTTCCAAATGCCCCTGTTCTTGCCTGAATTGCCTTCGAAGGTTGTCAATCCATCAGGGTGCTCATTTTTGCCTAAGCCGCCCTTTCGGGTTTTCGACTTAGCGAGCATATTCATTTTTCATGCTTTTCATTCTGTTTTTTCATTCTTGTCATTGACCACAGACCGTCACTGGGAGGAAGGCTTGCTAGTAACTTGAATTGGAACTGATATCAATGTAGATTTATTCATGCATGTTCATTTGAATGTACCTAGCTGTTCAGGCTTGTTTTCAAAATATTCAAAAAGGTTTTCAGTTTTCAAAATGTTTATTCCAGACATGCATCATTATTAACATAGAAGAAATCTTTTGTACAAAGCTTTGAAAGTAGAATAGTAAAGGAGTGCCAAACAAAAGCATAGGCTCAAATCGATGTATAAGGGTGGTAATCAGCCGAAGGCGCGACTCCACAGATTTACAAAGCTTGGAAAATGGTAATTTTCATTGGTTGGTGGTACATTGAACATAGTAACTACTATGGTATCTGAAACTCTTGAATTCGCAGGCGTCGGAACCTCGGATGAGAACAGCCAATCATCAGTCGCAAAGATCCCAAGGGGAATAGTAACTTGCCAGATATAGCCAATTGTCTTTTATTTCAATCTCATTTTTGCATGAACCGCCCTTTCGGGTTTTCGGCTCATCGAGACGCTCATTTTTGCCTGAGTTACATGTAATCTCAGCGAGCTTTTACATTTTGTTTCTTGTCCCTTATTTTGTCTGGACCGCCCTTTCGGGTTTTCGATCCACCGGGAAGAGCATTTTTGCCTAGGCCGCCCTTTCGGGTTTTCGACCTACCACGCTGTTCTTTTCATATCTAGACAAAGTATTTCTTGATTATATCGGCATTCACAGGATTCAGAAGTTCTACACCATCCATGTGTGTGAGAATCAAAGCACTGCCAGAGAAAGCCTTCTTGACAACATAAGGTCCCTCATAGTTAGGCGTCCATTTGCCCCTTGGGTCGGGTTGCTGACTCATTCTTCTCTTCAACACGAGTTCACCCTCTTTGAATACCCGAGGACGGACTTTCTTGTCAAAAGCATTTTTCATCCTTGTTTGATACATCTGACCGTGAGCCAAAGCATCTAGGCGTCTTTCCTCAATCAAATTCAACTGGTCGTACCGACTCTGGCACCACTCAGCCTCAGACAATTTTGCTTCCATAATCACACTGAGAGACGGAATCTCCACTTCCAATGGGAGGACTGCTTCCATGCCGTATACAAGAGAAAAAGGCGTTGCCCCGGTTGAACTACGAACGGTAGTGCGGTAGCCGTGTAAAGCATAGGGTAACATCTCATGCCAGTCTTTGTATGTTGTTACCATCTTCTGCACAATCTTCTTGATGTTCTTATTGGCAGCCTCAACTGCACCATTCATCTGAGGTCTGTAAGGAGAAGAATTGTGGTGCTCGATCTTGAATTTCTCGCATAAGGCTTGCACCATGTCATTGTTCAGGTTGGTACCGTTGTCAGTGATGATCTTGCTAGGGACACCATACCGACAGATGATATTGTTCTTGATGAATTTGACTACTACTTGCTTAGTCACGTTGGCATATGATGCAGCTTCGACCCATTTGGTGAAATAATCGATTGCTACCAGGATAAAACGATGGCCATTTGAAGCTTTCGGTTCAATTCTTCCGATCATATCAATGCCCCACATAGAGAAAGGCCATGGGGAAGACATAACATTGAGAGCGTGCGGAGGCACATGGATCTTATCAGCATATATTTGACATCTGTGGCACTTTCTGGCGTATTGATAGCAATCACGCTCCATGGTCATCCAGTAGTAACCAACTCTCAACAGCTTTCTAGACATAGCATGCCCCGATGCGTGGGTCCCAAAGGTGCCATCGTGCACATCGTGCATTAGCTGTTCTGCTTCACATTCGTCAACACATCTCAACAACACCATATCGAAATTTCTTTTGTACAGAACATCACCATCCAGCAGGAACTTGCTAGCCAGCCTGCGCAGCGTCTTCTTGTCTTTGTTGGAAGCATCCTGCGGGTACTCACGGCCTTGCAAAAATTGCTTGATATCATAATACCAGGGTCTGTTGTCAGCTCTGCCTGAACCCGTTTGTACAATTGCATTATTGACAGTAAACACATGAGCAGGCCGGTCTAAGCGTTGTACTTTGATCATCGGTACATGATTCCAATGGTTTACTCGGAACATGGAGGATAAGGTAGCAAGAGCATCGGCCATTTGGTTCTCCTCTCGGGGAATATGGTGCAACTCGACCTTTGTAAAATACGTCAACAGACGCCTCGCATAATCACGGTAAGGGATCAGATTAGCATGATGGGTCTCCCATTCTCCCTTTATCTGGTTGATGACTAGTGCAGAATCTCCATAGATGTCGAGGTGTTTGATTCTCATATCGATTGCTTCCTCAATCCCTAGGATACATGCTTCATACTCGGCCACATTGTTGGTGCACTCAAACACAATCCGGGCTGTGAAAGGGATGTGATGCCCCTGCGGAGCCACAATTACTGCGCCAATTCCTCGGCCATAGGCATTAACAGCACCATCAAAGACCAACCCCCACTTTCTATCAGGGTCCGGACCTTCACCGATCAGTGGTTCTTCACAGTCTCTTGACTTTAAAAACATGACCTCTTCGTCGGGGAAATCGAACTTCAAAGGTTGATAGTCGTCGAGCGGTTGGCAAGCAAGATGGTCAGCCAGGATACTCCCTCTAATGGCTTTCTGAGCTTTAAACACAATATCATACTCTGACAGTAACATTTGCCAACGTGCTATTTTTCCAGTGACAGCCGGTTTCTCAAAGATGTACTTGATTGGATCCATCCGGGATATCAACCAAGTCGTGTGATTTATCAAGTAGTGACGCAGGCGTTTGGCAGCCCAGGCTAGTGCACAACAGGTCTTCTCGAGCATTGTATACCGAGTCTCACAATCGGTGATTTTCTTGCTCAAATAGTAAATAGCATGCTCTTTCTTTCCGGTTTCATCTTGCTGACCGAGCACACATCCCATGGATTCATCCAACACTGACAGATACGTGATCAATGGCCTTCCTTCCACCGGCGGAACGAGGATCGGTGGTTCTAACAAGTAGTCCTTGATGCTATCGAAAGCTTCTTGGCATTCATCATTCCATACAACAGGTTGATTCTTCCTGAGTAACTTGAAAATTGGCCCGCAGGTTGCAGTCATGTGGGATATAAATCTGGAAATGTAGTTCAAACGCCCGAGGAACCCTCTGACTTGCTTCTCGGTTTGCGGGGCCGGCATCTCGCGGATAGCTCGGACTTTGTCGGGATCTACCTCAATGCCCTTCTGGCTGACAATGAAGCCTAGCAACTTCCCTGATCTAACACCGAACGTACATTTGTTTGAATTCAGCCGAAGCTTGTATTTCCTCAACCTTTCGAACATCTTAGCCAAATATTCGACATGTTGCTCTTCATCGCTTGACTTGACAATCATGTCATCTACATACACTTCAACCTCCTTGTGAATCATGTCATGGAACAAAGTGGTCATCCCCCTTTGGTAGGTAGCACCAGCATTTATTAGACCGAACGACATTGCTTTACAACAGAAAGTTCCCCACGGAGTGATGAACGACGTCTTTTCTCTATCTTTGGGTGACATTTTGATTTGGTTATAGCCAGAAAACCCGTCCATGAAGGAGAACACCTTGCATTGGGCAGTGTTATCAACAAGCACATCGATGTGAGGCAGTGGGAAATTGTCTTTCAAGCTTGCTCTATTCAAATCTCTGTAGTCAACACACATCCGGACCTTACCGTCCTTCTTCGGCACTGGCACGATGTTAGCAACCCACTCGGGATACTCAACTGTCATGAGAAAACCCGCATCGATCTGTTTCTGCACTTCACCTTTGATCTTCAGAGCCATGTCCGGCCGAGTCCGTCTCAACTTTTGTCTGACAGGGGGACAATCTGGTTTAGTCGGTATCCGGTGTTCCACAATTTGGGGATCCAAACCTGGCATATCCTCATATGACCATGCAAAAATGTCCGAGTATTCGCGGAGAAGCTGGAAGATCCTTTTCTTGACCCCTTCCTCCAATGCAGCGCCGACTTTGATCTCTCTTTTGTTATCCTCAGTACCCAAGTTGATTAGCTCGATCTCCTCCTGATGAGGCCGAATGGTTTTCTCTTCTTGTTCAAGCAGTCGGGCAATCTCGTCTGGTATATCATCACTATCCTCGTCTTCGGCCTCGAACACCGGGGATTCAACAGTTTGAATAAACATAGGGTTACTGTGTTCAACGGGTTCATTTTGGTTCGATCTGCGCGACATGATTGGATGATTTTTTTATAAAATTATTTTCATGCAGATCTTTGAAATTAATAAGAAAATACAGATGTTTTGGTTTTTTCTGGCATTACCATTATTTCCAAGGGGAAAACATTAAAGAAAGAAAAAGAGTCGTGGAAGAAACGACGTTTTTTATTGATAATGGTGATGTCGGAACAAACATGCCCTTTACAAAAGTGTCACTTCCGTCTCGGGCAGGACGGAAGGATTGTTATTTTGAAAACAAAGCCTAAACAGCAAGACATATTACTTAGAATCATGCACAAACACAGGGAGATTGATAACGTTCCAGTTCTTTGCAATGCCTCCTGGTATCACAAATGTGGGCCTAACCCCTCTTTCAGCAGCACCGTCAAGAATTGCATTGGCGAACCCAGCACTACGGAACGTTCCGGTTGACACGCCTGACGTCGGAGAGAAACCGAGACCCTCTTTGTGTTTGTTGTCCAGCAACTGTATCAATTGGCCCCAACCAGCGGCCTGACCCTCCTGAACGGCTTTCTGCGCATCTTTCAACGAAGCCATGGCAGCACTAGCTCTCTTGGGCTCCGTACCCTCGATAGTCAAACCTTGGAATGCAGTTCCTTCGGCAGATTTAGCTTCGATGCAAGAGAAGGATGATAACTGACTGACCAGATAAGCTTCTTCCCCACGCATTGTCACAAGTTTACCATTCCTTACGAACTTTAGCTTCTGGTGGAGAGTAGAAGTGACTGCCCCGGCCTCGTGTATCCATGGTCTGCCGAGAAGGCAACTGTAAGAGGCATCTATGTCCATAACCTGGAAGGTAATCATGAATGTTTCAGGACCAATAGTCATGGGGAGGTCTACTTCTCCAAGCACAGTTTTACGGGAACCATCGAAAGCCTTGACTAGGAAAGTACTCCTTCTCAAAGGAACTCCTTGACAACTCAACTGATCCAAAGTCGACTTAGGCATCACATTCAACGACGACCCAGTGTCCACCAACACGTTGGACAGCATATCTGTTTTGCAGTTCATGGAAATATGCAGGGCCAAGTTGTGGTTTTCCCTGCCTCTGGAAGTTCATCTTCACCAAACCAAAGGTTACTGCAAGCAGTGATGTTAGCCACTATCCCACCAAATTGATCCTCTGTGACTTTGTGGTCGACATAGGCTTGTTCCAACACCTTCAATAATACATTCCTGTGAGCCTCCGAACTGAGGAGTAGGGCCAAGATGGATATCTTCGAAGGAGTTTGTAATAGCTGATCGACAATCTTATAATCGCTTTTCTTGATTATCCTCAAAATCTCATCCATATTGGATTCTTCAATGGATTGGCCTGGACGGCTGGTACTTTCAACAACAGGAGGGGTTAACAATAAAGTAGTCTTATCAGCAGGAATTGTAACTTGCACATCATCTTTTTTCTGAAACAAAAGGGGTCGGACCTTGCCGCTTCTCAAAGCCGTCACTTCAGCGATACTGCCTACTGTGCTTGAGGACACCAAAGGTACTTCTTTCCCGTTTTCCAACATAGTCGCACTGTACTTGTACGGGATGGCTTTCGCAGAAGTATATGGCACTGGACCAGGCAACCGTATGACCAACGGTTCAACGTCCTTCCTGACGGGCGTGCTCTTGGCCAGAGCATCGTGGAAGATCGGCACTATCATGCAAACATCACTGGTAGTTAGGTAGTTGTCATTCATCAATCTTTGGATATCATTCTGAACCATGCTGCAACCCATAGTGTTCTGAAGACATTTACAGCAAGCAGCGTGGTCGTGGCTGAACAGAGCAGCTTGGCAAAGTTTGATATGCAGTGGCACTAGAGGAGTAGCGACATTACGGACACTGAGATGAGGGATTTCTTCACATACTTCGATCATATTCACAGCGGCATGGTTGGGGAGTGGATTGTCAAGCACATGTGGGACATTGTTTTCAAAAGATAGCTTTCCCTGGTCGATCAACTTCTTCACAATGTATTTCAGAGCGTAGCAACCTTCTACATCATGACCTAGGGCGCCTTGGTGGAAATCACATCTGAGATCGGAGCGGAACCTGGGAGGCAATGGGTTTGGCGGAGGCTTGCCAGGTCTAGTGGTGCAATACCCCTTATGTAACAGAGTCGGGAGTAGATCAGCGTACGCCATTGGTATCGGCGGGAAAGATGGTCTAGATTGAGGGCCTTGTTGTTGTTGTTGCGGTTGTTGAGCTAGTGGTTGTTGTTGCATTTGTTGGGCGATGGCATTAACAGGGACCTGAGGCTGGCCCGGTAGTGGAGGGTACTGATGGTAAAACGGCGGACAGAACGGGTGCTAGGCATACTGTAGGTACTGGTACGGTTGAGGCAGTTGTGTAGCATTGATGGGAGCGGCAGCGGCAGATTGATTGGTTCCGGCGGACACCATTCCAACTTCTGATTCTTTTTCTTATGGTGACCATTGCCGTATTTCTTCGGTGTATTCGAGGATTCACCTTTCTCAAACACGATAATCCCCTCTCGGACAGCTTCCTCCAAGAGGGTTCCCATAGTGACCATCTCAGAGAAGTTGCTTGGGGCAGCAATAATCATTCTCTCAACATAGTCTTTCTTCAGGGTTTTCAAGAATGTTTGAGTCATTTCTTCCTCGTCTAAAGCGGGAGTGATACGGGCAGCTGCCCCTCTCCACCTCTGTGCGTATTCACGAAAGCTTTCGTCCTTTTTCTGAGAAAGAGACCGGAGGAACTCTCTATTCGGTTTGAGCCTGGTGTTGAATCCATAGTGGCTCTTAAAAGCAGCAGCCAGATCATCAAAAGTATGAATATCATCCTTGCTCAAACCGGTATACCACTCCGCAGCATCTTCCATTAGGCTGTCCTGGAAGCAGTGGATCATAAGTGAATCATTGTCTGCATGGTTAGCCATCTTCCGGACGTACTTGATGATGTGGTTCTGGGGGCAAGTCAGCCCGTTGTAGTGATCAAATTCCGGGACCTTGAATTTCTTGGGGATGTCCACCCTCGGAACTAAACAAAGATCGTGGGTTCTAACGAGGTCATTGCTCCCGCGGTTGGCCTTGATCTCGCGACGGAGCTCTCTGGCAAGTTCTTCCATTTTTTCTTCCATAGTTCCCAACACAGGAGTCTTTCCACGGTAATCATTAGCATTGGCGCCCTGAGGCGTAGAGTGCACAATCGGATCTGTGTAGACGGTTGACTGAGACAGCGTAGTATGAAGAGATGTGGGATCTGGTGGGGGTATCTGACCAACATTAGCAGCACCTGAAGTCGCGGCCCCTGAAACACCGGCTGCAGTATTGGGAGAGTAATAAGATGGGAGCCCATAGGGGTATCCCCTTGGCATAGCAAGAGATGCGGTGGGAATCGCTTCGGTAGTTGCCTGGGTGGACATGACCGGTTGTTCTTGAGCGGCTATCAGAGCAGTCATGGCGTCGAGAGCTTTGGCTAACTCTTCTCTCACAGAAGCTAGTTCAGTGCGGAGCTGTGCATTCTCTTCTTCCATAGCTACTTGGTTCCTCCGTCTGTATTGTCTAGTCTGATGTACTCTGGTAGGTTGATCTGTCCTTCGAGCACGAGCCACTTTTCACACTGCGGCAGAGGAACCAGGAGGCAATGAGCACTTGGAAGTTTTTTTTTTTTTTTGTGACCGATGAATGATGCACATGATGCATGATATGCAAATGCGAATGCAAAAATGACTCTTTTTATTACCAAAGGGTTTTTTAGAAAAATTAGAATTCTTTGCAAACATTATTGGACTAACAAATTATTCAAAGCAAGTTGTTTTGATACATTGAGCCAAGGGAGTAGGCTTCTGAAACATATCCTGAACAAACAACATAACTAATAGCAATCCTATCATCCAGAACTAAGGAGTGACTGGGTAGTATTCGGAATCCGAATCCGAAACTGAGCCACAATAACTGGCGAAGAAATCTCGACGACTTCTGACTCTCCTGGAGTCTCTCCTCAATAAATCATCCTTCTCCTCAAGCTCCTTCCTAACTCTGGCTAGTTCCTTCTTCAGCATTCGGTTCTCATGATCCTTCTGCTCGTCTCTGCCATCCAAAGTCATGATCAAGTTCTCAGCCTCACTGTAACGGGCCTTCCATGCTTGCTTCTCCTGACTCTCCATGGCTAAATGCTCCTGATACATCTCCTGAGTCGCGGGAAGCAATGGTAATGGTCTAGACGGAGTAGATGCAGATATATGCCTCATAGCAGGGTAAGGCATGCCAATCTCTTCGGCTCGGTCTATCACCCACTACGTATAGGCCTCATGAGCAATACCGGATCTCACGCCCAAGTGTTTCACATCCTTCCTACGAATCTTAGACCAAGCATCTGTAAAAGCTTTCCTCTGCCCGGTAGGAGCGTTGGAATAATAGAAGAACTCCTGAGATGTAGCAAGGTTGATGGGCTTCGTTCTCATAGGAAAACCAAACTGTCTCATGGCTAACTCGGGATTGTAGTTGATTCCTCCCCGGGTACCGAGAAGAGGTACATTGAGGAAATCCCCACAACCAGTGATAATCTCCTTGACGCGAGCTGCTGGAGTGATCCAAACCACCTCATCGGGAGTAAGAGCCATAATCCGCTGTGAATAAGACCAATTCTCTGTGTTGGCATGGAAAGAACTCGGGAGGTGCGAAATAAACCACCTGTATAGAAGAGGTATGCAGCAAAGAATAAATCCACGACCCTTGAGAGTCCGATCATGGATGGCATGGTATGTGTCAGCTAACAAAGTAGGAACTGGGTTCCTGGAATGGAAGATCTCAATAGCGTTCATGTCCACGAAGTTGTCGAGATTCGAAAAGAGAACGAGCCCATGGATGAGTAGTGCCAGAATGGCCTCAAGAGTGTCCTGACAAGTAGATTCGAGATGCCCGCTCAAGTAGGTACTTCGAAGTGAAACCCTGAATGTGAGATTTAGTAACGAGATTCTTAGACACATCGGAAGTCTTGAGATAAAGATCCTTAGCAATAATCAGAGGAGTAAGAGAAGATCCTGGGCCCGTGAAAGGTGTCTTCTCGGCTATAGGTAAACCCAATAAGCAAGAATAAGCCTCGAGTGTAGGAACCAACTGAAAATCCGGGAAAGTGAAGCAACGGAAAACTGGATCATAGAATTGCACCAGAGTGTGCACCAGCTTCTCTTCTACATTAGTCCTGAGAATACCAAGCAAACCACCGTATCGGAGACGAAACCCAGTCGGATTCTTAACTTTGAGTGCCAACTCCCTTAGGCTAGCCAAATCAACTTCTTTGAACTTGTAAGACTTAGTCCTCTTCATGCCTGGTTATTTTTTCAAAGAATTATAGTTTGTCTATACCCTTTGATAAATGCATGTAAAAATTTATGCATGAATGCATGTATGCATGGTTTTAACAAAGAAAGCACGGTGGGCTAAGGTAACAAGTGGACACGGCGTCCAGTGAAACTAAGGCTTTGATAGTAGTAACCAAGGTTCTACAAAGTTCCCAAACCACAACCTCTCTTGCGAATATCATAGTAGTACAAAGCAGCGCTTGTCCATGATTATCCGTAAGAAGGTTTAGTTTGGGTGTAGTATCGCGTGACGACTAAATTTCGAGACAACGCTCGGTTTAGCCACCACACTACGTCCTAAGAAAGGCCAAGGATGGGTTTGGTAACTACGGTCCATAGCCTTCATCGGTCAATTGGAAGTAAAGTGTCTAAGCATGACAACACACGCCGACAATATCACCTCCAAAATGCCTCAGCTATGTGAGATTGATCGCGTAATCCAATGCACGAGGCGACCCCCGGAATGGATTGTCGATTATATCTCTTCCTAATCTTAGGTTCACTCAGCCCGGGTATAGGGCTTTTGATATTCTCACCCCACACGTACACAAGAAAATTTTACATATAACAATAAAGCAAAGCATAAACATAAAGCATGAAAAACTAGGCGTAGCCCTAACTACTCCCCAGTGAAGTCGCCATTTCTGTTATCGCGATTTTCGGGTGTCAAATCATTGATTAGATTTGAACCTTTCAATCATTGATATCTCTATTTTTTTTGGGGAGAGGTAAAATCGAGAGAAAACCTCAGAAATTCTAAGTTCGGGGCTGATTTCACTACGGGAAGGTGTTAGGCACCCGCAATGACTATAGTATCCTATAGGAACCGTTTTACTATGCTTTATGTATACGCTTTGCTTTTATTGCTATTTGTAAAAAAAAATAGGGGTTGATTTTAAGAATGAGAGAAAGAAGATTTTGAGTTATTTTTATCGGACTTGGAGAGATTTTGAGTCTCTTGCCTACATACCCTTTTAAGGGATCAAAATTCCATGTAGTTCTCTTCCAAAATATTTTGTGAGTTTTGTTCTATTTTAGTTTTGAAAATGGTTTTGAAGAAAGGAAGGAGGCCGTATAGGCATTAGAATTGAAAACAAGTGAGGTTAGTCCAATTTATTTACAAAAAATGGTTAAAGTTGGAAATTAATTGCATTTTGATTTGATTAAGAAAATAAAGGAAAAATCCTTTGGAGTTTTGACTCCAAGGTTTATTTGGAAAATATTTGAAGTGATGGAAGTTGTTTGTTTTTTTTTTTAAAAAGATTAATTTTCTCTAAGTACCGCGCATCCTAAACATACACCTAAACGGTAGACATACAACGTGTGTGCGTGTGTCGGTGCATGTGTCGGTGTACATCATTATAGTTCATAGTCCTTTACATCGGGTTCTATTTTACATTCTATGATCTTGCATGAAATTAAAAGTAAACCAAAAACTAGACTAAAATATTACATGAACCAAATAGAAAATTGCATAAGGGTGACTAAAGGGAGAAAAACAAATGAGAGTGAGGCAATGCTTGCAATGTGCATGAGACATAGAACAAAATGGTTAGTAATGAAATGAGAAGTGATAGTCTGAGTAGCAATGCATAGTAGATGAAATGACCATAACAAGGAGTATTAAACAAATTGCAAAAGAAATGAGTGCCAAAAGTAGTGCAAATAACACAAGACCTAACCCAAAAATTCAAGCTAAGTCCCATGACCTATAATCCTCATCACAACAAGTTTTAGAGACTTATTTCAAGCATAAAAGTGTAAATCAAGTAGCACAAAATCAACACACACTTCTTTATATGCATTTTATCATTTTAAAACACTTTAAATTACTTGTAATGCAAGAAACCAAAGATACAATTCACAAACAGTAGCAGCTATCACAAATCATGAGAAAAATATTACACAAATCATATGTCAAGCATCAGAATCACACCATACAAAAGTTGGAGCGAGTGTCACGCGCGAAACGTCGAGACAAACACCGAAACGGACACGAATCATCCCAAAAGTCAAACACTATTTTTTGTCCAACTTTCACATGGAGGATATTACAAAACATCAAGAAAATAGTAAAAAATGTACAGTAAAAATTTCAGGAATTTTTGATAAGATTTTGGCATGCGACAGGTTCAATCAGCAAGTTTCATGGTGCGAGTAGCAAGAAAAACAAAAAAAACACAAGAAAATGGCCCAAAGCCCAAACCCAACGGACTGGCACCCATCCCACACGGATCCGGATCAATCCTGATGCCTCAGAGGCGTTGGATGGATCCGGATTAACACAAACCTAGATCTAATGGTGGACAAGGCACAAGACATGGGTCGGTTTGAACCCAACCCGGTTCAAACACTCATATATAAGGGATAAGACCCGGTTTGGCTTCATTCTTTCACTCTCCCGTTCTATCTTCTTCTCTGCTCTCTTGTTCTCCCTCGTTCCTATTGATGAACAACCCTAAACACTCAAACCTCGCCCAGAATCGTGCCAAAGCATGCTTAATCTTCTCTCCCTATGATCTTAAACACTGAAATCACACTAATGCTTTCAAACAAACAAGAATCAATGTGAATCCTGCGATTTGTTTTTCACGGTTCTGATTCAGACATTTTTCAACTTTCTGTGTTTGAAACTATGTGAATCCTTACGGATTCACCATGTGATTATGATATGAAGGTAGGGTTTGAGAAATTTACCTGAGTTTTTTTTTTGGAGATTTTGAGCTAGATTCTTCGGAAATCCTTGAATTAGGGTTCGGTTTCGCTGATTCTTGGCTTGAATTCGAATTTAACCGGTAATTTCCCTCTTCTTTCTCTTCACTGGCCCGGATTTGCCTTGAATTTCTTCTTCTTCTTCTTCTTAATTCCAATTCTGTGATCGTATTCAGGATTTGTTGCTTCCAGCAACGAATTCGATGCTTGAATTGCAGAAAGAGGGATTCAATGATGATGATTCAGCTTTGAATCTCTGAGAATCTACCAAAACTCCATGGAATTCGCTTGAATTTTTGGTTCTGGAAACTTAGGGTTTGCGTTTGTTCTTGAGCTTTTCTGAGTTTGTTATGATTTTGATCATAACTGCCAAGAGAGAGAAAATGGAATCTGTTTGTGACTTGGCGCGTGAAATTAATCTGATTCTGACACTGTGTACTATTTATAGCCTGCCATGTGTGATTCTGACCAATGAGGTAGTGACACGTGGACTAGACAGGTTGCGTGGCACCTGTGGACTGAATCTAAAAAAAGGACTAAAATGCAAATTTGAAAAGAATAGGACCTTTTTGCAATTAAAAAAAAGATGGACTGTTTTTAAAAGAATTAAAGAATTTGACTGTTTTTAAAAGAATTGGGACTAATTTGCAAAAAAACATAATACTTGGACTGAATTGCAATTTCTAAAAATGTTTGGACTAAAATGTAAAAATAATAAAATTGGTTAAAAAATGTAATTTGAAATGCAACGTAAAGTGAAACAATTAAAATTGACAAAACGGACTAAAACGAACAAATTACCACAAATGAGGTATTTTAAAATACCTCTCTGCCCAAAATTTATTTGATGTGAAAAGACTAAAACGCCCCTGGGGCAAAAACGACTCAGACTGACTCAGATGCAAAACTAGATGATTTTTGTACAAAATTTGATTAATGGTTTATGCAAACAAACAGAAAAGACTCAGGGACAAATTGTTGGGACTAAAATGGGTTCCATTGCGGGAAATGACCAAAATACCCTTTTGTACGATTTTATGCAAAAATTTAAAAGACTGAAGCAGTAGTGTATGCAGCTGAAGCACAGTAGAAAACACGGTGAATTTGAAAGTATTAGAAAATAGTAGAGGAATTTGAATGAGTATTTTTAGGTCCAAAATGAGGGTATAACAAAACGAAATGTCACACTTTTTATCATAAAATCATAAATGGAATAAAATAACTATTTATCCTTCAAAATTCAACAACATATTATTTTGTACTTCGAAGCGGAATTATTCAACATCTAAAACAGTCTTTGGCACGAGGCCTTGTGTAACGCCCGTTTTGAACTATTTTATTTATTTAATTATTTGATTGAGTTTAGAGTCTTTTTAAATAATTTATTTCATTTATGGTGATGTGTGTTATTTTTGTGTTATGTGTTGGTGTTTTAGTAGCATATTACTCCCTCCATTCCTTTTTAAGTGTCTTTTTAGCGTATATTTTTCGTTCCTATTTAACTGTCATTTTTGTATTTTTAGGGTATGATTTGTCAATTATACCCTTTTTCAATTACTCTTAACTTTTTCAATAAATCTAATTAATGTTATCTATTTGGAAAGCTAAAGTTTGTTTTTTTTAAACAAAGTTTGTTTCTTATTATCTTCAAATTTAAACAAAATTTTGTTACAAACAATGGTTCAAAGAAGAGTTAAAATTCTATAAATAAGATGAATAACAATTCTATAAATTTAAAAATTCTATAAATAAGATGTCGCACAATGCGAATCTAGCATTGGTTGAAGCCATAGTTGAAGTATTAACTTTGATTAAAGGAGTTGGAAGTAAAGTTTTTCTTAGTTTTTGATTAATGTGAAGTTGGAATAATTTTTATATTGACTTATAATAATTTAAAAGATGTGCGGAATATTTAAAAAATTGACAATTGTTTATTTTGGGAGAGAGAGCGCGTAAAAAAATAGGAATTTGTTGGAGAAAAAGATAATAACTAACAACTGTTTGTTACGAGAAAAAGATAACATATTAAATTTATTGGAAAGATAAAGTGTGTGCAAAAAAATATGAATTTATTGTTGAATTAAAAGGAGGATATAATTGGAAGAAAACGTGAAAAAATACACTTTGCTATTTTGATGGAAATTTTCTAAAAAGACACTTAAAAAGGAACGGAGGGAGTATATTAAAATATATGTGTTATTTGGTGTAGAAATATATATGTTATTTGGTGTAGAAATATTGTGTTATTTGTTATAGAAATATGTTTGTTATGTAGAGATATATTTGTTATAGTAATATATTTGTTATTTGGTTTGAAAATATATTTGTTATTTTGTGTGGATATATATATGTTATCTAGTATAGAAATATATTTATTATTTGGTGTATTATTATTATTAAGTGGGGGAGAGATATATTTAATTTAGAAATAAATAAGATAGAGGAGAAGAGATATATAAATAGGAGGAAAAAGGTATTATTTGGTTTAAAAGGGAATTAAGTGAGTTTAATAGAAATTAAATGAGAGTTAAAAGAATATGGGGAGTTACTTTTTAGTAAAAATAAGAGTTTAAGATTTGGTTGTTATGAAATTTTAGGAAGATTAAGGGTTAAGTGGAAATAAAATAAATTGTTTAAGAGTTATATAAATAGAGAACTAGGTAAAGAAAAAAGAAGAAAACGTTTTCACGTGCAATTGAGAAAAGGTGAGTTTTGAGGGAGTTTTGAGAAGGACCAAGAGGAAGCTAGGAAGAAGAGGAAAGGGATCGAATTTGCTGTAGAATTTTCTTGCATTGCTGAATTAAGGTAAGGGTGGGATTCCTTTCAATAATATATATGTTAATTTGATTTTTGATGGATGAATATGTTCTAGGGTTAGGTTTATGATAAATGTGATGATTTATGTCGGTTCATGCATAATTGTATGTTGTTTTGACTCCTTTGCTGCATATATGATCTGTAAACAAGATTTGAAATACATTGGGGTGATTAAGGGATTAAAAATGGGATTTTTGGGTGGAAAATGTCACTTTTCCCGAGAGCTGCACAGTGACAGCATCTCCTATTTCATGTTCTTGCGCCTTTTTCACATGTTTCTGTTTTGAACTGGGTTTTGTTGTAAACATGAAAGTTGTAGATAATTGTGTTAGCTTTTTAATGGCTTTGGTTTGACTTCAAAATCATTCTTAGAACTTAAATTATCGTCAAATTACTACATGTAGGTCATAGTGAAATTTCAGTTTCTGTACCCGAATTTGAAATAAAAACTGGTATTGATCGGCACAGAATTGGCCTTAGTTGACGCGAAAGTTGTAGATAGTTGAATTGTCTTTCCAATGGCATTCGTTTGACACAAAAATACCTTGCGAATAATTTTATATGAATTTATGAAGTTATGTGACGAATTAAGAATATTGTGGAGAGAAGTCCTTGTCAACGTCAAGGTTTGGGAGGGAGTCTTAAAGAGTTTAGGCACAATTATTATTGTTGTCGAAGTCAGTGTTAAGTTGTTTAACTTATTTAAGTTATGAGTGTGAGTCCATTGCATATGCATAAAAGTGGCGATGGAGCTTTTGCTCAAAGTGGCGATGAAGCATATTAATGCTTAAAATAATGGTACCACATGCATGATGTCTAAGTGTAGAGTTGCATTGTCGAGTCGTGTCGTTTGTGATGTTGTTTAAGTGATGATGTGAAGATGATTTTGTGATGTTGTTAAAGTGAATAAATGTGATGAATTGTGATGTGTTTATGTTAAATAATATCTATTTACGATGTGATTGAAGTGATGATTTTATGTGGTTTGTCATTAATTATTGAATTATATGGTATATATTATTGATTGTGTTTCTCACCCCTTATGTTGGAATTGCCGCCTTGTGGGCAAGTGCAGGTAATCAAGCTTAGGTGCGTATATGTGAGGAATCCGTTGTGTGTGGTGTCTTAGGATGCTCTGATACGTAACGGGATGGCACTTTGTCGTTGTTTCTATTCTTTTACGTATTTTCTTTGAACTATTTATTACTTTAAAATGATTGTTGAACCTTTTGAGACGTTGATGTGGCCTTCTGCCAAGATTTACTTAAAAGAATATTTTGAGTTTATAATTCCGCTGTTACATTGAATATTTTTGATGAAGAATAAAATATTATTCATTGTTGTTTAGTGATTTTTATGAAATGTGACATCCTGAATATGGGTTTAACTCTGATAATATATGGAAATATTTATGTTGGGATTTCGGGGTGTTACACCTTGTAACACCCTAGTTGTTATTTATTTATTATTGATTTAATTAGAGTCCTATTATGATTTTAAATAAATATTGTTGATGGTGTGGTGTGGAGTGGTGTGGAGTGGTGTGGTGTATTTTTATTAAATGGTTTATTTTTTTATATTTATTAGATTATTATGAAAAATAGAATTTATTTGGAGTTTGGGGGTTACTTTTTAATTAAAAGAATTAACTGGGAGTTAATTAGAATTAAGAGGGAGTTAAGTAAGAATTAGAGAAGTCAGAGAAACAGTTTCACGTACTGTGAGTTTTTGGGAGAAAAAGCAAGGGAAAAGCCAAGAGAGAAGATTCTGATTTTTGGGAGCTTTGTTCATCGAATTAAGGTTAGGGTGAGACTATCTTTCAATAATAATGGATTATAGTTTTGATTTTGGTTTAACATGGTTTTTAGTGGAAATTGGGAATTGGGGGTTAGGTTTTGGAGTATGAATTTTGAATGGAAAAGGTGTATACAATATTAAAATAGTGTTAGAATGCATTCAGGTTGTAGACAGTGCCTTATTACACTTCTGTAAATCGTTTTGGGGATTGAAATGCAGAAAAATGGGATTTTTGGAAAAAATTGCATTCTGCCCGCACAAGATCTTCATCGCTCGCCGCGGCGAGTAGCATGACTCACCACAGCGAGTGAGCAATGTTCATAGCTCGCCTCGCGAGCAAAACCACTCACCACAGCGAGTAGTGCCTTAGTAATCATGATTTTTGAAGTGTTGTTATAAGACGTAAGTTGGATAGTTTTAAGTACCTAGATATTTTTAGAGAGGACTGGGACAATTTTTAGATTAAAAAGATGAATAGGGAGCTTAAAAATGAAGTTTTAGTGAGAAAAATGTCAAAAAGGCCGAGAGCACCCAGTTTTACTCGCCTCCAGCTCGCCCCTAACTCGCCTGAGGCGAGTAACCCATTCTTTGAGTTCGCCATGGCGAGTAGATGTACTCGCCGAGGCGAGTTGCCCTGTACCCGAAGTGGTTCTATGTGTTTGATTATTGTTGGTTGAATTCCGGTGAGGATATTGGTTATGATTAATGGTATATTTGTATATTTATAATTATGCATGATATTGAATTATTTTCAAGGTTGAAGTATATTTGGTTGAGTAGTTGGGAGTGTAAGTCATATGTGTGTGTGTGTATATATATATATATATATATATATATATATATATATATATATATATATATGCATTGTTGAGTAGTAGTCGAGTTGTATGTTGATATACACAAGTGGAGTCCATTGCATAATCATAAAATTGGTGAGGGCTCATGCCCTGGAACGCCTTGTCGTTCAAATTGGTGAGCGCTCATGCCCTGTGAATGCTAGTTCATTCAATTTGGTGAGGGCTCATGCCCTGTGAATGCTTTAACCATTCAAAATTGGTGAGGGCTTATGCCCTGGAATGCCTTGTCATTCAAATGCGTTAAATGGTACCACATGTATGTGCATTGTCACATTTTGTCGTTGAGTCATTTTGGTGTTGTCATGTCATTGCATAAGTCGTTGTTGTTGGTTGAGTAGTCGGAGTATTGGTGGTTGAAATGGAATATATTGTTATGATGTTGACCATAAATTATATAAGTATATTGGAATATTGATGATATTAGGGTGTTAGATTCAATTGATGAATTATATTTCTATTATTGTTGTTTGTGAATCTCACCCCTTTTGCTTGAAAATGTTGCCCTTCGTATGGGTAACTTGCAGGTGATCTAGAATAGTAGAAGTGGTGGCTCAAGTGTCTTAGGGCTCTGATACGTAACGGGATGGGAAATTGTTGTTGTGTTTTTCATTCCTTATGTATCAAATTTTAATCTTGTTGTTGGAGTTTGTTTGTTGTTGAATTAAATGCTAATGACTATTCATCTAGAGGCCTTTGTGCCGACATTATGGATGATTAAATAATGTTTATGATGTTAAGAAGATTCCGCTGCAATGTTTTGGATAATTTATCATAAATGATTTGATAAATAGTATTTTATTTTATTTAAGAATTTTTGGAAAGCAGTGTGACATGCCCGTTTGTTGTTGAACTCTGATTTACTTGTTTATTTATTAAATATTTAATTGTTGGGATAACGGGGTGTTACCATTGGTATCAGAGCAGGTTGGTCCGTCCGACCAATTAGTAGAGTCGTGTCGAGCCACGTAGTGTTGTGTAATAACCTTACACTATCCTTGCTGTTCTGATTGTCGTTTGCTATGTAGAATTTCAAGATGGCTGGGAGAAACGATGCTGCTATTGCTGCTGCACTTGAAGCTGTTGCTCAAGCTGTAGGACAACAGCCGAATGTTGGTGCTGGTAACGAAGGAGTTAGAATGCTGGAAACCTTTCTAAGGAATCATCCACCAACATTCAAGGGAAGGTATGATCCAGATGGAGCTCAAAAGTGGCTCAAGGAGGTGGAGAGAATCTTCAGGGTCATGCAGTGCAGTGAAGCACAGAAGGTGCGTTTTAGTACGCACATGTTGGCTGAAGAGGCAGATTACTGGTGGGTGAGCCTTCTACCTATCTTAGAGCAGGATGGTGCTGAAGTAACTTGGGCTGTATTTAGGAGAGAGTTTTTGGACATGTATTTTCCGGAGGATGTCCGAGGCAAGAAATGTAACGCCCTCTTTATTTATTTAATTATTTTATTAGAGAACATAGTATATTATTATATATTATATGATTTTTGGTGATTATGCGACGTATATGTGATGTCGTGACGTGATGCTTATTTTATTGTTTAATAAAATAAGATATGTGGTGTTTATATATATTTATATGAAAAATAAAGATTTGTTAGTAAAAATATATAATTTTGAGAGATGGGGTTATATTTATAAATAGGAAGAGTTGTGAGGGTTGAGATAAAATAAGATAAGTTGGGAGGAAGTATTTAAGGAAATTAGGTCAAGGAGTTAGTCAGTATACGCGTATCAGACTTTTGGTGAAAAGGGAGAAAACAGCTTGAGAGAGGAGAAGAGGCTAAGCTGCGATTCTGCAATATTTCCAGGTAAGGGTGAGCCTAAATCATCTGTTTTTGGTTAGCTAAAGGATTGAGAGAATTGGAGAGAGTTTCATAAACTAGGGTTTTGATGAATTTGATGAATTTGGAGTGAGATTGCTGTGTATTGCTCTAGAAACGCGTTACAGAACCTAGAATTATCACTAGAATAACATTGCTGATGAATTAGAGGCTTAGCATGAGAGAATTGAGATGAGTGGGTGAGAATTGGAGCAAACCCGTAGTGAACCTGTCATCGCTCGCCTGTGGCGAGTAATTCACTCGCCGTGGCGTGTAAGCCTTGCATCGCTCGCGAGGCGAGCTGCACAGCTCGCTGTGCCGAGCAACGCCCTTCTGCTCGCGAGGCGAGCCAACTAGCTCGCCGTGGCGAGTAACTTTTGGAAGTTGAGATTTTTGCCAAACTTTAGATGGTTTTGAGTGCCTTATTATTTATAGGATTGACCTGTGAAGTTGTTAGGACCCAATGGGACTTAGAGAACCTTAAAACGAAGATTTTAGGCGAAAATGTCAAAAAGGCTGAGAGCACCCATATTGCTCGCCTGTAGCTCGCCCCCAGCTCGCCTTTGGCGAGTAGCTTCTTGAGAGAGCTCGCCGTAGCGAGCAGATCACTCGCCGTGGCGAGTTAGTGCATTTCTGGACTATTGTTCGTTTTGCGATCTGTTTCGCATTGGAACTTTGAGAGTACACCTTTGGGTAGTGATAGAGATGTTTTATGACTTAAGATGCATTCTGTAATGATGATTAGTGATGGTTCTCTTATGTTAATAATAATGCGATGTATTGCTTATATTTTAATGATTTATAAGCATGATGTTAAGTGATGTTGATGATGTTATGTGCCTTTGTATATGTGTTAAATGAGTTGAACTTCTGCCATGTATTTATTATAATTGCATGTGTCAGCCTTGAGTTGTTAATGATGTTTGAGAAGTTATGTTGACTTGTTAAGATGTTAAAGAGTCGTGTCCATGCATTTGCATATTATGAGACGGTGGAGCTTTTGCTCAAAGCGACGGTGGAGCATTTGCTCAAAGCGACGGTGAAGCATATTAATGCTTATATATGGTACCACATGCATGATGTCAAGATGTTAGAGTTGCATTTAGTCGAGTCAAATTGTTGACATATTATGAGACGATGTTTTGAGACGATGTTGATGTGTATTTGAGATGTTCATGATGATGATGTTAACCTTGTGTTTAATGATGTGATATATGTGATGAGTTTGTGTTGTTAATTATAAATGTTGAATTATATGTTAATATTCCTGCTGTGAATCTCACCCCTTCTGTTGGAATTGCCGCCTTGTGGGCAAGTGCAGGTAACCAAGCTTAGGTGCGCGGATGTGAGGAGTCCTTTTGTGATGTCTAGGTGCTCTGATACGTAACGGGATGGGGCTTTGCATTGAGTCTATTCCTTTATGTATCATGTTGATCTATTTTATGACTTTAAGTTTTGCGATGAATTTTTGAGACTTAAATATTTATGAGACGTTTGATGGCCTAGAGCCAAGACCTTTTTGAAGGATATTTTAATTATGATTCCGCTGCTATATTTGATTATATTTTGCGAAGGATAAACTAATATTTATTTGGTTTAAAGATTTTGTTGTTGAGAAATGTGACACTCTTTTGTGATGTTACTCTGATATATGCTTCTATTTAATGAAATTTTTATGTCGGGAAATTGGGGGTGTTACAATTGGTATCAGAGCAGGTCGGTCCGTCCGGCCAAATAGAGAGTCGAGTGACGTTGTCTTAGAGTTAGAATACTATAGTTGTATTATTCTAACTTATGTTTACCTTGTAGAGAACTAAGATGGCTGGTAGAAATGATGCTGCTCTTGCTGCTGCCTTGGAAGCAATGGCTAATGCTGTGGGTAATTAGAACAATGCTGGTGGAAACGACGGGACAAGGATGCTAGAGACTTTTCTGAGGAATCACCCGCCTACCTTCAAAGGGCGATATGATCCTGATGGGGCTCAGTCATGGCTCAAGGAAGTTGAGAGGATTTTCAGAGTCATGCAATGTGAAGATTCTAAGAAGGTGCGTTTTGGTACGTACATGCTAGCTGAGGAGGCTGATGATTGGTGGGTTAGTCTTCTACCCATTATGGAACAAGACGGAGCTGAGGTTACATGGGCTATATTGAAGAGGGAATTCCTTGATAGATACTTTCCAGAAGATGTTCGTGGAAAGAAAGAGATTGAATTCCTGGAGCTTAAGCAAGGGAACATGTCGGTGACTGAGTATGCGGCGAAATTTGTGGAGTTGGCTAAATTTTATCCACACTATACCCCCGAGACTGCTGAATTTTCAAAGTGCATCAAGTTTGAGAATGGTTTGCGTGCTGATATCAAGCGAGCCATTGGTTACCAAAAGATCTGTAACTTTTCTGAGTTGGTGAGTAGCTGCAGAATATATGAGGAGGATACCAAGGCTCACTACAAGGTAGTGAATGATAGGAAAGCTAAGGGCCAGCAGAGTCGTCCTAAACCTTATGATGCCCCAAGAGATAAGGGAAAGCAAAGAGTTAATGATGAGAGAAGACCTCCGAAGAAGAATGCTCCGACTGAGATTACTTGTTTTACTTGTGGAGAGAAAGGCCACAAGAGTAACGTGTGTACTGCTGATGTGAAGAGATGCTATCGTTGTGGTCAGAAAGGGCATACTACTAATGACTGCAAGTTTGATGATGTTGTGTGCTTCAACTGTAATGAGCAAGGACACATTGGTTCGCAATGCAAGCAACCAAAGAAAACTAAGACTACTGGAAGGGTATTCGCGTTGACCGGCACACAGACTGAGAATGATGATCGTTTGATCAGAGGTACTTGTTATATTAACGATCAATCTTTAGTCGCTATTATTGATACTGGTGCTACGCATTGTTTTATTGCTCTTGATTGTGCTGCTAAGTTAAATCTTATTGTATCTGATATGAATGGGGAGATGGTTGTCGAAACTCCAGCTAAGGGTTCGGTGACTACTTCCCTTGTGTGTTTGAGATGTCCTGTGTCTATGTTTGGTCGTGACTTTGAGATTGATCTAGTTTGTCTACCGTTGGTTGGGATGGATGTGATTTTGGGGATGAATTGGTTAGAATACAACCATGTGCTTATTAATTGTTTTAGCAAGACGGTACGTTTTTCTTCTGCTGAAGAGGAAAGTGGTGCAGAGTTCTTATCCACTAAGCAACTGAAGCAAGTGGAACGTGACGACATATTGATGTTTTCCTTGATGGCTTCCTTATCTATTGAGAATCAGGCGGTGATCGATAAGCTACAAGTGGTATGCGACTTTCCTGAAGTTTTCCCAGATGAAATTCCTGACGTGCCTCCAGAGAGAGAGGTTGAGTTTTCTATTGATCTTGTTCCTGGAACGAAGCCGGTGTCGATGGCACCTTATCGTATGTCGGCTTCCGAATTAGCTGAGTTGAAGAAACAGTTAGAAGACTTGCTCGAAAAGAAATTTGTTAGACCAAGTGTTTCACCTTGGGGAGCGCCAGTTTTGCTAGTAAAGAAGAAAGATGGTAGCATGAGGCTATGTATTGATTATCGGCAGTTGAACAAGGTAACTATCAAGAATAGGTATCCACTTCCGAGGATTGATGATTTGATGGATCAGTTAGTGGGTGCACGTGTTTTCAGTAAGATTGATTTGAGGTCAGGTTATCACCAGATTAAAGTGAAAGATGAAGATATGCAGAAGACAGTTTTTAGAACACGTTATGGCCACTATGAGTACAAGGTTATGCCTTTTGGAGTTACCAATGCCCCTGGAGTGTTTATGGAGTATATGAATCGCATCTTCCATGCATTTTTGGATCGGTTTGTAGTGGTGTTCATTGACGATATTTTGATTTACTCCAAGACTGAAGAAGAACATGCTGATCATTTGAAGATTGTCTTGCAAGTGTTGAAGGAGAAGAAACTTTATGCCAAATTGTCTAAGTGTGAGTTCTGGTTAAAGGAAGTAAGCTTTCTTGGCCATGTTATTTCTGGTGATGGTATTGCAGTGGATCCGTCGAAGGTTGAAGCGGTATCCCAATGGGAGACGCCTAAGTCAGTTACCGAGATTAGAAGCTTCTTGGGTTTAGCTGGTTACTATAGAAGGTTTATTGAAGGGTTTTCCAAGTTAGCTCTTCCGTTAACGCAGTTGACGTGTAAAGGTAAAGCTTTTGTATGGGATGTTCAATGTGAGAACAGTTTCCACGAATTGAAGAAGCGTTTGACGACGGCTCCAGTTTTGATTTTGCCGAAGTTCGATGAACCTTTTGTGGTGTATTGTGATGCGTCCAAGTTGGGTTTAGGAGGTGTACTTATGCAAGAAGGCAAAGTGGTAGCTTATGCTTCAAGACAGTTGAGAATTCATGAGAAGAATTACCCGACGCATGATTTAGAATTGGCGGCTGTAGTCTTTGTATTGAAAATATGGAGACATTACTTGTATGGTTCGAGGTTTGAAGTGTTTAGTGATCACAAGAGCTTGAAGTATTTGTTTGATCAGAAGGAATTGAATATGAGACAACGAAGGTGGCTTGAGCTATTGAAAGATTATGACTTTGGTTTGAATTATCATCCGGGCAAAGCTAATGTGGTTGCAGATGCCTTAAGTAGGAAGACTATGCATATGTCTGCCTTGATGGTGAAAGAATTCGAATTGTTGGAACAGTTTAGAGATTTGAGCTTAGTTTGTGAAAGGACACCTCAGAGTATAAAGTTGGGAATGTTGAGAATTGATAGTGATTTCTTGAAGAGTATTAAAGAGGCGCAGAAAGAGGATGTTAAGTTTGTAGACTTATTGGTTGCTAGTAATCAGACTGAAGATAGTGACTTTAAAGTCGATGATCGAGGAGTGTTAAGATTCCGAGGTAGGATTTGCATTCCTGACAATGATGAAATGAAGAAGATGATTCTTGAAGAGAGTCACAGAAGTAGCTTGAGTATTCATCCGGGAGCCACGAAAATGTATCATGATTTGAAGAAGTTGTTTTGGTGGTCTGGTTTAAAACGAGATGTGGCACAGTTTGTGTATTCCTGTTTAGTTTGTCAGAAGTCGAAGATTGAACATCAGAAACCGGCTAGTATGATGGTATCTTTAGATGTGCCAGAGTGGAAATGGGATGGTATATCCATGGATTTTGTGACGAGCTTGCCAAGTACCCCTAGAGGGAACGATGCGATTTGGGTTATTGTTGATAGGTTGACGAAGTCGGCTCATTTTCTTCCTATTAATATTACTTTTCCTGTAGCTCTGTTGGCAGAGATATATATCCGAGACATAGTAAAGCTGCATGGTGTTCCTTCAAGCATCGTATCAGATAGAGATCCGAGATTTACTTCTAGATTTTGGAAGAGTTTGCAAGAGGCTTTAGGATCTCAGTTGAGGTTGAGTTCGGCTTATCATCCGCAGACAGATGGTCAGTCGGAGAGGACGATTCAGTCGTTGGAAGATTTGTTGAGAGTTTGTGTACTTGAGCAAGGAGGGACTTGGGATAGTCACCTTCCGTTGATAGAGTTCACGTACAACAACAGTTACCATTCGAGTATTGGAATGGCACCTTTCGAGGCTTTGTATGGTCGGAGATGCAGAACTCAGTTATGTTGGTTTGAGTCAGGTGAAAACGTGGTGTTAGGACCGGAGATTGTTCAACAGACTACCGAGAAGGTAAGAATGATCCAAGAGAAGATGAAAGTGTCGTAGAGTCGACAAAAGAGTTATCATGACAAGCGTAGGAAGGACCTTGAGTTCCAAGAGGGAGATCATGTGTTCCTGAGAGTTACTCCTATGACAGGTGTAGGTCGTGCTTTGAAGTCAAAGAAGTTGACTCCGAGATTTATTGGTCCGTATCAGATATCAGAGAGGATTGGAACGGTGGCATATCGTGTTGGATTACCACCACATTTATCAAATTTGCATGATGTTTTTCATGTGTCGCAACTGAGGAAGTACGTTCCGGATCCATCTCATGTGATCCTAAGTGATGATGTGCAAGTTAGAGACAACCTTACGGTTGAGACTTTACCGATAAGGATTGATGATCGGAAGGTGAAGACGTTGAGAGGCAAGGAGATACCTCTCGTTAGAGTCGTTTGGGACGGAGCGACAGGTGAAAGCTTAACTTGGGAGCTAGAGAGTAAGATGCTGGAATCTTATCCAGAGTTGTTTAATCGAGGTAAATTTTCGAGGACGAAAATCCTTTAAGAGGGGGAGAGTTGTAACGCCCTCTTTATTTATTAATTATTTTATTAGAGAACATAGTATATTATTATATATTATATGATTTTTGGTGATTATGCGACGTATTTGTGATGTTGTGACGTGATGCTTATTTTATTGTTTAATAAAATAAGATATGTGGTGTTTATATATATTTATATGAAAAATATAGATTTGTTAGTAAAAATATATAATTTTGAGAGATGGGGTTATATTTATAAATAGGAAGAGTTGTGAGGGTTGAGATAAAATAAGATAAGTTGGGAGGAAGTATTTAAGGAAATTAGGTCAAGGAGTTAGTCAGTATACGCGTATCAGACTTTTGGTGAAAAGGGAGAAAACGGCTTGAGAGAGGAGAAGAGGCTAAGCTGCGATTCTGCAATATTTCCAGGTAAGGGTGAGCCTAACTTCGGTAATATTAACTATAAATCATCTGTTTTTGGTTAGCTAAAGGATTGAGAGAATTGGAGAGATTTTCATAAACTAGGGTTTTGATGAATTTGATGAATTTGATGTGAGATTTCTGTGTATTGCTTTAGAAACGCGTTACAGAACCTAGAATTATCACTAGAATAACATTGCTGATGAATTAGAGGCTTAGCATGAGAGAATTGAGATTAGTGGGTGAGAATTGGAGCAAACCCGTAGTGAACCTGTCATCGCTCGCCTGTGGCGAGTAATTCACTCGCCGTGGCGAGTAAGCCTTGCATCGCTCGCGAGGCGAGCCAACTAGCTCGCTGTGGCGAGTAACTTTTGGAAGTTGAGATTTTTGCCAAACTTTAGATGGTTTTGAGTGCCTTATTATTTATAGGATTGACCTATGAAGTTGTTAGGACCCAATGGGACTTAAGGAACCTTAAAACGAAGATTTTAGGAGATAATGTCAAAAAGGCCGAGAGCACCCAGATTGCTCGCCTGTAGCTCACCCCCAGCCCGCCTTTGGCGAGTAGCTTCTTGAGAGAGCTCGCCTTAGCGAGCAGATCACTCGCCGTGGCGAGTTAGTGCATTTCTGGACTGTTGTTTGTTTTGCGATCTGTTTCGCATTGGAACTTTGAGAGTACACCTTTGGGTAGTGATAGAGATGTTTTATGACTTAAGATGCATTCTGTAATGATGATTAGTGATGGTTCTCTTATGTTAATAATAATGCGATGTATTGCTTATATTTTAATGATTTATAAGCATGATGTTAAGTGATGTTGATGATGTTATGTGCCTTTGTATATGTGTTAAATGAGTTGAACTTCTGCCATGTATTTATTATAATTGCATGTGTCAGCCTTGAGTTGTTAATGATGTTTGAGAAGTTATGTTGACTTGTTAAGATGTTAAAGAGTCGTGTCCATGCATTTGCATATTATGAGACGGTGGAGCTTTTGCTCAAAGCGACGGTGGAGCATTTGCTCAAAGCGACGGTGAAGCATATTAATGCTTATATATGGTACCACATGCATGATGTCAAGATGTTAGAGTTGCATTTAGTCGAGTCAAATTGTTGACATATTATGAGACGATGTTTTGAGACGATGTTGATGTGTATTTGAGATGTTCATGATGATGATGTTAACCTTGTGTTTAATGATGTGATATATGTGATGAGTTTGTGTTGTTAATCATAAATGTTGAATTATATGTTAATATTCCTGCTGTGAATCTCACCCCTTCTGTTGGAATTGCCGCCTTGTGGGCAAGTGCAGGTAACCAAGCTTAGGTGCGCGAATGTGAGGAGTCCTTTTGTGATGTCTAGGTGCTCTGATACGTAACGGGATGGGGCTTTGCATTGAGTCTATTCCTTTATGTATCATGTTGATCTATTTTATGACTTTAAGTTTTGCGATGAATTTTTGAGACTTAAATATTTATGAGACGTTTGATGGCCTAGAGCCAATACCTTTTTGAAGGATATTTTAATTATGATTCCGCTGCTATATTTGATTATATTTTGCGAAGGATAAACTAATATTTATTTGGTTTAAAGATTTTGTTGTTGAGAAATGTGACACTCCTTTGTGATGTTACTCTGATATATGCTTCTATTTAATGAAAATTTATGTCGGGAAATTGGGGGTGTTACAAGAAAGAGATTGAATTTCTAGAGTTGAAGCAAGGAGACATGTCTGTAACCGAGTATGCAGCGGAATTTGTGGAGCTTGCTAAATTCTATCCACACTATACGGCCGAGACTGCTGAGTTCTCTAAGTGCATAAAGTTTGAGAATGGTCTGCGTGCTGATATAAAGCGGGCCATTGGCTATCAGAAGATAAGGAATACTTTTCGAATTGGTAAGCAGCTGTAGGATTTATGAAGAGGATACGAAAGCTCATTATAAGGTAATGAGTGAGCGTAGAGGTAAGGGACAACAGAGTCGTCCGAAACCGTATAGTGCCCCAGCTGACAAGGGTAAACAGAGACTGAATGATGCTCCTACCGAATGATGCTCCTACCGAGATTGTTTGTTTCAAGTGTGGTGAAAAATGCCACAAGCGTAATGTTTGCGGTCGTGACGAGAATAAGTGTTTCCGATGTGGGAAGAAAGGTCACACGGTAGCTGAATGCAAGCGTGGTGACATTGTCTGCTACAACTGTGACGAGGAGGGTCATCTTAGTTCCCAATGTAAGAAGCCTAGGAAGACTCAGGCTAGTGGCAAGGTGTTTGCATTGACCGATACGCAAACTAGTAATAAGGACCGACTTATCAGAGGTACTTGTTTCTTTAATAATATTCCTTTAATTGCTATTATTGATACTGGTGCTACTCATTGTTTCATTGCCATTGATTGTGCACATAAGTTGGGCCTGATTATGTCTGATATGAATGGGGAGATGGTTGTTGAAACTCCAGCTAAGGGTTCAGTAACTACTTCTCTTGTTTGTTTGAGCTGTTCGTTGTCTATGTTTGGTAGAGACTTTGAGGTTGATCTAGTATGTTTGCCGTTGACGGGTATGGATGTGATCTTTGGGATGAACTTGTTAGAATATAACCGTGTGCATATCAATTGTTTTAGCAAGACGGTGCATTTTTCTTCTGTTGAAGAAGATAGTGGAGTAGAATTCTTAACTACTAAGCAGTTGAAACAACTGGAGCGTGATGGGATCTTAATGTTCTCCTTGATAGCATTTTTGTCAGTTGAGAATCAGGCTGTGATTGATAGGTTACAGGTTGTGAATGAATTCCCAGAAGTATTTCCGGATGAGATTCCTGATGTGCCACCAGAAAGAGAGGTTGAATTTTCAATTGACCTTGTTCCAGGAACGAAGCCGGTGTCGATGGCACCTTATCGTATGTCGGCGTCCGAGTTAGTTGAGTTGAAGAAACAGTTGGAGGGTTTACTTGATAAGAAATTTGTAAGACCAAGCATTTCACCATGGGGAACGCCGATGTTGTTGGTTAAGAAGAAAGATGGTAGCATGAGATTGTGTGTTGATTACCGGCAGTTGAATAAAGTGACGATAAAGAACAGATATCTGCTTCCGAGAATTGATGATTTGATGGATCAGCTGGTGGGTGCTCGTGTATTTAGTAAAATCGATTTGAGGTCAGGTTACCATCAAATTAAAGTAAAGGATGAGGATATGCAGAAGACGGCTTGTAGGACGCGATATGGGCATTATGAGTATAAGGTGATGCCTTTCGGTGTTACAAATGCACCATGTGTGTTCATGGAGTATATGAATAGGATTTTCCATGCCTATTTGGATCAGTTTGTAGTTGTGTTCATTGATGACATCTTGATTTATTCTAAGACTGAGGAAGAGCATGCAGAACATCTAAAGATTGTGTTACAAGTGTTGAAAGAAAAGAAGTTGTATGCCAAGCTATCTAAATGTGAATTCTGGTTAAGTGAAGTCAGTTTTCTTGGCCATATTATTTCTGGTAGTGGTATTGCGGTAGACCCATCAAAAGTAGATGTAGTATCACAATGGGAGACTCCGAAGTCGGTTACTGAGATTAGAAGTTTTCTGGGTTTGACTGGTTATTACCGCAGGTTTATAGAAGGATTTTCGAAGTTGGCTCTTCCATTGACGCAGTTGACCTGTAAAGGTAAATCTTTTGTGTGGAATGCTCAGTGTGAGGATAGTTTCAATGAATTGAAGCACAGGTTGACGACTGCTACAATTTTAATTCTACCAAAGCCAGATGAACCTTTTGTTGTATATTGTGATACGTCCAAGTTGGGCTTAGGAGGTGTACTTATGCAGGATGGCAGGGTGGTGGCTTATGCTTCGAGACAATTGAGAATTCATGAACGGAATTATCCTACGCATGATTTGGAGCTGGCTGCTGTAGTTTTTGTATTGAAAATGTGGAGGCATTATTTGTACGGCTCTAGATTTGAGGTGTTTAGCGATCACAAGAGTTTGAAATATTTATTTGACCAAAAGGAATTGAATATAAGGCAAAGAAGGTGGCTTGAGTTGTTGAAAGACTATGATTTTAGCTTGAATTACCACCCCGGTAAGGCTAACGTGGTTGCAGATGCTTTAAGCACGAAGACGTTGCACATGTCCGCTATGATGGTAAAGGAGTTTGAGTTGCTTGAGCAGTTTAGAGATTTGAAATTATTTTGTGAGAGGTCACCCCACAGTGTGCGGTTAGGCATGTTGAAGATCAATAGTGATTTCTTGAACAGTATCAAGGAAGCGCAGAAAATTGATGTCAAGTTTGTGGATTTAATGGTTGCTAGTAATCGAACTGCAGATGGTGACTTCAAGGTTCATGATCAAGGTGTGTTGAGATTCAGAGGAAGAATTTGTATTCCTGATGATGATGGGTTGAAAAAGTTGATTTTGGAAGAAAGTCACAGAAGTAGCTTAAGTATTCATCCAGGAGCTACAAAGATGTATCATGACTTGAAGAAATTGTTTTGGTTGTCCGGGCTGAAACGTGATGTTGCACAGTTTGTTTATGCATGTTTGACTTGTCAGAAGTCTAAGGTTGAACATCAAAAGCCTGCAGGGTTATTGACACCGTTAGATGTGCCAGAGTGGAAGTGGGACAGTATCTCCATGGATTTTGTGACTAGTTTACCGAATACTCCGGGAGGGCATGATGCCATTTGGGTTGTTGTTGATAGGTTGACTAAGTCGGCGCATTTTATCCCGATCAATATTATTTTTCCGGTAGCTCAGTTGGCGGAGATCTACATTCATAATATTGTAAAGTTGCATGGTGTTCCATCGAGTATTGTGTCGGACAGAGATCTGAGGTTCACTTCAAGGTTTTGGAAGAGTCTGCAAGAGGCCTTGGGTTCAAAGTTGAGGTTGAGTTCGGCTTATCATCCACAAGCATATGGTCAGTCGGAAAGAACGATTCAATCATTGGAGGATTTGCTGAGAGTGTGCGTACTCAAGCAAGGTGGAGCTTGGGATAGTCATCTACCGTTGATAGAGTTCATGTACAACAACAGTTACCATTCGAGTATTGGTATGGCACCGTTCGAAGCTTTGTATGGTCGGAGGTGCAGAACTCCATTGTGTTGGTTTGAGTCGGGAGAAAGTGTAGTGTTGGGACCAGAATTAGTTCATCAGACTACGGAGAAGGTCAAGTTGATAAGAGAAAAGATGAAAGCATCGCAGAGTCGACAGAAGAGTTACCATGACAAACGTAGAAAGGCCCTTGAGTTCCAAGAGGGAGATCATGTGTAACGCCCTAGTTGCTATTTTGTTATTTTTAGTTGTTTGGCATATTTTATTTGAATTTATATATGATTATGTGTATATGTGGTGTGTTTATTTGTTTATAATTATTTATGCGATTTTATGTTATTTAAGAAATAGAAGAAAAATTATTATTTTGGAGAATTATGAAAATAGGAGGAATAATTATTAATTATTAGAATTATGGGGTTAATGTGAATTAAAGGAGATTAAGAAAGGAGTTAATAGAAAAAGGGGAGTTATACTTTGGTTGGTAAAGGAAATAGAAAAGTCAGTAAACAATTATACGTATCAGAGAAAACAAAAACATAAGCTTTTTGGGTAGAAGGGAGAAGAACCAAGAACAAGGGGATTAGCCTAGAAGATTGATTGTTGTAGCTTGCTTTTGTTCATCTAATCAGGTAAGGGTGGGTTTATGATTCAATAGCTGATATATATATATATATATATATATTTATATGATTTCATGAAATGGATTGAAAATGATGATTTGTTGGTTTAGGTTTAATAGTTATAAAAATGCCATTGTTGATGAATTATGTTATGATTGATGATGTTTCTATGAGATGCTTTGTTGTTTTGATGAGTAGTGAACCCATAAACTTCATTCTAAATCATTTTGGGTGATTGGGGGATTAAAATTAGGTTTTTGGTTGAAAAAGGGGTTAGAAAATCGTAGGTTTAACTCTGCCCAGATGAGCGCTCGCTCAAGCGAGCTACCCGTCGCTCAAGCGAGCAACACCTTTTTGCCCGTTCGCTCAAGCGTGAGCCAAGCGAACGCTAAGCGAGCGAAATCCCAACTTTCGTCATTTGCGTCGCTTAAGCGAAATTCCCGTCGCTCAAGCGAAATTTGCCCAGAACCAGTAGTTTGTGAGCGTCGCTCAAGCGGACGCCAAGCGAGCCTCAAGCGAGGAACATCCTGACTTTCGTCATTTGACTCGCTCAAGCGAGATGCTGCTCGCTTAAGCGAGATTGGTCCTGTGCGACCATTTTGTGTAATTTTTCAAAGTGCTCCAAACCCAATCCTATGCGTCCTAATTTGTTTATTGGATTTATTAAGAATTGTTTGGACAATAAAACTTATATATGAAGATGAATTTGATGGATTAATGTATGTTTATATGAGAATAAGCATGTTTTGTTAAATTGAAGTTGTTCTTGATGTTGAGTGGTTGTGTCTATTTGGGGAGGATGTTCTAGTCGTTGTTGTTGTTGGTTGCATGCTGATATGCACCATTAGTTGCCGTAGGGTTGTATGCAGATATACACCATTGAGTCATTCATAACTCATTTGCATAGTTGGGGGCTTATGCCCTGGAATGTTTATACATTCAACCGTTGAGGGCTTATGCCCTGGAATTCTAGTCATTCACCTGTTGGGGGCTTATGCCCTGGGATGCTTTAACCATCCAAAATTGTTGGGGGCTTATGCCCTGGAATGCTTAGCGAGATGCTCAAGCGAGATTGGTCCTGTGCGACCATTTTGTGTAATTTTTCAAAGTGCTCCAAACCCAATCCTATGCGTCCTAATTTGTTTATTGGATTTATTAAGAATTGTTTGGACAATAAAACTTATATATGAAGATGAATTTGATGGATTAATGTATGTTTATATGAGAATAAGCATGTTTTGTTAAATTGAAGTTGTTCTTGATGTTGAGTGGTTGTGTCTAGTTGGGGAGGATGTTCTAGTCGTTGTTGTTGTTGGTTGCATGCTGATATGCACCATTAGTTGCCGTAGGGTTGTATGCAGATATACACCATTGAGTCATTCATAACTCATTTGCATAGTTGGGGGCTTATGCCCTGGAATGTTTATACATTCAACCGTTGAGGGCTTATGCCCTGGAATTCTAGTCATTCACCTGTTGGGGGCTTATGCCCTGGGATGCTTTAACCATCCAAAATTGTTGGGGGCTTATGCCCTGGAATGCTTAGCATTCAACGCGCGTAGTATGGTACCACATATGCATGATGCATTAGTTGTTGATGGAGTCTTGCATTAGTTGTTGATGGAGTCTTGTAGAGTTGTTGTTGGTGAGGTGTCGTCACATGTGTGTTGTTGTTGTTATTAATCAAAGGAAAATTCTAATGATAATGTGGAGCTGATTTTATTGTTTATGCTGCTGATGGTTGTTATTGAAGTTGTTGATTATTATCAATTTATTTGATTGATTCATATATGTCATACCCTCATTTTGGACCTAAAAATACTTGTTTAAATCTCCTTTCTATTCCCAATACTTTTTCAATTTACTGTGTATTGCTCTGCAATTTACCGCTGTGCTTCAGCTGCATACGTCACTGTCTCCGTCTTTTAAATTTTGCATAAAATCATACAAAAGGGTATTTTGGTCATTTCCCGCAATGGAACCCATTTTAGTCCCTACAACTTGTCCCTGAGTCTTTTCAACTTGTTTGCATGAATCATTAATCAAATTTTGTACAAAAATCATCTTAGTTTTGCATCTGAGTCAGTTTGAGTCATTTTTGCCCCAGGGGCATTTTAGTCTTTTCACATCAAACAAATTTTGGGCAGAGAGGTATTTTAAAATACCTCATTTTTGGTAGTTTGTTCATTTTAGTCCATTTTGTCAATTTTAACTATTTCACTTTACGTTGTTTTCAAATTTACCTTTTTTACCAATTTTATTTTAACTTTTTGCAGTTTAGTCCAAATTTTTGTTTTATTTGCAGTTTAGTCCAAATGTTATATTTTGTGGCAAATCAGTCCCAATCCTTTTGAAAAACAGTCCAAATACTTTTTATTTTTTGCATTTCAGTCCTTTTTTAAAAAATTGCATTTCAGTCCTTAAACTTTTTAAATTTGCATTTTAGTCCCTGAGTCAAACAGTCCAAGTGCCACGCAAGTGTTCAATTCCACGTGTCACGTTCCTATTGGGTCAGATGCACACATGGCAGGCTATAAATAGCACACAGTGTCAGAATTCTGCAGAATCACGCCACATCAACACAAACAGATTTCACTTTCTCTCTCAAATCAGTTACAGATCAAATCCAACAAATTCACCAAAAAGCTCAAGAACACACAAACCCTAGACTATTCCAGAATCAAAATTCAACAAAATTCAATGGGGTTTGCGTTGATTCTCAGAGATTCAGCATTGAATCTTCATCATTGAATCGTCTTCTCTGCAATTCCAGTGCGAATTCACCATTAATAATGGCAAACTCAAGCACGATCACAGAGGGAGATTGAGAAGAAAAGGGAAAGAATTCAAGGATTCCGAACCAGTTCAGAAGAAAAAGAAGAAGTTTACCGGTCAAGTTCCAAATTCAAGCCAAGGAATCAGTGAAACAGAATCAAGATCCAAGGTTTCCGAAGATTCCGACTCAAATCACGAGCCAAAACTCAAGTAACACCTTAACTTCATCTAAATCTCTTCGTAAGCCATCACGAAAGCCAGAACAACGTGAATCCGGAGCCAATTGAACCGTTCGATCCAAAAACCCAAACCCTAACAAAAAATCGTTTTGAAAATCATAGATTTGCTTCGGAATTCACAACGAGTGTGAATCGAAGCAAATCCTCACATTTTTACAACATTTCAGCAAGAAAAACGCGAGAAAACGAACGGTTCAAACATGCAGAAGCAAAAGCTCAAGGTTCACGTTGATCCAACGGTTGAAATCAACTTCTTCTGACTGATTCATGCTTAGAATAACATCACGAACAGTTTAAGCCATGAACGAATCAATTCTGGGTAGGATTCAAGAAGTTAGGTTTAGGGTTCCATACGAAGAAGAGAGAACGGCAGAGAGAAGAAGAGAAGAAAGAGAAAATGTCACACAAAATGAAGGGGAACGGGTATGAAACCCTTTTATATACGCGTTTGGGTCGGGTTGACCCAAACCCGACCCACTCTCTTCTATCTCCGGCCGTTTGATTCAGATCCTGATGGATCTGGATCAATCCAACGCTCCTGTAGCGTTAGTTTGATCCGGATCCATCAGATTCGTGGGTTTGGGCCATAGATCCGTGGGCCTTAAGCTTCTGTAGGTTTTCTTGATTTTTGTTCGCTATGCACACCTCTGATCTTGATATTTGAAACCCTATGCCTGCTAAATTTCTTGAAAAAATTCCTAAAAAAAAATTGTTACGAGTTCCTTGATACTTGCTTAGTTGTTTGGTGTTAATTTTACATTTTGGGATTGATGAAGTATTTGTGTGCCAATTTTTTGTCCTCTTAGTATGTATATTGGGGTCTTTGTGAAGTTTCTTGCATAATTTTCGTTTTAATTCAATACTATGTGATCTTAACGCTTGGAGCACAATTTTGTGATGCGTTTGCTGTGGATTTGTGATCATCCTTACTGTTTTTGCGAATTATGACTTCAATTTCTTGTTTGGCAAGCAATATGAATTTTTTTTTAGTGTGAAATATGCATGAAATGTGTATGTGTTAAGCTTGAATGCATGGTTTGTAATTTCCCTAAGGTTCTTGAAATAATCCCTTGAAAATATGCTGCTTTGGTGGAAATTATAGGTCATGAGATTTAGCTTAGGTTCTAGGGCTAGGTTTTGTGTCTAATTTCATCACTTTGTTTAGTATTTGTTTTGCTATTTTGTTTAACACTTCTTGTTATAGTCATTTCTTCTAATATGCATGGTTTACTCCCATTATCATTTCACACCTTATTACTAACCATTTAGTTTCATGTCTCACTCATATTACAAGCATTACATCATCTTCATCTTTTTCTTTCTTTTAGTCATTCCATGCAATTTCCATTAATTCATGTAATATTTTAGGTTTAGTTTACTTTCTTGAATTTCATGCAAGACTATAGAATGTAAAATAGGACCCGATGTAAAGGACTATGGACTATAATGATGTACACCGACACATGCACCGACACTCGCACACACGGTGTATGTCTACCGTTTAGGTGTATGTTTAGGATGCGCGATACTTAGAGAAAATAAATCTTTTTAAAAAAAACAAATAACTTCCATCACTTCAAATATTTTCCAAATAAACCTTGGAGTCAAAACTCCAAAGGATTTTTTCCTTTATTTTCTTAATCAAATTAAAATGCAATTAATTTCCAACTTTAACCGTTTTCATTAACAATTGAACCAACCAAATGCTTTCTTTTTCTTTTCAATTCTAATGCCTATACGGCCTCCTTCCCTTCTTCAAAATCTTTTTCAAACTTAAAAAACGAATTAAACCCACAAAAACATTTTGGAAGAGAACTACATGGAATTTTGATCCCTTAAAAGGGTATGTAGGCAAGAGACTCAAAATCTCTCCAAGTCCAATAAAAACAACCCAAAATCTTCTTTCTCTCATTCTTAAAATCAACCCCTCTTTTTTACAAATAGCAATAAAAGCAAAGCGTATACGTAAAGCATAGTAAAACGGTTCCTATAGGATACTATAGTCATTGCGGGTGCCTAACACCTTCCCGTAGTGAAATCAGCCCCGAACTTAGAATTTCTAAGGTTTTTCTCTCGATTTTACCTTTCCCCAAAAAAAATAGAGATATCAATGATTGAAAGGTTCAAATACAATCAATGATTTGACACCCGAAAATCGCGATAACAGAAATGGCGACTTCACTGGGGAATTTTAGGGCTACACCTAGTTTTACATGCTTTATGTTTATGCTTTGCTTTATTGTTACATGTAAAATTTTCTTATGTACGTGTGGGGTGAGAATATCAAAAGCCTTATACCCGGGCTGAGTGAACCTAAGATTAGGAAGAGATATAATCGACAATCCATTCCGGGGGTTGCCTCGTGCATTGGATTACGCGATCAATCTCACATAGCTGAGGCATTTTGGAGGTGATGTTGCCGGCGTGTGTTGTCATGCTTAGGCACTTTACTTCCAATTGACCGATGAAGGCTATGGACCGTAGTTACCAAACCCATCCTTGGCCTTTCTTAGGACGTAGTGCGGTGGCTAAATCGAGCGTTGTCTCGAAATTTAGTCGTCACGCGATACTACACCCAAACTAAACCTTCTTACGGATAATCATGGACAAGCGTTGCTTTGTACTACTATGATATACGCAAGAGAGGTTGTGGTTTGGGAACTTTATAGAACCTTGGTTACTACTATCAAAGCCTTAGTTTCACCAGACACCGTGTCCACTTGTTACCTTAGCCCACCGTGCTTTCCTTGTTAAAACCATGCATACATGCATTCATGCATAAACCTTTTTACATGCATTTATCAAAGGGTATAGACAAACTAAAATTCCTTGCAAATATAACCAGGCATGAAGAGGACTAAGTCTTACAAGTTCAAAGAAGTTGATTTGGCTAGCCTAAGGGAGTTGGCACTCAAGGTTAAGAATCCGACTGGGTTTCGTCTCCGATACGGTGGTTTGCTTGGTATTCTCCGGACTAATGTAGAAGAAAAGCTGGTACACACTCTGGTGCAATTCTATGACCCGGCTTTCCTTTGCTTCACTTTCCCGGATTTTCAGTTGGTTCCTACACTTGAGGCTTATTCTTGCTTATTGGGTTTGCCTATAGCCGAGAGGGCACCCTTCACAGGCCCAGGGTCTTCTCTTACTCCTCTGGTTATTGCTAAGGATCTTTATCTCAAGACTTCTGATGTATCTAAGAATCTCATCACCAAGTCTCATATCCAGGGTTTCACTTCAAAGTACTTACTTGAGCAGGCTAATCTCGAATCTACTTGCCAGGACACTCTTGAGGCCATTCTGGCACTACTCATCTATGGGCTCGTTCTCTTTCCGAATCTCGACAACTTCGTGGACATGAACGCTATTGAGATCTTCCACTCCAAGAATCCGGTTCCTACTTTGTTAGCTGACACATACCACGCCATCCATGATCGGACTCTCAAGGGCCGTGGATTTATTCTTTGCTGCGTGCCTCTCTTATATAGGTGGTTTATTTCTCACCTCCCGAGGTCTTTCCATGCCAACATGGAAAATTGGTCTTATTCGCAGCAGATTATGGCTCTCACTCCCGATGAGGTGGTTTGGATCACTCCAGCAGCTCGAGTCAAGGAGATTATCACTGGTTGTGGGGATTTCCTCAATGTACCTCTTCTCGGTACCCGAGGAAGAATCAACTACAACCCCGAGTTAGCAATGAGACAGTTTGGTTTTCCAATGAGAGCGAAGCCCATTAACCTTGCTACATCTCAGGAGTTCTTTTACTATTCCAATGCCCCCACCGGGCAAAGGAAAGCTTTTACGGATGCTTGGTCTAAGGTTCAAAGGAAGGATGTGAAGCATTTGGGTGTGAGATCCGGTATTGCTCATGAGGCCTATACGCAGTGGGTGATAGACCGAGCCGAAGAGATTGGCATGCCTTACCCTGCTATGAGGCATGTATCTGCATCTACTCCGTCTAGACCATTACCGTTGCTTCCCGCAACCCAGGAGATGTATCAGGAGCATCTGGCTATGGAGAGTGAGGAGAAGCGAGCATGGAAAGCCCGTTATAGTGAGGCTGAGAACTTGATCATGACTTTGGATGGCAGAGACGAGCAGAAGGATCATGAGAACCGGATGCTGAAGAAGGAACTAGCCAGAGTTAGGAAGGAGCTCGAGGAGAAGGATGAGCTATTGAGGAGAGACTCCAGGAGAGTCAGAGGTCGTCGAGATTTCTTTGCCAGTTATTGTGGTTCAGCTTCAGACTCGGATTCCGAATACTACCCAGTCACTCCTTAGTTCTGGATGATAGGATTGACTATTGGTGATGTTGTTTGTTCAGCTTATGTTTCAGAAGCCTATTCCCTTGGCTCAATGTATCAAAACAACTTGCTTTGAATAATTTGTTAGTCTGATAATGTTTGCAAAGAATTCTAATTTGTCTAAAAAACCCTTTGGTAACAAAAAGAGTCATTTTTGCATTTGCATTTGCACATATCATGCATCATATGCATCATTCATCAGTCACAAAAAAAAAAAAAAAAAACTTCCAAGTGCTCATTGCCTCCTGGTTCTTCTGCCGCAGTGTGAAAGGTGGCTCGTGCTCGAAGGACCGATCAACCTACCAGAGTACATCAGACTAGACAATACAGAAGGAGGAATCAAGTAGCTATGGAAGAAGAGAATGCACAGCTCCGTACTGAACTAGCTTCTGTGAGAGAAGAGTTAGCTAAAGCTCTCGACGCCATGACTGCTCTGATAGCCGCTCAAGAACAACCAGTCGCGTCCACCCAGGCGACTACCAAAGCGATTCCCGCCGCATCTCTTGCTATGCCGAGGGGATACCCCTATGGGCTCCCATCTTATTACTCTCCCAATACTGCAGCCGGTGTTTCAGGGGCCGCGACTTCAGGTGCTGCTAATGTCGGTCAAATACCCCCACCAGATCCCATATCTCTCCATACTACCTTGCCTCAGTCGACCGTCTACACAGACCCGATTGTGCACTCTACGCCTCAAGGCGCCAATGCTAATGATTACCGTGGAAAGACTCCTGTATTGGGAACTATGGAAGAAAGAATGGAGGAGCTTGCCAGAGAACTCCGTCGCGAGATCAAGGCCAACCGCGGGAGCAGTGACCTCGTCAGAACCCACGATCTTTGTTTGGTGCCGAGGGTGGATGTCCCCAAGAAGTTCAAGGTCCCGGAATTTGACCGCTACAATGGGTTGACTTGCCCCCAGAACCACATCATCAAGTATGTCCGGAAGATGGCTAACCATGCGGACAATGATTCACTTATGATCCATTGCTTCCAGGACAGTCTAATGGAAGATGCTGCAGAGTGGTATACCGGTTTGAGCAAGGATGATATTCGCACTTTTGATGATCTGGCTACTGCTTTTAAGAGCCACTATGGATTCAACACTAGGCTCAAGCCGAATAGGGAATTCCTCCGGTCTCTTTCTCAGAAGAAGGACGAGAGCTTTCGCGAATATGCACAGAGGTGGAGAGGGGCAGCTGCCCGTATCACTCCCGCTTTGGACGAGGAAGAAATGACTCAAACATTCCTGAAAACCCTGAAGAAAGATTACGTTGAAAGAATGATTATTGCTGCCCCAAGCAACTTCTCTGAGATGGTCACTATGGGAACCCGCTTGGAGGAAGCTGTCCGAGAGGGGATTATCATGTTTGAGAAGGGTGAGTCCTCGAATGCACCGAAGAAGTACGGCAATGGTCACCATAAGAAAAAGGAATCAGAAGTTGGAATGGTGTCTGCCGGAACCAATCAATCCGCCACTGCCGCTCCTGTCAATGCTACACAACTGCCTCAACAGTACCAGTACCTACAGTATGCCCAGCATCCGTTCTATCCGCCGTTCTACCATCAATACCCTCCACTATTGGGCCAGCCTCAGGTCCCTGTTAATGCCATCGCCCAACAAATGCAACAACAACCACTAGCTCAACAACAACCGCAACAACAACAACAAGGCCCTCAATCTAGACCATCTTTCCCGCCGATACCAATGGCGTACGTTGAACTACTCCCAACTCTGTTACATAAGGGGTATTGCACCACTAGACCTGGCAAGCCTCCGCCAAACCCATTGCCTCCCAGGTTCCGCTCCGATCTCAGATGTGATTTCCACCAAGGCGCCCTAGGTCATGATGTAGAAGGTTGCTACGCTCTGAAATACATTGTGAAGAAGTTGATCGACCAGGGAAAACTATCTTTTGAAAACAATGTCCCACATGTGCTTGACAATCCACTCCCCAACCATGCCGCCGTGAATATGATCGAAGTATGCGAAGAAATCCCTCGTCTCAATGTCCGTAATGTTGCTACACCCCTAGTGCCACTGCATATCAAACTTTGCCAAGCTTCTCTGTTCAGCCACGACCACCCCTTATGGGTTGCAGCATAGTTCAAAATGATATCCAAAGATTGATGAATGACAACTACCTGACTACCAGTGATGTTTGTATGATAGTGCCAATCTTCCACGATACTCCGGTCAAGAGCACGCCCGTCAGGAAGGACGTTGAACCGTTAGTGATACGGCTACCAGGGCCGGTGCCATATACTTCTGCGAAAGCCATCCCGTACAAGTACAGTGCGACTATGTTGGAAGACGGGAAGGAAGTACCCTTGGTGTCCTCAAGCACAGTAGGCAGTATCGCTGAAGTGACGGCTTTGAGGAGCGGCAGGGTCCGACCCCTCTTGTTCCAAAAGAAAGATGATGTGCCAGTTGTGATCCCTGCTGATAAGACTACCCCATTGCCGATCCCTCCTGTTGTTGAAAGTACCAGCCGTCCAGGCCATTCCATCGAAGATTCCAATCTGGACGAGATTTTGAAAATAGTCAAGAAAAGCGATTATAAGATCGTTGATCAGCTATTACAAACTCCTTCGAAGATATCCATCTTGTCCCTACTCCTCAGTTCGGAGGCTCACAGGAACGTATTGTTGAAAGTGTTAGAGCAAGCATATGTTGACCACGAAGTCACAGAGGACCAATTTGGTGGAATAGTGGCTAACATTACTGCTTGCAGTAACCTTTGGTTTGGTGAAGATGAACTTCCAGAGGCAGGGAAGCACCACAACTTGGCCCTGCACATTTCCATGAACTGCAAAACAGATATGCTGTCCAATGTGTTGGTAGACACTGGGTCGTCGTTGAATGTGATGCCTAAGTCAACCTTGGATCAGTTAAGTTGTCAAGGAGTTCCTTTGAGAAGGAGTACTTTCCTAGTCAAGGCTTTCGATGGTTCCCGTAAAACTGTGCTTGGAGAAGTAGATCTCCCCATGACTATTGGTCCTGAAACATTCATGATTACTTTCCAAGTTATGGACATAGATGCCTCTTACAGTTGCCTTCTCGGGAGACCGTGGATACACGAAGCCGGGGCAGTCACTTCTACCCTCCATCAGAAGCTGAAGTTCGTAAGGAATGGTAAACTTGTGACAGTGCATGGGGAAGAAGCTTATCTGGTTAGTCAATTATCATCCTTCTCTTGCATCGAAGATAAATCTGCCGAAGGAACTGCATTCCAGGGTTTGACTATCGAGGGTACGGAGCCCAAGAGAGCTAGTGCTGCCATGGCTTCATTGAAAGATGCGCAGAAGGCCGTTCAGGAGGGTCAGGCCGCCGGTTGGGGCCAATTGATACAGCTGCTGGACAACAAACGCAAGGAGGGTCTAGGTTTCTCTCCGACTTCAGGCGTGTCAACTGGAACGTTCCGTAGTGCTGGATTTGCCAATGCAATTCTTGATGGTGCTGCTGAAAGAGAGTCTAGGCCCACATTTGTGGTACCAGGAGGCATTGCAAAGAACTGGAATGTTATCAATCTCCCTGTGTTTGTGCATGATTCTAAGTAATATGTCTTGCTGTTTAGGCTTTATTTTCAAAATAACAATCCTTCCGCCCTGCCCGAGGCGGAAGTGACGCTTTTGTAAAGGGCATGTTTGTTCCGACATCACCATTATCAATAAAAAACGTCGTTTCTTTCACGACTCTCTTTTTTCTTTAATGTTTTTCCCTTGGAAATAATGGTAATACCAGAAAAAACCAAAACATCTGTATTTTATTATTAATTTCAAAGATCTGCATGAAAACTATTTTCTAAAAAATCATCCAATCATGTCACGCAGATCGAACCAAAATGAACCCGTTGAACACAGTGACCCTATGTTTCTCCAAACTGTTGAATCCCCGGTGTTTGAGGCCGAAGATGAGGATAGTGATGATATACCAGACGAGATTGCTCGACTGCTTGAGCAAGAGGAGAAGACCATTCGGCCTCATCAGGAGGAAATCGAGCTAATCAACTTGGGTACTGAGGATAACAAAAGAGAGATCAAAGTCGGTGCTGCATTGGAGGAAGGGGTCAAGAAAAGAATCTTCCATCTTCTCCGGGAGTATTCAGACATTTTTGCATGGTCATACGAGGATATGCCAGGTTTGGATCCCCAGATTGTGGAACACGGGATACCGACAAAACCAGACTGTCCCCTTGTCAGACAAAAGTTGAGGCGGACTCGGCCGGACATGGCTCTGAAGATCAAAGGTGAAGTGCAGAAACAGATCGATGCGGGTTTTCTCATGACAGTTGAATATCCTGAGTGGGTTGCTAACATTGTGCCAGTGCCGAAGAAGGACGGTAAGGTCCGGATGTGTGTTGATTACAGAGATTTGAATAGAGCAAGCTTGAAGGACAATTTCCCACTACCTCACATCGATGTGCTTGTTGACAATACTGCCCAGTGCAAAGTGTTTTCCTTCATGGACGGTTTTTCTGGCTATAACCAAATCAAGATGTCACCCAAAGATAGAGAGAAGACGTCGTTCATCACTCCGTGGGGAACTTTCTGTTGTAAAGCAATGCCATTCGGTCTAATAAATGCTGGTGCTACTTATCAAAGGGGGATGACCACTTTGTTCCATGGCATGATTCACAAGGAGGTTGAAGTGTATGTAGACGACATGATTGTCAAGTCAAGCAATGAAGAGCAACACGTCGAATATTTGGCTAAGATGTTTGAAAGGTTGAGGAAATACAAGCTTCGGCTGAATCCAAACAAATGCACGTTTGGTGTCAGATCTGGGAAGTTGCTAGGCTTCATTGTCAGCCAGAAGGGCATTGAAGTAGATCCCGACAAAGTCCGAGCTATCCGCGAGATGCCGGCTCCGCAAACCGAGAAGCAGGTCAGAGGGTTCCTCGGGCGTTTGAACTACATTTCCAGATTTATATCCCATATGACTGCAACGTGCGGGCCAATTTTCAAGTTACTCAGGAAGAATCAACCTGTGGCATGGAATGATGAATGCCAAGAAGCTTTCGACAACATCAAGAGTTATTTGCTAGAACCTCCTATCCTCGTTCCGCCGGTGGAAGGAAGGCCATTGATCATGTATCTGTCAGTGTTGGATGAATCCATGGGATGTGTGCTCGGTCAGCAAGATGAAACTGGAAAGAAAGAGCATGCAATCTACTATTTGAGCAAGAAATTCACCGATTGTGAGACTCGATATACAATGCTCGAGAAAACCTGTTGTGCACTAGCCTGGGCTGCCAAACGCCTGCGTCATTACTTGATAAATCATACAACTTGGTTGATATCCCGGATGGATCCAATCAAGTACATCTTTGAGAAACCGGCTGTCACTGGAAAAATAGCACGTTGGCAAATGTTACTGTCAGAGTATGATATTGTGTTTAAAGCCCAGAAGGCCATTAGAGGGAGTATCCTGGCTGACCATCTTGCTTGCCAACCGCTTGATGACTATCAACCTTTGAAGTTTGATTTCCCTGACGAAGAGGTCATGTTCTTGAAGTCAAGAGACTGTGAAGAACCACTGATCGGTGAAGGTCCAGACCCGGATAGCAAGTGGGGGTTGGTGTTTGATGGTGCTGTTAATGCTTATGGCCGAGGAATTGGCGCAGTAATTGTGGCTCCGCAGGGGCATCACATCCCTTTCACAGCCCGGATTGTGTTTGAATGCACCAACAACGTGGCCGAATATGAAGCGTGCATCCTGGGAATTGAAGAAGCCATCGATATGAGAATCAAGCATCTCGACATCTATGGAGACTCTGCACTAGTCATCAACCAGATAAAGGGAGAATGGGAGACCCATCATGCCAATTTGATCCCTTACCGTGATTGTGCGAGACGTCTGTTGACGTATTTTACAAAGGTCGAGTTGCACCATATCCCCCGCGAGGAGAACCAAATGGCTGATGCTCTTGCTACCTTATCCTCCATGCTTCAAGTGAACCATTGGAATCATGTACCGATGATCAAAGTACAACGCTTAGACCGGCCCGCTCATGTGTTTACTGTCAGTGATGCAACTGTACAGACGGGTTCAGGCGGAGTCGACAACAAACCCTGGTATTATGATATCAAGCAGTTTTTACAAAGCCGTGAATATCTGCCGGATGCTTCCAACAAAGACAAGAAGACGCTGCGCAGGCTGGCTAGCAAGTTCTTGCTGGATGGTGATGTCCTGTACAAAAGGAATTTCGATATGGTGTTGTTAAGATGTGTTGATGAATGTGAAGCAGAACAGCTAATGCACGATGTGCACGATGGCACTTTGGGACCCACGCATCGGGGCATGCTATGTCTAGAAAGCTGTTGAGAGCTGGTTACTACTGGATGACCATGGAGCGCGATTGCTATCAATATGCCAGGAAGTGCCACAAATGTCAAATATATGCTGATAAGATCCATGTGCCTCCGCACACTCTCAATGTTATGTCTTCTCCGTGGCCTTTCTCTATGTGGGGCATTGATGTGATCAGAAGAATTGAACCAAAAGCTTCAAATGGTCATCATTTTATCCTGGTAGCAATCGATTATTTCACTAAATGGGTCGAAGCTGCATCATATGCCAACGTAACTAAGCAAGTGGTAGTCAAGTTCATCAAAAACAATATCATCTGTCGGTATGGTGTTCCTAGCAAGATTATCACTGACAACGGTACCAACCTGAACAATGACATGGTGCAAGCCTTATGCGAGAAATTCAAGATTGAACACCACAATTCTTCTCCTTATAGACCTCAGATGAACGGTGCAGTCGAGGCTGCCAATAAGAACATCAAGAAGATTGTGCAGAAGATGGTGACAACATACAAAGACTGGCATGAGATGTTGCCCTATGCTTTACACGGCTACCGCACTACAGTCCGTAGTTCAACCGGGGCAACGCCTTTTTCTCTTGTATACGGCATGGAAGCAGTCCTCCCATTGGAAGTGGAGATTCCGTCTCTCCGTGTGATTATGGAAGCAAAGTTGTCTGAGGCTGAGTGGTGCCAGAGTCGGTACGACCAGTTGAATTTGATTGAGGAAAGACGCTTGGATGCTTTAGCTCACGGTCAGATGTATCAAACAAGGATGAAAAATGCTTTTGACAAGAAAGTCCGTCCTCGGGTATTCAAAGAGGGTGAACTCGTGTTGAAGAGAAGAATGAGTCAGCAACCCGACCCAAGGGGCAAATGGACGCCTAACTATGAGGGACCTTATGTTGTCAAGAAGGCTTTCTCTGGCGGTGCTTTGATTCTCACACACATGGATGGTGTAGAACTTCCGAATCCTGTGAATGCCGATATAGTCAAGAAATACTTTGTCTAGATATGAAAAGAACAGCGTGGTAGGTCGAAAACCCGAAAGGGCGGTCTAGGCAAAAATGCGCTTCCCGGTGGATCGAAAACCCGAAAGGGCGGTCCAGGCAAAATAAGGGACAAGAAACAAAAATGTAAAAGCTCGCTGAGATTACATGTAACTCAGGCAAAAATGAGCGTCTCGATGAGCCGAAAACCCGAAAGGGCGGTTCATGCAAAAATGAGATTGAAATAAAAGACAATTGACTATATCTGGCAAGTTACCATTCCCCTTGGGATCTTTGCGACTGATGATTGGCTGTTCTCATCCGAGGTTCCGACGCCTGTGGATTCAAGAGTTTCAGATACCATAGTAGTTACTGTGTTCAATGTACCACCAACCAATAAAATTACCATTTTCCAAGCTTTGTAAATCCGTGGAATCACGCCTTTGGCTGATTACCACCCTTATACATCGATTTGAGCCTATGCTTTTGTTTGGCACTCTTTTTCTATTCTATTTTCAAAGCTTTGTACAAAAGATTTCTTCTATGTTAATAATGATGCATGTCTGGAATAAACATTATGAAAATTGAAAATTTTTGAGTATTTTGAAAGCAAGCCTAAGCAACTAGGTATATTCAAATGAAACATGCATGAACAAATCAACATTGATAATCGGTTCCAATTCAAGTTACTAGCAAGCGTGCCTCCCAGTGACGGTCTGTGGTCAATGGCAAGAATGAAAAAACAGAATGAAAAGCATGAAAAATGAATAGGCTCGCTAAGTCGAAAACCCGAAAGGGCGGCTTAGGCAAAAATGAGCACGCCGATGGATTGACAACCTTCGAAGGCAATTCAGGCAAAAACAGGGGCATTTGGAAAAAGACTATTCCCCGGTGGGTCGAAAACCCGAAAGGGCGATCCAGGCAAAAATGGGATGATGAAAATAAAAATGAAAAGAAGTAATAAAAAAAAAACAAACATGCAAAAGCATTGACCACAGATGCGATGTCCGAAACATTTTACGTGACTGTTCCAACAAGCAGCAATACCATTCAGACCGTCTGCCTCTACATTTTTACAGCTTCCTGCCCTCAGCAACGGTCATGATGCATCTCCCGACGACGGCATCCCCGGAAGAGGAACTTTTGCGAGTATATGTCAGAGCACGAGCCATTACGTGCCCAATATTCCAATGTTTTGTCCGTCGCTGCGAAATTGTGCCTACAAATTGCCAATCATCATGCATTTCAAAGCATTCATACATGCATAATCATGCATCCTATGTGTTTATGCATTTGATAAAATTGTCATGTCATTCATACATATTCGCATTCTCAATTCCTGTGTTAATCTCAATCAAAATCAATCGTGTCAACTTCAAATTTCTTCTGCTAACAACAAATGTCTACTGTCATGTCAATTTCAAAGTTCAACAGTCTTGTTCTAACATTCCTTTCAAATTCAAGCTCCTGCAGTTATGTCAATCAAATTCAGTTCTTTTTCAAATAACAATTTGCTTCCATTAACGGCCAAGTGGCTAGTTCGCGTCCAAGAACAGCTTGTGCCTGCCAATTCACTCTTGTTATCGGTCAAGCAGCAAGTTCGCATCCAAGAACAGCTTGTACCTGTCAATTTGTCCTTGTTTTCGGTCAAGTAGCAAGTTCACATCCTAGAACAGCTTGTACCTATCCTTTTGGTAATCCGCCGAGCGGCTAGTTCAGATCCAAAAACAGCTCGTGCTTTCTATTTTGTTTCCTGTCAGCCAAGTAACCAGTTCGCGTCCAAGAACGGCTTGTGCTTTCTACCTTGTTTTCTTTCATCCAAGTAACTAGTTCGTGTCCAAGAACAGCTTGTGCTTTCTATATTTTCTTTCAACCAAGTAACCAACTCAAATACAAGAGCAGCTTGCGCCCTTTGTTGTCAATATTCCCGGTCAAGTGGCCAGTTTGCATCCAAGAACAGCTTGTACCTGTCAAATTTGCTTTCGAGTCTCCCCAGTGAGTCTTGTTATCTGCTACCTTGTTAATGTCAATCAGTCCCGCAATGGATACGACATACTCCTTTTTGCTATTCTGTTAATGTCAATCAGTCCCGCAATGGATACGACATGCTCCGTTTTTGCTGTCCTGTTAATGTCTACCAGTCCCACAATGGATACGACATATTTTGTTAAAATCAATTCTCAGTCTGTCTTGCATTCATAACACAAATGTTGCATGGCATACATAGCATTTACAAATGTATTTTTACGCCCAAAATCAGTGCTAATGTCGATATTTAAGTATCTTCGTCGCGTCAAGCCAAAGACTCCGTCTCTTGACTCTCCAGACAAAGAAACTTAAATAGGGGCAGCTGTCATACCCTCATTTTGGACCTAAAAATACTTGTTTAAATCTCCTTTCTATTCCCAATACTTTTTCAATTTACTGTGTATTGCTCTGCAATTTACCGCTGTGCTTCAGCTGCATACGTCACTGTCTCCGTCTTTTAATTTTTGCATAAAATCATACAAAAGGGTATTTTGGTCATTTCCCGCAATGGAACCCATTTTAGTCCCTACAACTTGTCCCTGAGTCTTTTCAACTTGTTTGCATGAATCATTAATCAAATTTTGTACAAAAATCATCTTAGTTTTGCATCTGAGTCAGTTTGAGTCGTTTTTGCCCCAGGGGCATTTTAGTCTTTTCACATCAAACAAATTTTGGGCAGAGAGGTATTTTAAAATACCTCATTTTTGGTAGTTTGTTCATTTTAGTCCATTTTGTCAATTTTAACTATTTCACTTTACGTTGTTTTCAAATTTACCTTTTTTACCAATTTTATTTTAACTTTTTGCAGTTTAGTCCAAATTTTTGTTTTATTTGCAGTTTAGTCCAAATGTTATATTTTGTGGCAAATCAGTCCCAATCCTTTTGAAAAACAGTCCAAATACTTTTTATTTTTTGCATTTCAGTCCTTTTTTAAAAAATTGCATTTCAGTCCTTAAACTTTTTAAATTTGCATTTTAGTCCCTGAGTCAAACAGTCCAAGTGCCACGCAAGTGTTCAATTCCACGTGTCACGTTCCTATTGGGTCAGATGCACACATGGCAGGCTATAAATAGCACACAGTGTCAGAATTCTGCAGAATCACGCCACATCAACACAAACAGATTTCACTTTCTCTCTCCATTCAGTTACAGATCAAATCCAACAAATTCACCAAAAAGCTCAAGAACACACAAACCCTAGACTATTCCAGAATCAAAATTCAACAAAATTCAATGGGGTTTGCGTTGATTCTCAGAGATTCAGCATTGAATCTTCATCATTGAATCGTCTTCTCTGCAATTCCAGTGCGAATTCACCATTAATAATGGCAAACTCAAGCACGATCGCAGAGGGAGATTGAGAAGAAAAGGGAAAGAATTCAAGGATTCCGAACCAGTTCAGAAGAAAAAGAAGAAGTTTACCGGTCAAGTTCCAAATTCAAGCCAAGGAATCAGTGAAACAGAATCAAGATCCAAGGTTTCCGAAGATTCCGACTCAAATCACGAGCCAAAACTCAGGTAACACCTTAACTTCATCTAAATCTCTTCGTAAGCCATCACGAAAGCCAGAACAACGTGAATCCGGAGCCAATTGAACCGTTCGATCCAAAAACCCAAACCCTAACAAAAAATCGTTTTGAAAATCATAGATTTGCTTCGGAATTCACAACGAGTGTGAATCGAAGCAAATCCTCACATTTTTACAACATTTCAGCAAGAAAAACGCGAGAAAACGAACGGTTCAAACATGCAGAAGCAAAAGCTCAAGGTTCACGTTGATCCAACGGTTGAAATCAACTTCTTCTGACTGATTCATGCTTAGAATAACATCACGAACAGTTTAAGCCATGAACGAATCAATTCTGGGTAGGATTCAAGAAGTTAGGTTTAGGGTTCCATACGAAGAAGAGAGAACGGCGGAGAGAAGAAGAGAAGAAAGAGAAAATGTCACACAAAATGAAGGGGAACGGGTATGAAACCCTTTTATATACGCGTTTGGGTCGGGTTGACCCAAACCCGACCCACTCTCTTCTATCTCCGGCCGTTTGATTCAGATCCTGATGGATCTGGATCAATCCAACGCTCCTGGAGCGTTAGTTTGATCCGGATCCATCAGATCCGTGGGTTTGGGCCATAGATCCGTGGGCCTTAAGCTTCTGTAGGTTTTCTTGATTTTTGTTCGCTATGCACACCTCTGATCTTGATATTTGAACCCCTATGCCTGCTAAATTTCTTGAAAAAATTCCTAAAAAAAAATTGTTACGAGTTCCTTGATACTTGCTTAGTTGTTTGGTGTTAATTTTACATTTTGGGATTGATGAAGTATTTGTGTGCCAATTTTTTGTCCTCTTAGTATGTATATTGGGGTCTTTGTGAAGTTTCTTGCATAATTTTCGTTTTAATTCAATACTATGTGATCTTAACGCTTGGAGCACAATTTTGTGATGCGTTTGCTGTGGATTTGTGATCATCCCTACTGTTTTTGCGAATTATGACTTCAATTTCTTGTTTGGCAAGCAATATGAATTTTTTTTTTAGTGTGAAATATGCATGAAATGTGTATGTGTTAAGCTTGAATGCATGGTTTGTAATTTCCCTAAGGTTCTTGAAATAATCCCTTGAAAATATGCTGCTTTGGTGGAAATTATAGGTCATGAGATTTAGCTTAGGTTCTAGGGCTAGGTTTTGTGTCTAATTTCATCACTTTGTTTAGTATTTGTTTTGCTATTTTGTTTAACACTTCTTGTTATAGTCATTTCTTCTAATATGCATGGTTTACTCCCATTATCATTTCACACCTTATTACTAACCATTTAGTTTCATGTCTCACTCATATTACAAGCATTACATCATCTTCATCTTTTTCTTTCTTTTAGTCATTCCATGCAATTTCCATTAATTCATGTAATATTTTAGGTTTAGTTTACTTTCTTTAATTTCATGCAAGACTATAGAATGTAAAATAGGACCCGATGTAAAGGACTATGGACTATAATGATGTACACCGACACATGCACCGACACACGCACACACGTTGTATGTCTACCGTTTAGGTGTATGTTTAGGATGCGCGATACTTAGAGAAAATAAATCTTTTTAAAAAAAACAAATAACTTCCATCACTTCAAATATTTTCCAAATAAACCTTGGAGTCAAAACTCCAAAGGATTTTTTCCTTTATTTTCTTAATCAAATCAAAATGCAATTAATTTCCAACTTTAACCGTTTTCATTAACAATTGAACCAACCAAATGCTTTCTTTTTCTTTTCAATTCTAATGCCTATACGGCCTCCTTCCCTTCTTCAAAATCTTTTTCAAACTTAAAAAACGAATTAAACCCACAAAAACATTTTGGAAGAGAACTACATGGAATTTTGATCCCTCAAAAGCGTATGTAGGCAAGAGACTCAAAATCTCTCCAAGTCCAATAAAAACAACCCAAAATCTTCTTTCTCTCATTCTTAAAATCAACCCTTCTTTTTTACAAATAGCAATAAAAGCAAAGCGTATACGTAAAGCATAGTAAAACGGTTCCTATAGGATACTATAGTCATTGCGGGTGCCTAACACCTTCCCGTAGTGAAATCAGCCCCGAACTTAGAATTTCTAAGGTTTTTCTCTCGATTTTACCTTTCCCCAAAAAAAATAGAGATATCAATGATTGAAAGGTTCAAATCCAATCAATGATTTGACACCCAAAAATCGCGATAACAATATATTATATATATTACTTTGTTTTGTGAACTCACCCCTTCTGCTGGAATTGCCGCCTTGTGGGCAAGTGCAGGTAATGAAGGCTTGTAGGTTGATGGCTCTTGTGTCTAGGGCTCTGATGCGTAACGGGATGGGAATAATGCATGTTTAATTCTTCATTCCTTATGTATCACTTGTTGAACCATGTTGTTGAGGATTCTGTTAATGAATAATTCTTATTGATGTTAAGGCCTTTGTGCCAAGAACTTACTTGTAGTAGATTTGATGTTGATGTTTTGAATTAAAGATTTTCCGCTGCAGAATTTTAATATGATGGAATTTGTTGATGTTTTTAAATAGTTTTTTATACTCTATTTAAATAATTTTTAAAAGTAGATGTAATACTCCGCTGTTTGCTGAACTCTGATTATTGTTACATATTATTATGTCGTTTTGGGAAACGGGGTGTTACAATTGGTATCAGAGCATTAGTTGAGTCGTGTCGAGCCTAGTAGAGTTGTGTGACAGTTTTAACTGTCCTTGTTGTTCTAATTGTTGTTGTCGTGTAGAATTATCAAGATGTCTGGAAGGAATGATGCTGCTCTTGCTGCTGCTTTGCAAGCAATGGCCTAAGTGGTAGGACAACAACAAGGTGCTGGTGGTGGTGAAGGTGTGCGGATGCTAGAGACCTTTCTGAGGAATCATCCACCAACCTTCAAAGGAAGGTACAACCCCGATGGAGCGCAGACTTGGCTGAAAGAGGTAGAGATGGTGCGGTTTGGCACACATATGTTGGCTGAAGAGGCTGACGACTGGTGGGTAAGCACTCAACCTATTTTGCAGAATGAAGGTGCTGAAATCACGTGGGCCGTGTTTAGAAGGGAATTTCTGAGGAGGTATTTTCCAGAAGATGTCCGTGGTAGAAAAGAAATAGAATTCCTTGAGCTGAAGCAAGGAGACATGTCTATCACAGAGTATTCTGCCAAGTTTGTGGAACTTGCCAAGTTTTACCCCCATTATGCTGCGGAGACTGCTGAGTTCTCCAAATGTATCAAGTTCGAGAATGGCCTGCGAGCTGATATTAAGCGGGCTATTGGCTATCAGAAGATCAGAGACTTTTCTGAGTTAGTGAGCAGCTGTAGAATTTACGAAGAAGATACAAAAGCTCACTACAAGGTGATGAACGATCGCAAGGGAAAGGGGCAGCAGAGTCGCCCGAAGCCTTATAGTGCCCCAGCTGATAAGGGCAAACAGAGAATGCATGATGAGAGGAGGCCTGCACGTAGGGATGCTCCTGCTGAGGTTGTTTGTTATAAGTGTGGTGTTAAAGGCCATAAGAGCAATGCTTGCAACTGGGATGAGAAGAAGTGTTTCCGTTGTGGTAAGAAGGGCCACACTGTTGCTGAATGCAAGCGTGGGGACATTGTTTGTTTCAACTGTGATGAAGAAGGTCATCTTAGCTCTCAGTGTACTAAGCCTAAGAAGGCGCAGACCAATGGAAGAGTGTTTGCTTTGACTGGTACCCAGACTGATAATGAGGATCGACTTATTAGAGGTACTTGTTTCTTTAATGGTATCCCCTTAATTGCTATTATAGATACTGGTGCTACGCATTGTTTCATTGCTATTGACTGTGCAAAAAGATTTGGTTTGATTATGTCTGATATGAATGGGGAGATGGTTGTTGAAACTCCAGCTAAGGGTTCAGTGACTACTTCCCTTGTTTGCTTAAGTTGTCCGTTGTCTGTTTTTGGTAGAGATTTTGAGGTTGATCTCGTTTGTTTGCCGTTAGTGGGGATGGATGTAATATTGGGAATGAATTGGTTAGAATACAATCATGTCCTGATTAATTGCTTTACCAAGACGGTGCGGTTTTCTTCTGCTGAAGAAGAGAGTGGAGCAGAATTTTTATCCACTAAGGAGATGAAGCGGTTAGAACAAGACGGCGTCTTAATGTTTTCTTTGTTGGCATACTTGTCGGTAGAGAATCAAGCTGTGATTGATGGACTGCCTGTTGTGAATGAATTTCCTGAAGTTTTTCCTGATGAGATTCCAGATGTGCCACCAGAGAGGGAAGTGGAATTTTCAATTGACCTTGTGCCGGGTACGAAGCCTGTGTCGATGGCTCCTTACCGAATGTCAGCTTCGGAGTTAGCTGAGTTAAAGAAGCAGTTGGAAGACTTACTTGACAAGAAGTTTGTGAGACCGAGTGTTTCCCCATGGGGAGCACCGGTGTTGTTGGTAAAGAAGAAGGATGGTAGCATGCGGTTGTGTATTGATTACCGTCAGTTAAACAAAGTGACGATCAAGAACAGGTATCCACTCCCGAGGATTGATGACTTGATGGATCAACTAGTGGGTGCTCGTGTATTTAGTAAGATTGACTTGAGGTCGGGTTACCATCAGATTAAAGTGAAGGATGAGGATATGCAAAAGACGGCCTTTAGGACACGATATGGTCATTATGAATATAAGGTGATGCCTTTCGGTGTTACTAATGCGCCTGGTGTGTTTATGGAATACATGAACAAAATTTTTCATGAGTATCTGGATCGGTTCGTGGTGGTCTTTATTGATGATATTTTGATTTATTCTAAGACTGAAGCAGAGCATGCAGAGCATTTGAAGATTGTATTGCAAGTGCTGAAAGAAAAGAAGTTGTATGCCAAGCTGTCCAAATGTGAGTTCTGGTTGAATGAAGTAAGTTTTCTTGGCCACATCATTTCTGGTAATGGTATTGTTGTAGATCCTTCGAAGGTTGATGCTGTGTCGCAGTGGGAGACACCGAAGTCAGTTACCGAGGTTAGAAGTTTTCTTGGTTTGGCTAGCTATTATCGCAGGTTCATTGAAGGATTTTCAAAGTTGGCACTTCCTTTGACGCAGTTGACTTGTAAAGGAAAAGCGTTTGTGTGGGATACTCAATGTGAGAGTAGTTTCATTGAGTTGAAGCGAAGATTGACGACTGCTCCTATTTTGATTTTACCGAAACCAGAAGAGCCTTTTGTTGTTTATTGTGATGCATCTAAGCTGGGTTTAGGTGGTGTTTTGATGCAAGAAGGCAAGGTGGTAGCGTATGCTTCTAGGCAGTTGAGGATCCATGAGAAGAATTATCCTACGCATGATCTAGAGTTGGCAGCTGTGGTGTTTGTTTTGAAAATTTGGAGGCACTATTTGTATGGTTCCAGATTTGAGGTATTTAGTGATCACAAAAGTTTAAAATATTTGTTTGATCAGAAGGAGTTGAACATGAGGCAGAGAAGGTGGCTTGAATTGCTTAAAGATTATGACTTTGGTTTAAATTACCACCCGGGTAAAGCTAATGTAGTTGCTGATGCGTTGAGCAGAAAGACATTGCATATGTCGGCTATGATGGTAAAAGAGTTCGAGTTGCTTGAACAGTTTAGAGACTTGAGTCTCGTTTGTGAAAGGTCGCCTTAGAGTGTGCGGTTGGGCATGCTGAAGATTAATAGTGATTTCTTGAATAGTATCAAAGAGGCGCAGAAGCTCGATGTTAAGTTTGTGGATTTGATGGCTGCTAGTGATCAAAATGCGGATAGTGATTTCAAGGTCGATAACCAAGGTGTGTTGAGGTTCAGAGAAAGGATCTGTATTCCTGATGATGAGGGTTTGAAGAAGTTGATTTTAGAAGAAAGTCACAAGAGTAGTTTGAGTATTCATCCGGGAGCTACTAAAATGTATCATGACTTGAGGGAATTGTTTTGGTGGTCCGGTTTGAAAAGAGATGTTGCTCAGTTTGTGTATGCATGTTTGACTTGCCAGAAGTCTAAGGTTGAGCATCAGAAGCCTGCAGGGCTGTTGACTCCGTTAGATGTACCTGAGTGGAAGTGGGATAGCATTTCTATGGATTTTGTGACGAGTTTACCGAATACTCCAAGAGGGCATGATGCCATTTGGGTCGTGGTCGACAGGTTGACTAAGTCGGCGCACTTTATTCCGATCAATATTAGTTATCCGGTAGCTCAGTTGGCGGAGATCTATATTCGTGACATCGTGAAGTTGCATGGTGTTCCGTCTAGTATTGTGTCGGATAGAGACCCGAGGTTCACTTCAAGGTTTTGGAAGAGTTTGCAAGATGCATTGGGTTCGAAATTGAGCCTGAGTTCGGCTTATCATCCGCAGACAGATGGTCAGTCGGAGAGGACTATCCAATCCTTATAAGATTTGTTGAGGGTGTGTGTACTCGAGCAAGGTGGAGCTTGGGACAGCCACTTACCGTTGATAGAGTTCACATACAACAATAGTTACCATTCGAGTATTGGTATGGCACCGTTCGAAGCTTTGTATGGTCGAAGGTGTAGAACTCCTCTATGTTGGTTTGAGTCGAGTGAAAGTGTTGTGTTAGGGCCTGAGTTAGTGCAGCAGACTACAGAAAAGGTCAAGTTGATAAGAGAAAAGATGAAAGCATCGCAAGATCGTCAGAAGAGTTATCATGACAAACGTAGAAAAGCCCTTGAGTTTCAGGAGGGTGAGCATGTGTTTTTAAGGGTTACTCCTATGACGGGTGTAGGACGTGCATTGAAGTCTAAGAAGTTGACTCCAAAGTTCATTGGTCCTTATCAAATTTCAGAGAGAATTGGTATCGTGGCGTATCGGATTGGATTGCCACCACATTTATCGAACTTGCATGATGTGTTTCATGTGTCGCAGCTGAGGAAGTATGTAGCAGATCCTTCGTATGTTATTCCTAGAGATGATGTGCAAGTTAGGGATAACCTTACCGTTGAGACTTTACCTTTAAGGATTGATGATCGTAAGGTGAAGCAGCTGAGAGGCAAAGAGATACCTTTGGTAAGGGTTGTTTGGGGTGGTGTGACTGGTGAAAGTTTGACTTGGGAATTGGAGAGCAAGATGCAAGAATCCTACCCTGAGTTGTTTGTTGCCTGAGGTAATATTTCGATGACGAAATTCTCTAAGTTGGGGAGAGTTGTAACGCCCTAGTTGCTATTTTGTTATTTTTAGTTGTTTGGCATATTTTATTTGAATTTATATATGATTATGTGTATATGTGGTGTGTTTATTTGTTTATAATTATTTATGCGATTTTATGTTATTTAAGAAATAGAAGAAAAATTATTATTTTGGAGAATTATGAAAATAGGAGGAATAATTATTAATTATTAGAATTATGGGGTTAATGTGAATTAAAGGAGATTAAGAAAGGAGTTAATAGAAAAAGGGGAGTTATACTTTGGTTGGTAAAGGAAATAGAAAAGTCAGTAAACAATTATACGTATCAGAGAAAACAAAAACATAAGCTTTTTGGGTAGAAGGGAGAAGAACCAAGAACAAGGGGATTAGCCTAGAAGATTGATTGTTGTAGCTTGCTTTTGTTCATCTAATCAGGTAAGGGTGGGTTTATGATTCAATAGTTGATATATATATATTTATATGATTTCATGAAATGGATTGAAAATGATGATTTGTTGGTTTAGGTTTAATAGTTATAAAAATGCCATTGTTGATGAATTATGTTATGATTGATGATGTTTCTATGAGATGCTTTGTTGTTTTGATGAGTAGTGAACCCATAAACTTCATTCTAAATCATTTTGGGTGATTGGGGGATTAAAATTGGGTTTTTGGTTGAAAAAGGGGTTAGAAAATCGTAGGTTTAACTCTGCCCAGATGAGCGCTCGCTCAAGCGAGCTACCCGTCGCTCAAGCGAGCGACACCTTTTTGCCCGTTCGCTCAAGCGTGAGCCAAGCGAACGCTAAGCGAGCGAAATCCCAACTTTCGTCATTTGCGTCGCTTAAGCGAAATTCCCGTTGCTCAAGCGAAATTTGCCCAGAACCAGTAGTTTGTGAGCGTCGCTCAAGCGGACGCCAAGCGAGCCTCAAGCGAGGAACATCCTGACTTTCGTCATTTGACTCGCTCAAGCGAGATGCTGCTCGCTTAAGCGAGATTGGTCCTGTGCGACCATTTTGTGTAATTTTTCAAAGTGCTCCAAACCCAATCCTATGCTTCCTAATTTGTTTATTGGATTTATTAAGAATTGTTTGGACAATAAAACTTATATATGAAGATGAATTTGATGGATTAATGTATGTTTATATGAGAATAAGCATGTTTTGTTAAATTGAAGTTGTTCTTGATGTTGAGTGGTTGTGTCTAGTTGGGGAGGATGTTCTAGTCGTTGTTGTTGTTGGTTGCATGCTGATATGCACCATTAGTTGCCGTAGGGTTGTATGCAGATATACACCATTGAGTCATTCATAACTCATTTGCATAGTTGGGGGCTTATGCCCTGGAATGTTTATACATTCAACCGTTGAGGGCTTATGCCCTGGAATGCTAGTCATTCACCTGTTGGGGGCTTATGCCCTGGGATGCTTTAACCATCCAAAATTGTTGGGGGCTTATGCCCTGGAATGCTTAGCATTCAACGCGCGTGGTATGGTACCACATATGCATGATGCATTAGTTGTTGATGGAGTCTTGCATTAGTTGTTGATGGAGTCTTGTAGAGTTGTTGTTGGTGAGGTGTTGTCACAAGTGTGTTGTTGTTGTTGTTATTAATCAAAGGAAAATTCTAATGATAATGTGGAGCTGATTTTATTGTTTATGCTGCTGATGGTTGTTATTGAAGTTGTTGATTATTATCAATTTATTTGATTGATTCATATATTATATATATTACTTTGTTTTGTGAACTCACCCCTTCTGCTAGAATTGCCGCCTTGTGGGCAAGTGCAGGTAATGAAGGCTTGTAGGTTGATGGCTCTTGTGTCTAGGGCTCTGATGCGTAACGGGATGGGAATAATGCATGTTTAATTCTTCATTCCTTATGTATCACTTGTTGAACCATGTTGTTGAGGATTCTGTTAATGAATAATTCTTATTGATGTTAAGGCCTTTGTGCCAAGAACTTACTTGTAGTAGATTTGATGTTGATGTTTTGAATTAAAGATTTTCCGCTGCAGAATTTTAATATGATGGAATTTGTTGATGTTTTTAAATAGTTTTTTATACTCTATTTAAATAATTTTTAAAAGTAGATGTAATACTCCGTTGTTTGCTGAACTCTGATGATTGTTGCATATTATTATGTCGTTTTGGGAAACGGGGTGTTACATCATGTGTTTTTGAGGGTCACTCCATTGACAGGTGTAGGTCGTGCGTTGAAGTCTAAGAAATTGACTCCGAAGTTTATTGGTCCATACCAGATATCTGAGAGGATTGGAACAGTGGCATATAGAGTGGGTTTGCCACCACATCTTTCGAATTTGCATGACGTGTTTCATGTGTAGCAGCTTCGGAAGTACGTAGCGGATCCTTCGCATGTGATTCCAAGTGATGATGTACGGGTTAGAGACAACCTTACAGTTGAGACATTACCGTTGAGAATCGAAGATCGTGAGGTGAAGAAGTTGAGAGGCAAGGATATACCTCTAGTGAAAGTTGTTTGGGGAGGAGTAACTGGTGAAAGCTTGACATGGGAACTGGAGAGTAAGATGCATGAGTCTTATCCGGAGTGGTTTGCTTGAGGTAATATTTCGAGGACGAAATTCTCTAAGTTGGGGAGAGTTGTAACGCCCTAGTTGTTATTTATTTATTTTTGATTTATTTAGAGTCCTTTTATGATTTTAAATAAATATTGTTGATGGTGTGGTGTGGAGTGGTGTGGTGTATTTTTATTAAATGGTTTATTTTTTTTATATTTATTAGATTAATGTGAAAAATAGAATTTATTTGGAGTTTGGGGGTTACTTTTTAATTAAAAGAATTAAGTGGGAGTTAATTAGAATTAAGGGGGAGTTAAGTAAGAATTAGAGAAGTCAGAGAAACTGTTTCACGTACTGTGAGTTTTTGGGAGAAAAAGCAAGGGAAGAGCCAAGAGAGAAGATTCTGATTTTTGGGAGCTTTGTTCATCGAATTCAGGTAAGGGTGAGACTATCTTTCAATAATAATGGATTATATAGTTTTGATTTTGGTTTAACATGGTTTTTAGTGGAAATTGGGAATTGGGGGTTAGGTTTTGGAGTATGAATTTTGAATGGAAAAGGTGTATAGAATATTAAAATAGAGTTAGAATGCATTCAGGTTGTAGACAGTACCTTATTACACTTGTGTAAATCGTTTTGGCGATTGAAATGGAGAAAAATGGGATTTTTGGGAAAAAACTGCATTCTGCCCGCACAGGATCTTCATCGCTCGCCGCAGCGAGTAGCATGACTTGCCACAGCGAGTGAGCAATGTTCATAGCTCGCCTCGCGAGCAAAACCACTCGCCACAGCGAGTAGTGCCTTAGTAATCATGATTTTTGAAGTGTTGTTATAAGACGTAAGTTGGATAGTTTTAAGTACCTAGATATTTTTAGAGAGGACTGGGACAATTTTTAGATTAAAAAGATGAATAGGGAGTTTAAAAATGAAGTTTTAGTGAGAAAAATGTCAAAAAGGCCGAGAGCACCCAGTTTTACTCGCCTCCAGCTCGCCCCTAACTCGCCTGAGGCGAGTAACCCATTCTTTGAGTTTGCCATGGCGAGTAGATGTACTCGCCGAGGCGAGTTGCCCTGTACCCGAAGTGGTTCTATGTGTTTGATTATTGTTGGTTGAATTCCGGTGAGGATCTTGTTTATGATTAATGGTATATTTGTATATTTATAATTATGCATGATATTGAATTATTTTCAAGGTTGAAGTATATTTGGTTGAGTAGTTGGGAGTGTAAGTCATATGTATATATATATGCATTGTTGAGTAGTAGTCGAGTTGTATGTTGATATACACAAGTAGAGTCCATTGCATAATCATAAAATTGGTGAGGGCTCATGCCCTGGAACGCCTTGTCGTTCAAATTGGTGAGGGCTCATGCCCTGTGAATGCTAGTTCATTCAATTTGGTGAGGGCTCATGCCCTGTGAATGCTTTAACCATTCAAAATTGGTGAGGGCTTATGCCTTGGAATGCCTTGTCATTCAAACGCGTTAAATGGTACCACATGCATGTGCATTGTCACATTTTGTCGTTGAGTCATTTTGGTGTTGTCATGTCATTGCATGAGTCGTTGTTGTTGGTTGAGTAGTCGGAGTATTGCTGGTTGAAATGGAATATATTGTTATGATGTTGACCATAAATTATATAAGTATATTAGAATATTGATGATATTAGGGTGTTAGATTCAATTGATGAATTATATTTCTATTATTGTTGTTTGTGAATCTCACCCCTTCTTCTTGAAAATGTTGCCCTTCGTATGGGTAACTTGCAGGTGATCCAGAATAGTAGAAGTGGTGGCTCAAGTGTCTTAGGGTTCTGATACGTAACGGGATGGGAAATTGTTGTTGTGTTTTTGATTCCTTATGTATCAATTTTTAATCTTGTTGTTGGAGTTTGTTTGCTGTTGAATTAAATGCTAATGACTATTCATGTAGAGACCTTTGTGCCAGCATTATGGATGATTAAATAATGTTTATGATGTTAAGAAGATTCCGCTGCAATGTTTTGGATAATTTATCATAAATGATTTGATAAATAGTATTTTATTTTATTTAAGAATTTTTGGAAAGCAGTGTGACATGCCTGTTTGTTGTTGAACTCTGATTGACTTGTTTATTTATTAAATATTTAATTGTTGGGATAACTGGGTGTTATAGGCCTCATCATAAAAATCTCATAAAATCCAATTCAACAACAATTCATGAACTTCATGAAGTAATACGTAAGGAACAGAAAACAACAACAAAATTCTCATCTCATTACGTATCAGAGCACCTAAGACACATGTGAGAGAGTCCACTCACGACCGCGACTATTCTTGGTTACCTGCAAGTTACCCACGTATAGAGGCAACATTTTCAAGCAGAAGGGGTGAGATTTCACATTCAATAATAATAAGCATATAATTCTTCAACAGAATTTAACAACATAAATAACAAAAAATTTAACAATGTTAAACAACAATTATACAACATAGATGCTTCGCATAATTACTCATTAATCAACTCATTAAATATAATGGCAACTTGACAACACGACAACAACATCGACAACTCAACATCGACAACTTATGCACGACAACTTCATCAACTTGACAACTTAATATCAACGACATATGCAACAACAACTTCATCAACTTGACAACTTATATGCATGTGGTACCAATCAGGGCATCAAGCCCTCAACATAAGAGCATAAATACACTCACAGGGCATCAAGCCCTCAACGTAAAGAGCAAAAGCTCACAGGGCATCAACAACTTACAACTTGAACAACATCGACATCTTATATGACTCCAATACTTTGGACAACATCTTACAACTTTACAACTTAAAGGACATTGACAAACTACTTACAACTTTGAAGACATTGACGACAACTGTGGTAACGACAACGACAGCGACTTCACATCATAATTTCATATTCATCAATCATAAACAACGTCATATAACATCGTATTTAAACATCAACAATTCATCATATAACATCGTATTCAAACATCAACAATTCATCATATAACATCGTATTTAAACATCAACAATTCATCATATAACATCGTATTCAAACATCAACAATTCATCATATAACATCGTATTCAAACATCAATAATTCATCATGCATCTTTGTAAAAACATAATAAATTATACATAACATATTTTCATGTCAAATGAAGGCTACTGGAAAGATATCACAATTATCAACAACTTTCATGTTTATACGAAAGACCAATTTAAAATTGAAACGTGTGAAAAAGACGCAAAACATGAAACAGAGAATGCTGTCACCGTACAATTTCACTAAGACCTCCTTGGTGTATTTTCATCATAACTCAAAAACTAAAAGTCATTTTCATGTCAAACCAAAGCCACTGGAAAGCTAACAAAGTTATCTCAAACTTTCATGTTTACACCCATGGCCAATTCTGTACCGATCAATACCAATTTTTGTTTCAAATTCGAAAAAGTTGTGCAGAAAGTCATAAAAATTCACTGTGACCTACGTGCAGTAATTTGCCATAACTCAAGTTCTATAAATCTTTTTGACGTCAGACTAATGGCATTAGAAATCTAACATCCATACCTACAACTTTCGTGTTTACACCTAAGACCAATTCCGCACCGATCAGTACCAGTTTTCATTTCAAAATTCAGGTCAGAGATAAAAAATTCAGAAAAAACATTCAAACTTCACATTCATTCAAAATCATCACAATCAACAACAACAACTCAACATAATTCATACTCAATTCATAATATGACATTAACAACAACAATCATCAACAACCACAACTCATAATCATGAATCCAACCACAAATCAACAACAACATAACATAAATCATCAATTGAGCATAATTCATCAAGTATCCAAATACATATACCAAGAGCATGCAATTTCATCATCAACAATTCATTTATCAACAAATTAACGTACCCAAACATATCACTACAACTAGAACACGAATTTCATCAATTAAATTGCAATTCAAAACCCTAACTTCTTTTCAAACCCTAACTTCTCTAATCATCAAAATAAAACAACAACAAACATGTTAAACCCTATTTCAGAACCATATACTTACGATTAAAGAAGGTTAGTCCCACCCTTACCTTAGAAATTGACAGCAAGATTCTACAGACTTCTCCTTCTCCGACTCTTCTCTTATCTTTGTTTCTCCTCTTTCTCTAGGTTTCTCCTCTTTCTCCAAAACAGTTTTGCACGTAATATATTTTCTAACTCTAGCTCTCGCTTTTATATAAACCTTAACCTATTTATTTTCTCTTAATTCCAATTCTGCCCCTAAGTCTCATTATTCTAAATAATTATATTTCTCCACTAAATATATTCTCCCACTAAATATATTCTTCCACTAAATATGTTCTAATAAATAATAAAATAAAGCCACTCAATAAAATATCAACATATCACGTAATTAAATAAATCATATAATTCGACTCTATCTCAAGAAAAATAATTAAATAAACAAATATAGGCTACTAATATATATATCAACACATAACAAAAATATCACTTATCAAATAAGTTAATTAAATTATAAAAAGACTCTAAACTCAATCAAATAAATAAATAATAAAATATGGCGTTACAACTCTCCCCAACTTAGAAGAATTTCGTCCTCGAAATTCAGAGCACAGGAGAAAATGAATTTAATTATTGCTTAAATATCTTAAACCATATATAATAAAATAGAAACTTCAAACAATACACAAAAACCACATTAAAGTTAGCCAGTTAAACATGATCACATAATAAAACATAACCATTAATTAGAAAACAAAATGACAATATTCAATCGTCACACGACACAACGACTCATCTACTTGGTCGGACGGACCGACCTGCTCTGAAACCAATTATAACACCCTGTTTTCCCAACATAAAAATTTCACATATAAATCAGAGTATTCAACATAAACGGAATGTCACACTTCTTATCATAAAATCATAAATGGAATAAAATAACTATTTATCCTTCAAAATTCTACAACATATTATTTTGTACTTCGTGTAACGCCCTCTCTAATTATTTAATTATTTTATTAGAGGATATAGTATATAATTATATATTATATGATTTTGATGATTATGTGACGTATTTGTGACGTGTGACGTGTTATTATTTTATTGTTTAATAAAATAATATAAGTGATGTTTATATGAATATTTATTTGGTAAATATAGAGATTTGTTGGAAAAATATATTATTTTGAGAAGTGGGGTTATATTTTTAAATAAGAAGAGTTGTGAGGGTTGAGATAGAATTAGAGAGATTAAGAGGAGTATATAAGAGAAGTAGGTTAAGAGAAAACATTTTTTAGAAAACGCGTACAGACAATTGGGAAAAGAAGAGAAAACGGTTCAAGAGGAAGAGGAAAAGCTAGGCTGCAAATTCTGCAATTTTTCCAGGTAAGGGTGAGCCTAACTTCAGTAAATTAATTGTGAATCATCTGTTCTTGGTTGGCATAGAGTTTGGTGAGGATTGGGATGGGTTTGAGAATTAGGGTTTATGATGAAATTGTGATGGATTGATGATGAATTGAGTTATAAGGCTGCAGAACTTGTTACAGAACCTAGATTATTCCCTAGGACAATATTGCTGATGAATTAGAGGCTTAACATGAGAGATTTGGGATGAATTGGTGAGAATTGGAGTGAACCCGTAGTGGTTCTGAGACCGCTCGCCTGTGGCGAGTGACCACTCGCCGTGGCGAGTACAACCTTATCGCTCGCGAGGCGAGCAGGATAGCTCGCCATGGCGAGCTTGACCCTTAAACTTAGGATTTTTGCCAAACTTTAGATGGTTTTGAGTGCCTTAATATTTATAGAGATGACCTGTGAAGTTGGTTTAGCCAAATTGGATTTAGGGAACTTAAAAATGAGGATTTTAGGCGAAAAATGTCAAAAAGGCCGAGAGCACCCAGGATTTCTCGCCTCCAGTTCGCCCCTAACTCGCCTTTGGCGAGCAACCTTGTGAGTACTCGCCTGTGGCGAGCAGTTCACTCGTCGTGGCGAGTTAGTTGGTTTGTGATTGTTTTGTTCTTTTGCGATCTGTTTCGCATGGGACTTGAGAGGAAACATTTGGGTAGTATTTAGAGATGTTCTATATCTTTAGATGTAAGCTGTAATGAGGATTGCTGATGATTCCTTTATGATGTTGATAAATGATGTATTGTTGATAATAAGTGATGTTCGAATATGACTTATGTGATTATGATGATATTAGGCGTTGCGATGTATATGATTAATGAGATGATGATCTGCCATGTAACTATTATAACTGCATGTGTCAGTCTTGCATTATGAATGATGTTTTGAGAAGTTGAAATTAATTATTACACGACGAGTTCATGCATTTGCATAATTATGAGACGGTGGAGCTTTATGCTCAAAACGACGGTGGAGCATTTGCTCAAAGCGACGGTGAAGCATATTAATGCTATAAATATATGGTACCACATGCATGATGTTGAGACGTTAGGTGTTGCATTTAGTCGAGTCAATTGTGACATATAAGCGATGATGTTTGAGACGTTGATGTATGATGTGATGTTGTTTATGATGATGTTTATGACGATGTTATGATGTGCTACAATGTATATGCTATGAGTTGGATTTATGATTGTTAATCTTGATGTTTGATTTATATATTAATATTATTGTTGTGAATCTCACCCCTTCTGCTGGAATTGCCGCCTCGAGGGCAAGTGCAGGTACCCAGTCTTAGATGCGATGATGCGAGGAGTCTGTGTGAAGTAGGGTTGCTCTGATACGTAACGGGATGGGGTCTTTTGTAGAGTCTATTCCATTATGTATCTTGTTAGAATAAATGTTGACTTTCAGTGATGTTGAAACATTAATATTTTGAGACGTTTTTGCTGGCTTTTAAGCCAAGACTATTATGAGATGAGACTTTTAAATTCCACTGCTCAATTGAATATTTTTGTAATTTGATAAATTATTATCAGAGTTGTTTTTAAGATGAAATGTGACACTCCTTTTGAGAAGTACTCTGATTTTATGTGATTTATTTAATGAAATTTTTAAGACGGGAAAATGGGGTGTTACAATTGGTATCAGAGCAGGTCGGTCCGTCCGGCCAAGTAGAGAGTCGAGTGACGTTGTCTTAGAGTTAGAATAGTATTATCGTATTATCCTGACTTATGTTGTTTTCCAGAGAACTAAGATGGCTGGTAGAAATGATGCTGCCCTTGCTGCTTCTTTGGAAGCAATGGCTAATGTTGTGGGTAATCAGAACAATGCTGGTGGAAACGACGGGACTAGGATGTTGGAGACCTTTCTGAGGAATCACCCGCCTACCTTCAAGGGGCGCTATGATCCAGATGGGGCTCAAACATGGCTCAAGGAAGTAAAGAGGATCTTCAGAGTCATGCAATGTGATGATGTGCAGAAGGTGCGTTTTGGCACGCACATGCTAGCGGAGGAAGCTGATGATTGGTGGGTTAGTCTCCTACCCATTTTGGAGCAAGACGGAACTGTGGTGACGTGGGCTGTGTTCACGAGGGAGTTCGTTAACAGATACTTCCCAGAAGATGTTCGTGGGAAGAAAGAGATAGAGTTTCTGGAGCTTAAGCAAGGAAACATGTCGGTGACTGAGTATGCGGCAAAGTTTGTGGAGCTGGCTAAGTTTTAACCGCATTATACTCCTGAGACGGTTGAATTTTCGAAGTGCATAAAGTTCGAGAATGGCTTGCGTGCTGACATCAAGCGAGCCATTGGTTATCAGAAGATCCGCAACTTCTCTGAGTTAGTGAGTAGCTGCAGAATATATGAAGAGGATACCAAGGCTCACTACAAGGTAGTGAATGAGAGGAAAGCTAAGGGCCAGCAGAGTCGCCCTAAACCTTATGATACCCCTAGAGATAAAGGGAAGCAGAGAGTGAATGATGAGAGGAGGCCCTAGAAGAAGATTGCTCCTGCTGAGATTACTTGTTTCCCTTGTGGCGAGAAAGGCCACAAGAGTAATGCGTGTACTGTTGAGGTGAAGAGATGCTACCGTTGTGGTCAGAAAGGGCATATCACTAATGACTGCAAGTTTGATGATGTTGTGTGTTTCAACTGCAATGAGCAAGGACACATTGGTTCGCAGTGTAAGCAACCCAAGAAGACTAAGACTGCTGGGAGAGTGTTCGCATTGACCGGCACTCAGATTGAGAATGATGATCGCTTGATCAGAGGTACTTGCTATATTAATAATACTCCTTTAGTTGGTATTATTGATACTGGTGCTACGCATTGTTTTGTTGCCTTAGACTGTGTTTCTGCTTTGGGTCTTGATGTGTCTGATATGAATGGAGAGATGGTTGTCGAAACTCCAGCTAAGGGTTCGGTGACTACTTCTCTCGTATGTTTGAATTGTCCTTTATCTATGTTTGGCCGTGACTTTGTGATGGATTTAGTTTGTCTGCCTTTAAGCGGTATGGATGTGATTTTGGGGATGAATTGGCTAGAGTACAACCATGTTCTTATCAACTGTTTTAGAAAGACAGTACATTTTTCTTCTGCCGAAGAAGACTGGGGCGCAGAGTTTCTATCTACTAAGCAGCTGAAGCAACTAGAACGTGATGGGATGTTGATGTTTTCGCTGATGGCTTCGTTATCTTTAGAGAATCAGGCGGTAATTGATAAACTGCAAGTGGTTTGTGATTTTCCTGAAGTTTTCCCAGATGAAATTCCTGACGTGCCTCCGGAGAGAGAAGTTGAGTTCTCTATTGACCTTGTTCCTGGAACGAAGCCGGTGTCGATGGCACCTTATCGTATGTCTGCTTCTGAGTTAGCAGAGTTGAAGAAACAGTTAGAGGATTTGCTGGATAAGAAGTTTGTGAGACCTAGTGTTTCACCATGGGGAGCTCCAGTGTTACTTGTGAAGAAGAAAGACGGCAGTATGAGACTGTGCATTGATTACAGACAGCTGAACAAAGTGACGATCAAGAATAGGTATCCACTTCCGAGGATTGACGATCTGATGGATCAATTAGTGGGTGCACGTGTTTTCAGCAAGATAGATTTGAGGTCAGGTTACCACCAGATCAAAGTGAAGGATGAAGATATGCAGAAGACGGCTTTCAGGACCCGTTATGGTCACTACGAGTACAAGGTTATGCCTTTTGGAGTTACCAATGCACCTGGAGTGTTTATGGAGTATATGAATCGCATCTTCCATGCATTTTTGGATCGGTTCGTGGTGGTGTTTATTGATGATATACTGATTTACTCCAAGACTGAAGAGGAGCATGTTGAACATTTGAGGACTGTTTTGCAAGTGTTGAAGGAAAAGAAGCTGTATGCTAAACTGTCTAAGTGTGAGTTCTGGCTAAAGGAAGTAAGTTTTCTTGGCCATGTCATTTCTGGTGATGGTATCGCGGTTGACCCGTCAAAAGTTGAAGCGGTATCGCAATGGGAGACTCCTAAGTCGGTTACGGAAATTAGAAGCTTTCTAGGACTAGCTGGTTACTATAGAAGGTTTATAGAAGGATTCTCCAAGTTGGCTCTTCCGTTAACGCAGTTGACGTGTAAGGGTAAGTCTTTTGTATGGGATGTGCATTGTGAGAATAGTTTTAATGAGCTGAAGCAGCGTCTGACAACGGCTCCAATGCTGATTTTGCCGAAGCCCGATGAACCTTTTGTGGTATATTGTGATGCGTCCAAGCTGGGTTTAGGTGGTGTTCTTATGCAAGATGGTAAGGTAGTGGCTTATGCTTCCAGACAGTTGAGAATTCACGAGAAGAATTACCCGACGCATGACTTAGAGTTGGCAGCTGTGGTCTTTGTATTGAAAATATGGAGACATTATTTGTATGGCTCGAGGTTTGAGGTGTTTAGTGATCACAAGAGCTTGAAATATTTATTTGATCAGAAGGAGTTGAATATGAGGCAGAGAAGGTGGCTTGAGTTACTTAAAGATTATGATTTTGGCTTGAATTACCATCCTGGTAAAGCAAATGTAGTTGCAGATGCCCTGAGTAGGAAAACTGTGCATATGTCCGCGTTGATGGTGAAAGAATTTGAATTGATGGAACAGTTTAGAGACTTGAGCTTGGTGTGTGAAAGGACACCTCAGAGCATTAAACTGGGAATGTTGAGAGTCGATAATGATTTCCTGAAACATATCAAAGAAGCCCAAAAAGAAGATGTCAATTTTGTAGACTTGTTGATTGCTAATAATGAGACTGTGGATGGTGACTTTAAGGTCGATGATCAAGGAGTGTTGAGATTCCGAGGTAGGATTTGCATTCCTGACAATGAAGAGATTAAGAAGATGATTCTTGAAGAGAGTCACAGAAGTAGCTTGAGTATTCACCCGGGAGCTACGAAGATGTATCATGACTTAAAGAGGCTGTTTTGGTGGTCTGGTTTGAAACGCGATGTGGCACAATTCGTGTATTCTTGCTTGGTTTGTCAAAAGTCGAAGATTGAACATCAGAAACCGACTGGTATGATGGTACCTTTAGATGTGCCAGAGTGGAAATGGGATAGTATATCCATGGATTTTGTGACGAGTTTGCCCAATACTCCTAGAGGGAACGATGCTATTTGGGTTATTGTTGATAGATTGACGAAGTCTGCTCACTTTCTACCGATTAACATTACCTTTCCTGTAGCTCAGTTGGCAGAGATTTATGTTAAAGAGATAGTAAAGTTGCATGGTGTTCCTTCGAGCATCGTATCAGATAGAGATCCAAGATTTACTTCTCGATTTTGGAAGAGTTTGCAAGAGGCGTTAGGATCTCAGTTGAGGTTGAGTTCGGCTTATCATCCGCAAACAGATGGTCAGTCGGAGAGGACGATTCAGTCGTTGGAGGACTTGTTGAGGGTTTGTGTACTTGAGCAGGGAGGGACTTGGGATAGTCATCTTCCATTGATAGAGTTCACGTACAACAATAGTTACCATTCAAGTATTGGAATGGCACCTTTTGAGGCCTTGTATGGTCGGAGATGCAGAACTCCGTTGTGCTGGTTTGAGTCGGGTGAAAGAGTGGTCTTAGGACCGGAGATCGTTCAACAGACTACTGAGAAGGTGAGAATGATCCAAGAAAAGATGAAAGCGTCGCAGAGTCGACAAAAGAGTTATCATGATAAGCGTAGAAAGGACCTTGAGTCCCAAGAGGGGGATCATGTGTTCCTGAGAGTGACTCCTATGATGGGTGTTGGACGTGCTTTGAAATCGAAGAAGTTGACTCCGAGGTTTATTGGTCCGTATCAGATTTCAGAGAGGATTGGGCCGGTGGCGTATCGTGTTGGATTACCACCGCACTTATCGAATTTACATGATGTTTTTCATGTATCTCAGCTGAGGAAGTATGTTTCGGATCCGTCTCATGTGATCCAAAGTGACGATGTGCAAGTTAGGGACAACCTTACGGTTGAGACCTTACCCGTGAGGATTGATGATCGAAAGACGAAGACGCTGAGGGGCAAGGAGATACCTCTCGTTAGAGTTGTTTGGGACGGAGCGACGGGTGAAAGCTTGACTTGGGAGCTAGAAAGTAAGATGCTGGAATCCTATCCAGAGTTGTTTGAGCGAGGTAAATTTTCGAGGACGAAAATCCTTTAAGAGGGGGAGAGTTGTAACGCCCTCTCTAATTATTTAATTATTTTATTAGAGGATATAGTATATAATTATATATTATATGATTTTGATTATTATGTGACGTATTTGTGACGTGTGACGTGTTATTATTTTATTGTTTAATAAAATAATATAAGTGATGTTTATATGAATATTTATTTGGTAAATATAGAGATTTGTTGGAAAAATATATTATTTTGAGAAGTGGGGTTATATTTTTAAATAAGAAGAGTTGTGAGGGTTGAGATAGAATTAGAGAGATTAAGAGGAGTATATAAGAGAAGTAGGTTAAGAGAAAACATTTTTTAGAAAACGCGTACAGACAATTGGGAAAAGAAGAGAAAACTGTTCAAGAGGAAGAGGAAAAGCTAGGCTGCAAATTCTGCAATTTTTCCAGGTAAGGGTGAGCCTAACTTCAGTAAATTAATTGTGAATCATCTGTTCTTGGTTGGCATAGAGTTTGGTGAGGATTGGGATGGGTTTGAGAATTAGGGTTTATGATGAAATTGTGATGGATTGATGATGAATTGAGTTATAAGGCTGCAGAACGTGTTACAGAACCTAGATTATTCCCTAGGACAATATTGCTGATGAATTAGAGGCTTAACATGAGAGATTTGGGATGAATTGGTGAGAATTGGAGTGAACCCGTAGTGGTTCTGAGACCGCTCGCCTGTGGCGAGTGACCACTCGCCGTGGCGAGTACAACCTTATCGCTCGCGAGGCGAGCAGCATAGCTCGCCGTGGCGAGCTTGACCCTTAAACTTAGGATTTTTGCCAAACTTTAGATGGTTTTGAGTGCCTTAATATTTATAGAGATGACCTGTGAAGTTGGTTTAGCCAAATTGGATTTAGGGAACTTAAAAATGAGGATTTTAGGCGAAAAATGTCAAAAAGGCCGAGAGCACCCAGGATTTCTCGCCTCCAGTTCGCCCCCAACTCGCCTTTGGCGAGCAACCTTGTGTGTACTCGCCTGTGGCGAGCAGTTGACTCGCCGTGGCGAGTTAGTTGGTTTGTGATTGTTTTGTTCTTTTGCGATCTGTTTCGCATGGGACTTGAGAGGAAATATTTGGGTAGTATTTAGAGATGTTCTATATCCTTAGATGTAAGCTGTAATGAGGATTGCTGATGATTCCTTTATGATGTTGATAAATAATGTATTGTTGATAATAAGTGATGTTCGAATATGACTTATGTGATTATGATGATATTAGGCGTTGCGATGTATATGATTAATGAGATGATGATCTGCCATGTAACTGTTATAACTGCATGTGTCAGTCTTGCATTATGAATGATGTTTTGAGAAGTTGAAATTAATTATTACACGACGAGTTCATGCATTTGCATAATTATGAGACGGTGGAGCTTTATGCTCAAAACGACGGTGGAGCATTTGCTCAAAGCGACGGTGAAGCATATTAATGCTATAAATATATGGTACCACATGCATGATGTTGAGACGTTAGGTGTTGCATTTAGTCGAGTCAATTGTGACATATATGCGATGATGTTTGAGACGTTGATGTATGATGTGATGTTGTTTATGACGATGTTATGATGTGCTACAATGTATATGCTATGAGTTGGATTTATGATTGTTAATCTTTACGTTTGATTTATATATTAATATTATTGTTGTGAATCTCACCCCTTCTGCTGGAATTGCCGCCTCGTGGGCAAGTGCAGGTACCCAGTCTTAGATGCGATGATGCGAGGAGTCTGTGTGAAGTAGGGTTGCTCTGATACGTAACGGGATGGGGTCTTTTGTAGAGTCTATTCCATTATGTATCTTGTTAGAATAAATGTTGACTTTCAGTGATGTTGAAACATTAATATTTTGAGACGTTTTTGCTGGCTTTTAAGCCAAGACTATTATGAGATGAGACTTTTAAATTCCGCTGCTCAATTGAATATTTTTGTAATTTGATAAATTATTATCAGAGTTGTTTTTAAGATGAAATGTGACACTCCTTTTGAGAAGTACTCTGATTTTATGTGATTTATTTAATGAAATTTTTAAGACGGGAAAATGGGGTGTTACACTTCGCAGCGGAATTATTCAACATCTAAAACAGTCTTTGGCACGAGCCCTCATCATAAAAATCTCATAAAATCCAATTCAACAACAATTCATGAACTTCATGAAGTAATACGTAAGGAACAGAAAACAACAACAAAATTTCCATCCCGTTACGTATCAGAGCACCTAAGACACATGTGAGAGAGTCCACTCACGACCGCGACTATTCTTGGTTACCTGCAAGTTACCCACGTATAGAGGCAACATTTTCAAGCAGAAGGGGTGAGATTTCACATTTAATAATAATAAGCATATAATTCTTCAACAAAATTTAACAACATAAATAACAACAAATTTAACAATGTTAAACAACAATTATACAACATAGATGCTTCGCATAATTACTCATGAATCAACTCATTAAATATAATGGCAACTTGACAACACGACAACAACATCGACAACTCAACATCGACAACTTATGCACGACAACTTCATCAACTTGACAACTTAATATCAACGACATATGCAACAACAACTTCATCAACTTGACAACTTATATGCATGTGGTACCAATCAGGGCATCAAGCCCTCAACATAAGAGCATAAATATACTCACAGGGCATCAAGCTCTCAACGTAAAGAGAAAAAGCTCACAGGGCATCAAGCCCCCAACAGAATGAGTATGCATGGACTCAACAACTTACAACTTGAACAACATCGACATCTTATATGACTCCAATACATTGGACAACATCTTACAACTTTACAACTTAAACGACATTAACAAACTACTTACAACTTTGAAGACATTGACGACAACTGTGGTAACGACAACGACAGCGACTTCACATCATAATTTCATATTCATCAATCATAAACAACGTCATATAACATTGTATTTAGACATCAACAATTCATCATATAACATCGTATTCAAACATCAACAATTCATCATATAACATCATATTTAAACATTAACAATTCATCATATAACATCGTATTCAAACATCAACAATTCATCATATAACATCGATTTCAAACATCACCAATTCATCATATAACATCGTATTCAAACATCAACAATTCATCATGCATCATTGTAAAAACATAATATATTATACATAACATATTTTCATGTCAAACCAAGGCTACAGGAAAGTTATCACAATTATCAACAACTTTCATGTTTATACCAAAGACCAATTTAAAACAGAAACGTGTGAAAAACACGCAAAACATGAAACAGAGAATGTTGTCACCGTACAAATTCATTAAGACCTCCTTGGAGTATTTTCATCATAACTCAAAAACTAAAAGTCATTTTAATGTCAAACCAAAGCCACTGGAAATCTAACAAAATTATATAAAACTTTTATGTTTACACCCAAGGCCAATTTTGTACCGATCAATACCAGTTTTCATTTCAAATTCGAAAAAGTTGTGCAGAAAGTCCATAAAAATTCACTGTGACCTACGTACAGTAATTTGTCCATAACTCAAGTTCTATAAATCGTTTTGACGTCAGACCAACGGCATTAGAAAGCTAACATCCATACCTACAACTTTTGTGTTTTCACCTAAGACCAATTCTGCACCGATCAATACCAGTTTTCATTTCAAAATTCGGGGCAGAGATACAAAAAAAAAATTAGAAAAACAACTTATATTATTCAAACTTCACATTCATTCAAAATCATCACAATCAACAATAACAACTCAACATAATTCATACCCAATTCATAATATGACATTAACAACAACAATCATCAACAACCACAACTCATAATCACGAATCCAACCACAAATCAACAACAACATAACATAAATCATCAATTGAGCATAATTCATCAAGTATCCAAATACATATCCCAAGAGCATGCAATTTTATCATCAACAATTCATTTATCAACAAATTAACATACCCAAACATATCACTACAACAGGAGCACGAATTTTATCAATTAAATTGCAATTCAAAACCCTAACTTCTTTTCAAACCCTAACTTCTCTAATCATCAAATTAAAACAACAATCATGTTAAACCCTATTTCAGAACCATATACTTACGATTAAAGAAGGTTAGTCCCACCCTTATCTTAGATTAATTGACTGCAAGGTTCTACAAACTTCTCCTTCTCTGACTCTTCTCTTCTCTTCGTTTCTCCTCTTTCTCTAGGTTTCTACTCTTTCTCCAAAACAGTTTTGCACGTAATATATTTTCTAACTCTAACTCTCGCTTTTATATAAACCTTAACCTATTTATTTTCTCTTAATTCCAATTCTGCCCCAAAAGCCTCATTATTCTAAATAATTATATTTCCCCACTAAATATATTCTCCCACTAAATATATTCTTCCACTAAATATATTCTAATAAATAATAAAATAAAGTCACTCAATAAAATATCAACATATCACATAATTAAATAAATCATATAATTCGACTCTATCTCAAGAAAAATAATTAAATAAACAAATATAGGCTACTAATATATATATCAACACATAACAAAAATATCACTTATCAAATAAGTTAATTGAATTATAAAAAGACTCTAAACTCAATCAAATAAATAAATAATAAAATATGGCGTTACACTATCTACTTAGGAAAGTTTGGAGGTGATCAGAATGTTCCTAAAGATGTGCCTACATTTTAGGAGTTTGCTTATCCGATTCTATCTGTTGAGAAATGGATCACCGATTTGTTCTGAAGCCCAACAAGTGACTGACCCATATTGCTTCAGTATTTATTCAAGACTGCAAGACCTAATTGAGTATTCAAGCCGTCATTTGAAGAATAGAACTTTTAGGGTTTTGAGTCTATTGTTTGTGAGCCTTTCGTGTATCCTTTTGATGCATGCTTAGGACTGTGTTTTGAGTTGTATTTTGTTCACTACTCTGAAGCTTTTAAGTAAAGAGTTCGGTAGATTGTGCACTACACCAAAGTTGTGAAGTACGGTGTTAGTTGTTGTGTTTGAAGGTAACTTCGCATTATTGATTGTGTCTGTAATTTGAGTATCACAAAGTCTGTGATCATTTGTAAGGGAGTGAGATGGGATCTCAAATCTAGGAGTTCCTAGGTTGAAGTCAGTACGGGTAGGTCCTAGGTCCATAGTGCAAACGGTGGTTTGCTGAGAACTATTGAACACGGACTACACTAGTGGATTTCCTTCCTGGCTTGGTAGCCCCCAGAGTAGGTGACGTTGCACCGAACTGGGTCAAGAAACTCTCTGTGCATTTTACTTTCCTGTTTGTTTCCTTTTATCTGTTTTTGTTAGCATAATGTTCTAATCTTAATATTCAACATCTGCTTGTGTGTTACCGGTGTTGGAACATCACGTATAACATCTTAAGTTTAACGTGCCAGAATTTCACATTGTCTGCTTAAAAGACCTTATTTCAAGTCAGAACAAAGTCGTATATTAGCTTTTATCGATATTGTACTTAATTTCGTGAAAGGAATAAAAAAAGTATCTAAAAGGTATTTGTGATTATTTATTTTTTTAACTCAACACAATCAAAACCTTTTTTTTTTTTTTTGAGCAAGCAATCCAAACCTCTTACCTCTTGGATTTCTTGTACCTTCATCCAATACCACAATCAGCTCCAGAATAGTCGCCAAATCTCGGACCTTATCCATCACCACAACCAGAGCCAAAATCGATTCCCCAAAAGCCTGTAAGTTTGATAAATAGGGTTCCATTTTTTTATATATTCTAAATAACCCTCTTATTATCATTAGAAAATCTACTTAGAAGAAAGAAATGAACTTGTGGGCTATTTGTTTTAAGAAAAATATAAACTAAATTGTTTGAAAAATTATAAATGTAATAATATTATGATATAAAATTAAAGTTATAAAGTTCGAAGTAAAATATTGTTTTCTTAATCTTAACTATTAAAATTATTGGGATGATAAGGTCACTCTCTCAAACACTTACTCTCTAAGTGGTGGCATGTTCCAATTTTCTTTACTTTTTATACTTTTAAATTTTGGAAAGTTTTTGCAAATAGTTTTTATTGTTGGAAACTCAAAAGTTATTTGTGTGTAAAGGGTTGTATGTCGACTAGGGGTGGCAATAGGCTAGACCACCCGTCAGAGGTCTATGCCCCGGCCTACTTAAAGACTACCTCAGCCTAACCCGTTTATTAAATAAGTTAGGCTAAAACTTTTTAAAAAGCGCATTTATTTAAATAGGTCAGGCTAAGGCTTATAGAAAAGCCTACTAGGTCTATTAGGCCGGTCCATATACTACATTATATAATACACACGTATTAACCTCAACAAAATGGATGTGCTAGCTTTACAATATTTTATTAGATATACATGCAATATATATATTCTAATAAAGTCGGGAAAATGGACATACATGTTGTACAAAATCTTATTGACCTATTAGCCTTTTAAAAAAAATATTTATCAATTTTTTTATAAATAGGTCAAATGTTATATTGAAAATTGTTAGTAGAAATTAGACTTTTGGACAGGCTAATTTTTAAAAAGGCTAGACCATACTCAAAATAAAGCCTTTGACAGACTAATAAGTCATACTTAGACTTCAGTTTTTTCAAATAGGTCTAACCTATTGAAGTAAAGTCCAGTTCGATCCGACTTATTTCCACCCCTAAGCTCTAACAATGTCATTGTTTTAACAATATGAAAAGTTTATACTATCATTTTACAGCCATTTGCTTCAAAACCGCGAAATCCATATACAACCAATCGGACTTTTCCTCTTCAATTAAAAACCCATGGCATTTATTGCTAATAGAAAGATTAACATGACCCGTAGTTTGAAATCTCGGGTAACTTTTATTGAAAGTAAGCATCAATCTAATTTTTCTGGCCTGCAGTGGTGATAGGATCCAACCTGCAATAGTGGTCAATAAGGCTCTGTCGCACATGACGAATTCACAGGCAAAGGAGGCCATTAAAGTAGGTCAAAGTCGATGGTTTGTGTTTGTTTTTACTGCAATGGTGGTGGGAAGCAAGAAATAAAAAGGTATGTTGTTTATAAGAAAAAAAATAAAAGGGCATTAAAGAGTCAAGAATAAAAAATAATGTTGAAACTGAAAATTATCTAAACAAGTTGAGCCACTTAATAAAGAGGGGCAATGTGTCTCCATTTATTGAGAGTGTTTAAAATAGAGTTTCTGAACAAGTGTCACTAGCATTCTTTTTAAAAGTTAAAATGGTAGTTGGTGTGGTTCGAAAGAAAATGTGATATGCCTAAATTGAAGGCCAAAATACATCCAAATATTTAAAAACAATAAGATAATCTAATTATAATATTCTTTAATGTCTTATTTCATTACATTACCAACATCTTTGAATAAAAAACCATAATTTCAATGTCTAGAAATTAAGAAAAGAAAAATATAAAAAATACAATCATTGGGTGTTAGAACAATAACAAATTGTAGCTTTAAGACTATTCTCTCGGATCTGATGTCCATATCTCATCAAATCTAATATACAGACACCGCTTGTTAATGCACTTCCACTTAAACTTTTCCGAGAGAGTATTTGGACAATCAACATCAATGTTACATTTATACGCTGTAATGTAAAATAAATAACATAAATTTATTAAAATGAGATAAAATATTGTATACTATCTATAAGCTTCAACAAATGATGAATTATTAAGGAGAACCTGAGTCTAAGAGGAATAATTTTTTGTCAAACTTCAGTTACCTTCTGACCAAACTCTAAATTATCAAAGTCCCATTCTTATGAAAACCAGGGGATCAACACACACAAAAAGTAATGAAGAGAATATGAAAAGGTTCAGAAAATAGCTTACCTCCAATGTTCTTTGCAATAAGAAATAGGAAAAGAAATAAAATCATAGCATACACAAACTTGAGATGAGCCATACTTTTCTTTCTTTAGTGTAACAAATGGAAATTTTATTATTTTTAGCGTTTAATGAGTTGTAAAAAACTACCTAAAATAAGAATAATTATTTTGTCTCTTAAGTCTATCAATATGTAATTGCCCTTTCAACATAATTATTGAAGGGGGTAATGTACAATTCTTGCTAATTAGAGTTCATCGTTTTTTAATTAAATTTTCAACCTTTGATGACAAAAAAGGAAATTTTTGTGAAAAAAATAAGTTGGAACATGACAAGTCAACTCTACAAATAAAGCACAATCGACATGACAAAATAATTATACACAACTTAAACATAATGTAGGAATTTTTATGTGAAATAATTTGATCATACAAAATGAGTAAAAATTATCCCTAATTTTACTAATGCGTTGGTTTATTAAATTGAGTTTGTTTGACGTATTTTTCTTGAAAATATGCAATAATTCATTTATAATTTAAATATGTTTTTAGTTTCTACAAATATACACTTTCTTGCTTTCATTCTTTGTAGTGCAAATAAAACGTATTTGTTTTTGGTTATTGATGGTTTATGTTAGTCTATAAAATTTGTTAAAAGGCTAAAATTAAATATTCTATATATTACAATGATTAATATTTCCTTCTTGTCGCGGCTGTATACAATATGTATTACGAAACCTACGTGCATCTTGCCAATCATGAAGCATAGCTTATGCTCTCTCCACAACATATACTTGAGTATCAATTACCTCATTCCACACTTTGTTGTTTCTTTCTTTCCATATACTCTACAATACACAACAAAATAAAGCCGCATCTTCATTGGATAAATTATGTAATGCTTTGAAAATAATATTCTTGCTATCCATATCTTGTTGTAGCAAAATAGAAATGGAAGAAAAGAAAGGAAGCATACTCCAAACATTTAAGCTACTTGGACATTGAAAAAATAAATGAAGTGTATCCTCACTGCCCACCGTACACTGTGTACAATCCATAGGACATTTGACTCCTTTATCTTTTAGATGTACATGAGTTGGTAAACAATTTCTACAGATTTGCCACATAAAAATTTTACCATTAGGAGAATCTTGAGCTTCCAAATTAAATTCCAAGAGCCTTGTACCAAGAGTCGATCTTCCATCACTGATGGGTAGAGCGGTGTGTTCACTATATTTTCAACTACCTGGTGATAAAAAAATTGACTGTAGGAAAGGTAGATTCCATTCCTTGCGGTCATAGAGCATGCAATTTGAGACTCTTAGATTAGCTAGAGGAAAATCTCCATTAACATGTGGGATAAGTGTAACATCATTTTCAATGCACTTGTTATATCAAACTGAGATATCCTCACCATCACCTATCCTCCATCTGCTTCCAGCTTTGAGAATAAATATAGAATTACATAGCTAGGATTATGTCCCAAAGTCGACTCAAAGAAATTGCACCTAGGATAGTATCTTGCCTTATAAAGTCGAGCTACCAACGAACCAGGATTTGTCATTAGTCTCCAGCCTTGTTTTCATAACACAACTAGATTAAAGGTAGGTAGATTTTTGAAACTCATACCTCCATCGTTCTTGTGCATAGAGAGTTTATCCCAAGAAAGTCAGTTAATACCTCTACTTTGACCTACCGAATGACCCCACCAAAAGAAATTCATCATTCTTTCAATTTCATCACAAAGAAAGACAGGGAGAGTGAACAAACTCATAAAATAGGGAGGGATAGATTGAAGCACAAATTTGATGAGAACTTCACGACCAACTTTTGATAGACTTTTACTACTCCATGAATTGATCTTCTTCCAAATTCTATCTTTGATAAAGCTGAAAGTGGATTTTTTGCTCCTTCCTATCATAGAAGGAAGCCCCAAATAATTTCCAGTACCTAGAACAACCTGCACGCCCAAAATGTTTGCAATATTATAATGATTTGTAGATAAAACATTTCTACTACAAAAAATCTCCGATTTTTTGAGGTTTACTACCTGACCAGAAGCTCTCTCATAGATAGATAAAATAGCTCGCATTTTATTTGTTTGGTCCACATTGGCTCTAAAAAAGAGGAAACATTCATCAACAAACAAGAGGTGAGATATAATTGGTGCATTATTACAAATTTTGACACCATTAATTTCACCCATCGCTTAAGTTTTTTGAATAAGCGCATAAAGACCTTTAGCACAAATAATAAACGAATATGGGGATAGTGGGTCTCCTTGTCTCAAACCTCTTCCTGGAATGATTTGACTTGTGGCATTACCATTGTCCATTAACAAGAACAAAGTAATCCACCGTTTCAACACACATCATTATCCATTTAACCCATTGATCAGAAAACCCCATCTTTGTCATAATCCCTCGAAGATAACTCCAATCAATCATGTCATAAGCTTTGCTAATATCAAGTTTTAAAGCAGCATCCCCTTTCTTACCCTTAACCTTTGATTTCATGTAGTGAATTATTTCAATAGCAGCCATGGCATTATCTAAGATAGACCTCTCAAGCACAAAAGCTAATTGACTATCTGAGATACATTTATCCAATACTAATTTTAGCCGGTTTGCTAAAACTTTGGCAAAAATCTTATACACTGCATTACACAAGGCAATAGGTCTCCAATCCTTCATTGAGACTTTGGAGTCTCCTTTCGGAATAAGAGCAATATTAGTCATATTCAGGGTAGAAGGAAAGGTACCTGCCGAAATCCACTCACAACATTGAGTAAAAATTTGCTTAATCATTTGAAGTTTAAATTGATGATTACCTTTTTATTTGATTATGCTTAATTATGATAATGTGTAACTGACCCCCCAGTGGTCGTTTGGTTGACCGCCTCACTATATTTAAATATGGTGTAGACGGTGTGTAGGAGTAGAATTGTTGCTTGCTTGGTGAGTTGCTTGAGGATAGCGGGAGCTTCCTCTATTTATCTACCTTGGAGTCTTAGTATAGGGCTCTGATTTAGGGTGTCGAACTTTCTTTTTCTTTTGGTGTTGACTATTTTATATGTTGAGACTATGGATTTATTTGATGATGTATCTATGATGCTTATGACATGGTGACTTGGAGATGTATGTTATTTATCCGCTGCGAAGTTTTTGAGGAAATTTTTATGCATGCTATTTGATACTTATTGAAAACGTGACGTCTATTTCTTGAATATTTGTAATATTTGTGTGTTTTATCGCTTTAATAGAAGTAGGGCGTTACAATGTGGTATCAGAGCCATGTCGGTCTTGTCCGGACCAGAATCGGGTGAATTTCCTGTTTGTATGCGAATGGTATTGAGTTACCTTCGATACTTGTTATGTTTTTCTTGTTTTGTTGTTGTTGTTCTTACCTATTGGTTTGGTTTTGACGTAGACGTGAGATGGCAGGTGGAGCTAGTAGGAATGATGTTGCGATCGCAGAGGCCTTAACTGCGGTGGCTCAGGTTTTGGCGCAAGCTCAAGGAAATGGTGGTCATGGTCATCAGGATCATGGAGGAGTGGAGGAGCGGAGGCTTGATCGTTTCATGAGGAACAATCCGCCAACGTTTAATGGGAGGTTTGACCCAGAGGGAGCTCAAACCTGGATGCAAGGCGTGGATAGGATCTTCCGTGGTATGGTGACTAGTGATGATAAGAAGGTCAGGTTGGCTACTCACATACTTACTGAGGAGGATGAGTATTGGTGGGCAGGTACTAAGAGGAGGATTGAGGATGGTGGAGAAGTTGTGACTTGGGTGAGGTTCAAGAGTGAGTTTATGAGGAAGTACTTTCCGGAGGATCTAAGGAACAAGAAGGAAGTAGAGTTCTTGAACTTGAAGCAAGGGAGCTCGTCCGTGGCAGAGTATGCAGCTAAGTTCGTGGAACTTTCGAGGTTTTGTCCTTACATCAAAACCTCTTTTCTTATGTTGCTCTAGTGGTGGGATTTTTAAATCCTTAGGAACTACCACTTGACCGTCAGCGACTAAAAGATCGAAGATCTCATCAATTTTGGTTGCGTCGAATGTATACGTTTTAGGAACATATCTTTCACTGCTTTGTTCGACAGGATTTTTCCCATCTGAGGGCCTTAACGACTTACACGTATAAGGAGGCCCTGGTTTTAATTCGGCAATGTTAACCTCGCCTCTTTCGACATCACCAAAGGCTATGTCGAATTCTTGGTCGCTTTCGTTTGACTCAACATAAGCAACCTTTTCTCTTTTGTGATACTTTTGAGTTCTGACGTTTTAAACCCTTCGAACTCTATCGACTAATTGGGCCATATCTCTCAAGTGTTAAGTATCTAATTTCTTCCTAATGGAATAATCCAGGCCGCGAGTATCTGTAACACCCCGTTATCCCAACAATTAAATATTTAATAAATAAACAAGTAAATCAGAGTTCAACAAACAAACGGGCATGTCACACTGCTTTTCAAAAATTCTTAAATAGAATGAAATACTATTTATCAAATCAACTGTGATAAATTATCCATACATTGCAGCGGAATATTCATAAATTAATTAACATTCAAATGTCATCAATGATGCTAGCACAAAGGCTTCTACATAATTAGTCATTAACAATTTATTCAACAACAAGCAAAGCTCCATCAACATGTTTCAAAATTTGATACATAAGGAATGAAAACACAACAACAAATTCCCATCCCGTTACGTATCAGAGCCCTAAGACACTTGAGCCACCACTTCTACTATTCTGGATCACCTGCAAGTTACCCATACGAAGGGCAACATTTTCAAGCAGAAGAGGTGAGATTCACAAACAACAATAATAGAAATATAATTCATCAATTGAATCTAACACCCTAATATCTTCAATACTTCAATATATTTACGTATTTCATGGTCAATAACATTACCAACATATTCAATTTCAACCAACAATACAACGAATACTTAACCAACAACAACGACTCATGCAATGACATGACAACACCGATATGACTCAACGACAAAATGTGACAATGCACATGCATGTGGTACCATTAATGTGTTTGAATGACAAGGCATTCCAGGGCATAAGCCCTCACCAATTTGAATGGTTAAAACATTCACAGGGCATGAGCCCTCACCAAATTGAATGAACTAGCATTCACAGGGCATAAGCCCTCACCAATTGAACGACAAGGCGTTCCAGGGCATGAGCCCTCACCAATTTATGATTATGCAATGAACTCCACTTGGGTATATCAACATACAACTCAACTACAACACAACGACAACTACTACTCAACAATGCATATATGTAAATATGACTTACACACCCAACAACTCAACCCATAATACTTCAACCTTTGAAAAGAATTCAATAACATGTATAATTTATATATATATATATATATATATATATATATATATATATATATATATACAAATCATGATTTCTAATAACAACACTTCAAAAATCATGATTTCTAATGCACTACTCGCTATGCCGAGTGGTTTTTCTCGCGAGGCGAGCTAAGAATATTGCTCACTCGCTGTGGCGAGTCATGCTACTCGCCGCGGCGAGCAATGAATGTCTCTACGGGCAGAATGCAGGTTTTTCCCAAAAATCCCAATTTTCTCAATTTCAATCCCCAAAACGATTTACAGAAGTGTAATAATTTATTGTCTACAACCTGAATGCATTCTAATGCTAATACAATGCTCTTTACACCTTATCCATCCAAAAGTTATACCCCAAAACCTAACCCCCAAATCCCCAATTTCAACTAAAAACCATGTTAAACCAAAATCAAAATTATATAATCCATTATTATTGAGAGATAGTCTCACCCTTACCTTAATTCGATTGTCAAAGCTCCCCAAAAATCAGAATCTTCTCTCTTGGCTCTTCCCTTGCTTTTTCTCCCCAAAACTGATAGTACGTGAAAATTGTTTCTGACTTCTCTAACTCCTTATTTAACTCCCCTTAATTCTAATTAACTCCCACTTAATTCTTTTAATTAAAATGTAACCCCCAAAACTCGAAATAATTCTATTTCTCACATTATTCTAATAAATACTAAAAATAAATCATTTAATAAAAACACACCACACCACAACACACCATCAACAAATATTATTTAAAATCATAAAAAAGACTCTAAATAAATCAAAAATAATTAAATAACGACTAGGGCGTTACAACTCTCCCCAACTTAGAGAATTTCGTCCTCGAAATATTACCTCAAGCAAACAACTCTGGATAAGACTCCTGCATCTTACTCTCCAGCTCCCATGTCAAACTTTCACTAGTTACTCCTCCCCATACAACTTTCACTAAAGATATATCCTTGCGTCTCAACTTCTTCACCTCACGATCTTCGATTCTCAACGGTAAGGTCTCAACAGTAAGGTTGTCTCTAACCTGTACATCATCTCTCGGAATCACATGCGAAGGATCCGCTACATACTTCCGAAGTTGCGACACATGAAACACGTCATGCAAATTCAAAAGATATGGTGGAAAACCCACTCTATATGCCACTGTTCCAATCCTCTCAGATATCTTGTATGGACCAATAAACTTCGGAGTCAATTTCTTAGACTTCAACGCACGACCTACACCTGTCAATGGAGTGACCCTCAGAAACACATGATCTCCCTCTTGGAACTCAAGGGCCTTTCTACGTTTGTCATGGTAACTCTTATGTCGACTCTGTGACACTTTCATCTTTTCTCTTATCAACTTGACCTTCTCCGTAGTCTGATGAACTAATTCTGGTCCCAACACTACACTTTCTCCCGACTTAAACCAACACAATGGAGTTCTGCACCTCCAACCATACAAAGCTTCGAACGGTGCCATACCAATACTCGAATGGTAACTATTGTTGTACGTGAACTCTATCAACGATAAATGACTATCCCAAGCTCCACCTTGCTCAAGTACGCACACGCTCAGCAAATCCTCCAACGACTGAATCGTTCTCTCCGACTAACCATCTGTCTGCGGATGATAAGCCGAACTCAACCTCAACTTTGAACCCAAAGCCTCTTGCAGACTCTTCCAAAACCTTGAAGTGAACCTCGGGTCTCTATCCGACACAATGCACGATGGAACACCAAGCAACTTCACAATATTATGAATGTAGATCTCCGCCAACTGAGCTACCGGAAAACTAATATTGATCGGAATAAAATGCGCCGACTTCGTTAACCTATCAACGACAACCCAAATGGTATCATGTCCTCTCGGAGTATTCGGTAAACTCGTCACAAAATCCATGGAGATACTGTCCCACTTCTACTCTGGCACATCTAACGGTGTCAACAACCCTGCAGGCTTTTGATGTTCAACCTTAGACTTCTGACCAGTCAAACATGCATAAACAAATTGTGCAACATCACGTTTCAACCTGGACCACCAAAACAATTTCTTCAAGTCATGATACATCTTTGTAGCTCCCGGATGAATACTTAAGCTACTTCTGTGACTTTCTTCCAAAATCAACTTTTTCAACTCATCATCATCAGGAATACAAATTCTTCCTCTGAATCTCAACACACCTTGATCATCAACCTTGAAGTCACCATCTGCAGTTCGATTACTAGCAACCATTAAATCCACAAACTTGACTTCAATTTTCTGCGCTTCCTTGATACTGTTCAAGAAATCACTATTGATCTTCAACATGCCTAACCGCACACTCTGGGGATACCTCTCACAAACTAAGCTCAAATCTCTAAACTTCTCAAGCAACTCAAACTCCTTTACCATCATAGAGGACATGTGCAACGTCTTCGTGCTTAAAGCATCTGCGACCACGTTAGCCTTACCGGGGTGGTAATTCAAGCTAAAATCATAGTCTTTCAACAACTCAAGCCACCTTCTTTGCCTCATATTCAATTCCTTTTGGTCAAATAAATATTTCAAACTCTTGTGATCGCTAAACACCTCAAATCTAGAGCCGTACAAATAATGCCTCCACATTTTCAATACAAAAACTACAGCAGCCAGCTCCAAATCATGCGTAGGATAATTCCGTTCATGAATTCTCAACTGTCTCGAAGCATAAACCACCACCCTGCCATCCTGCATAAGTACACCTCCTAAGCCCAACTTGGACGCATCACAATATACAACAAAAGGTTCATCTGGCTTTGGTAGAATTAAAATTGTAGCAGTCGTCAACCTGTGCTTCAATTCATTGAAACTATCCTCACACTGAGCATTCCACACAAAAGATTTACCTTTACAGGTCAACTGCGTCAATGGAAGAGCCAACTTCGAAAATCCTTCTATAAACCTGCGGTAATAACCAGCCAAACCCATAAAACTTCTAATCTCAGTAACCGACTTCGGAGTCTCCCATTGTGATACTGCATCTACTTTTGATGGGTCTACCGCAATACCACTACCAGAAATAATATGGCCAAGAAAACTAACTTCACTTAACCAAAATTCACATTTAGATAACTTGGCATACAACTTCTTTTCTTTCAACACTTGCAACACAATCTTTAAATGTTCTGCATGCTCTTCTTCGGTCTTAGAATAAATCAAGATGTCATCAATGAACACAACCACAAACTGATCCAAAAAGGCATGGAAAATTCTATTCATGTACTCCATGAACACACCAGGTGCATTTGTAACACCGAAAAGCATCACTTTATAATCATAATGTCCATAACGCGTCCTAAAGGCCGTCTTCTGCATATCCTCATCCTTCACTTTAATTTGATAGTAACCTGACCTCAAGTCGATTTTACTAAATACACGAGCACCCACTAGCTGATCCATCAAATCATCAATTCTTGGAAGCGGATATCTGTTCTTTATCGTCACTTTATTCAACTGACGGTAATCAATACACAATCTCATGCTACCATCTTTCTTCTTAACCAACAACACTGGTGCTCCCCATGGTGAAACACTTGGTCTTACAAATTTCTTATCGAGCAAATCCTCCAACTGTTTCTTCAACTCAGCTAACTCGGACGCCGACATACGATAAGGTGCCATCGACACCGGCTTCGTTTCGAGAACAAGATCAATTGAAAATTCAACCTCCCTCTCTGGTGGCACATCAGGAATCTCATCAGGAAAAACTTTTGGAAATTCATTCACAACCGGCAATCTGTCAATCACAGCCTGATTCTCTACCGACAAAGATGCTATCAAGGAGAACATTAAGATCCCATCACGCCCCAATTGTTCCAGCTGCTTGGTAGTTAAGAACTCAGCTTTACTTTCTTCCTCGGCAGAAGAGAAATGTACCGTCTTACTAAAACAGTTGATATGAACACGGTTATATTCTAACCAGTTCATCCCAAAGATCACATCCATACCCGTCAACGGCAAACATACAAGATCAACTTCAAAGTCTCTACCGAACATAGACAAAGGACAACTCAAACAAACAAGAGAAGTAGTTACTGAACCCTTAGCTGGAGTTTCAACAACCATTTCTCCATTCATATCAGACATAATCAAACCCAGCTTATGTGCACAATCAATGGCAATGAAACAATGAGTAGCACCAATATCAATAATAGCAATTAAAGGAATACTATTAAAGAAACAAGTACCTCTGATAAGTCGGTCCTCATTAACAGTTTACGTACCGGTCAAAGCAAACACCTTGTCACAAGCCCGAGTCTTCCTAGGCTTCTTACACTGTGTACTAAGATGACCCTCCTCGTCACAGTTGTAACAGACAATGTCACCACGCTTGCACTCAGCTACCGTGTGACCTTTCTTCCCACATCAGAAACACTTCTTCTCGTCACGACCACAAACATTACTCTTGTGGCCCTTCTCACCACACTTGAAACAAACAATCTCTGTAGGAGCATCCCTCCCCTTAGGCTGTAACACCCCGTTTTCCCAACATAAATAGTTATAAAGAATATCAGAGTTTTTCATCAAAAACGGAGCATTACATTCATCTTACAAAAATTCCACTATATAAATAGAATAAAAAGTACTATTTATTAAAACAATCTGTCTTTATAAAAATCCAATAATCATGCAGCGGAATAGTTTTTAATATCTTATAACAATCTTTGGCTCTTAGAGGCCACAACATGAGTATCTTAAATAGTTCTCATGAAAATAGTTCAACATCATTAAAAAGGAAATACGTAACAAGGAAAACATGCAATAGACAATCCCCATCCCGTTACGTATCAGAGCATCCTAGATGAAACGGCGGAGATTACTCACAACTACACTATTCTTCGTTACCTGCAAGTTACTCATACGAAGAGCAACATTTTCAAGCAGAAGGGGTGAGATTTCACATTCATTAATAGCAGGTAACAATTCATAAAAGGTAATCAACAATACATACAACCATCATTAATTAAACATCACATAAATCATCATTTAATAAAAGTAAAACAACAACAACAACATCATCAACAACAACAGCAACATCATCAGCAACAACTTCTCAATAATCATCATTTATATTATGCAATGACGACTCTACAATGCAACGACAACAACTCATCTTAACAACACATCGACTCGACAATGCAATATGCATGTGGTACCATCAGGGCATAAGCCCTCATCGCTAAAGGTCAAATAGGACCTGTCAGGCATTAAGCCCCCATCATTAAGGTCAAAAAGGACCTGTCAGGCATTAAGTCCCCATCGCTGACTATGCTATGCAACAACACGACTCAATGCAACGACACGACTCAAATGCAATGACACCATCTTAAAACAACAACATCAACTTCATAATTCAATATTAAATCACGAACAACACCATATAGCATCATATTCATCAATCAAATATACTCACATAAAACCAAGTTAGATTCATTAAAACATAGGTTAAATACTCATAAACACCTTAATTAAACTCATAGTACACAAGCTTGAAGTTTAGAGACAATCCATAAGTTTTGGGTTAATTTTCATAAAATTTCACTAAGACCTCTCTGGAGTATTTTCATCATAACTCAAAAACTAAGAATCATTTTCAAGTCAAACCAAAGCCACTGGAAAGCTAACTCAATTATCTACAACTTCCATGTTTACCCTAGAAGCCAGTTCAAAACAGAAACGGGTGAAAAGGACACAAGAATGCGAAATAGAGGATGGTTTTCCCAAAACACACTTGGAGTGTTTTTATCATAACTCAAGATTCACAAAACATTTTCAAGTCACTCCAAAGCCATTAGAAAGCTATCTCAATTATCTACAACTTTTATGTTTACACCAAAAGCCAGTTCGAAACAGAAATGGGTGAAAAAGACGCAAGAACGTGAAATAGGCGATGCTGTAACTGTGCAGCTCGCGAGGCGACAGACAACCCTACGGGAATGAACCAGTTTTCACCCCAAAAACCCCCAATTTCATCAACCCTAACCCCAAATTTGATAGGAAACATTACCTATGATTATTCTACAGCTTAGACATCACACTCTACTTCTCTACGTTAATTCATGAAATTCAAAAACTTTCTACCATCTTTATTGATTTTAACCTAATTTCTCAAATTCTTAAAAACTACAACAACGATTAATTTCTATGAATTACAACTTGATATTAATGAAGGTTAGTCCCACCCTTACCTTAGATTGGTTTCTGAAATCAACAGCAACGTTCTTCTTTCCTAGGGTTCTCTCTGAGTTCTCCTCTTTCTCCTCTTTTCTCCAAAAATTGAACGTGTTATGTTTTCTAAACTCTTACTGACTGTTAACCTAATTTATAATTACTCTTCTCACCAAAAACTACTCTCTTCCCTATTATCTTATTATTTCTAATAATATTATACTTCTCCCCCACTTAACAATAATCATAATAATACACCAAATAACAAATATATCTCCACACAAAATAACAAATATATTTCTATACTAGATAACATATATATTTCCACACAAAATAACATATATATTTCTACACAAAATAACAAATATATTTTTACACCAAATAACACATATTAGCATATTTCATCAAAATATATATTATAAATCAAATAATAATACACTAAAAATACAATAAATTAATAAAATATTAAATATTAAAAGTAGGGCATTACATAGGTCTTCTCTCATCATTCAGTCTTTGTTTACCCTTGTCTGCTGGGGCACTATACGGTTTCGGACGACTCTGTTGTCCCTTACCTCTACTCTCACTCATCACCTTATAATGAGCTTTCGTATCTTCTTCATAAATCCTACAGCTGCTTACCAATTCGGAAAAATTCCTTATCTTCTGATAACCAATGGCCCGCTTTATATCAGCACGCAGACCATTCTCAAACTTCATGCACTTTGAAAACTCAGCAGTCTCGGCGGTATAATGTGGATAGAATTTAGCAAGCTCCACAAATTTTGCAGCATAATCAGTTACAAACATGTCTCCCTGCTTCAACTCCAGAAATTCAATTTCTTTCTTACCTCGTACATCCTCCGGAAAATACCTGTCCAGAAACTCTCTCCTGAAGACAACCCAGGTTACTTCAGCACCATCTTGCTCTAAGATAGGTAGAAGACTCACCCACCAGTCATCTGCCTCTTCAGCCAACATGTGCGTACCAAAACGCACCTTCTGTACTTCACTGCACTGCATGACCCTGAAGATTCTCTCAACCTCTTTGAGCTACTTCTGAGCTCCATCCGGATCATACCTTCCCTTGAATGTTGGTGGATGATTCCTTAGAAAGGTTTCCAGCATTCTCACTCCATCGTTACCAGCACCAACATTTGGCTGTTGTCCTACAGCTTGAGCAACAACATCAAGTGCAGCAGCAATAACAGCATCGTTTCTCCCAGCCATCTTGAAATTTTACATCGCAAGCAACAATCAGAACAACAAAGACAGTGTAAGGTTATTACACGACACTACGTGGTTCGACACGACTCTACTAATTGGTCAGACGGACCAACCTGCTCTGATACCAATTGTAACACCCCGTTATCCCAACAATTAAATATTTAATAAATAAACAAGTAAATCAGAGTTCAACAAACAAACGGGCATGTCACACTGCTTTTCAAAAATTCTTAAATAGAATGCAATACTATTTATCAAATCAACTGTGATAAATTATCCATACATTGCAGCGGAATATTCGTAAATTAATTAACATTCAAATGTCATCAATGATGCTAGCACAAAGGCTTCTACATAATTAGTCATTAACAATTTATTCAACAACAAGCAAAGCTCCATCAACATGTTTCAAAATTTGATACATAAGGAATGAAAACACAACAACAAATTCCCATCCCGTTACGTATCAGAGCCCTAAGACACTTGAGCCACCACTTCTACTATTCTGGATCACCTGCAAGTTACCCATACGAAGGGCAACATTTTCAAGCAGAAGAGGTGAGATTCACAAACAACAATAATAGAAATATAATTCATCAATTGAATCTAACACCCTAATATCTTCAATATATTTACGTATTTCATGGTCAATAACATTACCAACATATTCAATTTCAACCAACAATACAACGACTACTTAACCAACAACAACGACTCATGCAATGACATGACAACACCGATATGACTCAACGACAAAATGTGACAATGCACATGCATGTGGTACCATTAACGCGTTTGAATGACAAGGCATTCCAGGGCATAAGCCCTCACCAATTTGAATGGTTAAAGCATTCACAGGGCATGAGCCCTCACCAAATTGAATGAACTAGCATTCACAGGGCATAAGCCCTCAGCAATTGACCGACAAGGCGTTCCAGGGCATGAGCCCTCACCAATTTATGATCATGCAATGAACTCCACTTGTGTATATCAACATACAACTCAACTACAACACAACGACAACTACTACTCAACAATGCATATATGTAAATATGACTTACACACCCAACAACTCAACCCATAATACTTCAACCTTTGAAAAGAATTCAATAACATGTATAATTTATATATATACAAATACACCATTAATTATAAACATTATCCTCACCAGAATTTAATTAACAATATTCAATTGCATAGAAAACACTTCAGGTTCAGGGCAACTCGCCTCGGCGAGTACATCAACTCGCCATGGCGAACTCAAAGAAATGGGTTACTCGCTTAGGCGAGCTAGGGGCGAGCTAAAAGCGAGTAAAACTGGGTGCTCTTGGCCTTTTTGACATTTTTCTCACTAAAACTTCATTTTTAAGCTCCCTATTCATCTTTTTAATCTGAAAATTGTCCCAGTCCTCTCTAAAAACATCTAGGCACTTAAAACTATCCAACTTACGTCTTATAACAACACTTTAACAATCATGATTTCTAATGCACTACTCGCTATGGCGAGTGGTTTTTCTCGCGAGGCGAGCTATGAATATTGCTCACTCGTTGTGGCGAGTCATGCTACTCGCCGCGGCGAGCGATGAATGTCTGTACGGGCAGAATGCAGGTTTTTCCCGAAAATCCCAATTTACTCAATTTCAATCCCTAAAACGATTTACAGAAGTGTAATAATTTACTGTCTACAACCTGAATGCATTCTAATGCTAATACAATGCTCTTTACACCTTATCCATCCAAAAATCATACTCCAAAACCTAACCCCCAAATCCCCAATTTCAACTAAAAACCATGTTAAACCAAAATCAAAATTATATAATCCATGATTATTGAGAGATAGTATCACCCTTACCTTAATTCGATTGAGAAAGCTCCCCAAAAATCAGAATCTTCTCTCTTGGCTCTTCCCTTGCTTTTTCTCCCAAAAACTGATAGTATGTGAAAACTGTTTCTGACTTCTCTAACTCCTTATTTAACTCCCCTTAATTCTAATTAACTCCCACTTAATTCTTTTAATTAAAATGTAACCCCCAAAACTCCAAATAATTCTATTTTTCACATTATTCTAATAAATACTAAAAATAAATCATTTAATAAAAACACACCACACCACACCATCAACAAATATTATTTAAAATCATAAAAAGGACTCTAAATAAATCAAAAATAATTAAATAACGACTAGGGCGTTACAGTATCCATCTCGACCAACTCATGTTCAAGCACTTGAGTGAAACATATTGCCTTTAATAGTCTGAATCTATTGAGATAATCATCAATTGATTCAGAAAATTGTTTCTTGACATTGTACCAATTTGTTGTGTTAACAAATTAACCATTTCGTGATTACTCTCGTCCATTTGTTGCCTTAATGATCTCATCGAATCAGTAGTTGATGTTGGTAGAGAGGATTATGTGCGTTGTGAATTGTGAAAGGATTTTCTTGGTCTGCAAATACGGACGCACTATTTTGTATGTTCGCCATCATCGAAGTTGGCATACCATATGCTTGTTCTCTAGAAAGGTTTTGCATACCTACATTGTGATCATCAAGCTTGAGCCTGACTGAAGGAAGAGGAGAACTTGGGACACTGGTGGAAAAAGGAACACCAGCTATGAATGGGGGTACAAAGGTTCCCATTTATGGTCGTGTCATTGGTGCGGACGTAGAAACGGTTGAGGGAGCGGTTACTCCCATTTCTGTCAAAACTGGCATAGCCATTGTAACGCCCTATTTCTAATTAAGCAATAAATCATGCAATTTAAATAAATACATCAGAAATAGTCGTCACTTCAACAATCAATCACCATACTAGTCATGCAAGAAATAATCTCCAACATATAGTCACAGCGGAATCAAATACATTTGAACATAAATGCCATGTCCTCGACATAAGATAAATCCAACAACATAAATAAGCTCCAAAAAATACAACTCATTATATAATAAAATCTCAAAAGATAACAACATGCACTAAGTCCTAGATCAGAGCCCTATCTAGACACGTGCGATAAACGAGGAAGCTCCCGCTCCTCGAAGCAAAACTCATAGAGCAAAAACATCTAAACCTGCATGCCGTCTACCCATCCATACAGAGAGGTAGGCGGTCCACCAAGACCACTGGTGTAACACCCCGTTTTCCCAACATAATTAAATATACGTAAAATCAGAGTTTTCATCGCAAAACGGAATGTTACACTACTTTTCAAAAATTCATAAATAGAAAATATACTATTTATTCAACAACATAAATTAATCTCGTAATATTTTGCAGCGGAAAAGTCTTTTTTAAAATATAATCAACTTCAACAAAATCTTGGCACAAAGGCCCCAACATAAATAACCGTTTCAATAATCCTCTTAATAATAAATAAATGTTCCAACAATATAGTTCCAAAATTGATACATAAAGGAATGAAAATTCAACAATTAACTCCCATCCCGTTACGTATCAGAGCCCTAGACACTTGAGCCAAAAATCCTATAAGCCTTCGTTACCTGAACTTGCCCACAAGGCGGCAATTCCAACAGAAGGGGTGAGAAACACATTCAATAATAATAATATATAATTCATCAAATCGATGAAACAACAACAATAAATAATCAACAACAACAATATCAACAACATCAACAAATCATCACATATAACGAAAACATCTCAAACATTCACAAGTACCTCATAACATCACAAATACTTCAACCACGTCATAAATACATCAACAAGTCACAATTACACCATCACGAATGCATCATCACTTTACAAATTACATCATCACTTCACAATTACATCATCACTTCACAAACGACACGACACGACTATGCAACACTTAGACCTCATGCATGTGGTACCAACCAGGGCATCAAGCCCCCAACATATTGAGCGTAAATAGGCTCACAGAGCATCAAGCCCTCTCCCGTCACGTATTATGTATAAATATACATTTACAGAGCATCAAGCCCTCACCCAACGTAAATGAGTATGCAATTGACCTAACATCTTAACAGCTTAACAACTTAGACATCTCATATGACTCCAATAATTTGGATCAACATCTTACAACTTAAACAACTTAACCAACATTAGCATCTTAATGATATTAATACATCACATCAGCAAGGCAACACCATCAAATAATTTGCAGCAAGTCACCATCAATAATAATCATCATATATAACAATTACAATTTCATATCAACGTCTTTCACAATATATAAATATTTTCACATTTAATCATCAAAGTAAATCATCAATATAAATCATCTTATTCAGCCTCTCTGAACCTCATTATAATCATTAACAACCTTCATTCCTACCCCAAGGGTCGACTCACAACATAGGTTAAATACTCTTAAACACCCTAATTGAACTCATAGTACTTCTAGTTTTGAGCTTTGGAATCATTCCATAAGTTTTGGATTAACTTAGAAACGGTTATGCTGAATTTTCATAAGATTTCACTAAGACCTCCTTGGAGTATTTTCATCATAACTCAAAATCTGAAACTCATTTTCGAGTCAAACCAGTGCCATTAGACAGCTAACTCAATTATCTACAACTTTTATGTTTACACCTAAGACCAATTATGTACCAATCAATACCAGTTTTCATTTCAAATTCGGACAAAGTTGTGCTGAAATTCATAAAAATTCACTGTGACCTAGACAGCTAACTCAATTATCTACAACTTTTATGTTTACACCTAAGACCAATTATGTACCAATCAATACCAGTTTTCATTTCAAATTCGGACAAAGTTGTGCTGAAATTCATAAAAATTCACTGTGACCTACGTTCAGTATATTGACCATAACTCAAGTTCTATAAATAATTTTGACGTCACACCAACGACATTAGAAAGCTAACATTCATACCTACAACTTTCGTGTTTATACCAAAAGCTAGTTCGAAACAGAAACTGGTGCAATAGACGCAACAACATGAAACAGGGTATGCTGTCAAAGGTAGCTCTCGGGAAAACTCTATTTTTCACTCAAAAACCCAAATTTCATCTACCCAAATCCCAAATTTGATAGAGAACAATGTTTACAGGTTCTATATACAACATAACAATCAAAACAACACAGAAACATGCATTAAACAACACAATTCATCACATCATATCAATTATCATAAACTTTCTAAACCCTAAACCTAGAACACAATTTCATCAACAATCAAAATTATATATACATATTATTGAAGGAATCCCACCCTTACCTTAGATTATGATTCCTGAATTAAGCTGCGTTCTTCTCTCTTCTTCTAGCCTCTTCTCTTGGTTCTAGATTTTCTCCTCTTCTTATGTCAAAAACTCACTTTCTCTCTTTTTTTTTTCAATTGTATGTAAAACTCTTTCTGACTCTCCTTTTCTTTTTATTGTAAACTATAACCCCCTCCTATTTCCTTAACTCCCACTTATTCCTCATAATTATACTTAATTCCCTTTAAACCAAATAATACTATTTTCTACCTTTTTATTAAATAAATAAAATAATCAAACAACATTTATTTGAATAAAACACAACACCATAAATCATATAATAAATTATCATCACACCAAATATCACACAATTCATACCAAGTCATATATTTCACATAAAATCATATCTAAATCATATATGTCAAATATAGTCATATAAAATCATATAAAAATACTCAAACATCAACTAAAAATAATTAAATAAAAATGGGGCGTTACAACTCTCCCCAACTTAAAGAATTTTCGTCCTCGAAAATGAACCTCATGCAAACAATTCTGGATAAGACTTCAGCACCTTAGTTCTCTACACAACAAACAACAATTAAGACAACAAAAGACAGTATAAAGCTATCACACAACACTACTAGGCTCGACACGACTCTACTAATTGGCCGGACGGACCGACCTGCTCTGATACCAACTGTAACACCCCGTTTTCCCAACATAATTAAATATACGTAAAATCAGAGTTTTCATCGCAAAACGGAATGTTACACTACTTTTCAAAAATTCATAAATAGAAAATATACTATTTATTCAACAACATAAATTAATCTCGTAATATTTTGCAGCGGAAAAGTCTTTTTTAAAATATAATCAACTTCAACAAAATCTTGGCACAAAGGCCCCAACATAAATAACCGTTTCAATAATCCTCTTAATAATAAATAAATGTTCCAACAATATAGTTCCAAAATTGATACATAAAGGAATGAAAATTCAACAATTAACTCCCATCCCGTTACGTATCAGAGCCCTAGACACTTGAGCCAAAAATCCTATAAGCCTTCGTTACCTGAACTTGCCCACAAGGCGGCAATTCCAACAGAAGGGGTGAGAAACACATTCAATAATAATAATATATAATTCATCAAATCGATGAAACAACAACAATAAATAATCAACAACAACAATATCAACAACATCAACAAATCATCACATATAACGAAAACATCTCAAACATTCACAAGTACCTCATAACATCACAAATACTTCAACCACGTCATAAATACATCAACAAGTCACAATTACACCATCACGAATGCATCATCACTTTGCAAATTACATCATCACTTCACAATTACATCATCACTTCACAAACGACACGACACGACTATGCAACACTTAGACCTCATGCATGTGGTACCAACCAGGGCATCAAGCCCCCAACATATTGAGCGTAAATAGGCTCACAGAGCATCAAGCCCTCTCCCGTCACGTATTATGTATAAATATACATTTACAGAGCATCAAGCCCTCACCCAACGTAAATGAGTATGCAATTGACCTAACATCTTAACAGCTTAACAACTTAGACATCTCATATGACTCCAATAATTTGGATCAACATCTTACAACTTAAACAACTTAACCAACATTAGCATCTTAATGATATTAATACATCACATCAGCAAGGCAACACCATCAAATAATTTGCAGCAAGTCACCATCAATAATAATCATCATATATAACAATTACAATTTCATATCAACGTCTTTCACAATATATAAATATTTTCACATTTAATTATCAAAGTAAATCATCAATATAAATCATCTTATTCAGCCTCTCTGAACCTCATTATAATCATTAACAACCTTCATTCCTACCCCAAGGGTCGACTCACAACATAGGTTAAATACTCTTAAACACCCTAATTGAACTCATAGTACTTCTAGTTTTGAGCTTTGGAATCATTCCATAAGTTTTGGATTAACTTAGAAACGGTTATGCTGAATTTTCATAAGATTTCACTAAGACCTCCTTGGAGTATTTTCATCATAACTCAAAATCTGAAACTCATTTTCGAGTCAAACCAGTGCGATTAGAAAGCTAACTCAATTATCTACAACTTTTATGTTTACACCTAAGACCAATTATGTACCAATCAATACCAGTTTTCATTTCAAATTCGGACAAAGTTGTGCTGAAATTCATAAAAATTCACTGTGACCTACGTTCAGTATATTGACCATAACTCAAGTTCTATAAATAATTTTGACGTCACACCAACGGCATTAGAAAGCTAACATTCATACCTACAACTTTCGTGTTTACACCGAAAGCTAGTTCGAAACAGAAACTGGTGCAAAAGACGCAACAACATGAAACAGGGTATGCTGTCAAAGGTAGCTCTCGGGAAAACTCTATTTTTCACTCAAAAACCCAAATTTCATCTACCCAAATCCCAAATTTGATAGAGAACAATGTTTACAGGTTCTATATACAACATAACAATCAAAACAACACAGAAACATGCATTAAACAACACAATTCATCACATCATATCAATTATCATAAACTTTCTAAACCCTAAACCTAGAACACAATTTCATCAACAATCAAAATTATATATACATATTATTGAAGGAATCCCACCCTTACCTTAGATTATGATTCCTGAATTAAGCTGCGTTCTTCTCTCTTCTTCTAGCCTCTTCTCTTGGTTCTAGGTTTTCTCCTCTTCTTCTGTCAAAAACTCACTTTCTCTTTTTTTTTTCAATTGTACGTAAAACTCTTTCTGACTCTCCTTTTCTTTTTATTGTAAACTATAACCCCCTCCTATTTCCTTAACTCCCACTTATTCCTCATAATTATACTTAATTCCCTTTAAACCAAATAATACTATTTTCTACCTTTTTATTAAATAAATAAAATAATCAAACAACATTTATTTGAATAAAACACAACACCATAAATCATATAATAAATTATCATCACACCAAATATCACACAATTCATACCAAGTCATATATTTCACATAAAATCATATCTAAATCATATATGTCAAATATAGTCATATAAAATCATATAAAAATACTCAAACATCAACTAAAAATAATTAAATAAAAATGGGGCGTTACAACTGGGGGTTAGAATTACATTAATCATAATCAAAGACAAAACAGGATTAGCATGCATCTAAACATTATCGTGCATAAATAATCATGAACATAATATTCTCAACAATCATTACACCAGCACGAAATTCCAATCCAACAATCATCAAGCACACCAAGCTCAAGAATAAGCAGGACTTTTCCTAGAAACATATAATGTGACTAGACGACTCGACTAAGTGTGGTGCCAAATTTCTTTCATCTCCGAGGTCGTCGCCCCTAACGCTTATAAACACGCCATAACAACCCGCATAAAGAATACCGAAGTATTCAACAACTACAATTGGAGATGAAATACAACAACAACAACAACGTGTGTGAACTAGGACTCGACCACACAAAATGTGCTTCATGCAAATTTCACAAGTTCACACCAACATATTCATCACCAACAACATGAATGAGGAATATCAACAACATATATGTACATTACATATATCATCACCAACAACAACATATATACATCAACATACGTATATATTCACCAACAACAACATATATACATTAACATATATATATTCACCAACAACAACATATATGCACTCAACATATATAATCACCAATCAACATATATTCACATTCAATCTTATCCATGAAAGAATTACAAGATAGAAAAGTTCAATGAATATATCTCCAACTAGTTTTCGTATAATACAATTCACCACTTCAACAATTTAGGCCAATGAACCAAAACGAGATTAGAATGATTCAATTGCCTCTACTAAGTAAGTATACTAACCACATATGAGTGAAGGTATACTCCCATAAGTATTTCATCGGCCAAATACTATGAATTTTCAACATCTGCAAAGTTCGTCTCAAAATGTTATTTTTCGAAACATAGTTCATTTTTCAAAGTAAGACACTCAAGTTTTCAAAGAAGTAGTTCAAGGTCATTTGTTTAATCATATAGATAGCGTATGTATGTAATCCCACATCATTGTCTTTGAGAAAATAAGTTTCCGGAAAATTGTGTTCTTGGACGATCTTCTAAAGGTTATGAACAATTTATGAAATTGAGTCCAAATCCACACTAATGATGTTTTCATAGGATTAGATACATAGATAATGATTAAACAAGTCAAAAGCAACATTTGGAAAGTTAGGATTGGTTCACAAGTACACAAAACGAAAGTTCAAGTGTGGCTGAACAGGGCATGGTTCGCTTAAGCAACGGCTGGTTCGCTTAAGCGACCAAGGCTCAGTAGCTTCTGGGCGTGTTCGCTTGGAGCTCGCTCGCAGCTCGGTCAAGCGAACTCTATCCAGAAGCAACATTTCAGTTCGCTCAGAGCTTCGCTCGCAGCTCGCTCAAGCGAATTGTGTCCAGAAGCGCCTGGGCACGCTCGCTTGAGGTTCGCTCAGAGCTCGCTTGAGCGAACGCTCAACAGTTCAGAAAAAAAACTTCGAATTTCAAAACCCCTTTTTCCCAAAATCTCCAATTTTGATCCTCCCACACTCCAAACTCGTCCCAAATGAAGTTTATAGGTCATGTACACAAACATAAACACCAAAATGCTCAAAACACATGAATCAAACCTTATTTTTGTTTCAATTCAAAATTTCACCAAAACTTTCAAAAATTATTCAACCACAACAACAACTTTCATCATCAATTCACCAATGGCATACTCAACATACCAATTCACCAACAACATGTTTTTCAAACATCAACAACAACAATCAACCATGAATTCTTACACAATTCAACCACAACAACTCATAACTCATCAATTTCACTCAAGAACACAATATATTCACATACATGGAATTTGGCATACAAATTCAACAACCACAACTTAGTTATCAATGCATTTATGCATATGAACATATTATCAACATCTAAAACGAAATTCAACATCAAAATCAATTATATCAATAAGCACTTAAGAGAAAGTAGAAAAGATAAGAGATTATGAAGTAAAAACTATCCCCCTTACCTCTACTAATCTCTACTCTTGCTAAGGCTTCACTTTTGCTCCCAATCCTTCACCTCCTAGCTTTGTTCTTCTCTAACCCTTGTTCCTTCTCTTCTATTCTCTCTCTCTCTCTCTCTCTCTCTCTCTCTCTCTATCTCTCTCTCTCTCTCAAAGTTTTGAAGTGAAAAAGAGTAGTGTAACCCTAATCCTCTCCCTATTGTTAGAATATATCCATACCCATTGGGCCTAACCCATGAAATAATAATTGAGCTCTCTTCTAATAACACCACCTATTAGTTTTCTATCTTACTAACAATAAAATATTTCACCACAACTACCACTTATACTAATTACTACAACTAACTTAATAAATCACTAACAATTGGTTCTCGCTAAAAATGCTACGATTAATTCTCGACCAAAATTACTATTTTACCCTTACTCGCCAAAAGACCAAAATACCCTCCTTAGTCACTAAACTAGAGAAAATACAGAAAAGGGCAAATAATCACATATAAGCATACATAAATGCATGTAAATTAATTAAAAATTAAATAACAAAAATTGGGCTGTTACAGCCATAGTTGCCCCCACGGCGGTCGACACGTTTAAATCTCCTGACGGAGTAGACGCTTGTAAAGATGGTGCTTGTGAAGATGATTGTGAAGAGGTAGAATTGACACGAGCCATAAATTTACCACTTCTCAAATGCAATCACAAACAACTTGGTGTTTTTAGAAATCAAGTTACCCAGAAATAGTAACAAAATCCTAAAAACGGATCTCTCAAGGAGATAGGTTTTGAAAAAAAATTTCGAAAAAAAAGATTTTTTGTTCTTTAAAAATCAATTGCACAAACAGGGTCCCACTAGACGTGCCATTTTGTTTACCGGTTTTCGGCAAACTACGGGCTAGTTCTTGTTATTACAAGCGGGATCGAACTAGAAATCCCACGACATGTTGTGCAAAGGTTTTGCGGACAAAAACAGTTTGAAAAAAGGGGCCGCGAAGTGCACTCAGGTTACTTAGATAGCAAGACGAGTTTTTTAGAGTAAAAAAGGTGTTATCTCTCAACAGGTTTGAGGATACATGCAGGAAGGTAAAAGCTTAAACGCATAAACTTAAAGGAAAGGTAAAATGCATTGCATTAAAAGTAAAGTGGTACGACAAAACAGTTTACTTATATTTTGTATAACTCGTTTCCCTAGATGCCGGTAGTTTGAGTGTTGTAGAATTTCTATAAATGACTCGCAAAAGCTTATTCCCATGATCGACACTTCCTCCATCTTGGACAACCGCTTGTCCTCACGTTTCCACTTGAGGAAACTGTCTTTGGCTTGAATTTGAATCATCCCGCTTCGATTGCCTTTGCTTGACTTCGACGGCATCGCGCCTTTGGCCTTGTCTTGTCGAACTCTAAATTCCTCGCGCTAGGCTTGTGTCTTGTCGAAACCCTCAATCTGGAATAAGGCGGCCTTCGATTCCTGCCAAGATAAAAGTCAACTAGATGTTGACCACATTAATGAGCTTGTCGAAATTGCAGGCAAACAAATGTCTAACCCTAGTGGTCATTTGGTTGACTGCCTACCTTATTCGTATGAATGGATAGACGGTGTGCATGATTAGTTTTCTTAGCTTGGTGAGTATTTTGCTTGAGGACTAGCATGGATGCTACCTCGGAGTCTTAGTGTGTCGGGCTCTGATTAGGGGTGTTTGTTTATTGTCTTTTGCATTATGTCTGTATGAGATTTTTATCACTCAGTATGTTGAGATTGAAGTTTTATTTTGGTGATGTAGTATGACTTAATTGACATGGCTACTTTGGAGGTTTATTTAGTTGTTGTTGAGATGTTATGAATTGTTCCGCTGCGATGTTTGAAAAATTAATCTTGAATGTTTTGAACTTATTGAAGAAGTAGAATCTAAATTCTTTATATTATTGTATCATTGCGTGTTTTATCGCTTTAAAGGGTTTAGGTTGTTACATTTTGATTTCATGTTTGTAGTGTTTATTATTGTTTTTAAACGTATGATAACTGGTAAACAAGTTTGAGGGACGAATTTGGGACAAAGGGGATCAAAATTGGGGTTTTTGGAGTGAAAAGGGATGGGTTCCTGAGAGGGAAACCCCATAACAAGGTTTCTGTTATGGTGTAACTCGTTAGGCGAGTTGTAGCTCGTCGTGGCGAGTTGCAAAGTACAGAACCCCATGTTTTAGGTGTTCCGTGTGCTTAGGGGTCGATCTTGACTTTCCGAAATGATTCTTTTGTTGTATTTAACTGTAGTTAAGCTTCCTAAACCTTTGGAAACATCAAATGAATTGGATTGAACTTGGTTTTGTGAATCGAATCACAACTTTTTAAAAAATGTTCAAGAATGTATAATTTTTCGAAACTTGTTTTCTCAAGGGAAAATGGTGGGGTTAAGGTTGTTTACTGTAACTATGATTTATAAAATGGTTTTGAATGGTATTCATGAGCAATAACTTGGTCTTGCTTTGAAATATTATTTCTTTTGGAAAATGGTAAAATGAGACAAACTTAGTGAAATTTTGTAATTAATCGGAATTGTCTTATGATGTGGGTATGCATATGCTACTGTGATCATATGTGATTAGTGTATATACTTTGTTGAGGTGTTTGAGCATGTATGCCTTGTCTTGGTGAATTACTTAGAAAATGATGAAAGTTGTGAAAATAGACGAACTTTGTTGAAATGAGTCTTCTAGATTGGATAACTTGTAAATGGTTCTAGAAACATGATAATAGGATGAAATGAGAATGAAATGATGATTGTTAGGTGTTTGATACTTGATTATCACGAATGGAGTTATATGTCGACTTTTATGTAAAATTGTGAATTGTGAGATGATTGTGTTTTCTTTATGATGGATGAATGTTAATGTTGAATACGTTTATGACTCTTGTTGAATATGACTGTTGAAACGTATAAATGTAAATACTTGATGATGCAATGGTGGGTTATCGGTGGGAATATTATATGATGAAAGGGTTATATAATATGATATTGTAATTTATCGCATTGTCAAGTCTTTACTTACATGTCCATGCATTCATAGTCATGTCGAGTCTTGGTGGGAACATAACCTGAGGGAGTTATGTTAGTATGTAGTCGGAGGGGATTGCATAGTGGGTTCAATACGATAAAATTATCTTCGAAATCCAGTCGGTACCACATGCATGTAGAAATGTCTAAGAGCATTACATGTACTTCAATTTGGCGAGATGTGTCATAATTGAATATGTGACTTGAAGACTTATATACATGGTGAAATTGGTGAATATATGTGAAGATGTGAAAGTGTACTCGTTATATTACTATACTTGTATGCTTAATGATTATTATTGATGTTTAGTTGTTATGGATATGACTTAATAAAGTGTTGTTTTAATCATTTGAAATTAATTATACCGCTTTACTCTCTGATGGGACAAAACTTCAAGTGCACAGTCTTATCGGAGTAGTAATAAAGAGAGTATCGTTCCGACAGGGAGTTGGTTAATTCAATCAACTTAGAATTATGATTAGAAGAGAGAACAGTAAAAATAGGGTTTTTAATGGTTGAAAGAGAAAATAATATAAAAGAAGAGCCTTGGGATTATTGGTTTGTCGTAATAACAAACCCTCTACAAACCGAAGCTTTATCCTTAAAACCTTATGATAGACCTAGTTTCGTATGACCGGTTTCCCTTTAGCCTCTTACTTTTCCTTTCAGTCCAATAAGAGTTTACTCCTAGCAATCAATCCTATTTCGCTGAATTGATTACTAGAAGATGCATTAAGGCTGTGAAACTACTTCGTCCCAAGATTGCAAAGACTATTTCACTGCCTTTGCAATCTCTGTCTAATATTCACTTGTTCCAACATCTCATCGCAGCTTTCGCTTGTAGATTTGACGTTTGGGATAATGGATTAATAATTATCATAACCTCAGCGTTCGCTTGTTGGTATTTGATAATGATTAATCCATGTTTAATCGGTGAATTTAGATTAGAAACTAGGTTATATAGGAGTTTAATTTAAGGAGAAGGCTTGGTTTGCTTTGTATTATGTCATTAGACTATCCAGCAATCCCAAGACAAAGGAGTCTACTCACTCATGATCATAGTAGACAAAGGGAAGAAGAAGAAAGAAGACATAAGTAAATTAAAGAGAAAATAGAAATTATTATTAGAAACAATTGTCACTATTGTATTCCAAGAATTTGTGATGGAAGGCTCCTCTATTTATAGCTTACAATACTAGAGTGTCCCACAAGAAACTGTGGGCCTAAACCTAAACAGAGTAGCTTGCACAAGAAGCAGAAGCAGCAAAAACAAATCCTGGGAGGTGGCACCGCCATGCCAAGTTTCTGACTTTGGGGGAGACTTATTTTGGCTCTGAATCTTTGTATTCTTGCTCCAAATCAGCTCCGAATCCCTTTCTTCTGCTCCAAGGCTCTTTCCATCCAATATTCGTCCCTGAAAATATAATAGATTGTATTCTAAAGTAAAATAGTTCTAAGAAAGGAAATAACAATAATATAAAACAAACTTAAATCTAAATATAACGGGACAGAATATTATATAAAATAAACTAAGATCTAAATAAAACTAAATATTATATAAATAAACCTAAATCTAAATAAAACAAGATTAAATATTATATAAATAAAACTAGGACTAAATCAAATAAATGACTTAAAAAGGAAATAATAATAAACTTAAATTAAAACAAATAATATTAATTACTACATTAAATATACTACTTTATTGACTCATCAAACTCCCCCACACTTGGATCTTTGCTTGTCCTCAAGCAAAAGGCAAAGACATTGTAGCATAAAACAAGATTATATATATGACAATTCAAATGAAGCTCATGTCTCCTCAAAAAGGTTTTTATTTCTAATGTACACTAATCACAAACTCAAGCAATTTTTGAAATCTTTATTCAACTCAACAATCAAGTTCTAAGTGAGTGTGTGTGTGTAGTTTATCCCTATTTTTGCTCCTGTATAAACAGATATTATGAGGAAACAGGTTCTAACCTAAAGACTAAGCTAACCGAGAAAAATTCTTTCTTCATTTCGTATAAGATAGGTGGGAGTAATTGTGGTCATTTTGACCTTTTGCCATTTGAACAAATTTGGAATTTTAAGCACATTAATTTAAGGGAACAACATCTTCACGTAGGAAGTCGGAGGGCCTACCCCCTTCCCCAATTTAGATTCAATGTTGCCCCTTAAAACATCATCTTCACGTAGGAAGTCGGAGGGCCTACCCCCTTCCCCAATCTAGATTCGATGATGTTTTTATTTGACTCAAGATATTATCACCTTCACGTAGGAAGTCAGAGGGCCTACCTCCTTCCCCAATCTAGATTCAGAGATGCAACCTTTAGTTTTATTTTTGCTTTTTAAACTCCCCCACACTAGCTTATACTACTTTTACTCTTAAAATATTTGAGGGTTAACTTACCTTTAAAACTAGAACGTGTTCCTTAAAATACCTAATCATACAATTGCTCAAGGGGTGTAACATGTGCATATACTCATTGGAGAACTTTTCACAATAGAACAAGATGTGGGTTTATCAAGAAAACTTTAAAATACAAGAGTTCACTTTCATGTACAAGAAACTACCAATTTAGAGAAGACAGCAAAAAATTTATGTCATATTTTTCGATAAAAACAAGCTACTTAATCATGCCTTTCTCAATTAAACAAAACAAAAGAATAAAGTTCAAGGGAGTTTGGGAACACTACGACTCGAGACACTTTATTAGGCCCCCCCCACACTTGGGAGAAGCATTGTCCTCAATGATTCAAGAAAAAATAAAAGGGAAGAAGAAGAAGAAGAAGAAGAAATAGGAGTAGGAGGAAAAAGAGAGAAGAGATAAGGGAAGAGAGGAAGAGGAAAGCTCACAATATTATTGAGTTCCATAAGGGGGACCTTGGAGGTGGAATTGTTGCATCATGTTCCAAAGCATTTAATTATTTTCTTCGGATATGCGGTTGCCCCTTAGGTCATCATTTCTTAGCCCGGAGAATTTAACACTTTGCCTTTGGTGCTCGGTGTTTATCCTCTCAACCTCAGTTAGCATCCATGCCCATCTTTCATTTTCAAAGTTTCCTCCGGCATCGTGGTCATGGTGTTCCTCATCATGGTGCAAGTTTGCACCTTCCTCCTCACCTTGATTATGATCTTCATGTACCTGTGAACCATCACCTGTAACACCCCAATTTCCCGTCTTAAAAAATTTCTTTAAATAAATCATATATCAGAGTACTCATCACAAAGGAGTGTCACATTTTCTTCTTTAAAACCACTTCGATAATAATTTATCAAATTACAAAATATTCAATTAAGCAGCGGAATTCAAATAGTCACATCTCATAAATGTCTTGGCTTAAAAGCCAGCAAAACGTCTCAAAGTATTAAAGTTTCTACATCACAAAAGTCAACATCATTTATTCAAACACGATACATAAAGGAATAGACTCCACAAAAGACCCCATCCCGTTACATATCAGAGCAACCCTAACTTCACACATCCTCGCATCATCGCAACTAAGACTGGGTACCTGCACTTGCCCACAAGGCGGCAATTCCAGCAGAAGGGGTGAGATTCACAACAATAATATTAATGTATAAATCATAAGTCAAGATTAACAAATCATATATCCAATTCATCACATATACATTATAGCACATCGTAGCATCATCATAATAACAACATCATAACAACATCACATCAAGTATCAACGTCTCAGAACATCATCTCATACATGTCACAATAGACTCGACTAAATGCAACACCTAACGTCTCAACATCATGCATGTGGTACCATATATGTATAGCATTAATATGCTTCACCGTCGCTTTGAGCAAATGCTCCACCGTCGCTTTGAGCATAAAGCTCCACCGTCTCGTAAATATGCAAATGCATGGACTCGTCGCTTAACAACTTATACACCGTCTCAAACGTCATTTACAAATTATAGACTGACACATGCAGTTATAATAATACATGGCAGAACATCAACTCATTATACATACACACTGCAACACATAGCATCATCACAATCACATATTCATCACATTTAAACATCACTTATTTTCAACAACACATCATTTATCAACAGCTCAAGTTAATCATTAGCAGTCATCTTTACAGCATACATTAAAGGGTATAAAACCTCACTAACACTACCCAAAAGGCTCCTCTCAAAGTCCTATGCGAAACAGATTCGCAAAACAACAAACAGTCCTGGACCAACTAACTCGCCACGGCGAGTACATCTGCTCGCCACAGGCGAGTACTCCCAGCAGCTCATTCGCCAAAGGCGAGTTGGGGGCGAGCTGGAGGCGAGAAATACTGGGTGCTTCGGCCTTTTTGACATTTTTCAACAAAATCCTCATTCTTAAGCTCTCTAAATTAAATTTGACCAAACCAACTTCACAGGTCATCTCTATAAATATGAGGGCACTCAAAACCATCTAAAGTTTGGCAAAAATCTTAAATTTAAGGGACAAGCTCGCCACGGCGAGCTATACTGCTCGCCTCGCGAGCAACCAAGGGTTACTCGCCACGGCGAGTGATCACTCGCCACAGGCGAGCGATCTCAGAATCACTACGGGTTCAGCCTAAATCACACCAATTCATCCCAAAGCTCTCATGTTAAGCCTCTAATTCATCAACAATGTTGTCCTAGGGGATAATCTAGGTTCTGTAACACATTCTACAGCAATGCAACACATTCTCACATAATCATCAAAATCCATATAATATATAAACATATACCACATCATCTAATAAAATAATTAAATAATTAAAGAGGGCGTTACAACTCTCCCCCTCTTAAAGGATTTTCGTCCTCGAAAATTTACCTCGCTCAAACAACTCTGGATAGGATTCCAGCATCTTACTTTCTAGCTCCCAAGTCAAGCTTTCACCCGTCGCTCCGTCCCAAACAACTCTCACAAGAGGTATCTCCTTGCCTCTCAACGTCTTTGTCTTTCGATCATCAATCCTCACGGGTAAGGTCTCAACCGTAAGGTTGTCCCTAACTTGCACATCATCGCTTTGGATCACATGAGACGGATCCGGAACATACTTCCTCAGCTGAGATACATGAAAAACATCATGCAAATTCGACAAGTGCGGTGGTAATCCAACACGATACGCCATCGGCCCAATCCTCTCTGAAATCTGATACGGTCCAATAAACCTCGGAGTCAACTTCTTTGATTTCAACGCACGTCCAACACCCGTCAAAGGAGTCACTCTCAGGAACACATGATCCCCCTCTTGGAACTCAAGGTCCTTTCTACGCTTATCATGATAACTCTTTTGTCGACTCTGCGACGCTTTCATCTTTTCTTGGATCATTCTCACTTTCTCAGTAGTCTGTTGAACGATCTCTGGTCCTAAGACCACTCTTTCACCCGACTCAAACCAGCACAACGGAGTCCTGCATCTCCGACCATACAAAGCCTCAAACGGCGCCATCCCAATACTTGAATGGTAACTGTTGTTGTACGTGAACTCTATCAATGGAAGATGACTATCCCAAGCTCCTCCCTGTTCAAGTACACAAACCCTCAACAAGTCCTCCAATGACTGAATCGTCCTCTCCGACTGACCATCTGTTTGCGGATGATAAGCCGAACTCAACCTCAACTGAGATCCTAACGCCTCTTGCAAACTCTTCCAAAATCTAGAAGTAAATCTTGGATCTCTATCAGATACGATGCTCGAAGGAACACCATGCAGCTTAACTATCTCTCTAACATAAATCTCCGCCAACTGAGCTACAGGAAAAGTAATGTTAATTGGTAGAAAGTGGGCAGACTTCGTCAACCTATCAACAATAACCCATATAGCATCATTCCCTCTAGGAGTATTGGGCAAACTCGTCACAAAATCCATGGATATACTATCCCATTTCCATTCTGGCACATCTAAAGGTACCATCATACCAGTCGGCTTCTGATGCTCAATCTTCGACTTTTGACAAACCAAGCAAGAATACACAAATTGTGCCACATCGCGTTTCAAACCAGACCACCAAAACAGCCTCTTTAAGTCATGATACATCTTCGTAGCTCCCAGGTGAATACTCAAGCTACTTCTATGACTCTCTTCAAGAATCATCTTCTTAATCTCTTCATTGTCAGGAATGCAAATCCTTCCTCGGAATCTCAACACTCCTTGATCATCGACCTTAAAGTCACCATCCACAGTCTCATTATCAGCAATTAATAAGTCTACAAACTTGACATCTTCTTTTTGTGCTTCCTTGATATACTTCAGGAAATCATTATCAATTCTCAACATTCCCAGTTTTATGCTCTGAGGTGTTCTTTCACACACCAAGCTCAAGTCTCTAAACTGTTCTAACAACTCAAATTCTTTCACCATCAACGCGGACATATGCACAGTTTTCCTACTCAAGGCATCTGCAACTACATTTGCTTTACCAGGATGGTAATTCAAACCAAAATCATAATCCTTAAGTAACTCAAGCCACCTCCTCTGCCTCATATTCAACTCTTTCTGATCAAATAAATATCTCAAACTCTTATGATCGCTGAATATTTCAAACCTTGTACCATACAAGTAATGTCTCCATATTTTCAATACGAAGACCACTGCTGCCAACTCTAAGTCATGCGTCGGATAATTCTTCTAATGAATTCTCAATTGTCTCGAAGCATATGCTACCACTTTACCTTCTTGCATAAGCACACCTCCTAAACCCAACTTGGACGCATCACAATATACCACAAAAGGTTCATCGGACTTTGGCAAAATCAAAACTGGAGCCGTCGTCAGGCGCTTCTTCAATTCATTGAAACTATTCTCACAATGCACATCCCACACGAAAGACTTACCCTTACACGTCAACTGCGTTAACGGAAGAGCCAACTTAGAAAATCCTTCTATAAACCTCCTGTAATAACCAGCTAGTCCCAAAAAGCTTCTAATCTCCGTAACCGACTTAGGCGTCTCCCATTGCGATACCGCTTCAACTTTAGACGGGTCAACCGCAATACCTTCACCAGAAATAACATGGCCAAGAAAACTCACTTCGTTTAGCCAGAACTCACACTTAGACAATTTAGCATACAGCTTCTTTTCCTTCAACACTTGCAATACAATCTTCAAATGCTCTGCATGCTCAGCTTCAGTCTTAGAATAGATCAGTATATCATCAATAAAAACCACAACAAATTGATCCAAGTACTCATGAAAAATTCTGTTCATATATTCCATAAACACACCAGGCGCATTAGTAACACCGAAAGGCATCACCTTATATTCATAGTGACCATAGCGCGTCCTAAAGGCCGTCTTCTGCATATCTTCATCCTTCACCTTAATCTGATGGTAACCTGACCTCAAGTCAATCTTGCTGAATACCTTTGCACCCACTAACTGATCCATCAAGTCGTCAATCCTCGGAAGTGGATACCTATTCTTGATCGTCACCTTGTTCAGTTGTCTGTAATCAATACACAATCTCATACTGCCGTCTTTCTTCTTCACAAGTAACACTGGAGCTCCCCATGGTGAAACACTAGGTCTCACAAACTTCTTCTCAAGCAAGTCTTCCAATTGTTTCTTCAACTCTGCTAACTCAGAAGCAGACATACGATAAGGTGCCATCGACACCGGCTTCGTTCCAGGAACAAGGTCAATAGAGAACTCAACTTCTCTCTCCGAAGGCACATCTGGAATCTCATCAGGGAAAACTTCAGGAAATTCCTTCACGACAGGCAGCCCATCAATTACAGCTTGGTTCTCTAAAGATAATGAAGCCATCAGCGAAAACATCATCATCCCATCACGTTCCAGTTGCTTCAGCTGCTTAGAAGATAGAAACTCTGCGCCCCACTCTTCTTCGACAGAAGAAAAATGCACCGTCTTTCTAAAACAGTTGATAAGAACTCGGTTGCACTCTAGCCAGTTCATACCCAGAATCACATCCATACCACTTAAAGGTAGGCACACTAAATCCATCACAAAGTCACGGCCAAACATAGATAAAGGACAGTTCAAACATACGAGAGAAGTAGTCACCGAACCCTTAGCTGGAGTCTCGACAACCATCTCTCCATTCATATCAGAAACATCAAGACCCAAGGCAGAAACACAATCAAAAGCAACAAAACTGTGCGTAGCACCAGTATCAATAATAGCAACTAAAGGAGTATTATTAATATAGCAAGTACCTCTGATCAAACGATCATTATTCTCAGTCTGAGTGCCGGTCAATGCAAACACTCTTCCAGTAGTCTTAGTCTTCTTGGGTTGCTTACACTGCGAACCAATGTGTCCTTGCTCATTGCAGTTGAAACACACAACATCATCAAACTTGCAGTCACTAGTAATATGCCCTTTTTGACCACAACGGTAACACCTCTTCACCTCAACAGTACATGCATTGCTCTTATGGCCTTTCTCGCCACAAGTGTAACAAGTAATCTCAGCAGGAGCAGCCTTCTTCTGGGGCCTCCTCTCATCATTCACTCTTTGCTTCCCTTTATCTCTAGGGGCATCATAAGGTTTAGGGCGACTCTGCTGGCCCTTAGCTTTCCGATCATTCACTACCTTGTAGTGAGCCTTCGTATCCTCCTCATATATCCGACAGCTACTCACCAACTCAGAAAAGTCACAAATTTTCTGATAACCGATAGCCCTCTTGATATCAGCGCGCAACCCGTTCTCAAACTTGATGCATTTTGAAAACTCAGTCGTCTCGGGTGCATAATGCGGATAGAACTTAGCCAACTCCACAAATTTGGCCGCATACTCGGTCACTGACATGTTCCCTTGTTTAAGTTCCAGGAACTCTATCTCTTTCTTCCCACGAACATCTTCTGGAAAGTATCTATTAAGGAACTCCCTCGTGAAAATAGCCCACGTCACCACAGCTCCATCTTGCTCCAAAATAGGTAGGAGACTAACCCACCAATCATCAGCCTCCTCCGCGAGCATGTGTGTGCCAAAACGCACCTTCTGCACATCATCACACTGCATGACTCTGAAGATCCTCTCTACTTCCTTGAGCCACGTCTGAGCTCCATCAGGATCATAACGCCCCTTGAAGGTAGGCGGGTGATTCCTCAGAAAGGTCTCCAACATTCTAGTTCCGTCATTTCCACCAGCATTGTTCTGATTACCCACAGCATTAGCCATTGCTTCCAAAGCAGCAGCAAGAGCAGCATCGTTTCTACCAGCCATCTACTTCTCTGGAAACAAACATAAGTCAGAATAATACAATAATACTATTCTAACTCTAAGACAACGTCACTCGACTCTCTACTTGGCCGGACGGACCGACCTGCTCTGATACCAATTGTAACACCCCAATTTCCCGTCTTAAAAAATTTCTTTAAATAAATCATATATCAGAGTACTCATCACAAAGGAGTGTCACATTTTCTTCTTTAAAACCACTTCGATAATAATTTATCAAATTACAAAATATTCAATTAAGCAGCGGAATTCAAATAGTCACATCTCATAAATGTCTTGGCTTAAAAGCCAGCAAAACGTCTCAAAATATTAAAGTTTCTACATCACAAAAGTCAACATCATTTATTCAAACACGATACATAAAGGAATAGACTCCACAAAAGACCCCATCCCGTTACATATCAGAGCAACCCTAACTTCACACATCCTCGCATCATCGCAACTAAGACTGGGTACCTGCACTTGCCCACAAGGCGGCAATTCCAGCAGAAGGGGTGAGATTCACAACAATAATATTAATGTATAAATCATAAGTCAAGATTAACAAATCATATATCCAATTCATCACATATACATTATAGCACATCGTAGCATCATCATAATAACAACATCATAACAACATCACATCAAGTATCAACGTCTCAGAACATCATCTCATACATGTCACAATAGACTCGACTAAATGCAACACCTAACGTCTCAACATCATGCATGTGGTACCATATATGTATAGCATTAATATGCTTCACCGTCGCTTTGAGCAAATGCTCCACCGTCGCTTTGAGCATAAAGCTCCACCGTCTCGTAAATATGCAAATGCATGGACTCGTCGCTTAACAACTTATACACCGTCTCAAACGTCATTTACAAATTATAGACTGACACATGCAGTTATAATAATACATGGCAGAACATCAACTCATTATACATACACACTGCAACACATAGCATCATCACAATCACATATTCATCACATTTAAACATCACTTATTTTCAACAACACATCATTTATCAACAGCTCAAGTTAATCATCAGCAGTCATCTTTACAGCATACATTAAAGGGTATAAAACCTCACTAACACTACCCAAAAGGCTCCTCTCAAAGTCCTATGCAAAACAGATTCGCAAAACAACAAACAGTCCTGGACCAACTAACTCGCCACGGCGAGTACATCTGCTCGCCACAGGCGAGTACTCCCAGCAGCTCATTCGCCAAAGGCGAGTTGGGGGCGAGCTGGAGGCGAGAAATACTGGGTGCTTCGGCCTTTTTGACATTTTTCAACAAAATCCTCATTCTTAAGCTCTCTAAATTAAATTTGACCAAACCAACTTCACAGGTCATCTCTATAAATATGAGGGCACTCAAAACCATCTAAAGTTTGGCAAAAATCTTAAATTTAAGGGACAAGCTCGCCACGGCGAGCTATACTGCTCGCCTCGCGAGCAACCAAGGGTTACTCGCCACGGCGAGTGATCACTCGCCACAGGCGAGCGATCTCAGAATCACTACGGGTTCAGCCTAAATCACACCAATTCATCCCAAAGCTCTCATGTTAAGCCTCTAATTCATCAACAATGTTGTCCTAGGGGATAATCTAGGTTCTGTAACACATTCTACAGCAATGCAACACATTCTCACATCCAATTCATCAAAATCATCATAACCCTAATTCTCAAAACTTCTCTCAATTCTTCCCAATCTCTAAGCTAATCAAGAACAGATGATTTAACATTAAGATTACTGAAGTTAGGTCGAGTCGTCTAAGATGTTTACTAAGATGTTTATGATGTTGATTATGACGCTGCTAAATGATGTGTTGCTTATGTTGATGTTCTAAATGCTAGATGTTTATCTGTGATATGACGAATTATGTTTGGTTGTTGAATTGTGATTATTTAATTACATGTTTAATATAATTATTTGTGAATCTCACCCCTTCTGCTGGAATTGCCGCCTTGTGGGCAAGTGCAGGTAACCAAGATTAGGTGCAGACGTGTGAGGATTTCTGCAGTCGAGTCTAGGTGCTCTGATACGTAACGGGATAGGGGATCTTCTTTATTTTCTCTGTTCCTTGCGTATTATGTTATTTTACATGCTTATGTTTATTTTGAAGATTTTGCTAATAAGATGTTGATGAGGCCTGCGTGCCAAAGACTTTTGAGATGCTTTTCCATAAGATTATTCCGCTGCGATAATGATTAATATCTTATGAAGATTTAATGTTTATTTATTCATTAACATGAGATGTTTTTAGAAATGTGATGCCCTGTTTATGTGCTTACTCTGATGCATGATTATCTTTTTAAAGAAATTTTTATGTTGGGAAAACGGGGTGTTACAATTGGTATCAGAGCAGGTCGGTCCGTCTGGCCAAGTAGAGAATCGAGTGACGTTGTTGTAGAGTTAGAATACTATTGTTGTATTATTCTAACTTATGTTTGCTTTGTAGAGGATTAAGATGGCTGGAAGAAACGACGTTGCGATTGCTGCTGCCTTGGAAGCTGTTGCTCAAGCGGTGGGGCAACAACCGAATGCGAATGCTAGTGCTAGTGCTGAGGTCCGCATGCTGGAGACCTTCTTGAGAAACCATCCTCCTACCTTCAAGGGGAGATATGATCCAGATGGAGCCCAGACTTGGCTCAAGGAGATTGAGAGGGTGTTCCGAGTGATGCAGTGCACGGAGGTGCAGAAGGTGCGTTTTGGTACGCACATGCTGGTTGAGGAGGCTGATGACTGGTGGATTAGTCTTCTACCTGTTCTGGAGCAAGGTGGTGCTGAGGTTACTTGGACTATATTCAGAAGAGAGTTCCTCAACAGATATTTTCCAGAGGATGTTCGGGGCAAGAAAGAGATTGAGTTCCTGGAACTTAAACAAGGGAACATGTCCGTGACTGAGTATGCGGCGAAGTTTGTGGAGCTAGCTAAATTTTACCCACATTATACCCCAGAGACTGCTGAATTTTCTAAATGCTTTAAGTTTGAAAATGGATTGCGTGCTGATATCAAGAGGGCTATTGGGTATCAGAAGATTAGAATCTTTTCCGAGCTGGTGAGTAGTTGCAGGATCTACGAGGAGGACACTAAGGCTCATTACAAGGTGGTTAATGAGAGGAAAGGAAAAGGGCAGCAAAGTCGTCCTAAGCCCTACAGTGCCCCTGCAGATAAGGGCAAACAGCGAGTTAATGATGAGAGGAGACCTGTGAAGAAAGATGCTCCTGCTGAGATAGTTTGCTATACTTGTGGCGTGAAAGGCCATAAGAGTAATGCTTGTCCTGGAGAGGTGAAGAGGTGTTTTCGTTGTGGCAAGAAGGGTCATACTACTGCGGATTGCAAACGTGGTGATATCGTATGCTTTAATTGTAATGAGGAAGGTCACATTGGGTCCCAGTGCACACAACCTAAGAAGGCTCAGACTACTGGGAGGGTTTTTGCTTTGACTAGTACGCAGACGGAGAGCGAGGATCGCTTGATCAGAGGTACTTGTTATTTTGATAATATACCATTAGTTGCTATTATTGATACTGGGGCCACACATTGTTTTGTTGCTCTTGATTGTGCTGCTAAGTTGAATCTTGTTGTATCTGATATGAATGGGGAGATGGTTGTCGAAACTCCAGCTAAGGGTTCGGTGACTACTTCCCTTGTGTGTTTAAGATGTCCTGTGTCTATGTTTGGTCGTGATTTTGAGATTGATTTAGTATGTCTACTGTTGGTTGGGATGGATGTGATCTTGGGGATGAATTGGTTAGAGTACAATCATGTTCTGATTAATTGTTTTAGCAAGACGGTGCATTTTTCTTCTCCCGAGGAAGAGAGTGGCGCAGAATTCTTATCTACTAAACAGTTGAAGCAGTTGGAACGCGATGGAATTATGATGTTTTCCTTGATGGCGTCCTTATCTATTGAGAATTAGGCAGTGATTGATAAGCTACAAGTAGTATGTGATTTTCCTGAAGTTTTCCCAGATGAGATTCCTGATGTGCCTCCGGAAAGAGAAGTTGAATTTACGATCGATCTTGTTCCTGGAACGAAGCCTGTGTCTATGACGCCTTATCGTATGTCAGCTTCTGAGTTGGCGGAGCTGAAGAAGCAGTTAGAGGATTTGCTTGATAAGAAGTTCGTGAGACCAAGTGTTTCACCGTGGGGAGCTCCAGTGTTGTTGGTCAAGAAGAAAGATGGAAGTATGAGGTTGTGCATCGACTATCGTCAGTTGAATAAAGTAACGATAAAGAATAGGTATCCACTTCCGAGAATTGACGACTTGATGGATCAGTTGGTGGGTGCTTGTGTGTTTAGCAAAATAGATTTGAGATCAGGTTATCACCAGATTAAAGTGAAAGATGAGGATATGCAGAAGACGGCATTTAGGACGCGTTATGGGCATTATGAGTATACGGTGATGCCTTTCGGTGTTACTAACGCACCTGGCGTATTTATGGAGTATATGAATAGAATCTTCCATGCTTATTTGGATCATTTTGTTGTGGTATTCATCGATGATATTCTGGTTTACTCTAAGACTGAAGAAGATCATGCTGAGCATTTGAAGATCGTCTTGCAAGTGTTGAAAGAGAAGAAGCTTTTTGCTAAGTTGTCTAAGTGTGAGTTCTGGTTGAAAGAAGTAAGTTTTCTTGGTCACGTTATTTCTGGCAATGGCATTGCGGTTGACCCGTCTAAAGTTGAAGCGGTATCGCAATGGGAGACTCCTAAGTCAGTTACAGAGATTAAAAGCTTTTTGGGTCTAGCTGGTTATTATCGAAGATTTATAGAAGGATTTTCTAAGTTGGCTCTTCCGTTAACGCAGTTGACGTGTAAAGGTAAATCTTTTGTGTGGGATGTTCATCGTGAGAACAGTTTTAATGAGTTGAAGAAACGTTTGACGACGGCTCCAGTTTTGATTTTGCCGAAGCCCGATGAACCTTTTGTGGTATATTGTGATGCGTCCAAGTTGGGTTTAGGTGGTGTGCTTATGCAAGATGGTAAAGTGGTAGCTTATGCTTCAAGGCAATTGAGGATTCATGAGAAGAATTATCCGACGCATGACTTAGAGTTGGCGGCTGTGGTCTTTGTATTGAAAATATGGAGACATTACCTGTATGGTTCGAGGTTTGAAGTGTTTAGTGATCACAAGAGTTTGAAGTACTTATTTGACCAGAAGGAATTGAATATGAGGCAGCGAAGGTGGCTCGAATTATTGAAAGATTATGACTTTGGTTTGAATTATCATCCGGGCAAAGCTAATGTGGTTGCAGATGCCTTAAGCAGGAAGACTTTGCATATGTCTGCCATGATGGTGAAGGAATTCGAGTTGTTGGAACAGTTTAGAGATTTGAGTTTAATCTGTGAGAGAACACCTCAGAGTGTAAAGCTTGGGATGCTGAAGATTGATAGTGATTTCTTGAAGAGTATCAAAGAGGCGCAGAAAGAAGATGTTAAGTTTGTGGACTTGTTGGTTGCTAGTAATCAGACGGAAGATAGTGACTTTAGAGTTGATGATCAAGGAGTGTTGAGATTTCGAGGTAGGATTTGCATTCCTGATAATGAGGAAATGAAGAAGATGATTCTTGCAGAGAGTCATAGAAGTAGCTTGAGTATTCATCCGGGAGCTACGAAGATGTATCATGATTTAAAGAAGCTATTTTGGTGGTCTGGTTTGAAACGTGACGTGGCACAGTTTGTGTATTCTTGTTTGGTTTGTCAGAAATCGAAGGTTGAACATCAGAAACCTGCTGGTATGATGGTACCTTTGGATGTGCCATAGTGGAAATGGGATAGTATATCCACGGATTTCGTGACGAGCTTGCCGAATACTCCTAAAGGGAATGACGCTATTTGGGTGATTGTTGATAGATTGACGAAGTCGGCTCATTTTCTACCGATTAATATTACTTTTCCTGTTGCCCAGTTGGCAGAGATTTATGTCAAGGAGATTGTGAAGTTGCATGGTGTTCCTTCGAGCATCGTATCAGATAGAGACCCGAGATTTACTTCTAGATTTTGGAGGAGTTTGCAAGAGGCTTTAGGTTCTCAGTTGAGGTTGAGTTCAGCTTATCATCCGCAAACAGATGGTCAGTCGGAAAGGACGATTCAGTCGTTGGAAGATTTGTTGAGAGTGTGTGTACTCGAGCAAGGAGGAACTTGGGATAGTCATCTTCCGTTGATAGAGTTCACGTACAACAACAGTTACCATTCGAGTATCGGAATGGCACCTTTTGAGGCTTTGTATGGTCGGAGATGCAGAACTCCGTTGTGTTGGTTTGAGTCAGGCGAAAATGTGATGTTAGGACCGGAAATTGTTCAGCAGACTACTGAGAAAGTAAGAATGATCCAAGAGAAGATGAAAGCGTCGCAGAGTCGACAAAAGAGTTATCATGACAAGCGTAGAAAGGACCTTGAGTTCCAAGAGGGAGATCATGTGTTCCTGAGAGTGACTCCTATGACCGGTGTTGGTCGTGCATTGAAGTCAAAGAAGTTAACCCCGAAGTTTATTGGTCCATATCAGATATCAGAGAGGATTGGGGCGGTGGCCTATCGTATTGGATTGCCACCACATTTATCGAATCTGCACGACGTGTTCCATGTGTCGCAACTGAGGAAGTATGTTCTGGATCCGTCTGATGTGATCCAGAGTGATGATGTGCAAGTTAGGGACAACCTTACGGTTGAGACCTTACCTGTGAGAATTGATGACAGAAAGACGAAGACGCTGAGGGGAAAGGAGATACCTCTCGTTAGAGTCGTTTGGTCGGGAGCGACTGGCGAAAGCTTGACGTGGGAGTTAGAGAGTAAGATGCTGGAGTCATATCCAGAGTTGTTTGCTTGAGGTAATTTTCGAGGGCGAAAATCTTTTAAGTTGGGGAGAGTTGTAACGCCCATTTTTGATTATTTAATTATTTGATTTATTTGAGAAGTTGTTATATATTTATTAATATATTATGCGATGTTAAGTGAAGATTTAATATGATTTTATGCGACGTGGTGACTTATTTTATTGTTTAATAAAATAATATTTGAAAATAAAATAAAATATTTAGTTGTGGGTTAGTTTTGGATTTTAGAGAGTTATGTGGGAGAAAGAGTAAATAAGATAAGATTTGTTGGGAGTATATAAAGGGAAAATTAGGTCAAGAGAGAAGTCAGTATACGCATTGCCAGAGTTTTGGAAAAAGGGAGAAAACGGACGTGAAGTGAGAAGAGAGCATAGAGGGCTGCGATTTTCTGCTTTTACCAGGTAAGGGTGAGCCTAACACTTAATTATATTGATCTGTAGTTCATCTAATCTCGATTAACAACGTAGGATTGAGTTTTGTGAGAATTGGAATTAGGTTAAAATTGAGAAAAATCATGAATTAGGCCATAAAGCTGTAGAACAGAGGTGTAGGATGAGTACAGAACGTAGATTAATCATAACATTGATGTTTCTGAGAGTTTAGACGTTTAAGATGATGAATTTGGGAACTTTTGATGAGATTTTCGCAGAACCCGTAGCAGTCTGTTCATCGCTCGCCTAGGCGAGCTATGCAACTCGCCGCGGCGAGTAGACCTAGATCGCTCGCGAGGCGAGCAACCCAACTCGCCATAGCGAGCGGTCCCCTAGAGCTCGCGAGGCGAGCACTCCAACTCGCCATAGCGAGCAGGACCTTAGTTACTCGCGAGGCGAGCATTCCCACTCTCCATAGCGAGTTATGTCAGAACCAGAACCTGTTCTGTTTGCGACCTGTAGTCGCATATGACCTTGAGAGATGACCTTGGGGTAGCTTTAGAGACTTCTAATGATGTTTAATACAATCTGTAATGATGTTAAATGATGATTGAGATTGTTTATGATGATTTCTATGAAGCTTATGTGTGAAATATGAATTAGCTAAGTTATGAATGTTTGATTTACTTGCAATGCTTGCACTATGGATGCTATTTGTATGATGTACTTGCTGCCATGTTGCTATTTACTTATGTATAGTTGCTGCATGTGTCAGTCCATGATGATTAAGATGGTTATTAAGACGTTTATGATGTTAACTTGTTTAAGTTAAAATTGCATTGAGTCTCATGCATACTAATTCTATGATGGGGGCTTATGCCCTGGAGTTTTTACTCACCAGCGACGAGGGCTTATGCCCAGGAGCTTTGCTCACCAGCGACGAAGGCTTATGCCTTGGAGTATATTTATGCTCATAGCGACGAGGGCTCATGCCCTGGATTGGTACCACATGCATATAAGACGTAGGGTTGCATAGTCAAGTGATGATGTCGAGTCGAGTCGTCTAAGATGTTTACTAAGATGTTTATGATGTTGATTATGACGCTGCTAAATGATGTGTTGCTTATGTTGATGTTCTAAATGCTAGATGTTTATCTGTGATATGACAAATTATGTTTGGTTGTTGAATTGTGATTATTTAATTACATGTTTAATATAATTATTTGTGAATCTCACCCCTTCTGCTGGAATTGCCGCCTTGTGGGCAAGTGCAGGTAACCAAGATTAGGTGCAGACGTGTGAGGATTTATGCAGTCGAGTCTAGGTGCTCTGATACGTAACGGGATAGGGGATCTTCTTTATTTTCTCTGTTCCTTGCGTATTATGTTATTTTACATGCTTATGTTTATTTTGAAGATTTTGCTAATAAGATGTTGATGAGGCCTGCGTGCCAAAGACTTTTGAGATGCTTTTCCATAAGATTATTCCGCTGCGATAATGATTAATATTTTATGAAGAATTAATATTTATTTATTCATTAACATGAGATGTTTTTAGAAATGTGATGCCCTATTTATGTGCTTACTCTGATGCATGATTATCTTTTTAAAGAAATTTTTATGTTGGGAAAACGGGGTGTTACAGCGCTGGCAACTCAACGTTCATATTTCATACCTCTATATAAAGGAGTGAACACTTGAAGAACAATAAGACTCTACAACAATTTTAAAAGCGCCAAAACTCTGTCAAAATTGTTCAGCATCCAAAAGTTCACTTAGAATTTCTTCTCAAAGTTAATATCTTAGAAATTCTAAAGTATCAAGAGTTTGTATCTGATTTGTTTTGTGAGCACCTCTGATTGTATATCAAGTGTTCAAGTGTCAATCATTTTTCCTGTAATTATGTTTGATAGGAAGTCTCTTGCTTGTGTTCTTGAGCATTAGAAGTCTCTTGATTGTGTTCTTGAGCATTGGAAGTCTCTTGCAGTTGTGCTTGAGAATTTGTAATCAGATATTACATTTAGTGAACTCTCCTTGGAAGTGCAAGGGGGACAAGACTACTTTCGGTTTGTGGAAGGAACCTATATAAATTGCTTTGTGTCTTTCTTTTTTCTCTCTCTCTGATTTTATCCGCTACATTTTAAGTTTTGAACATTACTTCAGAAGCTGTTCTTAACTACTTCTGGACTGTGTGTTTTAACTTGGAGAAAACGAAGAGAAAGCTAACACAATTCAACCCCCCCTTCTTGTGTTTTTCTCACCTTCACTCTTTAATGTCGCAGCCATGATACGCCAGAGACGTGAAATCCACCGCGCTTTCAACTTGAACAGTTAAATCCCATTCTTCTAAGGCCATGGTTCTCCCTTTGATTTCATAAGCTGGAGTTTCTTGAGTAGACGTTCCTTGAGCAATATCTTGCATAGTTGATTCTGGAACTGAGCTTGAGGATGCCATTGATGATAATGAATTTTTAGGGTTCTAAGTTTTGATTGAGGACGATGAACTTTGTCATCGCAGAAAATCAGTGTAAGAATAGAAAGTGTGGGTTGTGAAGTGAGTAGTGTGTGTTTTGTCTAAGTGATTTGAGTAAAAGTAAATGATTGCAATTCAGAGGGGACAAACAAACACAACATTAATGACACTTGGGGGTGCGAGAAAGTACATTAAAAGCATCAAATCATCATTGCCCTCTTAAGTTATACACCAATACACTTAAGCCACGTCAGATAATTTCAGATGCGCTGTCAAGTTAGTGGGACAAGTGTTACCAAAAAGTAACACCAACGTTTCCACTAGCTCTGCTATTCAGAAGCACAAAATCCAACTTCTGAAGTTAAGATAGTGATGTCATCTTCAGAAGAACATTTTCCTCAGAACCTCAGTTAAGAGCTTCTAACAGACCATAGCTTCTAAACTAACTTCAGAACCTAACTTCTAGTTCAAGAGCAAGTAGATTTAATCCGACACAAAGTGCATGTTCAAATTTTTCTTTATAAAATCAAATCTTTCCACACTTAAAGGTTTAGTGAATATATCAGTCCACTGATGTTCAGTATCAATGAATTGTATATCCAAGATTCCTTTTTGAACATAATCTTTAATAAAATGGTGTTTGACTTCAATATACTTGGCTTTTGAATGTAGAATTGGATTCTTTGACAAACAAATAGCCGCAATATTATCACAGAAAATGGGAATACTGTTAGCATTAATCTGATAATCTTCCAACTGATGTTTCACCCAAAGTAGTTGTGTACAACAACTTGCTGCTGAGATGTATTTTGCTTCTGTTGTCGACATAGCAATAGTTGCTTGTCTTTTGCTAGCCCAGGATATCAGATTCTCTCTCAGGAACTAACAGTTGCCACTGGTTGATTTTCTTTCAATCCTGTCACCAGCATAGTCAACATCACAGAATCCAACCAACTTAGAATCAAAGGATTTCCTGTAAAGGAGTCCAAGATTTGTTGTTCCATTCAGATACCTGAAGATTCTCTTAACAGCTGTTAAATGAGATTCTCTAGGATTTGAATGGAATCTTGCACACAAGGATACACTGAATAAAATATCTGGCCTAGATGCAGTGAGGTATAACAAAGAACCAATCATACCTCTATACAGCTTCTGATCTACCTTTGATCCAGTATCTTTTTTGCTTAATGTGCAGGTTGGATGCATTGGAGTGTTCATCATTTTACAATCTTCTAGCTTGAACTTCTTCAAAAGCTCCTTTGCGTATTTGGTTTGATGAACATATGCTCCATCTTTACTTTGGTTAATTTGAATTCCAAGAAAGAACTTCAATTCTCCCATCATGCTCATTTCAAATTCATCCAGCATTAACTTAGAGAATTCCTTGCAAAGAGATGCATTAGTAGAACCAAATATTATATCATCAACATATATCTGCACAACAAGAATGTCTTTCTCAAGAGTCCTTCTGAAGAGTGTTGTGTCAACTTGTCCTCTTTTAAAATCATTTTTAATCAGGAAATTACTTAGTCTATCATACCAAGCTCTAGAAGCTTGTTTCAAGCCATATAGTGATTTCTTAAGTTTATAAACATGGTTAGGATGCTTAAGATCCTCAAAACCAAGAGGTTGCTTGACAAACACTTCTTCCTCTATGACTCCATTTAGAAATGCACTCTTGACATCCATTTGATATAATATTATGCCATGATTAACTACATAGGATAGAAGTAACCTCATTGCTTCCAATCTTGCAACTAGAGCAAATGTTTCAGTGTAATCAACGCCTTCTTGTTGATTGTATCCTTGTGCAACAAGTATAGCTTTGTTTCTGGTTACTTCACCTTGTCATTCAGCATGTTTTTGAATACCCATTTTGTTTCAATAATGTTCTTTTGATGATGTTTGGGTACCAGATCCCACACATCATTTCTTTGAAACTGATTAAGCTCCTCTTGCATAGCAATTATCAATCCATCATCTGATAGTGCTTCATCAATTATAGCAGGTTCAATTACTGATAACAATCCTATCATAGACTCTTCTTGTCTGAAATATGATCTTGTTCTTCTAGGTCTGTCTTTGTTCCCAATGATTTGATCCTCAGGATGTGAAGACTTGTACTTGAATGTATTCTTGGATTGATTTGCTTGCTGAGAGCCATCTTGAACTTCACCAGAAGCTACTTCATCTTGAGCTTCTAAAGTTGGTTCAGCTTCTGGACTGTCTTCAGATTCTTCAGTCTGATCAGGTTCTGAAGTATCTTCAGTAGCCTGTATATCTACAAAGCTTTTATCTTGCTATGGAGTTTCTCTTCCAGGTTCTTTGTCATCAAATTTAACATGCATAGATTCTTCAACACAGAGTGTCTCTGAATTATACACTCTGTATGCCTTTGACCTTTCAGAGTAACCTAAAAGGATTCCTCTTTGGGCCTTGGCATCAAATTTCTTTAGGTAGAGTTTTTTATTTAGAATATAACAGGTACATCCAAATTGATGAAAGTAAGATATATTGGGTCTTCTTCCTTTAAAAAGTTCATATGCAGTTTTCTCCAAGATAGGTCTGATATAGATCCTATTTTGAACATAACATGTTGTATTCACTGCTTCTGCCCAAAAATGTTTAGCCAAATTATTTTCATGAATCATGGTTCTTGCCATTTCTTGTAAAGTTCTATTCTTTCTCTCTACAACCCCATTTTGCTGTGGAGTTCTAGGATAAGAGTATTCATGGACAATTCCTTTTGTTTTCACAAAAAGTTTCAAATGGCTCATTTTCAAATTCACCACCATGGTCATTTCTGACTTTCAAAATTTTCATTTCTTTTCCAGACTGTGTTGGAGTGCAAAAATTACTGAATACATTATATGCATTATGTTTACTTCTCAGGAATTTTACCCAAGTTCATCTGCTATAATCATCAACAATGACTAGTCCATATTTGCTTCCATATAAAGATGCAGTATTAACTGGTCCAAATAAATCAATATGAGACGATGTCTTTAGATTTAAAAGATGATTTCACAATTGATAGACGTTTGGCAAGTGCACCAAATACTATCGAAATAAGTTAATTTCGTTATGCAATAGGATGTATAAAGGTTATATTTGTTTTGCCACTAGGCGGAAGATTGGGTTTGTTTTTTTTTAAAACAAATAACAAAAAGATAACGTTTGTTTAGAAAATATGGAGAGAGATGAGATCGGATCGTCGAATCTTCTATGTTTCCCCTAATTGGTTACTGTACTCTATTCCTATTAATGGTTCTTTAAATCCCACGATAGTTAACAAAATAGCCCTAATCAATCCCTTGAGTTAGGACCCTCTTCTTAAACTACAACCCCTAATTCCTTAGGTGGTCTAATAATTCTTGAAGGTTTAAGCACGTTAACCTAATATCACTAATAAACGATTATCCATTCCTAGACTAACCATGTTTATTAGAACAATTCAATTAAGTCTAAGTTGAAAGCTAGGGTTAGTAGTCATTCATTCTCACGAAAGCATACTTATATTTGATCAGGATATAAAAAGCATTAAGAACAATTGAATTGAATAAAGACTTAAATAATCATTAATATGGAATAGAGTTTCATCACAGCAACATAAGATCAACTAGGGTTTACACAGAATCATCTCGGATCCAATCTCTAAGAGATTTAGCTACTCATAATGATGTTTACAAATAGCATAATCAATTGAATCATTAAAACATACATGTAACTGGTAAAAGGATGAAGAAATCGTCCTCCTTGCAGTCACCTTGATGTCCAAATCGCACTTTGCTCTCCAAGATTCGTAACCCTTGTTTTCGGAAAAGACTTCAGCTTAAATAGGCCCAGAAATTCGCCCAAAACGTGTCACGTTTTAAGTAAAACGTGTCACGTTTTTTCCTTCAGTAGCAAGTAACCAAATTAGGGTTTCACAAAACGTGTCACGTTTTTGCCAACGTGACACGTTCTTCTTCCTTCTCAAAACATGCTCTCTGACTTGTGAAAACGTGTCACGTTTTTTAGCAAGCGTGACACGTTTTTGTGACTTGCACCATTCTTCAGTTTTCTTGCTTTTTCTTGCTTTTCATGCGTTTCTTGCTGCTTAAGTTGCTTTGTGACTCCATAAAATGATAAAATATACATAGAAATTACGTAATGACAGCATGTCATCACAACCCCAAACTTAAACCATTCCTTGTCCCCAAGGAATTTACATGCAAAATTGACAGTTGACAGTAAAATAACAAGTACCTGCTCAAGTGATGGTAATCCAAAAAGTTCATCTCCTTACTAGCTAAAGGTGAGCTAGTTTGACTTGAATGCATCCACCAATTCACAACTCCACGCACAAAATGAATAGGGTTCACACTCAATCACATGCAAAGCTACATATTACCATACGCTTGAAAAGTTTCTAAACGTCAATTAAAGTCAATATCAATACACACTTTGAGGTCTTTAAGGGTTATAACGGGGCTTAGGTGAAGGTGGGCTGATATTTGGATAAGTAGGCTACACAAAATGTGAGTTAGGCACTCCTACGTCAGTTAAAACATACTTCAATCATCTTTCACCTATGGAATACAATTCTTAGTCAAAATGGGGCTAGAGAACATTATTCATCATCGGGACACTCGAGTTTGGAGTTACTCAGATTTTCAATGTCTTTGTCCCTTTTTCATTCTATATTCTTTTTTTTTTTTGATACACCATTTTTAGTGTCTATATGTCATTATTTTTTTCTTTTGTATTGTTCTCTAGTTCCCCCACCCCAAACTTAATTGGTTGCAAATTCCAAAAGCAACCCCAAACTTAATTTTTAGCAACATTCTAACATGCCTAACTCAGAAAAACAGTATGGGATAAATCCTAAAAGTCTCTAAGTTTGTAATGTAGGTTGTCACCGAACAAAAAGTTCTATCCTACCGGCTCAACTTGTCTAAGAAAAGGATGAATTCAATATAATCAGGGTAGGCTTCAAAAGGCTCACAGGACCAAGCACTTTTGCCTCAATGTGTATTTGACATAAACCAATCGACAGAAAAGAAACAATGCAAGTTCTAGAAATGTAGATGCATGGAACACTCTATATAAGTAAATTGAAAAATAAAATTTGGCCATGAACCTTACAGTTATGATATCTGGGAGTTGTGACTACCTAGCACTGCCGTACACTTCGCCTTTTACTCAAGTCACTCCTCCTTATGAACTTTTGGAAAAATCACTTGAGCACACATTTGTTACTAAACTGTAAAAGGTCAATAAAACACATAAATTCATCAGTAATAAACAAGTTCAGGCTCAATTACATCACAGGGGATACAACTGAGTTAAACCGAAATGAAAATTAAAGACAAATTGTTTGACTCAACAATAGAAATAAAATACTGAAAAATAAAGACATAATAAAAAGGATGGGTTGCCTCCCACCAAGAGCTTTCTTTTACGTCATTGAGCTTGACGCTTCAACCACTGTTAGGGTGGCAAATATGATAGAAAGAATATATCATCCTTCTTCTTCCTCTTGTTTGGTAGGAATTCCATGAATTTGGCACAAAGAATCAGATACTCCCATGCACCCATAGTTAAACATTTGGAATTTAAGCTCTCCCACCTTAGAGAAGGACGTGCATCTATCTGCACATAAGTGATTTCCTCAACCTCCGTTGGTTCAGACTTCGAGAAAATATCAACATTCATCACTTTAGGTTTTTCTTTCACCACAACCTTGTGACACTCACTTTCCATCTGAACCAATGTCCTCTGAGACTCATGTGCTTTCTCAACAAGATCACCACACTGAAGATCAAACTTCTCAAATGAAACTTGATTTGATACCAAGAAATCATCTAAGATATGTTGAAGTTGAGTATTGTAATCTATGTTGATCACCTCGTTCTTCCCTTCACAATTACTACCTGGTTGATTCGCCTCATCACGACCACATCTCTCATTTAATATCGAGATTTGACTGTCCACACATTTTATCTTCAAAGATAGCATATATTTTTCATATTGCAGCGTACAAATCTCTTTTGTGTCATGGAGGTACAACCTGTCTATCATAGCTGCAAAACTTGGATAAACTTTTTAGTAGCACCGGACGATGAGAAGAAAACGAAGAGCATAAATCATTTTTTTTTTTTATAAATATATATGTACAAAAATATAAATGACAGAAATCCTAAATTATAACAAAATTGCCTTATTGAAATAAATCAACAATCCCCGGCAGCGGCGCCAAAAACTTGATAGACGTTTGGCAAGTGCACCAAATACTATCGAAGTAGTAAAAATATCGATCCCACGAGGATTGTTTTTAATCGCAATAAGTTAATTTCGTTATGCAATAGGATGTATAAAGGTTATATTTGTTTTGCCACTAGGCGGAAGATTGGGTTTGTTTTTTTTTAAAACAAATAACAAAAAGATAACGTTTGTTTAGAAAATATGGAGAGAGATGAGATCGGATCGTCGAATCCTCTATGTTTCCCCTAATTGGTTACTGTACTCTATTCCTATTAATGGTTCTTTAAATCCCACGATAGTTAACAAAATAGCCCTAATCAATCCCTTGAGTTAGGACCCTCTTCTTAAACTACAGCCCCTAATTCCTTAGGTGGTCTAATAATTCTTGAAGGTTTAAGCACGTTAACCTAATATCACTAATAAACGATTATCCATTCCTAGACTAACCATGTTTATTAGAACAATTCAATTAAGTCTAAGTTGAAAGCTAGGGTTAGTAGTCATTCATTCTCACGAAAGCATACTTATATTTGATCAGGATATAAAAAGCATTAAGAACAATTGAATTGAATAAAGACTTAAATAATCATTAATATGGAATAGAGTTTCATCACAGCAACATAAGATCAACTAGGGTTTACACAGAATCATCTCGGATCCAATCTCTAAGAGATTTAGCTACTCATAATGATGTTTACAAATAGCATAATCAATTGAATCATTAAAACATACATGTAACTGGTAAAAGGATGAAGAAATCGTCCTCCTTGCAGTCACCTTGATGTCCAAATCGCACTTTGCTCTCCAAGATTCGTAACCCTTGTTTTCGGAAAAGACTTCAGCTTAAATAGGCCCAGAAATTCGCCCAAAACGTGTCACGTTTAAAGTAAAACGTGTCACGTTTTTTTCCTTCAGTAGCAAGTAACCAAATTAGGGTTTCACAAAACGTGTCACGTTTTTGCCAACGTGACACGTTCTTCTTCCTTCTCAAAACATGCTCTCTAACTTGTGAAAACGTGTCACGTTTTTTAGCAAGCGTGACACGTTTTTGTGACTTGCACCATTCTTCAGTTTTCTTGCTTTTTCTTGCTTTTCATGCGTTTCTTGCTGCTTAAGTTGCTTTGTGACTCCATAAAATGATAAAATATACATAGAAATTACGTAATGACAGCATGTCATCAACAATCTTCCCTTTCTGGCATACACCACAAAGTGCATCTGAATGATAGTCAATATTAGGTAGGCCTTTGACAAGTTGTAACTTACTAAGCTTAGAGATTAACCTCCAGTTAGCATGTCCCAACCTTCTATGTCATACCCATTTCTTATCATTCATTGATAGAAGACAGATTACCTTCTGATCAACCAGTTCAGAAAAATTTATTTTAGAGACATTCTCTACTCTCTTTCCTTTGAACACTATGGACTTGTTATCTTTGTTGATTACTGTACAGTTGGTCTTTCCAAACATCACATCATAACCATTGTCACAAAACTGACTGATACTCAAAAGGTTATGTTCAAGACCATCTACCAACCACACATTATTAATAGAGATAGAGGAGTTACCAATAGTTCTTGTATCAATGATCTTGCCAGACTGGTTGCCTCCAAACTTCACATTTCCTCGTTCTTTCATTGTGAGGGTGAGGAAAATTGACTTCTCTCATGTCATATGTCTTGAGTAACCGCTGTCCAGATACCATGATTTTTACTTTTCCATTGCTTTTAGGCATTTCTGCAGTATTGACAATTTCAGATTTAGGTACCCATTGTTTTATGGGTCCTTTGAGGTTAGTGCTGGAAGTTTTACTCTTCACTTCTTGTACCTTGAGGTGTGGTTTTGATAGCTTTTGATTGATCAGTACTTTAGGTTTAACACCTTTTAGTTCTGATTCACTTGAAGCCACAACTATTTTGTTCTTCCGAGACTTAGACTTCAAGATTCCAGATTCTGGCTTCAACAGACTCTGAGGAACAGGTTCTGATCTTTTCAGAATCTTGATCTTTGAGGTCTTAGAGTCAGAATTTGTCATAGCCTTAGACTTAGAGTTCTTTGGCTTTGAAGTACTCTTAGCCTTGTAGCTAAAAGCTTCAGGTTCTGACTAAACCACAGTTTCAATTTTAACACCTTCAGGTAAAAAGAAGGTTTTCAATCCTTCCTTGATACATTCACAACATGCTTTGAGATTGGTTTCATTAGGTTGTGCTTCTGAAAATCCAATATGTTTGCCATTGTTTTTGTAATGTTGTTTTTCCATTACACTTTTCTTGTAGCTTCTGACATAAGAACTTGAGCTTCTCTTCATAGGTTTTGCAAATGAAGTCAAAGCCTCAAAGTCCTTCTTCAGAAGCTTTCAGATCCAATAGAGTTGATTCTTGTTGTTTCATTAAATCAACATATTTTTCTTTTAAATCTTTCAACTCATTGGTTCTCTGTTCAAAATGTGTAAGGAGCTCTTTAAGAGACTCAATAAGTTCTTCCCTGGGAATTTTAGAATATACCTCAGTTTCTTCTTCTGAGTCTGATTCTAGTTCAGCTTCTGAAGTTACTGTAGCCACTAACCCAATAGCTACCTTTGCATCTTCATCAGCATCATCCTTATCAGATTCAGATTCAATGTCTAAATCTTCCCAGGTTGCCATTAAACTCTGCTTGGTCTGCTTCTTGATCCTGTTTGATTTGAAAGTTGACTTCTTAGACTTGTCCTTTAATTTCTCCTTCTGAAGATCAGGGCAATCAACAATGAAATGTCTAGGCTTCTTGTAGTTGAAGCAACCCTTCTGATCTTCTTTCCTGGAGCCTTTGTAACCACTTCTTCTGCTCAAGAACTTCTTGCTCACATGATTAGAAGCAACATAGCTTTTCTTCAGTATTTGTAGTCCAAAGACTAGGGTCTGAAATCTTGAGTACATTTCCTCAATACTTTCATCATCCTTCGTCTTGAACAACCCATACTGATGAATAAGCATAAATGCTTTAGCTTCTCTAACCTTCTTGCTACCTTCATAGTTTGCACAGAGAGAAGCAAACATAGCCTTTGTAGTAGATTTCTCACTCATCTTCATATACTCTGCACGAGGTATAGCAAGAACAAGTGAACCTCAAATCTTGTGATGTTTCTTATACATTTTCTTTTGAGCAGGAGTATGTTTCTTTCTATCAACAGCAACTCCTTCTTCATCAAGGACCAAGTCACCAACTCCATCTTCCAGAATATCCCATAATTCTTCATCTAAGCTCATGATGTAACTGTAGAAGTTGGTTTTCCACCATGAGAACTCTTCAGGATCTCCATTGAACTTTGGAACTTTTTCTGAGTCAGCTTTCTTATCAATGTAATCATAAGGTACGTCATTATGATTACCACCAGAACCAGAAACAGATGATTCACCAGACATGTTTTTCTCAGATCTTAGACTGTCACACTGTTAAGTGTTCTCAACAGAACCAAGGCTTTGATACCAATTGAAGGTGAGAAAAACACAAGAAGGGGGGGTTGAATTGTGTTGGCTTTTTCTTCTTTAACTCCTACTGAAGTCACTGGTCAGAAGTAGTTAGATTACAGCTTCTGAAGTGATGTTCAGATTCTAAATGCAGTGGATAAAAACAGAGAGAGAGAGAGAGAGAGAGAGAGAGAGAGAGAGAGAGAAAGAGAGAGAGAGAGAGAGAGCGAGAAAGAGAGAGAGAGAGAGAGCGAGAGAGAGAGAGAGAGAAGAAAGACACAAAGCAATTATACATGGTCCTTCCACAAACCGGAAGTAGTCATATCCCCCTTGCACTTCCAAGGAGAGTTCACTGAAAAATGTAATATCTGATTACAAATGCTCACTGCTAAAACTAGCAAGAGACTTCAAATTACTCAAGCACAACTGCAAGAGATTTCCTATGCTCCTGAACACAATCAAGAGACTTCTATGCTCGAGCACAACTGTAAGAGACTTCTAATCAAACAGAATTACAAAGAAAAATGTTTGAGGTTGAACACTTGATATACAATCAGTGGTGCTCACAATCCAAATCAGATATAAACTATTATGAACTTTGATATGAAATTCTAGGTGAACTTTTGATGCAGGACAATTTTGACAGAGTTTTGGCGCTTTCAAATTGTTGTTAAGTCTCTTCTAATTCTCATAGTCCTCACTCCTTTATACAGAGGTGTGTGATAGACGTTGTGTGTAACAGCCCGATTTTTTGTTATTTTACTTTCAATTATTTTATGTGTGTTTATATATGCTTGTATGTGATTATTTATCCTTAAGTGTAAATTCTTGGGTTTCGTGTTAGAAGGGCATTTTGGTCTTTTGATGAGCAAGGGTAAATTAGTAATTTTGGTTGAGGATTATTTTGTAGCGTTTTAAGTGAGGACAATTTGTTTATTAAGTCGATAGTATGTTGTGGTAATTAAAATTAGAGCTGGTGGTTACTCGTTATTTTACCATTAGTGAGATAGTAACTAGAGAATTGGATTAATTAGAATTGGATTAATTAGAAACTAGTGGTGTGACTTTATAACCCAACTCTTAAGGGAAAATAGGGTTAGAACAATTCATTTTCATAACACAAGATAGAGGTAGAGAGAGAAAGGCTAGAGAAAAGGGGAAGAGAGGGTTTGAAGAGAAAGAGGCTTGAAGAACTAGAGGGTGAAGAATCTAGGAGCTAAAGCGAGGCCAAGGCTTGGATTCTTAGAGTTAGAGGTAAGGGGGATAGTCTTCAAGTATAATCTTTTAATTTTCATCTCTTTTCTACCCATGTTCAAAAGTGCTTATTTGAATAAGTGATTATTTGGTTAAGTGATTATTTGAGTTTTAATTGTAGAAATTCATGCTTAGGTTTTGATGATATGTTCATGTATGTGAATTGAATGATAATTGTGTTGTTGATGTTGAATTTGCATGCCTAAATGTATATATGTGGGTGTGTTTTGTGTTTGTGTGAAATTGATGAAGAATGAAGTTGTAGTTTTTGAATTGTGGATGATTTCATGATTATATGTTGTTGTCGTTGTTTTGGGATGTGTTGTTGATGAATTAATGCATTGGGTATTCATAATTGTGAATTGGTGATGAGAATTGTTGTTGTTGTTGAAAGTTTGGTGAAGTTGGTTGAATTGTTGAATTATGATGAAATGATGTTTTAATTTCAAGTTTTGTGTATCTTTGAGTGCCTTTTTATGTATAAGACCTGTAAACATCTTTTGGGACGAGTTTGAGCATTTGAAAGATCAACATTTGGGATTTTGAGTGAAACGGGGTTGAAACCCGAAACTTTTTGACAGAGCTGATGAGCGCTCGCTTGAGCGAGCTCTAAGAGAGCATGCAAACGAGCAAGCCCAGTAGATTCTGGACACAGGTCACTTGAGCGAGCCCCAAGCGAGCTTCTAGCGAGCGAGCCCATAAGCTACTGGAAGTTGGTCGCTTAAGCGAGCAGCACCCTGTTCAGCAATTATTCGTTTTTCGTTTCGTACACTTGAGGACCAATCCAGGCTTTCTAAAATGATTCTTTTGACTTGTTTAATCTCTGTTTATATATTTAAACCTATTGGAACATCATTTGAATCGAATTGGACTTGGTTTTGTGAATTGAACTTAACTTTAGGAAAATGTCCAAGAACGCCGATTTTTCCGAAACTTGTTTCTCTCAAGTGAATGATGTAGGGTTAAGTATGTATGTTGTTTATGTGATTACTAAAAATGATTTGATTAATTTCATTGAGAGTTAACTTGTTTGCTTTAAAAATGGATTCATTTCAGAAAACTGGCATTTTGAGACGAACTTTGTGATTTGTGAGATTTCATAGTAATTGGCTGGTGAAACGCTCATGTACGTACACCTACACTCATATGTGATTAGTGTGCATACATAGTTGAGCAATTGAGTTGTTTTTCTTAGTTTTGGTTCAATAGCCTTAATTGTTTTAAAGTCGTTAATTATATTATACGAACTTGGTTGAAAATAACCATTGAATCAGATTACCTTGAAAATCTTTTATGAGTATTTTGATGTGAATAAATGAAGATGTATGAATGATTGATGGATGTTGAATATGATGTTTATCATAATGAGGTGTATTTTCTCCTTTACTTGAATTATGAGAAATTATACGAAGTTGTTGATTTCTGGTGATGTTGTTGATAATGGACATGATTATGTTTTGATGTTGATTATGGTGATGCTTGTTAATAATCATGATGTTGCATGTTGAATTATTATGTGCATATATGTTGTTGGTGAACTTTCTTCATGCAAATGTTGGTGAAATTGTTGGTGAATGCATGTACAATTATAGCCGTTGAAATTACCGTTGATTATATCCGTTGAAATTGCTTTTGATTATAGCCGTTGAAATTGCCGTTAAATATAGCCGTTGAATTGTGGTGAATATATGCATAGTTGATTGAGTCATATGTTCATGCATCATATGTTGAGTCGGATGTTTACATCCATATTGCCGTTGACCGGATACTTGTATCCATATAGCCGTTGAAATTATTGCCGTTGAAAATGATGTTCAGTTGGCATCATGGGGTGACGACCTCGGAGGTGATTTGGTACCACATGCATATAGGTGTCGTGTCTAGGCGCATTGCATGCATTTATTATTTGGAGCGTCGTGTCATAAATGAATATGTGACTTGATGCATTGTGTTTGGTGATGTTTGGTGAATGATGTGATTATGTGATATTTGGTGAACTTGGTCATTATGTGCATTGGTGAGTTTGGTGAATTATACACTTGGTGATATTTGGTGAACGTGTGAATATGTGTACTTGTTGATAGTTATTGTTAGTGGTGATACGTGTACATTTGATGATTTTAATTGGCGATGTTTATTTCGGTGAAAATAATGAGGTGTGATTTATATGAATGTGATCCATGATTCTTTTGGTGACAATGACTTTCTTGCTTATACTTTGAAATGATGAATTATATTTGTTAAGTTGATTAGGTTAAATGAAGAATGAGGTGAGTAATCCTTTCATTGATTGATATTGATAAATGATAAGCTTATGTCGATGATTTGATTTAGAGTTGAATATGCTTGTTATGCTATGTTAGAGTTGTGATAACATGATGTGAATGGAATGGGGGACAATATTCATGTAATGTTAGTATTCTATGAGGGATGGTTATGTATATGCGCCATGCATGAAATCCTTGAATGCTTATGTTTGCTTATGATTGATTATGTTTGATGTGAAGCTAACCCCCAGTGGTCGTTCGGTTGACCGCCAACCTGTTTGTATGAATGGGTAGACGGCTTGCATGATTAGTTAGGTTAGCTTGCTTGGTGAGTACTAAAGGATAGCGGGAGCTACCTTCGTTGGTTAGTTGCGTTCATGTCTTAGATAGGCTCTGATCTAGGACGGTGTCTTTTATGTTGCTTTGGATTTATTTTTATCATTAAGATTTGCCCATATGTCGGGATTTGAGTATTATACTATGTGGATATATTTATGAGTTGATGACATGGCTACTTGAGGTGTATGATATATATTTCCGCTGTGATGTTTTATTTGTTGAAATTTTTATGATTGTCTAGTTGGTGAATTATTTGAAGACGTGACGTCTGTTTCTTGAATATTTATTATATTCGCGTGATTTATTGCTTTAATAGAAATAGGGCGTTACAAGTTGGTATCAGAGCCATGTCGGTCTTGTCCGGACCAAAACCCGGTGAATTACTTGTTGTATTTGAATGGTATATTGAGTTACCTTCGATACTTGTTGTGTTGTTATGTTGGTTGTTGTTCCTGTTTTACGCGACATGTACGGAAGTACTGTCGGTACTTGTTTTGGTGTTCTGTTCCTTTAGGCGGGTCTGAGTTGAGTGGAGGAGAGGCAGCATACTCTAGGTGTTCTAGACGTATCTTTTGGATGGAGAAGCTCGGTTTGTTGTGGTTGTGGTTTCTACTAAGTATGAGGAGCTTTCAAGGTTTTGTCCTTACATCAATGCGGAAGATGCTATGGTTTCTAAGTGTGTGAAGTTTGAGAATGGCTTGAAGCCGGAGATCTATCAGTACATCCGTTTCCATGAGATTAGGGACTTTGACACTTTAGTGCATAAGTGTCGTATGTTTGATGACGCCGGGAAGGCTAGGATGAATTATTACAAAGCTGTGAATGATAGGAAAGGAAAGGGGCATGGATTTGGGAAACCATACAACAAGGATAAAGGCAAGAAGAATGATGTTGGTGGATGTTCCAAGGTGAATGTAGCGGAAGTATGTTGGAACAAAATGTGTTTAACAATAAATCCTAAAGAGTTTTGATGATAACAAGGTATTAAAAATTGACAATTGGTATTGCTAACATTTGTTCAAGTGTACAGGACCATAGACCAAGTGTTATATCTTACAAAGGTTCTGGAAGAACAAATAAAGAGCAAAAGAAACATTATTTGAAGCTTAAGGCGCTCCTGAAGATTTGCGCTCCTGAAGAGTATGATGTCATCAGAAGCTGAAGGTCCTCAGAAGCTGGTTCTTCAGAAGCTGCAGTATTTCACCAGAAGCAAATTGATTCAAGTTTTTATGGATTTAGTGTTGTATTTTGGAGCGAAAGTCTTGAAGAAGTGGTAGAAGAACACATGGAGGTCACACGTTCTCGTTTGAAAGCATCTGGTTGCTAAAATACAAAGAGCGTTGACAAATGTACTATGTACGAACTGTACAACCACCTTCTCCACTACTTTGTTCTTTGTCTCAACTACCAGACAAGAATAATAGCTCTTATTTACAACCAAGCCTGCATCCTTGTTCCCTCTCAACCGGAATGGATTTGAAATTGATCCTTTATAGGACAATAACTTAATCAGGCAAAGAATCATTGGTGAAAGATCAAGCTTCAACAACGACTCTTTTTGGATGTGTTGGCACTTACAACGTTCATATTTCACACCTCTATATAAAGGAGTGAAGACTTGAAGAACAATAAGACTCTACAACAATTTAAAAGCGCCAAAACTCTGTCAAATTGTTCAACATCCAAAAGTTCACTTAGAATTTCAGTTTTCAAGTTCATATCTTTGAAATTCAAAAGTCTTAAGAGTCTGTATCTGAATTATATTGGGAACACCACTGATTGTATATCAAGTGTTCAACCTCAAACATTTTCTTTGTAATTTTGTTTGATAGAAGTCTCTTGCTTGTGTGCTTGAGCATTAGAAGTCTATTGATTGTGTTCTTGAGCATTTGAAGTCTCTTGCTTGTGTGCTTGAGCATTTGTAATCAGATATTACATTTAGTGAACTCTCCTTGGAAGTGCAACGGGGACAGGACTACTTCCGGTTTGTGGAAGGAACCTGTATAAATTGCTTGTGTCCTGCTTCTTCTCTTTTCTCTCTGTTTATCATTCCGCTGCATACGCTCCTGAACATCCAATCCTTGGAGGATTTGTTGAGGGTGTGTGTACTCGAGCAGGGTGGAGCTTGGGACAGCCACTTGCCGTGGATAGAGTTTACTTATAACAATAGTTACCATTCGAGTATTGGTATGGCACCGTTCGAAGCTTTGTATGGTCGAAGGTGTATAACTCCTCTATGTTGGTTTGAGTCGGGTGAAAGTATTGTGTTAGGACCTGAGTTAGTGCAGCAGACTACAGAAAAGGTCAAGATGATAAGAGAAAAGATGAAAGCATCTCAAGATCGTCAGAAGAGTTATCATGACAAAAGGAGAAAAGCCCTTGAGTTTCAGGAGGGCGAACATGTGTTTTTGAGGGTTACTCCGATGACAGGTGTAGGACGCGCATTGAAGTCGAAGAAGTTGACTCCAAAGTTCATTGGTCCTTATCAGATTTCCGAGAGAATTGGAACAGTGGCGTATCGGATTGGATTGCCACCCCAATTATCAAACTTGCATGATGTGTTTCATGTGTCGCAGTTGAGAAAGTATGTAGCTGATCCTTCGCATGTTATTCCTAGAGATGATGTGCAAGTTAGAGATAATCTTACCGTTGAGACATTGCCTTTGAGGATTGATGATCGCAAGGTGAAGCAGCTGAGAGGCAAGGAGATACCTCTAGTTAGAGTTGTTTGGGGCGGTGTAGCCGGTGAGAGTTTGACTTGGGAATTGGAAAGCAAGATGCAAGAGTCCTATCCTGAGTTGTTTGTTGCTTAAGGTAATATTTCGAGGACGAAATTTTCTAAGTTGGGGAGAGTTGTAACACTCTAATTTCTATTTTGTGGTTTGTGGTGATTTTTAGTTGATTTTGGTGTGCTTGGTGTATTTTACTTGAATTTATAAATGATATATGAAATAATTGGTGTGTTATTATTTATTATGATTATTTGTGATATTTTATGAAAATAGGAGAAATAATATTTATATAATTGAATTAAAGGGTTTAATTGAAATTATTAGAATTAAGAAGGGATTAAGGAGAAATTAATAGAATTTAGTGGGGGAGAGTAAAGAGTAAAAAGGAGTTACCCTTTGGTTGGTAAGAGTAGGAAAGAAAGAGTCAGACAGGCAATAGTACGTATCAAAAAAAAGAGAAAAGTAGACTTTTTGGGAGAAAGTGAGAAGAGCCAAGAGCCAAGGGGAATTGCTAGGATTGCTGTAGAATTTGCTTATTTGAGGTAAGGGTGGGTTTATGATTCAATTGCCAATGTATATATGTATGTTTTCATGATTTTGCATTGAAATTGTTGTTTCTGGTTTAGGTTTTATGAATATGATAAAATGCTAAATTTTGATGATTGGTGTTGTTGATTCTGTTTATCTGAGTTATTTTGATGCTTTGGTGAGAAGTGAACCCATAAACCTTATTCTAAAATCATTTTGGGTGATTGGGGAATCAAAAATGGGATTTTTGGATGATATAGGGTTAGAAAATCGTAGGTTGGATTTCTGCCCAGATGAGCACTCGCTCAAGCGAAGTACCCTTCGCTCAAGCGAGCAACAATTTGCCACGCCCAGTTTGGATTTTAGCCGCTCGCTTAAGCGAGCCACGAGCGAACCAGGAGCGAATGAAAACCCAACCTTCGTCATTTGCGTCGCTTAAGCGAGATTCCCGTCGCTTAAGCGAGAGACGCCCAGGATAGTGCATTTAGCCTGTTCGCTTAAGCGAACCAGAAGCGAACCAGAAGCGAGGAAAACTCTAACTTACGTGTTTTGACTCGCTCAAGCGAGATGTTGCTCGCTTAAGCGAGCTGGGTCCTGTGCGACCCAAAATGTGATTTTTCTAAGGTGTTCTAAACCCAAACCTAAGCTTTCTAAATGGTTTATTGGATTTTTAGAGAATTTTTGGAGTGATAAAATTGTAGATTGGAGATGTTTATGATACATTTACGAATGAATCTTATATGAAATGAAATGAACTATACTATGCTAAGTTGAAATTGTTCATGGTGTTGTGGTGTGATTGAGTCTAGTTGGGGAGGTGTCCTAGTTGGTGTTGTCGTTGGTTGCATGGTGAAAATGCACCACTTTTCTGTTGTAGGGTTGTATGTAGATATACACCTTGAGTCTCATAACTCATTTGCATTGGTGGGGGCTCATGCCCCGGAATGTTTATACATTCAACTGGTGAGGGCTTATGCCCTGGAATGCTAGTCATTCACTTTGGTGAGGGCTTATGCCCTGGGATGCTTTAACCATCCATTTGGTGGGGGCTTATGCCCCGGAGTGTTTAGCACTCAACGCGCGTAGTTGGTACCACATTTGCATAATGCATTGGTCGTTAATGGAGTCTTGCATTAGAAGTTAAGGTGTGAGTTGTTGTTGGTGAGGTGTCACCACAAGCGGTGTTGTTGTCGGTGTTGTTAATTAAGGTGAAACTAAATGTTATCTGTTGAATTGTTATTGAAGACTGTTGATGATTATGGTGATGATAAATGTTCTTGGTTATGTTGTTTTCAATATAACTTGATGAACTATATATATATATATATATATATATATATATATATATATATATTGCTTTTGTTTTGTGAACTCACCCCTTCTGCTGGAATTGCCGCCTCGTGGGCAAGTGCAGGTAGCGATGGATAGATAGGAGTCGGCTCATTGTGTCGTAGCCTCTGATACGTAACGGGATGGGATTTAATGTTTTATAATTTCATTCCTTTATGTATCATTTTTACTTGGAGAATTGTTGGATAATTATTTGAATAATGTTGGAGAATATTTTATTGGTGAGGCCTTTGTGCCAGACATGTTGATGTATGAGAAAATTTTGAGATGAATTTATGATAATTATTCCGCTGCAGACTATTTAATAAAGATGTTGTTTGGAGGATTATTTAAATAGTTTTATGTTTCTATTTAAATAAATTATTTTTGAAATATGCATGTAATACTCCGTTGATTGTTGATTAACTCTGATGTTTGGATATTATTATATCATTTTGGGAAACGGGGTGTTACAATTGGTATCAGAGCAAGTTGGTTCGTCTGACCATTAGGAGAGTCGTGTCGAGCCAATAGTGTAGTGTGACAGGTTTTAAACTGTCTTGTTGTTGTTCTAATTCTTGTTGTTATGTAGAATTATCGAGATGGCCGGGAGAAATGATGCTGCTCTTGCTGCTGCTTTGCAAGCAATGGCTCAAGTTGTTGGACAACAACAAGGTGCTGGTGGAGCTGGTGAAGGTGTAAGGATGCTTGAGACATTCCTAAGGAATCATCCACCAACCTTCAAGGGAAGGTATAACCCTGATGGAGCACAGACCTGGTTGAAAGAGGTTGAAAGAATATTCCGGGTGATGCAGTGTACGGATGCTCAGATGGTGCGGTTTGGCACCCATATGTTGGCTGAAGAAGCGGATGACTGGTGGGTGAGTATTCAACCGGTGTTAGAGAATGAAGGTGCTGTGGTTACATGGGCTGTGTTTAGGCGGGAGTTCTTGAGGAGGTATTTCCCGGAGGATGTCCGTGGTAGAAAAGAGATTGAATTCCTTGAACTGAAGCAAGGGGACATGTCCGTTACGGAGTATGCTGCTAAGTTCGTGGAACTTGCAAAGTTTTATCCTCACTATGCTGCGGAGACTGCTGAGTTCTCCAAGTGTATCAAATTTGAGAATGGTCTGCGAGCTGATATCAAGCGGGCCATTGGGTATCAGAAGATTAGAGACTTCTCTGAGTTGGTGAGCAGTTGCCGTATTTATGAAGAAGATACTAAAGCTCACTACAAAGTGATGAATGACCGTAAGGGTAAGGGGCAGCAGAGTCGCCCAAAGCCGTATAGTGCCCCAGCTGATAAGGGCAAGCAGAGGATGCATGATGAGAGGAGGCCAGCACGTAGAGATGCTCCTGCTGAGGTGGTTTGTTATAAGTGTGGTGTTAAGGGCCACAAGACTAATGCCTGCAACCGTGATGAGAAGAAATGTTTCCGATGTGGTAAGAAAGGCCACACTGTTACTGAATGCAAGCGGGGAGACATTGTTTGCTATAATTGTGATGAAGAAGGTCATCTTAGCACACAGTGCACTAAGCCTAAGAAGGCGCAGGCCAGTGGGAGGGTGTTTGCCTTGACTGGTACCCAGACTGATCAGGAGGATCGACTTATCAGAGGTACTTGTTTCTTTAATAGTACTCCTTTAATTGCTATTATAGATACTGGTGCAACGCATTGTTTCATTGCTATTGACTGTGCTAAAAGATTGGGTCTGTATATGTCTGATATGAATGGAAAAATGGTTGTTGAAACTCCAGCAAAGGGTTCAGTGACTACTTCCCTTGTCTGTTTAAGTTGTCCGTTGTCGGTATTTGGTAGAGATTTTGAAGTAGACCTTGTTTGTTTACCGTTGGTGGGAATGGATGTAATATTGGGGATGAATTGGTTAGAGTACAATCATGTCCTGATCAATTGTTTGACGAAAACGGTGCGGTTTTCTTCTGCTGAAGAAGAGAGTGGAGCAGAATTTTTATCCACTAAAGAGATGAAGCGATTAGAACAAGATGGTGTGTTGATGTTTTCTTTGTTGGCATTCTTGTCGGTGGAGAACCAAGCTGTGATTGATGGGCTGCCTGTTGTGAAGGAATTTCCTGAAGTTTTCCCTGATGAGATTCCAGATGTGCCACCGGAGAGAGAAGTGGAATTTTCGATTGACCTGGTGCCGGGTACGAAGCCTGTGTCGATGGCTCCTTACCGTATGTCAGCTTCGGAGTTAGCTGAGTTAAAGAAACAGTTAGAAGACTTGCTTGACAAGAAGTTTGTGAGACCGAGTGTTTCACCATGGGGAGCGTCGGTGTTGTTGGTTAAGAAGAAGGATGGTAGCATGCGGTTGTGCATTGATTACCGTCAGTTGAATAAGGTGACGATTAAGAATAGGTATCCACTTCCGAGAATTGACGATTTGATGGATCAACTCGTGGGTGCCCGTGTGTTTAGTAAAATTGACTTGAGGTCAGGTTACCATCAGATAAAGGTGAAGGATGAGGATATGCAGAAGACGGCGTTTAGGACGCGTTATGGTCATTATGAATATAAGGTGATGCCTTTCGGTGTTACTAATGCGCCTGGTGTGTTTATGGAATACATGAACAGAATTTTTCATGAGTATCTGGATCAATTTGTTGTGGTTTTTATTGATGATATATTGATTTATTCTAAGACTGAAGCTGAGCATGCAGAGCATTTGAAGATTGTTTTGCAGGTGCTGAAAGAGAAGAAATTGTATGCCAAGTTATCCAAGTGCGAGTTCTGGCTGAATGAAGTAAGTTTTCTTGGCCACATTATTTCTGGTAATGGTATTGCTGTAGATCCTTCGAAGGTTGATGCTGTGTCGCAGTGGGAGACACCAAAGTCAGTTACTGAGGTGAGAAGTTTTCTTGGTTTGGCTGGTTATTATCGCAGATTTATTGAAGGATTTTCGAAGTTGGCACTTCCTTTGACGCAGTTGACCTGTAAAGGTAAAGCATTTGTGTGGGATGCTCAATGTGAGAGTAGTTTCAATGAGTTGAAGCAAAGATTGACGACTGCTCCTATTTTAATTTTGCCAAAGCCAGAAGAACCTTTTGTTGTGTATTGTGATGCATCTAAGCTGGGATTAGGTGGTGTTTTGATGCAAGATGGCAAGGTGGTCGCGTATGCTTCTAGACAGCTGAGAGTGCATGAGAAGAATTATCCTACACATGATTTAGAGTTAGCAGCCGCGGTGTTTGTGTTGAAAATTTGGAGGCATTATTTGTATGGTTCCAGATTCGAGGTGTTTAGTGATCATAAGAGTTTAAAGTACCTGTTTGATCAGAAGGAGTTGAACATGAGGCAGAGGAGGTGGCTTGAGTTGCTTAAGGATTATGATTTTGGTTTGAATTACCATCCTGGTAAAGCTAATGTTGTGGCTGATGCGTTGAGTAGAAAGGCATTGCATATGTCGGCTATGATGGTGAAAGAGTTCGAGTTACTTGAACAATTTAGCGACTTGAGTCTTGTTTGTGAAAGGTCGCTTCAGAGTGTGAAGTTGGGCATGTTAAAGATTAATAGTGATTTCTTGAGTAGTATCAAGGAGGCCCAGAAGATTAATGTTAAGCTTGTTGATTTGATGACTGCTAGTGATCAGAATGCAGATGGTGACTTCAAGGTCGATGACCAAGGTGTGTTGAGGTTTAGAGAAAGGATTTGTATTCCGGATGATGAGGGTTTGAAAAAGTTGATCTTAGAAGAAAGTCATAAGAGTAGTTTGAGTATTCATCCTGGAGCTACTAAAATGTATCATGACTTGAAGAAATTATTTTGGTGGTCCGGTTTGAAGAGGGATGTTGCTCATTTTGTGTATGCGTGTTTGACTTGCCAGAAGTCCAAAGTTGAACATCAGAAGCCTGCAGGGTTGTTGGTTCTGTTAGATGTGCCTGAGTGGAAGTGGGATAGCATTTCGATGGATTTTGTAACGAGTTTACCGAATACTCCAAGAGGGCATGATGCCATTTGGGTCGTGGTCGATAGATTGACTAAGTCGGCGCACTTTATTCCGATCAACATTACTTATCCGGTAGCTCAGTTGGCGGAGATTTATATCCGTGACATTGTGAAGTTGCATGGGGTTCCATCTAGTATCGTGTCGGATAGAGATCCGAGGTTTACTTCAAGGTTTTGGAAAAGCTTGCAAGATGCATTGGGTTCGAAATTGAGGCTGAGTTCGGCTTATCATCCGCAGACAGATGGTCAGTCGGAGAGAACTATCCAATCCTTGGAGGATTTGTTGAGGGTGTGTGTACTCGAGCAGGGTGGAGCTTGGGACAGCCACTTGCCGTGGATAGAGTTTACTTATAACAATAGTTACCATTCGAGTATTGGTATGGCACCGTTCGAAGCTTTGTATGGTCGAAGGTGTATAACTCCTCTATGTTGGTTTGAGTCGGGTGAAAGTATTGTGTTAGGACCTGAGTTAGTGCAGCAGACTACAGAAAAGGTCAAGATGATAAGAGAAAAGATGAAAGCATCTCAAGATCGTCAGAAGAGTTATCATGACAAAAGGAGAAAAGCCCTTGAGTTTCAGGAGGGCGAACATGTGTTTTTGAGGGTTACTCCGATGACAGGTGTAGGACGCGCATTGAAGTCGAAGAAGTTGACTCCAAAGTTCATTGGTCCTTATCAGATTTCCGAGAGAATTGGAACAGTGGCGTATCGGATTGGATTGCCACCCCAATTATCAAACTTGCATGATGTGTTTCATGTGTCGCAGTTGAGAAAGTATGTAGCTGATCCTTCGCATGTTATTCCTAGAGATGATGTGCAAGTTAGAGATAATCTTACCGTTGAGACATTGCCTTTGAGGATTGATGATCGCAAGGTGAAGCAGCTGAGAGGCAAGGAGATACCTCTAGTTAGAGTTGTTTGGGGCGGTGTAGCCGGTGAGAGTTTGACTTGGGAATTGGAAAGCAAGATGCAAGAGTCCTATCCTGAGTTGTTTGTTGCTTAAGGTAATATTTCGAGGACGAAATTTTCTAAGTTGGGGAGAGTTGTAACACTCTAATTTCTATTTTGTGGTTTGTGGTGATTTTTAGTTGATTTTGGTGTGCTTGGTGTATTTTACTTGAATTTATAAATGATATATGAAATAATTGGTGTGTTATTATTTATTATGATTATTTGTGATATTTTATGAAAATAGGAGAAATAATATTTATATAATTGAATTAAAGGGTTTAATTGAAATTATTAGAATTAAGAAGGGATTAAGGAGAAATTAATAGAATTTAGTGGGGGAGAGTAAAGAGTAAAAAGGAGTTACCCTTTGGTTGGTAAGAGTAGGAAAGAAAGAGTCAGACAGGCAATAGTACGTATCAAAAAAAAGAGAAAAGTAGACTTTTTGGGAGAAAGTGAGAAGAGCCAAGAGCCAAGGGGAATTGCTAGGATTGCTGTAGAATTTGCTTATTTGAGGTAAGGGTGGGTTTATGATTCAATTGCCAATGTATATATGTATGTTTTCATGATTTTGCATTGAAATTGTTGTTTCTGGTTTAGGTTTTATGAATATGATAAAATGCTAAATTTTGATGATTGGTGTTGTTGATTCTGTTTATCTGAGTTATTTTGATGCTTTGGTGAGAAGTGAACCCATAAACCTTATTCTAAAATCATTTTGGGTGATTGGGGAATCAAAAATGGGATTTTTGGATGATATAGGGTTAGAAAATCGTAGGTTGGATTTCTGCCCAGATGAGCACTCGCTCAAGCGAAGTACCCTTCGCTCAAGCGAGCAACAATTTGCCACGCCCAGTTTGGATTTTAGCCGCTCGCTTAAGCGAGCCACGAGCGAACCAGGAGCGAATGAAAACCCAACCTTCGTCATTTGCGTCGCTTAAGCGAGATTCCCGTCGCTTAAGCGAGAGACGCCCAGGATAGTGCATTTAGCCTGTTCGCTTAAGCGAACCAGAAGCGAACCAGAAGCGAGGAAAACTCTAACTTACGTGTTTTGACTCGCTCAAGCGAGATGTTGCTCGCTTAAGCGAGCTGGGTCCTGTGCGACCCAAAATGTGATTTTTCTAAGGTGTTCTAAACCCAAACCTAAGCTTTCTAAATGGTTTATTGGATTTTTAGAGAATTTTTGGAGTGATAAAATTGTAGATTGGAGATGTTTATGATACATTTACGAATGAATCTTATATGAAATGAAATGAACTATACTATGCTAAGTTGAAATTGTTCATGGTGTTGTGGTGTGATTGAGTCTAGTTGGGGAGGTGTCCTAGTTGGTGTTGTCGTTGGTTGCATGGTGAAAATGCACCACTTTTCTGTTGTAGGGTTGTATGTAGATATACACCTTGAGTCTCATAACTCATTTGCATTGGTGGGGGCTCATGCCCCGGAATGTTTATACATTCAACTGGTGAGGGCTTATGCCCTGGAATGCTAGTCATTCACTTTGGTGAGGGCTTATGCCCTGGGATGCTTTAACCATCCATTTGGTGGGGGCTTATGCCCCGGAGTGTTTAGCACTCAACGCGCGTAGTTGGTACCACATTTGCATAATGCATTGGTCGTTAATGGAGTCTTGCATTAGAAGTTAAGGTGTGAGTTGTTGTTGGTGAGGTGTCACCACAAGCGGTGTTGTTGTCGGTGTTGTTAATTAAGGTGAAACTAAATGTTATCTGTTGAATTGTTATTGAAGACTGTTGATGATTATGGTGATGATAAATGTTCTTGGTTATGTTGTTTTCAATATAACTTGATGAACTATATATATATATATATATATATATATTGCTTTTGTTTTGTGAACTCACCCCTTCTGCTGGAATTGCCGCCTCGTGGGCAAGTGCAGGTAGCGATGGATAGATAGGAGTCGGCTCATTGTGTCGTAGGCTCTGATACGTAACGGGATGGGATTTAATGTTTTATAATTTCATTCCTTTATGTATCATTTTTACTTGGAGAATTGTTGGATAATTATTTGAATAATGTTGGAGAATATTTTATTGGTGAGGCCTTTGTGCCAGACATGTTGATGTATGAGAAAATTTTGAGATGAATTTATGATAATTATTCCGCTGCAGACTATTTAATAAAGATGTTGTTTGGAGGATTATTTAAATAGTTTTATGTTTCTATTTAAATAAATTATTTTTGAAATATGCATGTAATACTCCGTTGATTGTTGATTAACTCTGATGTTTGGATATTATTATATCATTTTGGGAAACGGGGTGTTACATAGAGCCTTGGTTCTGTTGTCAATACCTAACAGTGTAACAGTCCAAGATCTGAGAAAAACATGTCTGCTGAATCATCTATTTCTGGTTCTGGTTCTGCTGGTTCTGGTGGTAATCATTGTAACGCCCTCTCTAATTATTTAATTATTTTATTAGATGATATGGTATATGTTTATATATTATATGGATTTTGATGATTTTGTGACGTATTTGTGACGTGTGACGTGTTATTATTTTATTGTTTAATAAAATAATATAAGTGATGTTTATATGAATATTTATTTGGTAAATATAGAGATTTGTTGGAAATATATATTATTTTGAGAAGTGGGGTTATATTTTTAAATAAGAAGAGTTGTGGGGGTTGAGATAGAATTAGAAAGATTAAGAGGAGTATATAAGAGAAGTAGGTTAAGAGAAAACATTTTAGAAAACGCGTACAGACAATTAGGAAAAGAAGAGAAAACGGTTCAAGAGGAAGAGGAAAAGCTAGGCTGCAAATTCTGCAATTTTTTCCAGGTAAGGGTGAGCCTAACTTCAGTAAATTAATTGTGAATCATCTGTTCTTGATTGGCTTAGAGTTTGGTGAGGATTGGGATGGGTTTGAGAATTAGGGTTTATGATGAAATTGTGATGGATTGATGATGAATTGAGTTATAAGGCTGTAGAACGTGTTACAGAACCTAGATTATTCCCTAGGACAATACTGCTGATGAATTAGAGGCTTAACATGAGAGATTTGGGATGAATTGGTGAGAATTGGAGTGAACCCGTAGTGGTTCTGAGACCGCTCGCCTGTGGCGAGTGACCACTCGCCGTGGCGAGTACAACCTTATCGCTCGCGAGGCGAGCAGCATAGCTCGCCGTGGCAAGCTTGACCCTTAAACTTAGGATTTTTGCCAAACTTTAGATGGTTTTGAGTGCCTTAATATTTATAGAGATGACCTGTGAAGTTGGTTTAGCCAAATTGGATTTAGGGAACTTAAAAATGAGGATTTTTGGTGAAAAATGTCAAAAAGGCCGAGAGCACCCAGGACTTCTCGCCTCCAGCTCGCCCCCAACTCGCCTTTGGCGAGTGAGTTGATGTGAGTACTCGCCTGTGGCGAGCAGATCGCCGTGGCGAGTTAGTGCCTCCCTGAACTGTTTGTTGTTTTGCAATCTGTTTCGCATGGGACTTTGAGAGGAGCCCTTTGGGTAGTGTTAGTGAGGTTTTATACCCTTTAATGTATTCTGTAAAGATGATTGCTGATGATTTACTTGAGCAGTTGATAAATGATATATTGTTGAATATAAGTGATGTATGAGTATGATGATGTGTGAATGATGCTAAGTGTTGCAATATGTATGAATAACAAGATGATGTTCTGCCATGTAATTATTATAACTGCATGTGTCAGTCTTGAAAATGTAATGATGTTTGAGACGGTGTATTAAGTTGTTAAACGACGAGTCCATGCATTTGCATATTTATGAGACGGTGGAGCTTTATGCTCAAAGCGACGGTGGAGCATTTGCTCAAAGCGACGGTGAAGCATATTAATGCTATAATCATATGGTACCACATGCATGATGTTGAGACGTTAGGTGTTGCATTTAGTCGAGTCAATTGTGACATATATGAGATGATGTTTGAGACGTTGATGTTTGATGTGATGTTGTTTATGATGATGTTATGATGTGCTATAATGTATATGTTATGAGTTGGATTTATGATTGTTAATCTTGACGTTTGATTTATATATTAATATTATTGTTGTGAATCTCACCCCTTCTGCTGGAATTGCCGCCTCGTGGGCAAGTGCAGGTACCCAGTCTTAGATGCGTTGATGCGAGGAGCCTGTGTGAAGTAGGGTTGCTCTGATACGTAACGGGATGGGGTCTTTTGTAGAGTCTATTCCATTATGTATCTTGTCAGAATAAATGTTGACTTTCAGTGATGTTGAAACATTAATATTTTGAGACGTTTTCGTTGGCTTTTAAGCCAAGACTATTTATGAGATGAGAATTTTAAATTCCGCTGCTTAATTGAGTATTAAATTATTATCTAAGTTGTTAAAAAGATGAAATGTGACACTCCTTTTGAGACATACTCTGATTTTATGTGATTTATTTAATGAAATTTTTAAGACGGGAAATTGGGGTGTTACAATTGGTATCAGAGCAGGTCGGTCCGTCCGGCCAAGTAGAGAGTCGAGTGACGTTGTCTTAGAGTTAGAATAGTATTATCGTATTATCCTGACTTATGTTGTTTTCCAGAGAACTAAGATGGCTGGTAGAAACGATGCTGCCCTTGCTGCTGCTTTGGAAGCAATGGCTAATGATGTGGGTAATCAGAACAATGCTGGTGGGAACGACGGGACTAGGATGTTGGAGACCTTTCTGAGGAATCACCCGCCTACCTTCAAGGGGCGCTATGATCCAGATGGGGCTCAAACATGGCTCAAGGAAGTGGAGAGGATCTTCAGAGTCATGCAATGTGATGATGTGCAGAAGGTGCGTTTTGGCACGCACATGCTAGCGGAGGAAGCTGATGATTGGTGGGTTAGTCTCCTACCCATTTTGGAGCAAGACGGAACTGCGGTGACGTGGGCTGTGTTCACGAGGGAGTTCCTTAACAAATACTTCCCAGAAGATGTTCGTGGGAAGAAAGAGATAGAGTTTCTGGAGCTTAAGCAAGGAAACATGTCGGTGACTGAGTATGCGGTAAAGTTTGTGGAGCTGGCTAAGTTTTACCCGCATTATACCCCTGAGACGGCTGAATTTTCGAAGTGCATAAAGTTCGAGAATGGCTTGCGTGCTGACATCAAGCGAGCCATTGGTTATCAGAAGATCCGCAACTTCTCTGAGTTAGTGAGTAGCTGCAGAATATATGAAGAGGATACCAAGGCTCACTACAAGGTAGTGAATGAGAGGAAAGCTAAGGGCCAGCAGAGTCGCCCAAAACCTTATGATGCCCCTAGAGATAAAGGGAAGCAGAGAGTGAATGATGAGAGAAGGCCCCAGAAGAAGATTGCTCCTGCTGAGATTACCTGTTTCACTTGTGGCGAGAAAGGCCACAAGAGTAATGCGTGTACTGTTGAGGTGAAGAGATGCTACCGTTGTGGTCAGAAAGGGGATATCACTAATGACTGCAAGTTTGATGATGTTGTGTGTTTCAACTGCAATGAGCAAGGACACATTGGTTCGCAGTGTAAGCAACCCAAGAAGACTAAGACTGCTGGGAGAGTGTTCGCATTGACCGGCACTCAGACTGAGAATGATGATCGCTTGATCAGAGGTACTTGCTATATTAATAATACTCCTTTAGTTGCTATTATTGATACTGGTGCTACGCATTGTTTTGTTGCCTTAGACTGTGTTTCTGCTTTGGGTCTTGATGTGTCTGATATGAATGGAGAGATGGTTGTCGAAACTCCAGCTAAGGGTTCGGTGACTACTTCTCTCGTATGTTTGAATTGTCCTTTATCTATGTTTGGCCGTGACTTTGTGATGGATTTAGTTTGTCTGCCTTTAAGCGGTATGGATGTGATTTTGGGGATGAATTGGCTAGAGTACAACCATGTTCTTATCAACTGTTTTAGAAAGACGATACATTTTTCTTCTGCCGAAGAAGACTGGGGCGTAGAGTTTCTATCTACTAAGCAGCTGAAGCAACTAGAACGTGATGGGATGTTGATGTTTTCGCTGATGGCTTCGTTATCTTTAGAGAATCAGGCGGTAATTGATAAACTGCAAGTGGTTTGTGATTTTCCTGAAGTTTTCCCAGATGAAATTCCTGACGTGCCTCCGGAGAGAGAAGTTGAGTTCTCTATTGACCTTGTTCCTGGAACGAAGCCGGTGTCGATGGCACCTTATCGTATGTCTGCTTCTGAGTTAGCAGAGTTGAAGAAACAGTTAGAGGATTTGCTGGATAAGAAGTTTGTGAGACCTAGTGTTTCACCATGGGGAGCTCCAGTGTTACTTGTGAAGAAGAAAGACGGCAGTATGAGACTGTGCATTGATTACAGACAGCTGAACAAAGTGACGATCAAGAATAGGTATCCACTTCCGAGGATTGACGATCTGATGGATCAATTAGTGGGTGCACGTGTTTTCAGCAAGATAGATTTGAGGTCAGGTTACCACCAGATCAAAGTGAAGGATGAAGATATGCAGAAGACGGCTTTCAGGACCCGTTATGGTCACTACGAGTACTGTAACACCCCGTTTTCCCAACATAAAAATTTCTTTAAAAAGAATAGCATGCATCAGAGTAAGCACATAAACAGGGCATCATATATCTTAAAACATCTCATGTTAATGATTAAATAAACATTAAATCTTCATAAAATCTCGCAGCGGAATAATCATATAAATTAAACATCTCAAAGGTCTTTGGCACGCAGGCCTCATCAACATCTTATTATCAAGTCTTCAAGTTAAACATAAGCATGTAATATGACATAATCATATCAAAAGCATTATACGCAAGGAACTGAGAAAATATAAGCAAGGTTTCCCCATCCCGTTACGTATCAGAGCACCTAGACTCGACTGCAGAAATCCTCACACGTCTGCACCTAATCTTGGTTACCTGCACTTGCCCACGAGGCGGCAATTCCAGCAGAAGGGGTGAGATTCACAAATAATTATATTAAACATGTAATTAAATAATCACAATTCAACAACCAAACTTAATTCATCATATCACAGATAAACATCTAGCATTTAGAACATCAACGTAAACAACACATCATTTAGCAGCGTCATAATCAACATCATAAACATCTTAGTAAACATCTTAGACGACACGACTCGATATCATCACTTGACTATGCAACCCTACGTCTTATATGCATGTGGTACCAATCCAGGGCATGAGCCCTCGTCGCTATGAGCATAAATATACTCCAAGGCATAAGCCTTCGTCGCTGGTGAGCAAAGCTCCAGGGCATAAGCCCTCGTCGCTGGTGCGTAAAAACTCCAGGGCATAAGCCCCCATCATAGAATGAGTATGCATGAGACTCGACACTTTTAACTTAAACAAGTTAACCTCTTAAACGTCGCAAAACATCTTAATCATCAAGGACTGACACATGCAGCAACTATACATACATAGACAGCAACATGGCAGCAAGTACTTCATATGGTATAACATTAATATGGCAAACATCGCATGTAATTCAAGCATTCATCACTTATTCAATTCATATATCACACATAAGCTTCATAAAATCATCAAAACAGTCTCAATCATCATGTATCATCACTACAGATCTTATTAAACATTATTAAAAGTCCCAGAAGCTACCCAAAGGTCATCTCTCATGGTTCTATGCGACAACAGATCGCAACAGCACAAGGTTCTGGGTTTTGACTTAACTCGCTATGGCGAGTGGGAAAGCTCGCCTCGCGAGTAACTTAGGCCTTGCTCGCTATGGCGAGTTGGGATTGCTCGCCTCGCGAGCTCTAGGGTACTGCTCGCTATGGCGAGCTGGGTTGCTCGCCTCGCGAGTAAACTAGGTCTACTCGCCGCGGCGAGTTGCATAGCTCGCCTAGGCGAGCGATGAACAGACTGCTACGGGTTCTGCGAAAATCACACAAAAGTGTCCCAAATTCATCATCTAAATAATCTACACTCTCAGAAACAACATCATTATGATTAATCGACGTTCTGTACTCATCCTACACTTCTGTTCTACAGCTTCATAGCCTAATTCATGATCTTTCTCCATTTTTAACCTAATTTCAATTCTCTCAAAACAGCCCTATGATTGTTTAATCTTGATTAGATGAATTACAGAATAATATAATCAAATGCTAGGCTCACCCTTACCTGGTTATAAGCAGAAAATCGCAGCCCTAATGCTCTTCTCCTTTCACGCAGCCGTTCCTCTCTTTTCCCAAACTCTGACAACGCGTACTGACTCTCTTGACCTAATTTTCCCTTTATATACTCCCAACAAATCTTATCTTATTTACTCTTTCTCCCACATAACTCTCTAAAATCCAAAACTAACCCACAACTAAATATTTTATTTTATTTTCAAATCTTATTTTATTTAACAATAAAATAAGTCACCACGTCGCATAAAATCAAATTAAATCTCCACTTATCATCACATAATATATATATAAAAATATATAGCAATTTCTCAAATAAATCAAATAATTAAATAATCAAAAATGGGCGTTACAACTCTCCCCAACTTAAAAGATTTTCGTCCTTGAAAATTACCTCAAGCAAACAACTCAGGGTACGACTCTAGCATCTTACTCTCCAATTCCCACATCAAGCTTTCGCCGGTCGCTCCCGACCAAACGACTCTCACGAGAGGTATCTCCTTGCCCCTCAGCGTCTTCGTCTTCCTGTCATCGATCCTCACTGGTAAGGTCTCAACCGTAAGGTTGTCTCTAACTTGCACATCATCACTCTGGATCACATGAGACGGATCCGGAACATACTTCCTCAGTTGCGACACATGGAACACGTCGTGCAAATTCGATAAATGTGGTGGCAATCCAATACGATAGGCCACCGCCCCAATCCTTTCTGATATCTGATACGGACCAATAAACTTCGGGGTTAACTTCTTTGACTTTAATGCACGACCAACACCGGTCATAGGAGTCACTCTCAGGAACACATGATCTCCCTCTTGGAACTCAAGGTCCTTCCTTCGCTTGTCATGATAACTCTTTTGTCGACTCTGCGACGCTTTCATCTTCTCTTGGCTCATTCTCACTTTCTCAGTAGTCTGTTGAACAATTTCCGGTCCTAACATCACATTTTCGCCTGACTCAAACCAACACAACGGAGTTCTGCATCTCCGCCCACACAAAGCCTCAAAGGGTGCCATCCCAATACTCGAATGGTAACTGTTGTTGTACGTGAACTCTATCAACGGAAGATGACTATCCCAAGTCCCTCCTTGCTCAAGCACACACACCCTTAACAAATCTTCCAACGACTGAATCGTCCTTTCCGACTGACCATCTGTTTGCGGATGATAAGCCGAACTCAACCTCAACTGAGAACCTAACGCCTCTTGCAAACTCTTCCAAAATCTAGAAGTAAACCTCGGGTCTCTATCTGATACGATGCTCGAAGGAACACCATGCAACTTCACAATCTCCTTGACATAGATCTCTGCCAACTGAGCAACAGGAAAAGTAATATTAATCGGTAGAAAATGAGCCGACTTCGTCAATCTATCAACAACCACCCAAATAGCGTCATTCCCTTTAGGAGTATTCGGCAAGCTCGTCACAAAATCCATGGATATACTATCCCATTTCCACTCTGGCACATCTAAAGGTACCATCATACCAGCAGGTTTCTGATGCTCAACCTTCGATTTCTGACAAACCAAACAAGAATACACGAACTGTGCCACGTCACCTTTCAAACCAGACCACCAAAACAGCTTCTTTAAATCATGATACATCTTCGTAGCTCCCGGATGAATACTCAAGCTACTTCTATGACTCTCTGCAAGAATCATTTTCTTCATTTCCTCATTATCAGGAATGCAAATTCGACCTCGGAATCTTAACACTCCTTGATCATCCACTTTAAAGTCACTATCCTCCGTCTGATTACTAGCAACCAACAAGTCCACAAACTTTACATCTTCCTTCTGCGCCTCTTTGATACTTTTCAAGAAATCACTATCAATTTTCAACATTCCCAGCTTTACACTCTGAGGTGTCCTTTCACAAACTAAGCTCAAATCTCTGAACTGTTCAAGCAACTCGAATTCCTTCACCATCATAGCAGACATATGCAAAGTCTTCCTACTCAAAGCATCTGCAACCACATTAGCTTTGCCCGGATGATAATTCAAACCAAAGTCATAATCTTTCAACAATTCAAGCCACCTTCGCTCCCTCATATTCAATTCCTTCTGGTCAAACAAGTACTTCAAACTCTTGTGATCACTAAACACTTCGAACCTCGAACCATACAAGTAATGTCTCCATATTTTCAATACAAAGACCACAGCTGCCAACTCTAAGTCATGCGTCGGATAATTCTTCTCATGAATCCTCAATTGCCTTGAGGCATAAGCTACCACTTTACCATCTTGCATAAGAACACCACCTAAACCCAACTTAGACGCGTCACAATATACCACAAAAGGTTCATCAGGCTTCGGCAAAATCAAAATTGGAGCCGTCGTCAAGCGCTTCTTCAACTCATTAAAACTGTTCTCACAATGAACATCCCACACAAAAGGTTTACCTTTACACGTCAACTGCGTTAACGGAAGAGCCAATTTAGAAAATCCCTCTATAAATCTTCGATAATAACCTGCTAACCCCAAAAAGCTTCTAATCTCTGTAACCGACTTAGGAGTCTCCCATTGCGATACCGCTTCAACTTTAGACGGATCAACCGCAATGCCATCGCCAGAAATGACATGACCAAGAAAACTTACCTCCTTCAACCAGAACTCACACTTAGACAACTTAGCAAAAAGCTTCTTCTCTTTCAACACTTGCAAGACGATCTTCAAATGCTCAGCATGCTCTTCTTCAGTCTTAGAATAAACCAGAATATCATCAATGAATACCACAACAAAACGATCCAAATAAGCATGGAAGATTCTATTCATATACTCCATAAATACGCCAGGTGCGTTAGTAACACCGAAAGGCATCACCGTATACTCATAATGTCCATAACGCGTCCTAAACGCCGTCTTCTGCATATCCTCATCTTTCACTTTAATCTGATGGTAACCCGATCTCAAATCTATCTTGCTGAATACACAAGCACCCACCAACTGATCCATCAAGTCGTCAATTCTCGGAAGTGGATACCTATTCTTTATCGTTACTTTATTCAACTGACGATAGTCGATGCACAACCTCATACTTCCATCTTTCTTCTTGACTAACAACACTGGAGCTCCCCACGGTGAAACACTTGGTCTCACGAACTTCTTATCAAGCAACTCCTCTAACTGCTTCTTCAGCTCCGCCAATTCAGAAGCTGACATACGATACGGCGTCATAGACACAGGCTTCGTTCCAGGTACAAGATCAATCGAAAATTCAACTTCTCTCTCAGGAGGCACATCAGGAATCTCATCTAGGAAAACTTCAGGAAAATCGCATACCACTTGTAGCTTATCAATCACCGCCTGATTCTCAATAGATAAAGACGCCATCAAAGAAAACATCATAATTCCATCGCGTTCCAACTGCTTCAACTGTTTAGTGGATAGGAACTCTGCGCCACCCTCTTCCTCGGGAGAAGAAAAATGCACCGTCTTGCTAAAACAATTAATAAGAACGTGGTTGTACTCTGACCAATTCATCCCCAAGATCACATCCATCCCAACCAACGGCAGACACACTAAATCAATCTCAAAATCACGACCAAACATAGACACAGGACATCTTAAACACACAAGGGAAGTAGTCACCGAACCCTTAGCTGGAGTTTCGACAACCATCTCCCCATTCATATCAGATACAACAAGATTCAACTTAGCAGCACAATCAAGAGCAACAAAACAATGCGTAGCACCAGTATCAATAATAGCAACTAATGGTATATTATCAAAATAACAAGTACCTCTGATCAAGCGATCCTCTCTCTCCGTCTGCGTACCAGTCAAAGCAAAAACTCTCCTAGAAGTCTGAGCCTTCTTAGGCTTAGTGCATTGCGAACCAATGTGACCCTCATCGCCGCAGTTAAAACATACAACATCACCATGTTTGCAATCAGCAGTAGTGTGACCCTTCTTGCCACAACGAAAACACCACTTCACCTCCCCAGGACAAGCATTACTCTTATGGCCTTTCACGCCACAAGTATAGCAGACAACCTCAGCAGGAGCATCTTTCTTAACAGGTCTCCTCTCATCATTAACTCGCTGTTTGCCCTTATCTGCGGGTGCACTGTAGGGCTTAGGACGACTTTGCTGCCCCTTTCCTTTCCTCTCATTAACCACCTTGTAATGAGCCTTAGTGTCCTCCTCGTAAATCCTGCAGCTGCTCACTAACTCAGAAAAGTTTCTAATCTTCTGATACCCTATAGCCCTCTTGATATCAGCTCTCAATCCGTTCTCAAACTTAATACACTTAGAAAATTCGGCGGTCTCAGCAGAGTAGTGTGGATAAAACTTGGCCAGCTCCACAAATTTTGCAGCATACTCAGTTACAGACATGTTCCCTTGCTTTAGCTCCAGGAACTCAATCTCCTTCTTGCCCCGCACATCCTCAGGAAAATATCTGTTGAGGAATTCTCTCTTAAAAACTGCCCAGGTCACCTCAGCACCGTCCTGCTCCAGGGTAGGTAGAAGACTAATCCACCAATCGTCCGCCTCCTCAGCCAGCATATGCGTACCGAAACGCACCTTCTGCACCTCCGTGCACTGCATCACCCTGAAAACCCTCTCTATCTCTTTGAGCCACGACTGGGCTCCATCCGGATCATATCTCCCCTTGAAGGTAGGAGGATGGTTTCTCAAGAAGGTCTCCAGCATACGGACCTCCGCACCAGCACCAGCACCAGCATTCGCATTTGGCTGCTGTCCCACAGCTTGAGCAACAGCTTCCAAGGCAGCAGCAATCGCAGCGTCGTTTCTTCCAGCCATCTTAATCCTTAACAAAACAAACATAAGTTAGAATAATACAATAATACTATTCTAACTCTAAGACAACGTCACTCGACTCTCTACTTGGCCGGACGGACCAACCTGCTCTGATACCAATTGTAACACCCCGTTTTCCCAACATAAAAATTTCTTTAAAAAGAATAGCATGCATCAGAGTAAGCACATAAACAGGGCATCACATATCTTAAAACATCTCATGTTAATGATTAAATAAACATTAAATCTTCATAAAATCTCGCAGCGGAATAATCATATAAATTAAACATCTCAAAGGTCTTTGGCACGCAGGCCTCATCAACATCTTATTATCAAGTCTTCAAGTTAAACATAAGCATGTAAAATGACATAATCATATCAAAAGCATAATACGCAAGGAACTGAGAAAATATAAGCAAGGTTTCCCCATCCCGTTACGTATCAGAGCACCTAGACTCGACTGCAGAAATCCTCACACGTCTGCACCTAATCTTGGTTACCTGCACTTGCCCACGAGGCGGCAATTCCAGCAGAAGGGGTGAGATTCACAAATAATTATATTAAACATGTAATTAAATAATCACAATTCAACAACCAAACTTAATTCAACATATCACAGATAAACATCTAGCATTTAGAACATCAACGTAAACAACACATCATTTAGCAGCGTCATAATCAACATCATAAACATCTTAGTAAACATCTTAGACGACACGACTCGACATCATCACTTGACTATGCAACCCTATGTCTTATATGCATGTGGTACCAATCCAGGGCATGAGCCCTCGTCGCTATGAGCATAAATATACTCCAAGGCATAAGCCTTCGTCGCTGGTGAGCAAAGCTCCAGGGCATAAGCCCTCGTCGCTGGTGCGTAAAAACTCCAGGGCATAAGCCCCCATCATAGAATGAGTATGCATGAGACTCGACACTTTTAACTTAAACAAGTCAACCTCTTAAACGTCGCAAAACATCTTAATCATCAAGGACTGACACATGCAGCAACTATACATACATAGACAGCAACATGGCAGCAAGTACTTCATATGGTATAACATTAATATGGCAAACATCGCATGTAATTCAAGCATTCATCACTTATTCAATTCATATATCACACATAAGCTTCATAAAATCATCAAAACAGTCTCAATCATCATGTATCATCACTACAGATCTTATTAAACATTATTAAAAGTCCCAGAAGCTACCCAAAGGTCATCTCTCATGGTTCTATGCGACAACAGATCGCAACAGCACAAGGTTCTGGGTTCTGACTTAACTCGCTATGGCGAGTGGGAAAGCTCGCCTCGCGAGTAACTTAGGCCTTGCTCGCTATGGCGAGTTGGGATTGCTCGCCTCGCGAGCTCTAGGGTACTGCTCGCTGTAACACCCCAATTTCCCATCTTAAAAATTGCTTTAAATAAATCATATTAAATCAGAGTACTTCTCAAAAGGAGTGTCACATTTCATCTTAAAAACAACTTCGATAATAATTTATCAAATTACAAAAATACTCAATTAAGCAGCGGAATTCAAATAGTCTCATCTCATAAATAGTCTTGGCTTAAAAGCCATTAAACGTCTCAAAGTATTAAAGTTCCAACATCACAAAAGTCAACATTTATTCAACCATGATACATAAAGGAATAGACTCTACAAAAGACCTCATCCCGTTACATATCAGAGCAACCCTACTTCACACATCCTCGCATCAACGCATCTAAGACTGGGTACCTGCACTTGCCCACAAGGCGGCAATTCCAGCAGAAGGGGTGAGATTCACAACAATAATATTAATATATAAATCATAAGTCAAGATTAACAAATCATATATATCCAACTCATCACATATACATTGTAGCACATCATAGCATCATTATAAACATCATCATCACAACATCATAACAACATCATATCAAGCATCAACGTCTCAAAACATCATCTCATATATGTCACAATTGACTCGACTAAATGCAACACCTAACGTCTCAACATCATGCATGTGGTACCATATGATTATAGCATTAATATGCTTCACCGTCGCTTTGAGCAAATGCTCCACCGTCGCTTTGAGCATAAAGCTCCACCGTCTCATAGTATGCTCCACCGTCGCTTTGAGCATCGCTCGCTGCGAGCGCTCACATCAACTCACTCGCCAAAGGCAAGTTGGGGGCAAGCTGGAGGCGAGAAATACTGGGTGCTTCGGCCTTTTTGACATTTTTTACCAAAATCCTCATTTTTAAGCTCTCTAAATCCAATTTGACCAAACCAACTTCACAGGTCATCTCCATAAATATGAGGGCACTCAAAACCATCTAAAGTTTGGCAAAAATCCTAAATTTAAGGGTCAAGCTCGCCACGGCGAGCTATACTGCTCGCCTCGCGAGCAACCAAGGGTTACTCGCCACGGCGAGTGATCTGCTCGCCACAGGCGAGCGATCTCAGAACCACTACGGGTTCAGTCCAATTCACACCAAAACCTGCCAATTCTCTCCAATTAAGCTTCTAATCCATCAGCAATATCATCCTAGGGAATAATTTAGGTTCTGTAACAAGTTCCTACAGCAATGCAACACATACTCACATCAAACCCATCAAATTCATCAAACCCTAATTCTCAAAACTTCTCACAATTCTCCCCAATCTCTAAGCTAATCAAGAACAGATGATTTAACATTAAGATTACTGAAGTTAGGCTCACCCTTACCTGGAAAAATTGCAGAATTGGAACCTAGCTTTCTCTTCTCTCTTGACCGTTCTTCTTCTCTTCTCCAAAAGTCTGTACGCGTTCTCAAAAACTTTCCTCTCTTAACCTACTTCTCTTATATACTCCCTCCCAACTTAATTAATTCTCCTTTAACCCACACAACTCTTCTTAATTATAAATATAACCCCATCTCTTAAAATTCTATCTTTTTCCACCAAATCTATTTATTTACCAAATAAATATTCATATAAACATCACTTATATTATTTTATTAAACAATAAAATAATAACACGTCACACGTCACATATACGTCACATAATCATCACAATTCATATAATATATAAACATATACCATATCATCTAATAAAATAATTAAATAATTAAAGAGGGCGTTACAACTCTCCCCCTCTTAAAGGATTTTCGTCCTCGAAAATTTACCTCGCTCAAACAACTCTGGATAGGATTCCAGCATCTTACTTTCTAGCTCCCAAGTCAAGCTTTCACCCGTCGCTCCGTCCCAAACAACTCTCACAAGAGGTATCTCCTTGCCTCTCAACGTCTTTGTCTTTCCATCATCAATCCTCACGGGTAAGGTCTCAACCGTAAGGTTGTCCCTAACTTGCACATCATCGCTTTGGATCACATGAGACGGATCCGGAACATACTTCCTCAGCTGAGATACATGAAAAACATCATGTAAATTCGACAAGTGCGGTGGTAATCCAACACGATACGCCACCGGTCCAATCCTCTCTGAAATCTGATACGGTCCAATAAACCTCGGAGTCAACTTCTTTGATTTCAAAGCACGTCCAACACCCGTCAAAGGAGTCACTCTTAGGAACACATGATCTCCCTCTTGGAACTCAAGGTCCTCCCTACGCTTATCATGATAACTCTTTTGTCGACTCTGCGACGCTTTCATCTTTTCTTGGATCATTCTCACCTTCTCAGTAGTCTGTTGAATGATCTCTGGTCCTAAGACCACTCTTTCACCCGACTCAAACCAGCACAACGGAGTCCTGCATCTCCGACCATACAAAGCCTCAAACGGCGCCATTCCAATACTTGAATGGTAACTGTTGTTGTACGTGAACTCTATCAATGGAAGATGACTATCCCAAGTCCCTCCCTGCTCAAGTACACAAACCCTCAACAAGTCCTCCAACGACTGAATCGTCCTCTCCGACTGACCATCTGTTTGCGGATGATAAGCCGAACTCAACCTCAACTGAGATCCTAACGCCTCTTGCAAACTCTTCCAAAATCTAGAAGTAAATCTTGGATCTCTATCAGATACGATGCTCGAAGGAACACCATGCAGCTTAACTATCTCTCTAACATAAATCTCCGCCAACTGAACCACAGGAAAAGTAATGTTGATCGGTAGAAAATGAGCAGACTTCGTTAATCTATCAACAATTACCCAAATAGCATCATTCCCTCTAGGAGTATTGGGCAAACTCGTCACAAAATCCATGGATATACTATCCCATTTCCACTCTGGCACATCTAAAGGTACCATCATACCAGTCGGCTTCTGATGCTCAACCTTCGATTTCTGACAAACCAAACAAGAATACACGAACTGTGCCACGTCACCTTTCAAACCAGACCACCAAAACAGCTTCTTTAAATCATGATACATCTTCGTAGCTCCCGGATGAATACTCAAGCTACTTCTATGACTCTCTGCAAGAATCATTTTCTTCATTTCCTCATTATCAGGAATGCAAATTCGACCTCGGAATCTTAACACTCCTTGATCATCCACTTTAAAGTCACTATCCTCCGTCTGATTACTAGCAACCAACAAGTCCACAAACTTTACATCTTCCTTCTGCGCCTCTTTGATACTTTTCAAGAAATCACTATCAATTTTCAACATTCCCAGCTTTACACTCTGAGGTGTCCTTTCACAAACTAAGCTCAAATCTCTGAACTGTTCAAGCAACTCGAATTCCTTCACCATCATAGCAGACATATGCAAAGTCTTCCTACTCAAAGCATCTGCAACCACATTAGCTTTGCCCGGATGATAATTCAAACCAAAGTCATAATCTTTCAACAATTCAAGCCACCTTCGCTCCCTCATATTCAATTCCTTCTGGTCAAACAAGTACTTCAAACTCTTGTGATCACTAAACACTTCGAACCTCGAACCATACAAGTAATGTCTCCATATTTTCAATACAAAGACCACAGCTGCCAACTCTAAGTCATGCGTCGGATAATTCTTCTCATGAATCCTCAATTGCCTTGAGGCATAAGCTACCACTTTACCATCTTGCATAAGAACACCACCTAAACCCAACTTAGACGCGTCACAATATACCACAAAAGGTTCATCAGGCTTCGGCAAAATCAAAATTGGAGCCGTCGTCAAGCGCTTCTTCAACTCATTAAAACTGTTCTCACAATGAACATCCCACACAAAAGGTTTACCTTTACACGTCAACTGCGTTAACGGAAGAGCCAATTTAGAAAATCCCTCTATAAATCTTCGATAATAACCTGCTAACCCCAAAAAGCTTCTAATCTCTGTAACCGACTTAGGAGTCTCCCATTGCGATACCGCTTCAACTTTAGACGGATCAACCGCAATGCCATCGCCAGAAATGACATGACCAAGAAAACTTACCTCCTTCAACCAGAACTCACACTTAGACAACTTAGCAAAAAGCTTCTTCTCTTTCAACACTTGCAAGACGATCTTCAAATGCTCAGCATGCTCTTCTTCAGTCTTAGAATAAACCAGAATATCATCAATGAATACCACAACAAAACGATCCAAATAAGCATGGAAGATTCTATTCATATACTCCATAAATACGCCAGGTGCGTTAGTAACACCGAAAGGCATCACCGTATACTCATAATGTCCATAACGCGTCCTAAACGCCGTCTTCTGCATATCCTCATCTTTCACTTTAATCTGATGGTAACCCGATCTCAAATCTATCTTGCTGAATACACAAGCACCCACCAACTGATCCATCAAGTCGTCAATTCTCGGAAGTGGATACCTATTCTTTATCGTTACTTTATTCAACTGACGATAGTCGATGCACAACCTCATACTTCCATCTTTCTTCTTGACTAACAACACTGGAGCTCCCCACGGTGAAACACTTGGTCTCACGAACTTCTTATCAAGCAACTCCTCTAACTGCTTCTTCAGCTCCGCCAATTCAGAAGCTGACATACGATACGGCGTCATAGACACAGGCTTCGTTCCAGGTACAAGATCAATCGAAAATTCAACTTCTCTCTCAGGAGGCACATCAGGAATCTCATCTAGGAAAACTTCAGGAAAATCGCATACCACTTGTAGCTTATCAATCACCGCCTGATTCTCAATAGATAAAGACGCCATCAAAGAAAACATCATAATTCCATCGCGTTCCAACTGCTTCAACTGTTTAGTGGATAGGAACTCTGCGCCACCCTCTTCCTCGGGAGAAGAAAAATGCACCGTCTTGCTAAAACAATTAATAAGAACGTGGTTGTACTCTGACCAATTCATCCCCAAGATCACATCCATCCCAACCAACGGCAGACACACTAAATCAATCTCAAAATCACGACCAAACATAGACACAGGACATCTTAAACACACAAGGGAAGTAGTCACCGAACCCTTAGCTGGAGTTTCGACAACCATCTCCCCATTCATATCAGATACAACAAGATTCAACTTAGCAGCACAATCAAGAGCAACAAAACAATGCGTAGCACCAGTATCAATAATAGCAACTAATGGTATATTATCAAAATAACAAGTACCTCTGATCAAGCGATCCTCTCTCTCCGTCTGCGTACCAGTCAAAGCAAAAACTCTCCTAGAAGTCTGAGCCTTCTTAGGCTTAGTGCATTGCGAACCAATGTGACCCTCATCGCCGCAGTTAAAACATACAACATCACCATGTTTGCAATCAGCAGTAGTGTGACCCTTCTTGCCACAACGAAAACACCACTTCACCTCCCCAGGACAAGCATTACTCTTATGGCCTTTCACGCCACAAGTATAGCAGACAACCTCAGCAGGAGCATCTTTCTTAACAGGTCTCCTCTCATCATTAACTCGCTGTTTGCCCTTATCTGCGGGTGCACTGTAGGGCTTAGGACGACTTTGCTGCCCCTTTCCTTTCCTCTCATTAACCACCTTGTAATGAGCCTTAGTGTCCTCCTCGTAAATCCTGCAGCTGCTCACTAACTCAGAAAAGTTTCTAATCTTCTGATACCCTATAGCCCTCTTGATATCAGCTCTCAATCCGTTCTCAAACTTAATACACTTAGAAAATTCGGCGGTCTCAGCAGAGTAGTGTGGATAAAACTTGGCCAGCTCCACAAATTTTGCAGCATACTCAGTTACAGACATGTTCCCTTGCTTTAGCTCCAGGAACTCAATCTCCTTCTTGCCCCGCACATCCTCAGGAAAATATCTGTTGAGGAATTCTCTCTTAAAAACTGCCCAGGTCACCTCAGCACCGTCCTGCTCCAGGGTAGGTAGAAGACTAATCCACCAATCGTCCGCCTCCTCAGCCAGCATATGCGTACCGAAACGCACCTTCTGCACCTCCGTGCACTGCATCACCCTGAAAACCCTCTCTATCTCTTTGAGCCACGACTGGGCTCCATCCGGATCATATCTCCCCTTGAAGGTAGGAGGATGGTTTCTCAAGAAGGTCTCCAGCATACGGACCTCCGCACCAGCACCAGCACCAGCATTCGCATTTGGCTGCTGTCCCACAGCTTGAGCAACAGCTTCCAAGGCAGCAGCAATCGCAGCGTCGTTTCTTCCAGCCATCTTAATCCTTAACAAAACAAACATAAGTTAGAATAATACAATAATACTATTCTAACTCTAAGACAACGTCACTCGACTCTCTACTTGGCCGGACGGACCAACCTGCTCTGATACCAATTGTAACACCCCGTTTTCCCAACATAAAAATTTCTTTAAAAAGAATAGCATGCATCAGAGTAAGCACATAAACAGGGCATCACATATCTTAAAACATCTCATGTTAATGATTAAATAAACATTAAATCTTCATAAAATCTCGCAGCGGAATAATCATATAAATTAAACATCTCAAAGGTCTTTGGCACGCAGGCCTCATCAACATCTTATTATCAAGTCTTCAAGTTAAACATAAGCATGTAAAATGACATAATCATATCAAAAGCATAATACGCAAGGAACTGAGAAAATATAAGCAAGGTTTCCCCATCCCGTTACGTATCAGAGCACCTAGACTCGACTGCAGAAATCCTCACACGTCTGCACCTAATCTTGGTTACCTGCACTTGCCCACGAGGCGGCAATTCCAGCAGAAGGGGTGAGATTCACAAATAATTATATTAAACATGTAATTAAATAATCACAATTCAACAACCAAACTTAATTCAACATATCACAGATAAACATCTAGCATTTAGAACATCAACGTAAACAACACATCATTTAGCAGCGTCATAATCAACATCATAAACATCTTAGTAAACATCTTAGACGACACGACTCGACATCATCACTTGACTATGCAACCCTATGTCTTATATGCATGTGGTACCAATCCAGGGCATGAGCCCTCGTCGCTATGAGCATAAATATACTCCAAGGCATAAGCCTTCGTCGCTGGTGAGCAAAGCTCCAGGGCATAAGCCCTCGTCGCTGGTGCGTAAAAACTCCAGGGCATAAGCCCCCATCATAGAATGAGTATGCATGAGACTCGACACTTTTAACTTAAACAAGTTAACCTCTTAAACGTCGCAAAACATCTTAATCATCAAGGACTGACACATGCAGCAACTATACATACATAGACAGCAACATGGCAGCAAGTACTTCATATGGTATAACATTAATATGGCAAACATCGCATGTAATTCAAGCATTCATCACTTATTCAATTCATATATCACACATAAGCTTCATAAAATCATCAAAACAGTCTCAATCATCATGTATCATCACTACAGATCTTATTAAACATTATTAAAAGTCCCAGAAGCTACCCAAAGGTCATCTCTCATGGTTCTATGCGACAACAGATCGCAACAGCACAAGGTTCTGGGTTCTGACTTAACTCGCTATGGCGAGTGGGAAAGCTCGCCTCGCGAGTAACTTAGGCCTTGCTCGCTATGGCGAGTTGGGATTGCTCGCCTCGCGAGCTCTATGGTACTGCTCGCTGTAACACCCCAATTTCCCATCTTAAAAATTGCTTTAAATAAATCATATTAAATCAGAGTACTTCTCAAAAGGAGTGTCACATTTCATCTTAAAAACAACTTCGATAATAATTTATCAAATTACAAAAATACTCAATTAAGCAGCGGAATTCAAATAGTCTCATCTCATAAATAGTCTTGGCTTAAAAGCCATTAAACGTCTCAAAGTATTAAAGTTCCAACATCACAAAAGTCAACATTTATTCAACCATGATACATAAAGGAATAGACTCTACAAAAGACCTCATCCCGTTACATATCAGAGCAACCCTACTTCACACATCCTCGCATCAACGCATCTAAGACTGGGTACCTGCACTTGCCCACAAGGCGGCAATTCCAGCAGAAGGGGTGAGATTCACAACAATAATATTAATATATAAATCATAAGTCAAGATTAACAAATCATATATATCCAACTCATCACATATACATTGTAGCACATCATAGCATCATTATAAACATCATCATCACAACATCATAACAACATCATATCAAGCATCAACGTCTCAAAACATCATCTCATATATGTCACAATTGACTCGACTAAATGCAACACCTAACGTCTCAACATCATGCATGTGGTACCATATGATTATAGCATTAATATGCTTCACCGTCGCTTTGAGCAAATGCTCCACCGTCGCTTTGAGCATAAAGCTCCACCGTCTCATAGTATGCTCCACCGTCGCTTTGAGCATCGCTCGCTGCGAGCGCTCACATCAACTCACTCGCCAAAGGCAAGTTGGGGGCGAGCTGGAGGCGAGAAATACTGGGTGCTTCGGCCTTTTTGACATTTTTTACCAAAATCCTCATTTTTAAGCTCTCTAAATCCAATTTGACCAAACCAACTTCACAGGTCATCTCCATAAATATGAGGGCACTCAAAACCATCTAAAGTTTGGCAAAAATCCTAAATTTAAGGGTCAAGCTCGCCACGGCGAGCTATACTGCTCGCCTCGCGAGCAACCAAGGGTTACTCGCCACGGCGAGTGATCTGCTCGCCACAGGCGAGCGATCTCAGAACCACTACGGGTTCAGTCCAATTCACACCAAAACCTGCCAATTCTCTCCAATTAAGCTTCTAATCCATCAGCAATATCATCCTAGGGAATAATTTAGGTTCTGTAACAAGTTCCTACAGCAATGCAACACATACTCACATCAAACCCATCAAATTCATCAAACCCTAATTCTCAAAACTTCTCACAATTCTCCCCAATCTCTAAGCTAATCAAGAACAGATGATTTAACATTAAGATTACTGAAGTTAGGCTCACCCTTACCTGGAAAAATTGCAGAATTGGAACCTAGCTTTCTCTTCTCTCTTGACCGTTCTTCTTCTCTTCTCCAAAAGTCTGTACGCGTTCTCAAAAACTTTCCTCTCTTAACCTACTTCTCTTATATACTCCCTCCCAACTTAATTAATTCTCCTTTAACCCACACAACTCTTCTTAATTATAAATATAACCCCATCTCTTAAAATTCTATCTTTTTCCACCAAATCTATTTATTTACCAAATAAATATTCATATAAACATCACTTATATTATTTTATTAAACAATAAAATAATAACACGTCACACGTCACATATACGTCACATAATCATCACAATTCATATAATATATAAACATATACCATATCATCTAATAAAATAATTAAATAATTAAAGAGGGCGTTACAACTCTCCCCCTCTTAAAGGATTTTCGTCCTCGAAAATTTACCTCGCTCAAACAACTCTGGATAGGATTCCAGCATCTTACTTTCTAGCTCCCAAGTCAAGCTTTCACCCGTCGCTCCGTCCCAAACAACTCTCACAAGAGGTATCTCCTTGCCTCTCAACGTCTTTGTCTTTCCATCATCAATCCTCACGGGTAAGGTCTCAACCGTAAGGTTGTCCCTAACTTGCACATCATCGCTTTGGATCACATGAGACGGATCCGGAACATACTTCCTCAGCTGAGATACATGAAAAACATCATGTAAATTCGACAAGTGCGGTGGTAATCCAACACGATACGCCACCGGTCCAATCCTCTCTGAAATCTGATACGGTCCAATAAACCTCGGAGTCAACTTCTTTGATTTCAAAGCACGTCCAACACCCGTCAAAGGAGTCACTCTTAGGAACACATGATCTCCCTCTTGGAACTCAAGGTCCTCCCTACGCTTATCATGATAACTCTTTTGTCGACTCTGCGACGCTTTCATCTTTTCTTGGATCATTCTCACCTTCTCAGTAGTCTGTTGAATGATCTCTGGTCCTAAGACCACTCTTTCACCCGACTCAAACCAGCACAACGGAGTCCTGCATCTCCGACCATACAAAGCCTCAAACGGCGCCATTCCAATACTTGAATGGTAACTGTTGTTGTACGTGAACTCTATCAATGGAAGATGACTATCCCAAGTCCCTCCCTGCTCAAGTACACAAACCCTCAACAAGTCCTCCAACGACTGAATCGTCCTCTCCGACTGACCATCTGTTTGCGGATGATAAGCCGAACTCAACCTCAACTGAGATCCTAACGCCTCTTGCAAACTCTTCCAAAATCTAGAAGTAAATCTTGGATCTCTATCAGATACGATGCTCGAAGGAACACCATGCAGCTTAACTATCTCTCTAACATAAATCTCCGCCAACTGAACCACAGGAAAAGTAATGTTGATCGGTAGAAAATGAGCAGACTTCGTTAATCTATCAACAATTACCCAAATAGCATCATTCCCTCTAGGAGTATTGGGCAAACTCGTCACAAAATCCATGGATATACTATCCCATTTCCATTCTGGCACATCTAAAGGTACCATCATACCAGTCGGCTTCTGATGCTCAATCTTCGACTTTTGACAAACTAAGCAAGAATACACAAATTGTGCCACATCGCGTTTCAAACCAGACCACCAAAACAGCCTCTTTAAGTCATGATACATCTTTGTAGCTCCCGGGTGAATACTCAAGCTAGTTCTATGACTCTCTTCAAGAATCATCTTCTTAATCTCTTCATTGTCAGGAATGCAAATCCTACCTCGGAATCTCAACACTCCTTGATCATCGACCTTAAAGTCACCATCCACAGTCTCATCATTAGCAATCAACAAGTCTACAAACTTGACATCTTCTTTTTGTGCCTCTTTGATATGCTTCAGGAAATCATTATCAATTCTCAACATTCCCAGTTTTATGCTCTGAGGTGTTCTTTCACACACCAAGCTCAAATCTCTAAACTGTTCCAACAACTCAAATTCTTTCACCATCAACGCGGACATATGCACAGTTTTCCTACTCAAGGCATCTGCAACTACATTTGCTTTACCAGGATGGTAATTCAAACCAAAATCATAATCCTTAAGTAATTCAAGCCACCTCCTCTGCCTCATATTCAACTCCTTCTGATCAAATAAATATCTCAAACTCTTATGATCACTGAATACTTCAAACCTTGAACCATACAAGTAATGTCTCCATATTTTCAATACGAAGACCACTGCTGCCAACTCTAAGTCATGCGTCGGGTAATTCTTCTCATGAATTCTCAATTGTCTTGAAGCATAAGCTACTACCTTACCATCTTGCATAAGCACACCTCCTAAACCCAACTTGGACGCATCACAATATACCACAAAAGGTTCATCAGACTTCGGTAAAATCAAAACTGGAGCCGTCATCAGGCGCTTCTTCAATTCATTGAAACTATTCTCACAATGCACATCCCAAACAAACGACTTACCCTTACACGTCAACTGCGTTAACGGAAGAGCCAACTTAGAAAAATCCTTCTATAAACCTCCTGTAATAACCAGCTAGTCCCAAAAAGCTTCTAATCTCCGTGACCGACTTAGGAGTCTCCCATTGCGATACCGCTTCAACTTTAGACGGGTCAACCGCAATACCTTCACCAGAAATAACATGGCCAAGAAAACTCACTTCGTTTAGCCAGAACTCACACTTAGACAATTTAGCATACAGCTTCTTCTCTTTCAGCACTTGCAATACAATCTTCAAATGCTCTGCATGCTCAGCTTCAGTCTTAGAATAGATAAGTATATCATCAATAAAAACCACAACAAATTGATCCAGATATTCATGAAAAATTCTATTCATATATTCCATAAACACACCAGGCGCATTAGTAACACCGAAAGGCATCACCTTATATTCATAATGACCATAACGCGTCCTAAAGGCCGTCTTCTGCATATCTTCATCCTTCACCTTAATCTGATGGTAACCTGACCTCAAGTCAATCTTGCTAAATACCTTTGCACCCACTAACTGATCCATCAAGTCGTCAATTCTCGGAAGTGGATACCTATTCTTGATCGTCACTTTGTTCAGCTGTCTGTAATCAATGCACAATCTCATACTGCCGTCTTTCTTCTTCACAAGTAACACTGGAGCTCCCCACGGTGAAACACTAGGTCTCACAAACTTCTTCTCAAGCAAGTCTTCCAACTGTTTCTTCAACTCGGCTAACTCAGAAGCAGACATACGATAAGGTGCCATCGACACCGGCTTCGTTCCAGGAACAAGGTCAATAGAAAACTCAACTTCTCTCTCTGGAGGCACATCTGGAATCTCATCAGGGAAAACTTCAGGAAATTCCTTCACAACAGGCAGCCCATCAATTACAGCTTGGTTCTCTAAAGATAACGAAGCCATCAGCGAAAACATCAACATCCCATCACGTTCTAGTTGCTTCAGCTGCTTAGTAGATAGAAACTCTGCGCCCCACTCTTCTTCAACAGAAGAAAAATGCACCGTCTTTCTAAAACAGTTGATAAGAACCCGGTTGTATTCTAGCCAGTTCATACCCAGAATCACATCCATACCACTTAAAGGTAGGCACACTAAATCCATCACAAAGTCACGGCCAAACATAGATAAAGGACAATTAACACATACGAGAGAAGTAGTCACCGAACCCTTAGCTGGAGTCTCGACAACCATCTCCCTATTCATATCAGAAACATCAAGACCCAAAGCAGAGACACAATCAAAAGCAACAAAACTATGCGTAGCACCAGTATCAATAATAGCAACTAAAGGAGTATTATTAATATAGCAAGTACCTCTGATCAAACGATCATCATTCTCAGTCTGAGTGCCGGTCAATGCAAACACTCTCCTAGTAGTCTTAGTCTTCTTGGGTTGCTTACACTGCGAACCAATGTGTCCTTGCTCATTGCAGTTGAAACACACGACATCATCAAACTTGCAGTCACTAGTAATATGCCCTTTTTGGCCACAACGGTAACACCTCTTCACCTCAACAGCACATGCATTGCTCTTATGGCCTTTCTCGCCACAAGTGTAACAAGTAATCTCAGCAGGAGCAGTCTTCTTCTGGGGCCTCCTCTCATCATTTACTCTTTGCTTCCCTTTATCTCTAGGGGCATCATAAGGTTTAGGGCGACTCTGCTGGCCCTTAGCTTTCCTATCGTTCACTACCTTGTAGTGAGCCTTAGTATCCTCCTCATATATCCGACAGCTACTCACCAATTCGGAAAAGTCACGGATCTTCTGATAACCGATAGCCCTCTTGATATCAGCGCGCAACCCGTTCTCAAACTTGATACATTTTGAAAACTCAGCCGTCTCGGGTGCATAATGCGGATAGAACTTAGCCAACTCCACAAACTTGGCCGCATACTCGGTCACCGACATGTTCCCTTGCTTAAGCTCCAGGAACTCTATCTCTTTCTTCCCACGGACATCTTCTGGGAAGTATCTATTAAGGAACTCCCTCGTGAAAATAGCCCACGTCACCACAGCTCCATCTTGCTCCAAAATAGGTAGGAGACTAACCCACCAATCATCAGCCTCCTCCGCGAGCATATGCGTGCCAAAACGCACCTTCTGCACATCATCACATTGCATGACTCTGAAGATCCTCTCTACTTCCTTGAGCCATGTTTGAGCCCCATCTGGATCATAGCGCCCCTTGAAGGTAGGCGGGTGATTCCTCAGAAAAGTCTCCAACATTCTAGTTCCGTCATTACCACCAGCGTTGTTCTGATTGCCCACAGCATTAGCCATTGCTTCCAAAGCAGCAGCAAGAGCAGCATCGTTTCTACCAGCCATCTTAGTTCTCTGGAAACAAACATAAGTCAGAATAATACAATAATACTATTCTACTCTAAGACAACGTCACTCGACTCTCTACTTGGCCGGACGGACCGACCTGCTCTGATACCAATTGTAACACCCCAATTTCCCATCTTAAAAATTGCTTTAAATAAATCATATTAAATCAGAGTACTTCTCAAAAGGAGTGTCACATTTCATCTTAAAAACAACTTCGATAATAATTTATCAAATTACAAAAATACTCAATTAAGCAGCGGAATTCAAATAGTCTCATCTCATAAATAGTCTTGGCTTAAAAGCCATTAAACGTCTCAAAGTATTAAAGTTCCAACATCACAAAAGTCAACATTTATTCAACCATGATACATAAAGGAATAGACTCTACAAAAGACCCCATCCCGTTACATATCAGAGCAACCCTACTTCACACATCCTCGCATCAACGCATATAAGACTGGGTACCTGCACTTGCCCACAAGGCGGCAATTCCAGCAGAAGGGGTGAGATTCACAACAATAATATTAATATATAAATCATAAGTCAAGATTAACAAATCATATATATCCAACTCATCACATATACATTGTAGCACATCATAGCATCATTATAAACATCATCATCACAACATCATAACAACATCATATCAAGCATCAACGTCTCAAAACATCATCTCATATATGTCACAATTGACTCGACTAAATGCAACACCTAACGTCTCAACATCATGCATGTGGTACCATATGATTATAGCATTAATATGCTTCACCGTCGCTTTGAGCAAATGCTCCACCGTCGCTTTGAGCATAAAGCTCCACCGTCTCATATATATATATGCAAATGCATGGACTCGTCGCTTAACAACTTATTACACCGTCTCAAAACCATCATTATATTTTCAAGACTGACACATGCAGTTAATAATAATTACATGGCAGAGCATCATCATATTAGTCATACACACTGCAACATTTATCATCATTCACTTATCATCGTACACATACATCACTTATACACATCAATATATCATTTATCGACAACTCAAGAGAAACATCAGCAATCATCTTTACAGGATTCATTAAAGGGTATAAAACCTCACTAACACTACCCAAAGGGCTCCTCTCAAAGTCCCATGCGAAACAGATCGCAAAACAACAAACAGTCTTGAACCATCTAACTCGCCACGGCGAGTACATCTGCTCGCCACAGGTGAGCGCTCACATCAACTCACTCGCCAAAGGCGAGTTGGGGGCGAGCTGGAGGCGAGAAATACTGGGTGCTTCGGCCTTTTTGACATTTTTCACCAAAATCCTCATTTTTAAGCTCTCTAAATCCAATTTGACCAAACCAACTTCACAGGTCATCTCCATAAATATGAGGGCACTCAAAACCATCTAAAGTTTGGCAAAAATCCTAAATTTAAGGGTCAAGCTCGACACGGCGAGCTATACTGCTCGCCTCGCGAGCAACCAAGGGTTACTCGCCACGGCGAGTGATCTGCTCGCCACAAGCGAGCGATCTCAGAACCACTACGGGTTCAGTCCAATTCACACCAAAACCTGCCAATTCTCTCCAATTAAGCTTCTAATCCATCAGCAATATCATCCTAGGGAATAATTTAGGTTCTGTAACAAGTTCCTACAGCAATGCAACACATACTCACATCAAACCCATCAAATTCATCAAACCCTAATTCTCAAAACTTCTCACAATTCTCCCCAATCTCTAAGCTAATCAAGAACAGATGATTTAACATTAAGATTACTGAAGTTAGGCTCACCCTTACCTGGAAAAATTGCAGAATTGGAACCTAGCTTTCTCTTCTCTCTTGACCGTTCTTCTTCTCTTCTCCAAAAGTCTGTACGCGTTCTCAAAAACTTTCCTCTCTTAACCTACTTCTCTTATATACTCCCTCCCAACTTAATTAATTCTCCTTTAACCCACACAACTCTTCTTAATTATAAATATAACCCCATCTCTTAAAATTCTATCTTTTTCCACCAAATCTATTTATTTACCAAATAAATATTCATATAAACATCACTTATATTATTTTATTAAACAATAAAATAATAACACGTCACACGTCACATATACGTCACATAATCATCACAATTCATATAATATATAAACATATACCATATCATCTAATAAAATAATTAAATAATTAAAGAGGGCGTTACACTCGCTATGGCGAGCTGGGTTGCTCGCCTCGCGAGTAAACTAGGTCTACTCGCCGCGGCGAGTTGCATAGCTCGCCTAGGCGAGCGATGAACAGACTGCTACGGGTTCTGCGAAAATCACACAAAAGTGTTCCAAATTCATCATCTAAATCATCTACACTCTCAGAAACAACATCATTATGATTAATCTACGTTCTGTACTCATCCTACACTTCTGTTCTACAGCTTCATAGCCTAATTCATGATCTTTCTCCATTTTTAACCTAATTTCAATTCTCTCAAAACAGCCCTATGAGTGTTTAATCTTGATTAGATGAATTACAGAATAATATAATCAAATGCTAGGCTCACCCTTACCTGGTTATAAGCAGAAAATCGCAGCCCTAATGCTCTTCTCCTTTCACGCAGCCGTTCCTCTCTTTTCCCAAACTCTGACAACGCGTACTGACTCTCTTGACCTAATTTTCCCTTTATATACTCCCAACAAATCTTATCTTATTTACTCTTTCTCCCACATAACTCTCTAAAATCCAAAACTAACCCACAACTAAATATTTTATTTTATTTTCAAATCTTATTTTATTTAACAATAAAATAAGTCACCACGTCGCATAAAATCAAATTAAATCTCCACTTATCATCACATAATATATATATAAAAATATATAGCAATTTCTCAAATAAATCAAATAATTAAATAATCAAAAATGGGCGTTACAAGTACAAGGTTATGCCTTTTGGAGTTACCAATGCACCTGGAGTGTTTATGGAGTATATGAATCGCATCTTCCATGCATTTTTGGATCGGTTCGTGGTGGTGTTTATTGATGATATACTGGTTTACTCCAAGACTGAAGAGGAGCATGTTGAAAAAGACACAAGAACGTGAAACAGAAAATGCTGTTTTTTTCCAAGACCTACTTGGAGTGTTTTTATCATAACTCAAGATTTACAAAACATTTTTGAGTCACTCTGAAGCCATTTAAATTCTAACTCAATTATCTACAACTTTCGTGAAGACATCAAAAGCTAATTATGAACAGAAAAGTCCCAGTTTTTATTTTAGTTTTTCAGTTACAGAAAATCGAAAAGAGAACGAGCCGGTTGACCCCTTTGTAGTATTTTAATCATATCTAGAGTTCTAAAAGCTTAAATTGAGTCACTCCAAAGGCTAGTGAAAGCTAACATCTATATCTACAACTTTAATGAAGACACCTAAACCCAGTTCGAAACTTAAACTTGTCCAACTGAGACAACAAGTAACGTGTTTTGCACAGCGACAGCAAAATCGCAGTTCAGTTGCGGTTTCGCCTTGGGGAAACCTTTTCTACTCCGTTTTCGATCCAATACCCTCAAAACATTACCTTAAACATCAGCCTATGATTATCCTATCATTAGAACATTAATTATTCATTAACCTACTAGATTATCCACTCTTTTTAAGACTAGAAACTCAATTCGAAACCTAAACTAGTTTTCCTTAATTCTCACCTTTCAACTTCATTTTTAATTCATTCACCTTAACCTAGTTCTTAATTCTCTCAAAAACTCATCCATCTCTTGTTAATCATAATTGAATTGAATTACAGTTTAATATAATGAAAGCTAGGCTCACCCTTACCTTAATTTGGTCTCCTGAATCAAGCTGCGTTCTTCTTAGGTTTTTCTTCTCTCTTTCGCGCCTCCTCTCTTTTTCTCTAGGTTTCTCCAAAAGTTATATCACGTACTAAATAATTCTAACCCTAATTCTCTTATTTATATTCTCTTACTCATCTTATCTTATTTCTACTTCTTCCCTCAAATTCTCTAAAATTATGTAACAACCCATATTTAATTAAATATATTATATTATAAATCAAATAAGATAATACTAAAAACACATAAAAGCACACATCATCAAAATATATATTATATTATATCATCATATCTTATTATTTCTAAAACAAATATATTTCCACACTAGATAATATATATATATTTCTACACAAATAACAAATATATTTTCAAACCAAATAACGAATATATTTCTATAACAAATATATCTCTACATAACTAACATATTTCTATAACAAATATATCTCTACATAACAAACATATTTCTATAACAAATAACACAATATATTTTTACACAAAATAACATGTATATTTCTACACCAAATAACACATATATTTTTATAACAAATAACATAGTATTTCTACACCACATAACAAATATATTTTCACACCAAATAACATAATATTTCTACACCAAATAACATATATATTTTTATAATATGCTACTAAAACACCAACATATAACACAAAAATAACACACATCACCATAAATCAAATAAATTATTTAAAAAGACTCTAAACTCAATCAAATAATTAAAAAAATAAAATAGTTCAAAACGGGCGTTACACAAAGAGCTTGAAGATAAAACATCAAAGCAAGATGAAGGTTCTGCAGAGATACAGGTTTCTGAAGACACTTCAGAACCTGATCAGATAGTTGAATCTGAAGATAGTCCAGAAGCTGCACCCACATCAGAAGCTCAAGATGAAGTTGCTTCTGATGAAGCACAAGATGTGTAACGCCCCATTTTTACTTAATTATTTTTAGTTGATGTTTGAGTATTTTTATATGATTTTATATGACTATATTTGACATATATGATTTAGATATGATTTTATGTGAAATATATGACTTGGTATGAATTGTGTGATATTTGGTGTGATGATAATTTATTATATGATTTATGGTGTTGTGTTTTATTTAAATAAATGTTGTTTGATTATTTTATTTATTTAATAAAAAGGTAGAAAATAGTATTATTTGGTTTAAAGGGAATTAAGTATAATTATGAGGAATAAGTGGGAGTTAAGAAAATAAGAGGGGGTTATAGTTTACAATAAAAAGAAAAGGAGAGTCAGAAAGAGTTTTACGTACAATTGAAAAAAAAAAGAGAAAGTGAGTTTTTGAGAGAAGAAGAGGAGAAAACCTAGAACCAAGAGAAGAGGCTAGAAGAAGAGAGAAGAACGCAGCTTAATTCAGGAATCATAATCTAAGGTAAGGGTGGGATTCCTTCAATAATATGTATATATAATTTTGATTGTTGATGAAATTGTGTTCTAGGTTTAGGGTTTAGAAAGTTTATGATAATTGATATGATGTGATGAATTGTGTTGTTTAATGCATGTTTCTGTGTTGTTTTGATTGTTATGTTGTATATAGAACCTGTAAACATTGTTCTCTATCAAATTTGGGATTTGGGTAGATGAAATTTGGGTTTTTGAGTGAAAAATAGAGTTTTCCCGAGAGCTACCTTTGACAGCATACCATGTTTCATGTTGTTGCGTCTTTTGCATCAGTTTCTGTTTCGAACTAGCTTTCGTTGTAAACACGAAAGTTGTAGGTATGAATGTTAGCTTTCTAATGCCGTTGGTCTGACGTCAAAATGATTTATAGAACTTGAGTTATGGTCAAATTACTGAACGTAGGTCACAGTGAATTTTTATGAATTTCAGCACAACTTTGTCCGAATTTGAAATGAAAACTAGTATTGATTGGTATATAATTGGTCTTAGGTGTAAACATAAAAGTTGTAGATAATTGAGTTAGCTTTCTAATGGAACTGGTTTGACTCGAAAATGTTTTGTAAATCTCGAGTTATGATAAAAATAGTCCAAGTAGGTCTTTAGAAAATTTTAAGAAAACTTAGCTTAACTAATCCCAAGTTAGTCCAAAACTTATGGTTGGTTTCCCAACTTCAAACTTAAGTATTAGGGATTTAGTCGGAGTGTTTTATGAGTATTTGTCTTATGTTTTATTGATCAACTTGCTTTATTTTTGAAGAATGTTTTGGTTTGATATGGATGTAGTTGATTAATGTATATGTGCTTTACGGAGATGTGTGATTTAAACATGTGTTATATCAAGATGTGTTGTTTGTAGATGTGTGACTTAAATATGTGCTATATAAAGATGTCATATTTAAATATGTGATATTTGACGATGATGCTATTTAAAGATGTGTATTTGTCGAGTCATCTAAAGATGTGCATTGTTGAGTCTTTACTCGTGTCGTTGCATAGCATAGTCAGCGATGGGGGCTTAATGCCTGACAGGTCCTCTATGACCTTAGCGATGGGGGCTTAATGCCTGACAGGTCCTATTTGACCTTAGCGATGGGGGCTTAATGCCCTGATGGTACCACATGCATGAGGTCTAAGTGTTGCATAGTCGTGTCGTGTCGTTTGTGAAGTGATGATGTAATTGTGAAGTGATGATGTAATTTGCAAAGTGATGATGTATTCGTGATGGTGTAATTGTGACTTATTGATGTATTTATGACGTGTTGAAGTATTTGTGATGTTATGATGTACTTGTGAATGTTTGAGATGTTTTCGTTATATGTGATGATTTGTTGATGTTGTTGATATTGTTGTTGTTGATTGTTTATTGTTGTTGTATCTTGCTAAATGTCGTTGATGTTGATAACATTGCTGTTGCAATATATATATATATATATATATATATATATATATATATATATGAACTTGTTGATACTTGTGGTATAATTTGTTGTTGTTTCATCGATTTGATGAATTATATATTATTATTATTGAATGTGTTTCTCACCCCTTCTGTTGGAATTGTCGCCTTGTGGGCAAGTGCAGATTTCCAAGGCTTATAGGATTTTTGGCTCAAGTGTCTAGGGCTCTGATACGTAACGGGATGGTAGTTAATTGTTGAATTTTCATTCCTTTATGTATCAATTTTGGAACTATATTGTTGGAACATTTATTTATTATTAAGAGGATTATTGAAATGATTATTTATGTTGGGGCCTTTGTGCCAAGATTTTGTTGAAGTTGATTGTATTTTAAAAAAGACTTTTCCGCTGCAAAATATTACGAGATTAATTTATGTTGTTGAATAAATAATATATTTTCTATTTATGAATTTTTGAAAAGTAGTGTAACATTCTGTTTTGTGATGAAAACTCTGATTTTACGTATATATTTTTATGCTGGGAAAACGGGGTGTTACAAGATGGCTCACAACAAGCAGATTCATCCAACAACACTTTCAAATACAAGTCTTCTCATCCTGAGGATCAAATCATTGGGAGTAAAAAAAGTCCCAGAAGAACAAGATCACACTTCAGACAAGAAGAATCTATGATAGGACTGATATCAATGATTGAGCCTACAACAGTTGATGAAGCACTTTCAGATGATGGATGGATCTTAGCTATGCAAGAAGAGCTGAATCAATTTCAACGAAATGATGTGTGGGATCTGGTACCCAAACCTTCTCAGAAGAACATTATTGGAACAAAATGGGTATTCAGGAACAAACTGAATGAGCAAGGTGAAGTAACCAGAAACAAAGCCAGACTTGTTGCACAGGGATACAGTCAACAAGAAGGCATTGATTACACTGAAACATTTGCTCCAGTTGCAAGATTGGAAGCAATCAGGTTACTTCTATACTACGTAGTTAATCATGGCATTATATAATATCAAATGGATGTCAAGAGTGCATTTGTAACACCCCGTTTTCCCGACTTAAAATTTTCATTAAATAAAAGCATGAATCAGAGTTAAACACATAACGGAGTATCACATTTCGCATAAATCTCGTATATGAATAAATAACAATTTATCCTTTATTAAAAACGTCTAAAACATAGCAGCGAAATTCATATAAAAACTTGGCACGCAGGCCTCATCAAACGTCTCAGGTAAGTCTCAACATAATCATAATCATGAATATCATAAGGAAATAATACGCAAGGAACAGAGAAAACAAAAATCAATGGTTCCCCATCCCGTTACATATCAGAGCACCTAGACACAACGAGGAACACCTCACACGATAGCACCTAGTCTTGGTTACCTGCACTTGCCCACAAGGCGGCAATTCCAACAGAAGGGGTGAGATTCACAACACAATAATATTAAACATATAATTCAATAATTATAATTAACAACAAATCATCACATAAAGCACGTCACATCATCATCATTTAGCATCTCAAACATCATCACAGAGCATCATCATAAACGTCTTAAACGACTCGACTTGACAAATGCAACTCGACTATGCAACTCTAACATCTTAGACATCATGCATGTGGTACCAAATTTTGAGCATTAATATACTCCATCGTCGCTTTGAGCAAAAGCTCCTTCGTCGCTTTGAGCAAAAGCTCCATCGTCGCTTTGAGCATAAGCTCCATCGTCGCTTTTCAATGAATATGCATGGACTCACATCTTATGACTTAAACAAGTCTAACATCTTAAAACGTCGCAACATCACAACATCTTAGACCGACACATGCAGCTCTTAATAAATTTAAACAGCACATGGCAGCAAGTAAATCACAGGATATAAAGATATCATTGCAAACATTATTTTCAAACATTACATGAATTTCACACACATCTCAAGAAATGCACATATGAATCATAATTCAAAGCAACATCAAAATCCTCACTTAGCATCTTTACAGATCATCAATTATGTCATAGATATCTTCCATTATTACTCAAAGCCCAACCCTCTAAGTTCTACGCAAAACAGATCCCTCGCTGCAAGGTTATGGCATTCTGAAACCGCACTACTCGTCGTGGCGAGTTGATCTGCTCGCCCTCGCGAGCTCAACTGGAGTCATTCGCCTCTGGCGAGTTGGGGGCGAACTAGAAGCGAGCAATACTGGGTGCTCTCGGCCTTTTTCACATTTTTCCACCAAAAACGTCGGTTATAAGTTTCCTAGGTCCAATTTGATCCTAAAAACTTACCTAATCACTCTTATATACTTCAAGGTACTCAAAACCATCTAAAACACGTCCTAAAACAACATTCTAAAACCAAGATTCTCTCAGGCCAACTCGCTATGGCGAGTGGGATTGCTCGCCTCGCGAGTGGACAAGGGTTGCTCGCCTCGCGAGCGATGAAGGTCTACTTGTTAATTATAATGCATGGATTACAGGTTTAATAGAATTGTAATGCTAGGCTCACCCTTACCTTAAGATTGCAGAAATCGCAGCTCCTAGGTTTCTCCTCTTCTCTAGCCTCTTTTCTCCCTTTTTTCCAAAATTCTGATAACGCGTACTGACTTCTGACCTAATTTCCCTTTATATACTCCCAACAAATCTTATCTTATTTACTCTTTCTCCCACATAACTCTCTAAAATCTCAAAACTACCCCACATCTCTATACTTATTTTATTTTCAAATCTTATTTTATTAAACAATAAAATAAGTCACCACGTCACATAAAATCAACAAAATCACATAAAGATCATATAAATCTTATTCTCCACATCTCCTAAAATATATAAAAATATATCTAGACTCCTCAAATAATTCAAATAATTAAATAATTAAAATAATCTAAAGTGGGCGTTACAGCATTTCTTAATGGTGTCATAGAAGAAGAAGTGTATGTGAAACAACCTCCTGGTTTTGAGGATCTGAAGCATCCTGACCATGTTTATAAACTAAAGAAATCACTATATGGCTTGAAACAAGCTCCCAGAGCTTGGTATGATAGACTAAGTAATTTCCTGATTAAAAATGATTTTAAACGAGGTCAAGTTGATACAACACTCTTCAGAAGAACCCTTAAGAAAGACATTCTTATTGTGCAAATATATGTTGATGATATAATATTTGGTTCTACTAATGCATCTCTTTGCAAGTAGTTTTCTAAGTTAATGCAGGATGAATTTGAAATGAGCATGATGGGAGAGCTGAAGTTCTTCCTGGTCATTCAAATTAATCAAAGCAAAGATGGAGTATATGTTCATCAAACAAAATATACAAAGGAGCTTCTAAAGAAGTTCAAGCTTGAAGACTGTAATCTGATGAACACTCCAATGCATCCAACATGCACCTTAAGCAAATAAGATGAAGGATCAAAAGTAGACCAGAAGCTGTACAGAGGTATGATTGGTTCTGTGTTATACCTCACTGCATCTAGGCCAGATATTTTATTTAGTGTATGCTTGTGTGCAAGGTTTCAGTCAGATCCTAGAGAATCTCATTTAACTGCAGTTAAAAGAATCTTTAGGTATTTGAAAGGAACAACTAATCTTGGACTCCTTTATAGGAAATCCTCAAATTACAAGCTAATTGGATTATGTGATGCTGATTATGCTGGTGACAGGATTGAAAGAAAGTCAACCAGTGGCAATTGTCAATTTCTGGGTGATAATCTGATATCCTGGGCTAGCAAAAGACAAGCAACTATTGCTATGTCTACAGCAGAAGCAGAATACATTTCAGCTGCAAGTTGTTGCACACAACTACTCTGGATGAAACATCAGTTGGAAGACTTTCAGATTAATGCTAACAGTATTCCCATCTTTTGTGATAATACTGCTGCTATTTGTTTGTCAAAGAATCCAATTCTACATTCAAGAGCCAAGCATATTGAGATCAAACACCATTTTATCAAAGATTATGTTCAAAAAGGAATTTTAGATATACAATTCATTGACACTGAAAATCAATGGGCTGATATATTTACTAAACCTTTAACAGTTGAAAGATTTGAATTCATTAAGAAAAATTTGAACATGCATTATGTGTCTGATTAAAATTGCTTGCATCTGAATGGGAAGTTTAGGTTGTGAAGTCAGTTCAGAAGCCATTGTCCTTCAGAAGCTCTTGGTTGAGGTTCTGAGAAAAATGTGCTCCTGATGATGTCATCAGAATTTCAAACTTCAGAAGCGGAATCTTTGTGCTTCTGAATAGTAGGAGTTAGTGGAATTTCTGGAGTTGCTTCTGGTGACACCTGTCCCACTAACTTATACAGCGCATCTGAAATATGATAATGTGGCATAAATGTATTGGTGTATAACAAAAAGGGCAATGATGATCCTTATGCTTTCGTAGTACTATCTCGCGCCCCCAAACTGTCATTAATGATGTGTTTGTTTGTCCCCTGAGTATTCAAACGTTTTTACTAAAAACACTTAAACAAAACACACACTACTCACTTCACTACCTACACTTTCTCTTTGTTGCTTTCGTATCTGCTAAGAAAACGCTCTCAACCTAGAACCCTAAAACTTCATCATCTTCAATCAAATCAATGGCATCCTCTAGTTCCGTTCCAGAATCTGGTAATCTAAATCAGCAAGTAGCTCAACAACAAGACCAATCAGAAAGGGCTGCTTATTTAATCAGTGGATCTACTATGAAACTCAAAGAACATCAATTAAAGATTCAAGTGGAAAATCCTGTCGATTTCAAATCCTTGACGTTTCATGGATGCGACATTAAAGAATTTTATGCTGCACAAGGCTGGCTACAGTATTTCAATTTGCTGAATGGTCCAACATACAAAGCTCTTGTAAGGTATTTTTGGGTAAGAGCTAGTATCTACGACAAGAAAGTTGCTGAAGAAGAAGAAAGGAATCTGGTTCTTCTTTATCCAGAATTAGCTGGGAAGACAAGGGAAGAAATGCATATGGAACCCTTCACCGGTACTGAAATAAGGTCAAGTGTGATGGGAGTCCCTATTCAAATCACTGAACAGATCATAGCTTCTGTTCTTGGTGTTAAAGCTGAAGGAATTTACTCTGCGATTGAGATTCCAAACCCTCATACCAGCTCCTGGAAAGACGTTGTGAATATGACTTTGTTCAACTCCACAAAGGGTGGAAAATACAGTGACCTGGATATGCAGAAGAAGATGCTTCTGAAGATCCAATTTGAAAATCTACTACCAAAGGGTGGTGGTAGTGATCAACCCTCTCTAGCTCACAAAGTCTTCATTCATCACATTGTTCATGGTGAAAAAGTTAACTTACCAAGGTACATCTTCAAGTACATGGTCAAGGAACTGTGGAAGAGTCAGAATGAAGATAGATTTTGGGTCCCTTATGGAAGATTGCTGTCTGAAATCTTTCATCAAGGAGGAATTATTGAAGCTCTTAGTCAAACACGTTTCTACACTGATCAGATGCTAGAAACAGTGGTCGGCAAGGTGATTAATGGTAAGACCCTGAAGAATATGCAACTGATAAAGATATTCACTCCTCTCAATTCAGACATGAGTGAATCTATGGTGGTGTCAGATTTGATGGCAAACTTCCCACCAATCTGCAAGAAGGATTCACTAGCCGTGCAGATGGCACTTCTCAGTGACCATTATGCAAACAATGGTGAGAAAATAGGGCTTAGTGAAGTCCCTGAAGACATGCCAGGAAGCAAGCTGCCTGTGGAGAAAAGCAGGAAAGCCAAGAGAAAAGAGCTCACTCAAGAGGAGTACTTAGAAGGTGAAAATCCTTCTAAGAAAGCTAAGACGGAAAAAGCTTCTGAGAAGCTTAAAGCTGGTGCTTCTGAAGCCCCTTCTATTCAGGACGAAGCTCAGGACCTGAACCCAGAAGCAATTATTCAACAGAAGACCAGAAGTGGCAAACAAGTTGCTTCTGCATCCACAACAGCTCCTAAACAGACTCTTCTAAAGAAGAAGAAGAGAACACCTAAACCAAGGAAGCTGAAAGAATCTGTCTATATGACTGAAGAAGATGCAGCTGTGGAAGCAGAGGAAGAAAGGCCAAGCAAAAGCCAACTTGAAAGAGTCAGTCCTATGTTCGTCATGACTCCTGAAATGGCCAAGAAATGTAAAGAGCATGGTGACAAAATTATGGCTGAAAGGAAAAGAAAAGCTGCTCTATACAAGTTGCAAAGGGATGAAAAGCTAAAAGCAATCAGTCAAGAAAACTGTGACCATATCTTTATTGAAAAGATTGCTGAAGTCAAAGAAATTTCCAACAAGGTTGATGAAGAAGCCTTAAAGACTTCTGAAGATGCTGCTACTGAACTAGTTACCAGGGAGGTAAGAAAGAGGAAGAAAGCTGAAGCTGAAGCTTTTCAGAAGGTCCTGGAGTTAGCCAAAGAAATTAAAGTTCCTGCTTCAGTGTTGCTCAAGGATGCTGCTGCTGAAGTAGCTGAGCAAGCATTGAAAAGTACTGCAGAACTTCAGATAGAGGTGACTGCAGAAGCTGAGAATCTGCTGTTGGCTCTTGGATCAGAAGCTATGACAGGTATTTCTTCTACACAACCTATAATACATATAGAACATGACTCAACCTCCTCTCAATCCAAATCTTCATCATCCTCATCTACTGATATGGATGATATTCCAATAGGCATCCTTTGCCAATCTAAAAACAAAGGTCAGTCACCATCATCCAAACTCCATAAAACGCCTTCTAAACCTGTTTCTCCTTTGAAACCAATGGAACCACCTATTAGAGTTAGGATTGGTAATATGCTTGAAATAAGAAGTAGTAAACTACCTCCTAACCATCCACTACAACCCAAAACAATTCAACCACTCAACATGATCCTTCCTGAAAAACCTGAAGATGATTCGGTTTTGAACAACCTCAGCAGTCATCTATCAGGTGAACTACCAAATGTTGATCTAAACCTACAAAAAGCCTCTGAAGTAACAACTTCTGAAGTTGCTTCAGAAAGCCCACAACAACATACACTTGAACCACAAATGACCCCATCCTCTCCTGAACAAAGTGTTCCTGAACACACTGTTCTTGAACAAACTGCATCTGACCATACTCCTGCACCCACTCACTCTGAAAATGCTATGGAGATTGATGATATGATCACTCCTGAAGATCTTAATGAAGAGGATGATCAATCCTCACCTATGGAGGTTGAACAGTCTGCTTCTGATCAATCATCTTCTAGCAATTCTCAATCCTTCCCCTCAAATAACCTTCAAATTGAACCCGTTGCTGCTTCCAGACCTAGAAAACAACCTTCACTACCCACCAGATTCTTAGATTCTAATGTATTAAGAGGTGTGTGTGAAGACATAGCAGAGAAAATGATCAAGCTCATTTCATCCAGAAATGACTTGAGTCACAGGGAGAACTATGACAAGCAGTGGAGGAGGCTTACGGAAAGAGTTGAGAATGTGATGAATGCCTTATCCTCTACGTGCATTGAAGCCCAGGAACAAGCAAAGCAGAAGTTGCAAGACTGGCTCAGTGGCATTGATGAAAATCTTGAGGAGTTCAAGATACTGGGAACTTGGGCAAGATCTTCACTAAGTATAAGAGGAAGAGAAGCAACTAACCAAGGTGAATCTGAAGTCAACTGCTCCTGATCTGGCTCTAGTTCAGAAGTATAAGGTCTTGGAAAAGAAAAATCAGATGCTTGAGAAAGACTTATTGGAACAGAAGCTACTCCTACTAGAATACAAGGGTGAAACAAATGCTAAGTTAGAAGAAGCTAGAATCAGAGAGGAAGATCTGATCAGAAGGCATGAACAATTCAAAGCAGAAATGCAGAAGAAACAAGAGGAAACAAAAGAGTTGCTCAAGAAGATTCTTGAAAACACCAGCAAGCAAACCAACCCTTAGTTGCACACCTTTAGTTGTTGTTGATGTGTTTTTATTTCTCTTAATTATAGTTTAACTTGTATGCTTCTGAATTCTACAATGCTTCTGAACTTAAATGCTTCTGATCTAATAACTGCTTCTGAATGACTTGTCTTAACGTATATATTTATTTCTCATTTTGATTTGTTTATGCTCTGAACCTTTTATACGCTATGTTTTTCTCATCTCTTCTTTTTGTTAATGACAAAAGGGGGAGTATATGTGACAGTATTACTTTGAGCCCCATTATTATTTTGAAATTTTGAAAAACTTCTTATCATTCTTACCTGAATTAAAAGGGTAATACAAGCTCTAAATCTATGAAGGAGTATCAAAATTCAAATTAAGATTAATTGAACCTTAACTTCTTTCTTTCATTTACGTTAAAATTTATTATTGTGCGTTGAATGAATTTAATTAACAAGATAGAACTCAGGGGGAGCTTACAAACCTCACCTTGAAAGTACTATTAGACTCAGGGGGAGCTTACAAACCTCATACCCTATAAGTCAACTTGTTAATTAGATTAACAACAATTGATCAAGTTTTAAATATTATTGTTTGTCATCATCAAAAAGGGGGAGATTGTTGGAACAAAATGTGTTTAACAATAAATCCTAAAGAGTTTTGATGATAACAAGGTATTAAAAATTTACAATTGGCATTGCTAACATTTGTTCAAGTGTACAGGACCATAAACCAAGTGTTATATCTTACAAAGGTTCTGGAAGAACAAATAAAGAGCAAACGAAACATTATTTGAAGCTTAAGGCGCTCCTGAAGATTTGTGCTCCTGAAGACTTGCGCTCCTGAAGAGTATGACGTCATCAGAAGCTGAAGGTCCTCAGAAGCTGGTTCTTCAAAAGCTGCAGTATTTCACCAAAAGCAAATTGATTCAAGTTTTTATGGATTTAGTGTTGTATTTTGGAGCGAAAGTCTTGAAGAAGTGGTAGAAGAACATATGGAGGTCACACGTTCTCGTTTGAAAGCATCCGGTTGCTAAAATACAAAGAGCGTTGAAAAATGTACTATGTACGAACTGTACAACCACCTTCTCCACTACTCTGTTCTTTGTCTCAACTACCAGACAAGAATAACAGCTCTCATGTACAACCAAGCCTGCATCCTTGTTCCCTATCAACCGGAATGGATTTGAAATTGATCCTTTATAGGACAATAACTTAATCAGGCAAAGAATCATTGGTGAAAGATCAAGCTTCAACAACGACTCTTTTTGGATGTGTTGGCACTTACAACGTTCATATTTCACACCTCTATATAAAGGAGTGAAGACTTGAAGAACAATAAGACTCTACAACAATTTAAATGCGCCAAAACTCTGTCAAATTGTTCAGCATCCAAAAGTTCACTTAGAATTTCAGTTTTCAAGTTCATATCTTTGAAATTCAAAAGTCTTAAGAGTCTGTATCTGAATTATATTGGGAACACCACTGATTGTATATCAAGTGTTCAACCTCAAACATTTTCTTTGTAATTTTTTTTTGATAGAAGTCTCTTATGTGCTTGAGCATTAGAAGTCTCTTGATTGTGTTCTTGAGAATTTGAAGTCTCTTGCTTGTGTGCTTGAGCATTTGTAATCAGATATTACATTTAGTGAACTCTCCTTGGAAGTGCAAGGGGGACAGGACTACTTCCGGTTTGTGGAAGGAACCTGTATAAATTGCTTGTGTCCTGCTTCTTCTCTTTTCTCTCTGTTTATCATTCCGCTGCATACGCTCCTGAACATCATCTTCAGAAGCTGTCTCATTTGCTTCTGATCATTAGTGTTATGAGTTTTCAAGAGAAAACAAAGATAAGTCTAACACAATTCAACCCCCCCCCCCCTCCTTCTTGTGTTTTTCTCCCCTTCAAAGTCAAGTGCTTTAAGTGTGGTACTTTTGGTCATTTTGCTAATGATTGTAAGAAAGGGGAAAGTTGCTACAAGTATGGTCAGAAGGGTCACAAGGCTTATGAATGCAAGAGGGACATTACTTGTTACAATTGTGGTGAAGCAGGTCATTTGAGTTCTAAGTGTACCAAACCGAAGAAGGCAGCGGGCAAGGTGTTTGCTTTGAATGCGGAGGATGTGGAGCAGCCAGATAACCTCATCCGAGGTATGTGTTTTATCAATAGTACTCCTTTGATTGCAATTATTGATACTGGTGTTACGCATTCTTTTATCGCGAGTAGTTGTGTTGAGCGTTTGGGCTTGGTTGTGACTTCGTTGTTGCGTGGAATGGTCATCGATACCTCGGCCAATGGCTCGGTGACTACTTCCTTGGTGTGTGCTAAGTGTCCCGTTAGTTTTGGTTGTGTTGTCTTTGAGTTGGATTTGGTTTGCTTACCGTTGAAGCATATGGACGTGATTTTCAGAATGGATTGGATGTTGACCTTTGGTGTTAACATGAATTGTTTAACCAAGAGTGTAACATTCTCTAAGCCGGTGGATGAAGTAGGTGGGAAGTTCTTGACCGCGGAGCAAGTGAAGAAGTCCTTGGATGGTGAAGCTAGTGTGTTCATGATGTTTGCTTCTTTGAAGGAAAGTGGTGAGAAACGTGTTCGCGATTTGCCGGTAGTGCAAGAGTTTCCAGAAATGTTTCCAGACGACATCATCGACTTACCGCTGGAGAGGGAAGTTGAGTTTGCAATTGACTTGGTGCCAGGAACGAATCCTATTTCGATTGCACCGTATCGGATGTCTGCATCAGAGTTGGGCGAGTTGAAGAAGCAGTTGGAAGAGTTGCTCGAGAAGCATTTCATTAGGCCGAGTGTTTCTCCGTCGGGTGCTCCAGTGTTGTTGGTGAAGAAGAAGGGTGGTAGTATGAGGTTGTGTGTGGATTATCGGCAGTTCAACAAGGTGACTATCAAGAATCGGTATCCGCTTCCGAGGATTGATGATTTGATGGATCAGTTGGTTGATGCGGAAGTGTTTAGTAAGATTGACTTGAGGTCAGGATATTATCATATAAGAGTGAAGGCGGAAGATATATCTAAAACTGCGTTCAGGACGAGGTATGGTCACTATGAGTATTATGTGATGCCATTTGGTATGACTAATTCGCCAGGTGTTTTCATGGAGTACATGAATAAGATTTTCCATCATTATTTGGATCAGTTTGTGGTGGTGTTTATAGATGATATTTTGGTGTATTCGAAGTCGGAGGAGGAGCATGCCGAGCATTTGAGGATTGTGTTGCAAGTCTTGAAGGAGAAGCGGTTGTTTGTTAAGTTGTCGAAGTGTGAGTTTTGGTTGCGGGAAGTGAGTTTTCTTGGTCATGTGATTTCGAAAGGTGGCGTTGCGGTGGATCCATCGAAGGTTGATACGGTGATGCAGTGGGAATCGCTGAAGTCTGTTTTTGAGGTTAGAAGTTTTCTTGGATCGGCAGGTTACTATCGGAGGTTCATTGAGGGATTCTCTAAGTTAGTGTTGCCATTGACGCAGTTGACTCAGAAAGGGCAAGCTTATATTTGGGATTCTAAGTGTAAAATAGTTTTCTTGAGTTGAAGAAGAGGTTAACTTCAGCACCCGTGTTGATTTTGCCGAATCCGAAGGAATCATTTGTTGTGTATTGTCATGCTTCCAAGATGGGTCTTGGTGGTGTGTGTCATACCCTCATTTTGGACCTAAAAATACTCGTTTAAATTTCCTTTCTATTCCTAAAACTTTTTCAATTTACTGTGTATTACTCTGCAATTTACCACTGTGCTTCAGCTGCATACGTTATTGTTTATGTCTTTTAATTTTTGCATAAAATCGTACAAAAGGGTATTTTGGTCATTTCCCGCAATGGAACCCATTTTCAGTCCCTGCGTCTGTTTTTGAGTCTTTTTCAACTTGTCTGTGCAAAGTATTTGTCAAATTCTGTTTAAAGATCATTTTAGTCTGCATCTGAGTCAGTCTGGGTCGTTTTAGTCCCTAAGGGGCATTTTGGTCTTTTCGTATCAAATAAATTTTGGGCAGAGAGGTATTTTAAAATACCTCATTTTTTAATTGTTTCACTTTACGTTGTTTTCAAATTTACATTTTTTACGAATTTTATTTTAACTTTTTGCAGTTTAGTCCAAATGTTATATTTTATTGCAAAACAGTCCAATTCTTTCATTTCTTTTAAAAACAGTCCAATTCTTTCATTTCTTTTAAAAACAGTCCAATCTTTAATAAATTGCAGTTCAGTCCCAAATTTTTACATAATTGCATTTTGGTCCTTGGGTCAAAACAGTCCAGATTGCCACGCAAGCTAGTCCAAGCCAGATGGCGCATTCTCATTGGTCCAGAAACACACATGGCAGCCTATAAAAGGCTGGTCACTGTACAAGTCAGAAAAAATCAACAAATTCATGCGCCACATCAACAACAAACAGAATCCATTTTCTCTCTCTTGGCAGTTACAGATCAAAATCACAAAACTCACAAAAAACTCAAGAATTCTCATGAACCCTAGCTTCAATCCAGCACCAATTCAGAACAATTTCGCAAAGAAACTTTGAATTCATCATGGAATTCAACTCACACAGCTAAACAGAATCAAAATGGAAGCAAATTCATACGAATTTTCCAGCAAGTTCTCAGAGATTCACAAGAGCCTTCATCATTGAACTGGTGAAACTGCAATCCAAACGCGAGCACGCCACCAGAAGCAGCGCGCTGCAAGCGTGATCACAGCGTGAGATCAGAGAAGAAGAAAGAAAGCTCACCAGCAAAGATCCGAACCAAAGAATCAGAGGAACGAACCAAAATCTCCGGGTAACGGACTCAGGTAACTCTCAAACCTCCTTTAATCACGATGAAAAATCACTACAGAACCTCAAACGATGTGAATCCATAGCTAGTTCAAGCCGTTCGGTCCTAACTCTAACCCTAACACGAAAAACAGTTTGAAAAAGGCAAGGAAACACTTCAAGATTCACAACGAGTGTGAATCAGAGTGAATCCTCGAAGTTTTCACAAAGATTTCATCTAAGAACACAAAGAATCCGAACGATTCGAACGAGCACCAAAACGCGAAGATTCACATCGTTTCAACGGCTAAAACTGTTTGTTTTTGACGGATTCATGCCTAGAATGATAGTAGGAATTGATTAAGCCATGGATTAGCAGATTTTGGGTTGGATTAGCGAATTAGGGTTAGGGTTCGATGAGGAACGGCAGAGAGAGCGGCGAGAAGAAAGAGAAAGGTTTTGAGAAAATGAAGAAAAACGGGCTAAAACCCTTTTATATAAGTGCTGGACCGGGTGGGCTTTGACCCGACCCAGCACCTCGCGCTCTGAACCGTTTGATCAAGATCCAGATGGATCTGGATCAATCCAACGCTCCTAGAGTGTTAGCTTGATCCGGGTCCATCAGATCCGTGGGTCTGGACTTGATAACCGTGGGCCTTAAGCTTTCTTAGGCTTTCTTGATTTTTTTATACTATGTGCACCTGTCCTTGCTGTCTGAATCCCCATGCATGTTAAACTTCTTGCAAAAATTCTTAGAAAATTGCTACGAGTTTCTTGATGCTTGCTTGGCTGTTTGATGATGATTTGGCATGTTAAAATTGATGGAAAATATGTATGCCAATTTCTTGTCCCCTTAATATGTATATTGGTGTTTTTGTGAAGTTTCTTGCATAATTTTCGTTTTAATTCAATACCATGTGATTTGGATGCTTGTAATATGATTTGGTGATACTTTTGCCATGAGTTTGTGATCATCACCACTGTTTTGTGAATTGTGATTTTAATTTCTTGTTGGGAAAGTAATATGAATCTTTTTAGGTTATAAAATGTGCATAAAATGTGTATGTGTAAAGTTTGAATGCATGGCTTGAAATTTCCTCTTGATTCTTGAACTAATGTCCTCAAAAGAGTGCTGTTTTGGTGGAAATTATAGGTCTTGGACTTAGTTAAGTCTTAGGGCTTTGTTTTGTGTTATTTTCACTACATTTTTTGCATTTGTTTTTGAAATTTGTTTAATATCCTTTGTTAGTGTTATTTCATTTACTATGCATTGTTCACTTTTATTATCATTTCACACTTTATTACTAACCATTTTGTTTCATATCTCACTCATATTGCAAGCATTGCATCATTTTCATCATTTTCTTTCTTTTAGCCACTTTGTGTGAATTTCCATTAATTCATGTAATATTTTAGGTTAGTTTACTTTCCTTTTAAATTCTTGCAAGACCATAGAATGTAAAATAGGACCCGATGTAAAGGACAATGGACTATAATGATGTACACCGACACAAGCACCGACACGCACACACGTTGTATGTTTACCGCTAGATGTATGTTTAGGAAGCGTGATGCTTAGAAAAACTCATTCTTTCTTTCTCAAAAAACTAACACATCACTCAAAGATCTTTTGCAATAAAGTGAAGCCAAAACTTCGCCCATTTTCCCTTTATTTTCTTAAGCAAAAAAAATCAAGTGAACACTAATTCTCAACCTTAACCATTTTTGTAAATAAATTGGACTAACCTCACTTGTTTCCAAATCTCATGCCTTTAAGGCCTCTCATCCCTTTCTTCAAAACCTTTTTTTCAAAACTAAAAATGAACCAACCCACAAAAATATTTTGGAAGAGAACTACATGGAATTTTGATCCCTTAAAAGGGTATGTAGGCAAGAGACTCAAAATCTCTCCAAGTCCAATAAAAACAACACTCAAAATCTTCTTTCTCTCATTCTTAAAATTAATCCCTTTTCACAAATAGCGATAAAAGCATAGCGTATACATAAGACTAGTAAAACGGTTCCTATAGGATACTATAGTCATTGCGGGTGCCTAACACCTTCCCGTAGTGAAATCAGCCCCGAGCTCAGAATTTCTAAGGTTTTCTCTCAATTTTACCTTTCCCCAAAAAAAATAGAGATATCAATGATTGAAAGGTTCAAATCTAATTAATGATTTGACACCCGAAAATCGCGATAACAGAAATGGCGACTTCACTGGGGATTTTTTAGGGCTACGCCTAGTTTTACATGCTTTATGTTTATGATTTGCTTTATTGTTACATGTAAAATTTTCTTATGTACGTGTGGGGTGAGAATATCAAAAGTCCTATACCCGGGCTAACTGAACTTAAGATTAGGAAGAGATATAATCGACAATCCATTCCGGGGGTTGCCTCGTGCATTGGATTACGCGATCAATCTCACATAGCTGAGGCATTTTGGAGGTGATGTTGTCGGCGTGTGTTGTCATGCTTAGGCACTTTACTTCCAATTGACCGATGAAGGCTATGGACCGTAGTTACCAAACCCATCTTTGGCCTTTCTTAGGACGTAGTGCGGTGGCTAAACCGAGTGTTGCCTCGAAATTTAGTCGTCACGCGATACTACACCCAAACTAGACCTTCTTACGAATAATCATGGACAAGCGTTGCTTTGTACTACTATGATATACGGAAGAGAGGTTGTGGTTTGGGAACTTTATAGAACCTTGGTTACTACTATCAAAACCTTAGTTTCACCGGACACCGTGTCCATTTGTTACTTTAGCCCACCGTGCTTTCTTTGTTAAACAAAACCATGCATACATGCATTCATGCATAAAATTTTTACATGCATTTATCAAAGGGTATAGACAAACTAAAATTCTTTGCAAATATACCCAGGCATGAAGAGGACTAAGTCTTACAAATTCAAAGAAGTTGATTTGGCTAGCCTAAGGGAGTTGGCACTCAAGGTCGAGAATCCGACTGGGTTTCGTCTCCGATACGGTGGTTTGCTTGGTATTCTCCGGACCAATGTAGAAGAGAAGTTGGTGCACACTCTGGTGCAATTCTATGACCCTGTTTTCCGTTGCTTCACTTTCCCGGATTTTCAGTTGGTTCCTACACTTGAGGCTTATTCTAGTTTGTTGGGTTTACCTATAGCCGAGGGGGTGCCCTTCACGGGCCCAGGATCTTCTCTTACTCCTTTGGTGATTGCTAAGGATCTTCATCTCAAGACTTCCGATGTGTCTAAGAATCTCACTTCTAAATCTCATATCCAGGGTTTTACCTCGAAGTACTTACTTGAGCGGGCTAATCTCGAATCTACTTGTCAGGACACTCTTGAGGCTATTCTTGCACTACTTATCTACGGGCTTGTCCTCTTTCCGAATCTCGACAACTTCGTGGACATGAATGCTATTGAGATCTTCCATTCCAGGAATCCGGTTCCTACTTTGTTAGCTGACACATACCATGCCATCCATGATCGGACTCTCAAGGGTCGTGGGTTCATTCTTTGCTGCATACCTCTTCTATATAGGTGGTTTATTTCGCACCTCCCTAGTTCTTTCCATGCCAACTCGGAGAATTGGTCTTATTCGCAGCGGATTATGGCTCTTACTCCCGATGAGGTGGTTTGGATCACTCCGGCGTCTCGAGTTAAGGAGATTATCACTGGTTGTGGAGATTTCCTCAATGTACCTCTTCTCGGTACCCGGGGAGGAATCAACTACAACCCCGAGTTAGCCATGAGACAGTTTGGTTTCCCAATGAGAGCAAAACCCATTAACCTTGCTACATCACAGGAGTTCTTTTACTATTCCAATGCTCCCACCGGGCAAAGGAAAGCTTTTACAGATGCTTGGGCTAAGGTTCGAAGGAAGGACGTGAAGCATTTGGGTGTGAGATCCGGTATAGCTCATGGGGCCTATACTCAGTGGGTGATAGATCGAGCCGAAGAGATTGGCATGCCTTATCCTGCTATGAGACATGTATCCGCGTCTACTCCGTCTAGACCATTACCATTTCTTCCCGCGACTCAGGAGATGTATCAGGAGCATCTAGCTATGGAGAGTGAGGAGAAGCGAGCATGGAAAGCCCGTTACAGTGAGGCTGAGAACTTGATCATGACTTTGGATGGCAGAGACGAGCAGGAGGATCATGAGAACCAGATGCTGAAGAAGGAACTGGCCAGAGTTAGGAAAGAGCTTGAGGAGAAGGATGATCTATTGAGGAGAGACTCCAGGAGAGTCAGAGGTCGTCGAGATTTCTTTGCCAGTTATTGCGGTTCAGCTTCGGACTCGGATTCCGAATACTACCCAATCACTCCTTAGTTCTGGATGATAGGATTGCTATTGATTATGTTGCCTGTTCAGCTTATGTTTCAGAAGCCTGCTCCCTTGGCTCAATTTATCAAAACAACTTGCTTTGAATAATTTGTTAGTCCAATAATGTTTGCAAAGAATTCTAATTTGTCTAAAAAACCTTTTGGTAATAAAAAGAGTCATTTTTTGCATCTACATTTGCACATATCATGCATCATGTGCATCATTCATCAGTCACAAAAAACTTCCAAGTGCTCATTGCCTCCTAGTTCTTCTGCCGCAGTGTGAAAAGTGGCTCGTGCTCGAAGGATTGATCAGCCTACCCGAGTACATCACACAAGGCAGTACAGAAGAAGGAATCAAGTAGCTATGGAAGAAGAAAATGCACAGCTCCGTACTGAATTAGCTTCTGTGAGAGAAGAGTTAGCTAAAGCCCTCGACGCCATGACTGCTCTGATAGCCGCTCAAGAACAACCAGCCTCGTCTACTCCAGAGACCACTGAGGCAATTCCAACATCATCTCTCGATAACCGCTTTGCCATGCCAAGGGGATACCCGTACGGACTCCCACCTTTCTTTGCTCCTGATCCCACAGCAGGTGCTTCTAGTGCTGCCAATGGTAACCAAATCCCCGTCTCAGGGCACGCCTCTCTTCATACTACTCTGCCTCAGTCAACGGTCTTCACCGATCCAATTGTACATCCTACGCCTCAGGGCGCCAATGCTAATGATTACCGTGGAAAGACTCCTGTATTGGGAACTATGGAGGAAAGAATGGAGGAGCTTGCCAGAGAACACCATCGCGAGATCAAGGCCAACCGCGGGGGCAGTGACCTCGTCAGAACCCACGATCTTTGCTTAGTGCCGAGGGTGGATGTCCCCAAGAAGTTCAAGGTCCCGGAATTTGACCGCTACAACGGGCTGACCTGCCCCCAGAACCATATCATCAAGTACGTCCGGAAGATGGCTAACCATGCAGACAATGATTCACTTATGGTCCATTGCTTCCAGGACAGCCTAATGGAAGATGCCGCAGAGTGGTATACCGGTTTGAGCAAGGATGATGTTCGCACTTTTGATGATCTGGCTGCTGCTTTTAAGAGCCACTATGGATTCAACACCAGGCTCAAGCCGAATAGGGAATTCCTCCGGTCTCTTTCTCAGAAAAAGGACGAAAGTTTTCGCGAATATGCACAGAGGTGGAGAGGGGCAGCTGCCCGTATCACTCCCGTTCTGGACGAGGAAGAAATGACTCAAACATTCTTGAAGACCCTGAAGAAAGATTATGTTGAAAGAATGATTATTGCTGCCCCAAGCAACTTCTCTGAGATGGTCACTATGGGGACCCGCTTGGAGGAAGCTGTACGAGAGGGGATTATCGTGTTTGAGAAAGGTGAGTCCTCGAATGCACCAAAGAAATACGGCAATGGTCACCATAAGAAAAAGGAACCAGAAATTGGAATGGTGTCTGCCGGAACCAATCAATCTGCCACTGCCGCTCTTGTCAATGCTACACAACTGCCTCAACAGTACCAGTACCTACAGTATGCCCAGCATCCGTTTTATCCGCCGTTCTATCATCAATACCCTCCACTACCGGGCCAGCCTCAGGTCCCTGTTAATGCCATCACCCAACAAATGCAGCAACAACCACTGGCTCAACAACAACCGCAACAACAACAACAAGGCCCTCAAACTAGACCATCGTTCCCGCCGATACCGATGGCGTACGCTGAACTACTCCCAACTCTGTTACACAAGGGGTATTGCACCACTAGACCTGGCAAGCCTCCGCCAAACCCATTGCCTCCCAGGTTCCGCTCCGATCTCAGATGTGATTTCCACCAAGGCGCCCTCGGTCATGATGTAGAAGGTTGCTACGCTCTGAAATATATTGTGAAGAAGTTGATCGACCAGGGAAAACTATCTTTTGAAAACAATGTCCCACATGTGCTCGACAATCCGCTCCCCAACCATGCCGCCGTGAATATGATCGAAGTGTACGAAGAAATCCCTCGTCTCAATGTCCGTAATGTTGCTACTCCTCTAGTACCGCTGCATATCAAGCTGTGCCAAGCTTCCTTGTTTAGCCACGACCATGTTGCTTGCTGTGAATGTCTTCAGAACCCTATGGGTTGCAGCGTAGTCCAGACTGATATCCAAAGCTTGATGAATGACAACTACCTGACTACCAGTGATGTTTGTATGATAGTGCCGATTTTCCACGATACTCCTGTCAAGAATGTGTCTGCCAGGGAAGATGTTAAGCCTCTAGTGATACGGCTACCAGAGCCAGTGCCATATACTTCTACGAAAGCCGTCCCGTACAAGTACAGCGCGACCATGTTGGAAAACGGGAAAGAAGTACCTTTGGTGTCCCCGAGCACAGTAGGCAGTATCGCCGAAGTAACGGCTTTGAGGAGCGGCAGGGTTCGGCCCCTCTTGTTTCAGAAGAAAGATGATGTGCAAGTTGCGATTCCTGCTGATAAGACTACTCCATTGCCAATCCCTCTTGTCGTTGAAAACACCAGCCGTCCAGGCCAATCCATTGAAGATTCCAATCTGGATGAGATTTTGAAGATAATCAAGAAAAGCGATTATAAGATCGTTGACCAGCTGTTACAAACCCCTTCGAAGATATCCATCTTGTCCCTACTCCTTAGTTCGGAGGCTCACAGGAACGTATTGTTGAAAGTATTGGAGCAAGCATATGTCGACCACGAAGTCACAGAGGATCAATTTGGTGGGATAGTGGCTAACATCACTGCTTGCAGTAACCTTTGGTTTGGTGAAGATGAACTTCCAGAGGCAGGGAAGCACCACAACTTGGCCCTGCACATTTCCATGAACTGCAAAGCAGATATGCTGTCCAACGTGTTGGTAGATACTGGGTCGTCATTGAATGTGATGCCTAAGTCGACTTTGGATCAGTTAAGTTGTCAAGGAGTTCCTTTGAGAAGGAGTACTTTCCTAGTCAAGGCTTTCGATGGTTCCCGTAAAACTGTGCTTGGAGAGGTAGATCTCCCCATGACTATTGGCCCTGAAACATTCATGATTACCTTCCAGGTTATGGACATAGATGCCTCTTACAGTTGCCTTCTCGGGAGACCGTGGATACATGAGGCCGGTGCGGTCACTTCTACCCTCCATCAGAAGCTGAAGTTCGTAAGGAATGGTAAACTTGTGACAGTGCATGGGGAAGAAGCTTATCTGGTCAGTCAGTTATCATCCTTCTCTTGCATCGAAGCTAAATCCGCCGAAGGAACTGCATTCCAAGGTTTGGTTATCGAAGGTGCAGAGCCCAAGAGGTCTAGTGCTGCTATGGCTTCGTTGAAAGATGCGCAGAAGGCCGTTCAGGAGGGTCAGGCCTCCGGTTGGGGCCAATTGATACAGCTGCTGGACAACAAACGCAAAGAGGGTCTCGGTTTCTCTCCAACGTTAGGCGTGTCAACTGGAACGTTCCATAGTGCTGGGTTTGCCAATGCAATTCTTGATGGTGATGATGAAAGAGGGGCTAGGCCCACATTTGTGATACCAGGAGGCATGGCGAAGAACTGGAACGTTATCAATCTCCCTGTGTTTGTGCATGATTCTAAGTAATATGTCTTGCTGTCTAGGCTTTTGTTTTCAAAATAACAATCCTTCCGCCCTGCCCGAGGCGGAAGTGACACTTTTGTAAAGGGCATGTTTGTTCCGACATCACCATTATCAATAAAAAACGTCGTCTCTTTCACGACTCTTTTTCTTTCTTTAATGCTTTTTCCCTTGGAAGTAATGGTAATGCCAGAAAAAACCGAAACATCTGTATTTTCTTATTAATTTCAAAGGTCTGCATGAAAATTATTTTCTAAAAATCATCCAATCATGTCACGCAGATCAAACCAAAATGAACCCGTTGAACACAGTGACACTATGTTTCTCCAAACTGTTGAATCCCCGGTGTTTGAGGCCGAAGATGAGGATAGTGATGACATACCAGATGAGATTGCCCGATTACTTGAGCAAGAAGAGAAAACCATTCGGCCTCATCAGGAGGAAATCGAACTAATCAACCTGGGTACCGAGGATAACAAAAGAGAGATCAAAGTCGGTGCTGCGTTGGAGGAAGGGGTTAAGAAGAGGATCTTCCAACTTCTCCGCGAATACTCGGATATTTTTGCATGGTCATATGAAGATATGCCGGGTGTAACACCCCGTTTTCCCAAAACAACGTAAACATGTATAATTATCAGAGTTTTCAACAACAACGGAGTATTACATCTACTTTTCAAAATTCAGTTTAAATAGAATATAAAAACTATTTAATTCAACACATCATTTTATAAAAATCTGCAGCGGAATGTTTATTTGATAATCAATCAACAACTAAAATCAACATCCTTGGCACAAGGCCTCAACATAATAAAAATATTATTCAACGATGATTTAAATCTTCAACATCAATAAAAGTCTAAGCAACATGTTCTCAAAAACCGATACATAAAAGAATGAAATCATAAACATCAAATCCCATCCTGTTACATATCAGAGCCTACGACACAAGAGCCAACTCCTATCTATCCTTCGCTACCTGCACTTGCCCACGAGGCGGCAATTCCAGCAGAAGGGGTGAGTTCACAAAACAAAAGTAATATATAAATATATGAGTCATCAAATTGCATCGAAAACAACAACAAATAATAACAATCATCATCAGCATAGGCAGCAACATCATCAATATAAGCAACAACATCATCAATATTAGCAACAACATCATCAATATTAGCAACACCATCATCAATATTAGCAACATCATCATCAATATTATTTAGATTCATCTTCGGTTAACAACATCAACGACATCATCACTTGTGGCGACACCTCACCAACAACATCTCTACAAAACAACTCACACCTACAACAACTAATGCAAGACTCCATCAACTACTAATGCATTATGCAAATGTGGTACCAACTACGCGCGTTGAATGCTAAGCATTCCAGGGCATAAGCCCCCACCAATTTTGGATGGTTAAAGCATTCCAGGGCATGAGCCCTCACCAATTGAACGTATAAACATTCCAGGGCATAAGCCCCCAACGATGCAAATGAGTTATGAAGACTCAATGGTGTATATCTGCATACAACCCTACGACAACTAATGGTCCATATCAGCATGCAACCAATAACAACAACAACACCTACTACGACATCAACATTTGTGCCTAATACTTATGACACACTCCCCAACTTGGACAACACGACTCAACAACATCAACAACGGGAACAACGATACACCGTATATAATTGTACATATATACACATATATATATTCCAACATATCAACAACAATAGCAACATATACATTAATCAATTACGTTCATATCAAAGTCTAAAACATCCTTCAAAGCAAATCAAGTTTGATCAATAAGACATAAGCCAAATACTCATAAAACACCTCAATTAAACCTCTAATACTTAAGTTTGAAGTTTGGGAACTAATCATAGGTTTTGGACTAACTTGGGATTAGTTATGCTAAGTTTTCTTAAAGTTTCCTAGAGACCCACCTGGACTATTTTCATCATAACTCAAAATCTACAAATCATTTTCAAGCCCAACCAATGCCATTAGAAAGCTAACTTAATTATCTAAAACTTTCATGTTTACACCAAAAGCTAGTTCAAAGCAGAAATGGGTGAAAATAGTGAAATATAGGTGATCTGATTTTTGAGAAAGCGTGTCACGTTTTTAGAAAACGTGTCACGTTTTTATGCCCAGAATTACTATGCATTCTGTCGACCAAAAACGTGACGCGCTTGCCAAAACGTGGCACGTTTTTACGGTATCAAATCTGGACTCAGCTTCAACTAAAAGTGCGATTTCAGCATGGTTCTACCCAAAAATCCCAACTTTGATCCCTCAATTACCCAAAATGATTTACAAACATGTTTATGGGTTCAATACACAACAAAGCATCAGAAACAACTCATAGCAACATCATCAACAACATATTTCAACAACAATGAGCAATTTATCATATTCTTTAACCTAAATCAAAATCACCATTTTCCATCCAATTTCATGAAAACATACATGTATATATTAACCAATGAATTGCTAGCCCACCCTTACCTGATTAGATGAACAATTGCTACAAAAATCTCTCCTCTTGGCTAATCCCCCTTTGCTTTTGGTTCTTCTCTCTTTCTCCCAAAAAGTCTGTTTCTTGTTTTCTCTGATACGTACAATGCTTACTGACTTCTTCCTATTCTTTCCTTAACAAAACATAACTCATTTCTTTCTCTTAACTCCCCCAATAACTTTCATTTTAATTTCTCATTAACCCTCCTTAATTCTATTAACTCCAAATAAATCCCTTTTTCTAAATAAACATTATTCTTCCTATTTTCATAATTCTCCAAAATAATAATATTCCTTCTATTTTCTTAAAACAAAGCAAATATTATATCCCACTACTAATTAATTAAATAACAAATAACATGCATTTTGATAATACATCAATAAATCATATAACTCAATTATTTCACATAAATTATTATAAACAAATAAACACACCACATATTCACATAATCATTTATAAATTCAAATAAAACATGCCCAACAACTAAAAATAACAAAATAGCGACTAGGGCGTTACACCGGGTTTGGATCCCCAGATCGTGGAACACCGGATACCGACAAAACCAGACTGTCCCCCTGTCAGACAAAAGTTGAGACGGACTCGGCCGGACATGGCTCTGAAGATCAAGGGTGAGGTACAGAAACAGATCGATGCGGGTTTTCTCATGACAGTTGAGTACCCTGAGTGGGTTGCTAATATTGTGCCAGTGCCGAAGAAGGATGGTAAGGTCCGGATGTGTGTTGATTACAGAGATTTGAATAGAGCAAGCTTGAAGGACAATTTCCCACTACCTCACATCGATGTACTTGTTGATAATACTGCCCAGTGCAAGGTGTTCTCCTTCATGGACGGTTTTTCTGGCTATAACCAAATCAAAATGTCACCCAAAGATAGGGAGAAGACGTCGTTCATCACTCCGTGGGGAACTTTCTGTTGTAAAGCAATGCCGTTCGGCTTGATAAATGTTGGTGCTACTTATCAAAGGGGGATGACCACTCTGTTCCATGACATGATTCACAAAGAAGTCGAAGTGTACGTGGATGACATGATTGTAAAGTCGAGTGATGAAGAGCAACACGTCAAATATTTGGCTAAGATGTTTGAAAGGTTGAGGAAATACAAGCTTCGGCTGAATCCAAACAAATGTACGTTCGGTGTCAAATCAGGGAAGTTGTTAGGATTCATTGTCAGCCAAAAGGGCATCGAAGTAGATCCTGACAAAGTTCGAGCAATCCGTGAAATGCCGGCCCCGCAAACCGAGAAGCAAGTCAGAGGTTTCCTCGGGCGTTTGAACTACATTTCCAGATTTATATCCCACATGACTGCAACCTGCGGGCCAATCTTCAAGTTACTCAGGAAGAATCAACCCGTGGTATGGAATGATGAATGCCAAGAAGCTTTCGATAGCATAAAGAAATACTTGTTAGAACCCCCGATCCTTGTCCCGCCCGTGGACGGAAGGCCTTTGATTATGTATCTATCAGTGTTGGATGAATCCATGGGATGTGTGCTCGGTCAGCAAGATAAAACTGGAAAGAAAGAGCATGCTATCTACTATTTCAGCAAGAAATTCACCGATTGTGAGACTCGGTACACAATGCTCGAGAAAACCTGTTGTGCACTAGCCTGGGCTGCCAAACGCCTGCGCCACTACTTGATAAATCATACAACTTAGTTGATATCCCGGATGGATCCAATCAAGTATATCTTTGAGAAACCGGCGGTCAGAGGCTGAATGGTGCCAGAGTCGGTACGACCAGTTGAATTTGATTGAGGAAAGACGCCTGGATGCTTTGGCTCACGGTCAGATGTATCAAACAAGGATGAAAAATGCTTTTGACAAGAAGGTTCGTCCTCGGGAATTCAAGGAGGGTGAACTTGTATTGAAGAGAAGAATGAGTCAGCAACCCAACCCAAGAGGCAAATGGACGCCTAACTATGAGGGACCTTATGTTGTCAAGAAGGCTTTCTCTGGCGGTGCTTTGATTCTCACACACATGGATGGTGTAGAACTTCCGAATCCTGTGAATGCCGATATAGTCAAGAAGTACTTTGTCTAGATATGAAAAGAACAGCGTGGTAGGTCAAAAACCCGAAAGGGCGGCCTAGGCAAAAATGCGCTTCCCGGTGGATCGAAAACCCGAAAGGGCGATCCAGGCAAAATAAGGGACAAGAAACAAAAATGTAAAAGCTCGCTAAGATTACGTGTAACTCAGGCAAAAATGAGTGTCTCGATGAGCCGAAAACCCGAAAGGGCGGTTCATGCAAAAATGAGATTGAAATAAAAGACAATTGACTATATCTGGAAAATTACCATTCCCCTTGGGATCTTTTGCAACTGATGATTGGCTGTTCTCATCCGAGGTTCCGACGCCTGTGGATTCAAGAGTTTCAGATACCATAGTAGTTACTGTGTTCAATGTACCACCAACCAATAAAATTACCATTTTTCAAGATTTGCAAATCTGTGGGGTCGCGCTTTTGGCCGACTACCACCCTTACACGTCAATTTGAGCCTATGTTTTTGTTTGGCACTCCATTTTTCTATTCTATTTTCAAAGCTTTATACGAAAGATTTTTTCTATGTTAATAATGATGTACGTCTGGAATAAACATTCTGAAAATTGAAACCTTTTATGTGTATTTTGAAAGCAAGCCTAAGCAACTAGGTATATTCAAATGAAACATGCATGAACAAATCTACATTGATATCAGTTCCAATTCAAGTTACTAGCAAGCCTTCCCCCAGTGACGGTCTGTGGTCAATGGCAAGAATGAAAAAACAGAATGAAAAGCATGAAAAATGAATATGCTCGCTAAGTCGAAAACCCGAAAAGGCGGCTTAGGCAAAAATGAGCACCCCGATGGATTGACAACCTTCAGAGGCAATTCAGGAAAAAACAGGGGCATGTGAAAAGAATTTATTTCCCTGGTGGGTCGAAAACCCGAAAGGGCGATCCAGGCAAAAATGGGATGATGAAAATAAAAATGAAAAAGAAATAAGAAACAAACATGCAAAAGCATTGACCACAGATGCGATGTCCAAAGTATTTATGTGACTGTTCCAACGAGCAGCAATACTGTTCAGACTGTCTTTCTCTACAATTTTACAGCTTCCTGCCCTCAGCAACGGTCATGATGCATCTCCCGACGGTTGCATCCCCGGAAGAGGACCCTTTACGGGCATGTTTTAGAGCGCGAGCCACTACGTGCCCAATATTCCAATGTTTAGTCTACTGTTCACAAAATCACATGTACAAATTGTCAGCCACCATGCATCTCAAAGCATTCATACATGCATAATCATGCATCCTATATGCTCATGCATTTGATAAAATGGATATACTACCCATACGCGTTGCATTTTCAATTCTTATATTAATCTCAATCAAAATCAATCATGTCAATTTCAAATTTCTTCTGCTAATGACAAACGTCTACTGTCATGTCAGTTTCAAAGTTCAACAGTCTTGTCAACCACAAATTCTAACATTCCTGTCAAATTCAAGCTCCTGCAGTTATGTCAATCAAATTCAGTTCATTTTCAAATACAATTTGTTTCTGTTAACGGCCAAGTGGCTAGGTTCGTACCCAAGAACAGCTTGTGCCTGTCAATTTGTCCTTGTTTTCGGTCAAGTAGCAAGTTCACATCCAAGAACAGCTTGTACCTATCCTTTTGGTATCCGCCGGGCGGCCAGTTCAGATCCGAGAACAGCTCGTGCTTTCTATTTTGTTTCCTGTCAGCCAAGTAACTAGTTCAAATACAAGAACGGCTTGTGATTTCTATGTTTTCTTTCAGCCAAGTAACTAGTTCAAATACAAGAACAGCTTGTGCTTCCTACTTTTTCTTTCAGCCAAGTAACTAGTTCGTGTCCAAGAACGGCTTGTGCTTTCTATATTTTCTTTCAGCCAAGTGGGCAGCTCAAATACAAGAGCAGCTTGCACCCTTTGTTGTCAATATTCCCGGTCAAGTGGCTAGTTCGCATCCAAGAACAGCTTGTACCTGTCAAATTTGCTATCGAGTCTCCCCAGTGAGTCTTGTTATCTGCTATCTTGTTAATGTCCACCAATCCCGCAATGGATACGACATACTCTGTTGTTTGCTATTCTGTTAATGTCTACCAGTCCCGCAATGGATACGACATATTTTGTTAAAATCAATTCTCAATTGTCTTGCATTCATAACACAAATGTTGCATGGCATGCATAGCATTTACAAACGTATTTTTACGCCCAAAATCAGTGCAAATGTCGATATTTAAGTATCTTCGTCGCGTCAAGCCAAAGACTCCGTCTCTTGACTCTCCAGACAAAGAAACTTAAATAGGGGCAGCTGTCATACCCTCATTTTGGACCTAAAAATACTCGTTTAAATTTCCTTTCTATTCCTAAAACTTTTTCAATTTACTGTGTATTACTCTGCAATTTACCACTGTGCTTCAGCTGCATACGTTATTGTTTATGTCTTTTAATTTTTGCATAAAATCGTACAAAAGGGTATTTTGGTCATTTCCCGCAATGGAACCCATTTTCAGTCCCTGCGTCTGTTTTTGAGTCTTTTTCAACTTGTCTGTGCAAAGTATTTGTCAAATTCTGTTTAAAGATCATTTTAGTCTGCATCTGAGTCAGTCTGGGTCGTTTTAGTCCCTAAGGGGCATTTTGGTCTTTTCGCATCAAATAAATTTTGGGCAGAGAGGTATTTTAAAATACCTCATTTTGGTAATTTGTTCGTTTTAGTCCGTTTTGTCCATTTTAATTGTTTCACTTTACGTTGTTTTCAAATTTACATTTTTTACCAATTTTATTTTAACTTTTTGCAGTTTAGTCCAAATGTTATATTTTATTGCAAAACAGTCCAATTCTTTCATTTCTTTTAAAAACAGTCCAATCTTTAATAAATTGCAGTTCAGTCCCAAATTTTTACATAATTGCATTTTGGTCCTTGGGTCAAAACAGTCCAGATTGCCACGCAAGCTAGTCCAAGCCAGATGGCGCATTCTCATTGGTCCAGAAACACACATGGCAGCCTATAAAAGGCTGGTCACTGTACAAGTCAGAAAAAATCAACAAATTCACGCGCCACATCAACAACAAACAGAATCCATTTTCTCTCTCTTGGCAGTTACAGATCAAAATCACAAAACTCACAAAAAACTCAAGAATTCTCATGAACCCTAGCTTCAATCCAGCACCAATTCAGAACAATTTCGCAAAGAAACTTTGAATTCATCATGGAATTCAACTCACAGAGCTAAACAGAATCAAAATGGAAGCAAATTCATACGAATTTTCCAGCAAGTTCTCAGAGATTCACAAGAGCCTTCATCATTGAACTGGTGAAACTGCAATCCAAACGCGAGCACGCCACCGGAAGCAGCGCGCTGCAAGCGTGATCACATCGTGAGATCAGAGAAGAAGAAAGAAAGCTCACCAGCAAAGATCCGAACCAAAGAATCAGAGGAACGAACCAAAATCTCCGGGTAACGGACTCAGGTAACTCTCAAACCTCCTTTAATCACGATGAAAAATCACTACAGAACCTCAAACGATGTGAATCCATAGCTAGTTCAAGCCGTTCGGTCCTAACTCTAACCCTAACACGAAAAACAGTTTGAAAAAGGCAAGGAAACACTTCAAGATTCACAACGAGTGTGAATCAGAGTGAATCCTCGAAGTTTTCACAAAGATTTCATCCAAGAACACAAAGAATCCGAACGGTTCGAACGAGCACCAAAACGCGAAGATTCACATCGTTTCAACGGCTAAAACTGTTGGTTTTAGACGGATTCATGCCTAGAATGATAGTAGGAATTGATTAAGCCATGGATTAGCAGATTTTGGGTTGGATTAGCGAATTAGGGTTAGGGTTCGATGAGGAACGGCAGAGAGAGCGGCGAGAAGAAAGAGAAAGGTTTTGAGAAAATGAAGAAAAACGGGCTAAAACCCTTTTATATAAGTGCTGGACCGGGTGGGCTTTGACCCTACCCAGCACCTCGCGCTCTGAACCGTTTGATCAAGATCCAGATGGATCTGGATCAATCCAACGCTCCTAGAGTGTTAGCTTCATCCAGATCCATCAGATCCGTGGGTCTGGACTTGATAACCGTGGGCCTTAAGCTTTCTTAGGCTTTCTTGATTTTTTTATACTATGTGCACCCCTGTCCTTGCTGTCTGAATCCCCATGCATGTTAAACTTCTTGCAAAAATTCTTAGAAAATTGCTACGAGTTTGTTGATGCTTGCTTGGCTGTTTGATGATGATTTGGCATGTTAAAATTGATGGAAAATATGTATGCCAATTTCTTGTCCCCTTAATATGTATATTGGTGTTTTTGTGAAGTTTCTTGCATAATTTTCGTTTTAATTCAATACCATGTGATTTGGATGCTTGTAATATGATTTGGTGATACTTTTGCCATGAGTTTGTGATCATCACCACTGTTTTGTGAATTGTGATTTTAATTTCTTGTTGGGAAAGTAATATGAATCTTTTTAGGTTATAAAATGTGCATAAAATGTGTATGTGTAAAGTTTGAATGCATGGCTTGAAATTTCCTCTTGATTCTTGAACTAATGTCCTCAAAAGAGTGTTGTTTTGGTGGAAATTATAGGTCTTGGACTTAGTTAAGTCTTAGGGCTTTGTTTTGTGTTATTTTCACTACATTTTTTGCATTTGTTTTTGAAATTTGTTTAATATCCTTTGTTAGTGTTATTTCATTTACTATGCATTGTTCACTTTTATTATCATTTCACACTTTATTACTAACCATTTTGTTTCATATCTCACTCATATTGCAAGCATTGCATCATTTTCATCATTTTCTTTCTTTTAGCCACTTTGTGTGAATTTCCATTAATTCATGTAATATTTTAGGTTAGTTTACTTTCCTTTTAAATTCTTGCAAGACCATAGAATGTAAAATAGGACCCGATGTAAAGGACAATGGACTATAATGATGTACACCGACACAAGCACCGACACGCACACACGTTGTATGTTTACCGCTAGATGTATGTTTAGGAAGCGTGATGCTTAGAAAAACTCATTCTTTCTTTCTCAAAAAACTAACACATCACTCAAAGATCTTTTGCAATAAAGTGAAGCCAAAACTTCGCCCATTTTCCCTTTATTTTCTTAAGCAAAAAAAATCAAGTGAACACTAATTCTCAACCTTAACCATTTTTGTAAATAAATTGGACTAACCTCACTTGTTTCCAAATCTCATGCCTTTAAGGCCTCTCATCCCTTTCTTCAAAACCTTTTTTTCAAAACTAAAAATGAACCAACCCACAAAAATATTTTGGAAGAGAACTACATGGAATTTTGATCCCTTAAAAGGGTATGTAGGCAAGAGACTCAAAATCTCTCCAAGTCCAATAAAAACAACACTCAAAATCTTCTTTCTCTCATTCTTAAAATTAATCCCTTTTCACAAATAGCGATAAAAGCAAAGCGTATACATAAGACTAGTAAAACGGTTCCTATAGGATACTATAGTCATTGCGGGTGCCTAACACCTTCCCGTAGTGAAATCAGCCCCGAGCTCAGAATTTCTAAGGTTTTCTCTCAATTTTACCTTTCCCCAAAAAAAATAGAGATATCAATGATTAAAAGGTTCAAATCTAATTAATGATTTGACACCCGAAAATCGCGATAACAGTGTGTTAATGCAGAATCGTTAGGTTGTGGCTTATGCATCGAGGCAGTTGAAAGTGCATGAGAAGAATTATCCGACTCATGATTTGGAATTGGCGGCAGTTGTGTTTGTGTTGAAGATTTGGAGGCACTACTTGTATGGTTCTAAGTTTGAAGTGTTCAGATATTACACTAGTTTGAAGTATTTGCTTGATCAGAAGGAGTTGAATATGAGACAGAGACGGTGGTTGAAATTTCTTAAGGATTATGATTTTTAATTGACCTATCATCCAGGAAAGGCGAATGTGGTGGTAGATGCTTTGAGTAGGAAGTCTTTGCATATGTCTGCTTTGATGGTTAAAGAATTGGAGTTGATCGAGCAGTTTCGATATTTGAGTTTGGTTTGTGAGTTGACGCTTGAAAGTGTGAAGTTAGGAATGTTGAAGTTGACAAGTAACATTTTGGACGAGATCAAGGTTGGTTAGAAAGAGGATTTGGAACTTGTAGATCGTGTGGTATCGGTTAAGCAAGGTAAAGGTGTGGACTTTAGATTGGATGAGCATGGTGTCTTGATGTTCCGTGATCGAGTGTGTGTGCCGGATGTGCCTAGACTTAAGAAGCGTATTTTGGACGAAGGTCATAAGAGTAGTTTGAGTATTCATCCAGGAGCGACGAAGATGTATCATGATCTAAAGATGTTGTTTTGATGGCCTGGAATGAAGAAGGATATAGCAGAGTTTGTGTATGCTTGTTTGGTTTGTCAGAAGTTGAAGATTGAATATCAGAAACCGTCGGGTTTTATGCAACCGTTGTTTGTTCTACAGTGGAAGTGGGATAGTATCTCTATGGACTTTGTTGGAGCTTTGCCGAAGATTGTGAAGGGTTTTGATTCGATTTGGATGATTGTTGATCGGTTGACGAAGTCAGTGTAACACCCCGTTCTCCCACAACGTAATTTTAATATAAATTAATCAGAGTAAATTAACAACGGAGCATCACACTGCTTTTTTTTTTCAAAAATTATTAAATAGAAAATAAAACTATTTAACTTCAACAAATTAAAATCTCATAAACTGCAGCGGAATAATTTCTTTTCAACAAAGTATTGGCAAAAAGGCCTCAACTATAAAATGATATCCAACATAAATAAGGTTCAACAACTTTATTTCAAATTTGATACATAAAGGAATGAAAAGAATAAGACAACGTTTCCCCCATCCCGTTACGTATCAGAGCCCTAGACACTTGAGCCAAAACACCAACCTAGCCTTCATTACCTGCAAGTTACCCATACGAAGAGCAACATTTTCAAGAAGAAGGGGTGAGATTCACAAACAACAATAATATATATATAATCCATCAATTTGAATTAAAACATCAACAACTCAACAACTAGCATCAATAGCACATATTTATATCACATGGCATCAACAATTTCATCAACAATCTACATCAATTCATATTTAAAATGCAACAACATCATCGACTACAACACCATCAACCCAATCAACAACCTCTACGACTCCGACGACTCTCCAACAACGACTCTGACAATGCACCGATAGCAACAACTAATGCAATATGCATGTGGTACCATTTTAACGCGTTTGAATGACAAAGCATTCCAGGGCATGAGCCCTCAACAATTTGGATGGTTAAAGCATCCCAGGGCATAAGCCCCCAACAAGTGAATGACTAGCATTCCAGGGCATAAGCCCTCAACGGTTGAATGATTAAAATTCCAGGGCATGAGCCCCCAACAATGCATGAGTATGAAAGACTCGTGGTGTATATCAGCATACAACCCAACAACAACAGCAACGACAACATCAACTGTGCCTAATTTATTTGTGACACACTCCCCAACTTGGACAACACGACTCAACAACAACAACAACAACAAGAGAATCATCGACATAGCTTATATAATCATATTTATTTATATAAACATGTATTCACATAGCTTCACTTTCAGTTACAATATTTACCACATAAACAAGGTTAAATATATCAAAGAAACTATTTAGGATGCTCAGTTTATAGTCCTAATGCACGAAGCAAAATTCAAAAAATGGTCGCACAGGACCCAGTTCGCTTGAGCGAACTCAATTGACGAAAGTACAGGTCTGGTTCGCTTGGCGCTCGTTTGAGCGAACTCAAATGACGAAAGTATAGGTCTTGTTCGCTTGGCGCTCGCTTGAGCGAACTCAAATGACGAAGGTATGGGAATGTTCGCTTGGCGCTTGTTTGGCTCTCGCTTGAGCAAAGGGGTGTTCGCTTGAGCGAAGCATCATCTGGAAGTTCAAAAAGTTCACGCAACTTCTAACCCTTTTTCATCCAAAAACCCCATTTTGATCCCCAATCACCCAAAATGAATCACTACAATTGTTTACAGGTTCTATATGCAATATAGCATTCAAAACAACACAGAATTATGCACTTAACAACAGAATCATCAACATTCTTACACAATATCAAAGTTTCTAACCCTAACACAAAATTCAACCTTTTAATCCAATTTTCAGAAATTAAACATATATTATTAGTTGAAGGTTAGCCCCACCCTTACCTGAATTAAGATGAATCAAAAACTACAGCAAATTGGCTCACTTCCCTTGTTCTTGGCTTCTCTCCACTTTCTCCCAAAAACTCTTCTTTCTCTATTTTTCTTACTGAACGTGAAAATGTTTCCTCTGACTAACTCTTTCCTATTCTCACCAAAAGTAACCCCCACTAATTCCTTTAACTCCCTTAAATTCTCTTAATTCTCAATAACACCCCAAATATTAATAATTTCTATTTTCTTACTTATTTCTATTAAATAATAAAAATAATTATATAATAAAATAACAAACACCAAATAATCACATAATCATATAAAATACATAAAACATACCCAAAAATTAACCAAAAATAATCAAATAAAAACTAGGGCATTACAACTCTCCCCAACTTAAAGAATTTCGTCCTCGAAATATTACCTCAAACAAACAACTCAGGGTAGGATTCTTGCATTTTACTCTCCAACTCCCAAGTTAAACTTTCACCAGTTACTCCACTCCAAACAACCTTCACTAGAGGTATCTCCTTGCCTCTCAACTGCTTCACCTTACGATCTTCAATCCTCAATGGTAAAGTCTCAACCATAAGGTTGTCTCTAACTTGCACATCATCTCTTGGAATAACATGCGAAGGATCCGCTACATACTTCCGCAGCTGCGACACATGGAACACATCATGCAAATTCGAAAGGTGTGGTGGCAAACCCACTCTATAAGCCACTATTCCAACCCTCTCAGATATCTGATACGGTCTAATAAACTTCAGAGTTAACTTTTTAGATTTTAACGCACGACCTACACCGGTCATAGGAGTGACTCTTAGGAACACATGATCCCCCTCTTGGAATTCAAGGTCCTTTCTACGCTTGTCATGATAACTCTTCTGACGATCCTGCGACGCTTTCATCTTTTCTCTTATCATTTTGACCTTCTCCGTAGTTTCTTGAACTAATTCTGGTCCCAACACTACACTTTCTCCCGACTCAAACCAACATAAAGGAGTTCTGCACCTCCGACCATATAAAGCTTCAAACGGTGCCATACCAATACTCGAATGGTAACTATTGTTGTACGTGAACTCTATCAATGGTAGATATGACTATCCCAAGCTCCACCTTGCTCAAGTACACACATTCTCAACAAATCCTCTAACGACTGAATCGTTCTCTCCGACTGACCATCTGTTTGCGGATGATAAGCCGAACTCAACCTCAATTTCGAACCCAAGGCCTCTTGCAAACTCTTCCAAAACCTTGAAGTGAACCTCAGATCTCTATCCGACACAATACTCGACGAAACACCATGCAACTTCACAATATCGCGAATGTAGATTTCTGCTAACTGAGCCACCGGATAACTAATATTAATCGGAATGAAATGTGCCGACTTCGTCAATCTATCAACAACAACCCATATGGCATCATGCCCTCTCGGCGTGTTCGGCAAACTAGTCACAAAATCCATGGAGATGCTATCCCATTTCCATTCCGGCACATCCAACGGTGCCAACAACCCTGCAGGTTTCTAATGTTCAACTTTAGACTTCTGACAAGTCAAACATGCATAAACAAACTGTGCGACATTGCGCTTCAAACCGGACCACCAAAACAATTTCTTCAGGTCATGATACATCTTCGTAGCTCCCGGATGAATACTTAAGCTACTTCTATGACTTTCTTCTAAAATCAACTTTTTCAACTCCTCATCATCAGGGATACAAATCCTTCCTCTGAACCTCAACACACCTTGGTCATCGACCTTAAAGTCCCCATCTTCGGTTTGATCACAACTAATCATCAAATCCACAAACTTAACATCAAGCTTCTGCGCCTCCCTGATACTATTCAAGAAGTCACTGTTGATCTTCAACATACCCAATTGCACACTCTGAGGTGACAACTCACAAACAAGACTTAAGTCTCTGAATTGTTCAAGTAATTCGAATTCTTTCACCATCATGGCGGACATGTGCAATGTCTTCCTACTCAATGCATCTGCAACCACATTAGCTTTACCGGGGTGGTGATTCAAACTAAAATCATAATCTTTAAGCAACTCAAGCCACCTCCTCTGCCTCATATTCAATTCCCTCTGATCAAATAAATATTTTAAACTCTTGTGATCACTAAACACTTCGAATTTAGAACCATACAAATAATGCCTCCAAATCTTCAAAACAAAGACCACGGCTGCCAACTCTAAATCATGGGTGGGATAATTCTTTTCATGTACCCTCAATTGCCTAGAAGCATAAGCTACAACTTTGCCATCTTGCATAAGAACACCACCTAAGCCCAACTTGGACGCATCACAATAAACAACAAAAGGTTCATTCGGCTTCGGTAAAATCAAAATCGGAGCTGATGTCAACCGTTGCTTCAACTCATTGAAACTACTCTCACACTGAGTACTCCACACAAAAGGCTTACCTTTACAGGTCAACTGAGTCAATGGAAGTGCCAACTTCGAAAATCCTTCGATAAATCTACGATAATAACCCGCCAAACCCAGGAAACTTCTAATCTCTGTGACCGACTTCGAAGTCTCCCATTGTGATACAGCGTCAACCTTCGATGGATCTACAACAATACCATTACCAGAAATAATATGGCCAAGAAAACTTACTTCACTTAACCAGAACTCGCACTTAGACAACTTGGCATACAACTTCTTCTCTTTCAACACCTGCAACACAATCTTCAGGTGTTCTGCATGCTCCTCTTCATTCTTAGAATAAATTAGGATATCATCAATAAAGACCACAACAAATTGATCCAAATAAGCATGAAAAATTCTGTTCATATACTCCATAAACACACCAGGCGCATTAGTAACACCGAAAGGCATCACTTTATATTCATAGTGTCCATATCGTGTCCTAAAGGCCATCTTCTGCATATCTTCATCTTTCACCTTAATCTGATGGTAACCTGACCTCAAATCAATCTTACTAAACACACGAGCACCCACTAGTTGATCCATCAAATCATCAATTCTCGGAAGTGGATACCTGTTCTTTATCGTCACTTTATTCAGCTGACGGTAATCAATACACAACCGCATGCTACCATCCTTCTTCTTAACCAACAATATTGGCGCTCCCCAAGGTGAAACACTCGGCCATACAAACTTCTTGTCAAGCAATTCTTCCAACTGTTTCTTCAATTCAGCTAACTCAGACGCTGACATACGATAAGGTGCCATCGACACCGGCTTCGTTCCTGGAACAAGGTCGATTGAAAATTCAACCTCTCTTTCTGGTGGCACATCAGGAATCTCATCAGGAAAAACTTCAGGGAATTCATTCACAACTGGAAACCTATCAATCACCGCTTGATTCTCCACCGACAAATACGCCACTAAGGAGAACATCAAAATTCCATCACGTTCTAACTGCTTCATCTGCTTAGTAGATAGGAACTCTGCTCCGCTTTCTTCTTCCTCGGAGGAAAAGCGTACTGTCTTGGTAAAACAATTAATAAGGACATGATTGTATTCTAACCAATTCATTCCCAAAATTACGTCCATTCCGACCAACAGTAAACAAACGAGATCAACCTCGAAATCTCTACCAAACATAGACAACGGACAACTCAAACAAACAAGAGAAGTAGTTATTGAACCCTTAGCTGGAGTTTCAACAACCATTTCTCCTTTCATATCAGACATAATCAAACCCAACTTTCGTGCACAATCAATTGTAATGAAACAATGAGTAGCTCCAGTATCTATAATAGCAATTAAAGGAGTACTATTAAAGAAACAAGTACCTCTGATAAGTCGATCCTCATTATCGGTCTGGGTACCGGTCAATGCAAACACCCTTCCAGTTGCCTGAGTCTTCTTAGGCTTCGTACACTGAGAGCTAAGATGACCCTCCTCATCACAATTGAAGCAAACAATGTCACCACGCTTGCATTCAGCGACAGTATGGCCCTTCTTTCTGCATCGGAAACACTTCTTCTCATCACGATTGCAAGCATTACTCTTGTGGCCTTTCACACCACACTTATAACAAACAACATCAGCCGGAACATCTCTACGTGCAGGTCTCCTCTCATCATTCATCCTCTGTTTACCCTTGTCAGTTGGGGCACTATACGGCTTCGGGCGACTCTGCTGTCCCTTACCTCTGCGCTCACTCATCACCTTGTAATGAGCTTTCGTATCCTCCTCATAAATTCTATAGCTGCTCACCAATTCAGAAAAATCTCTTATCTTCTGATAACCAATGGCCCGCTTAATATCAGCACGCAGACCATTCTCAAACTTGATACATTTAGAGAACTCAGCAGTCTCAGCAGCAGAGTGTGGATAGAACTTGGCAAGCTCCACAAACTTGGCAGCATACTCGGTTATGGACATGTCTCCTTGCTTCAGAGCAAGGAACTCAATTTCTTTCTTCCCGCGAACATCTTCTGGGAAGTACCTTCTCAGGAATTCTCTCTGAAACACAGCCCAAGTAATCACAGCACCTTCATTATGCAGAAATGGTTGCGTACTCACCCACCAGTCGTCAGCTTCTTCAGCCAACATGTGCGTGCCAAACCGCACCATCTGGACATCACTGCATTGCATCACCCGGAAGATCCTCTCGACCTCCTTCAGCCAAGTTTGAGCTCCGTCAGGGTCATACCTTCCCTTGAAGGTTGGTGGATGATTCCTCAAAAAGGTTTCTAGCATCCGAACTCCTTCACCACCACCAATATTATGTTGTTGTCCCACAACTTGAGCCATTGCTTGCAAAGCAGCAACAAGAGAAGCATCATTCCTTCTAGCCATCTCAAAGTTCTACATCGCAAGTAACAATCAGAACAACAAAACAGGACGACAAAAGACAGTGTAAAGCTGTCACACAACATTACTAGGCTTGACACGACTCTACTAATTGGCTGGACGGACCGGCCTGCTCTGATACCAATTGTAACACCCTGTTCTCCCACAACGTAATTTTAATATAAATTAATCAGAGTAAATTAACAACGGAGCATCACACTGCTTTTTTTTTTCAAAAATTATTAAATAGAAAATAAAACTATTTAACTTCAACAAATTAAAATCTCATGAACTGCAGCGGAATAATTTCTTTTCAACAAAATCTTGGCACAAAGGCATCAACTATAAAATGATATCCAACATAAATAAGGTTCAACAACTTTATTTCAAATTTGATACATAAAGGAATGAAAAGAATAAGACAACGTTTCCCCCATCCCGTTACGTATCAGAGCCCTATACACTTGAGCCAAAACACCAACCTAGCCTTCATTACCTGCAAGTTACCCATACGAAGAGCAACATTTTCAAGCAGAAGGGGTGAGATTCACAAACAACAATAATATATATATAATCCATCAATTTGAATTAAAACATCAACAACTCAACAACTAGCATCAATAGCACATATTTATATCACATGGCATCAACAATTTCATCAACAATCTACATCAATTCATATTTAAAATGCAACAACATCATCGACTACAACACCATCAACCCAATCAACAACCTCTACGACTCCGACGACTCTCCAACAACGACTCTGACAATGCACCGACAACAACAACTAATGCAATATGCATGTGGTACCATTTTAACGCGTTTGAATGACAAAGCATTCCAGGGCATGAGCCCTCAACAATTTGGATTGTTAAAGCATCCCAGGGCATAAGCCCCCAACAAGTGAATGACTAGCATTCCAGGGCATAAGCGCTCAACGGTTGAATGATTAACATTCCAGGGCATGAGCCCCCAACGATGCATGCGTATGAAAGACTCGTGGTGTATATCAGCATACAACCCAACAAAAACAGCAACGACAACATCAATTGTGCCTAATTTATTTGTGACACACTGCCCAACTTGGACAACACGACTCAACAATAACAACAAGAACAAGAGAATCATCGACATAGCTTATATAATCATATTTATTTATATAAACATGTATTCACATAGCTTCACTTTCATTTACAATATTTACCACATAAACAAGGTTAAATATATCAAAGAAACTATTTAGGATGCTCAGTTTATAGTCCTAATGCATGAAGCAAAATTCAAAAAATGGTCGCACAGGACCCAGTTCGCTTGAGCGAAGCTCGGCTCGCATGAGCGAACTCAATTGACGAAAGTACAGGTCTGGTTCGCTTGGCGCTCGCTTGAGCGAACTCAAATGACGAAGGTACAGGTCTTGTTCGCTTGGCGCTCGCTTGAGCGAACTCAAATGACGAAGGTATGGGAATGTTCGCTTGGCGCTTGCTTGGCTCTCGCTTGAGCGAAGGGGTGTGCGCTTGAGCGAAGCATCATCTGGCAGTTCAAAAAGTTCACGCAACTTCTAACCCTTTTTCATCCAAAAACCCCATTTTGATCCCCAATCACCCAAAATGAATCACTACAATTGTTTACAGGTTCTATATGCAATATAGCATTCAAAACAACACAGAATTATGCACTTAGCAACAGAATCATCAACATTCTTACACAATATCAAAGTTTCTAACCGTAACACAAAATTCAACCTTTTAATCCAATTTTCAGAAATTAAACATATATTATTAGTTGAAGGTTAGCCTCACCCTTACCTGAATTAAGATGAATCAAAAACTACAGCAAATTGGCTCACTTCCCTTGTTCTTGGCTTCTCTCCACTTTCTCCCAAAAACTCTTCTTTCTCTATTTTTCTTACTGAACGTGAAAATGTTTCCTCTGACTAACTCTTTCCTATTCTCACCAAAAGTAACCCCCACTAATTCCTTTAACTCCCTTAAATTCTCTTAATTCTCAATAACACCCCAAATATTAATAATTTCTATTTTCTTACTTATTTCTATTAAATAATAAAAATAATTATATAATAAAATAACAAACACCAAATAATCACATAATCATATAAAATACATAAAACATACCCAAAAATTAACCAAAAATAATCAAATAAAAACTAGGGCGTTACAATCAGCGCATTTTAATCCTATCAAGACCGGTATCTCTGTGGCGAGGTTAGCTGAGATCAACATTGAGAAGGTTGTTAGATTGCATGGTATTCCTTTTAGCATTGTGCCAGATCGGGATCCGAGGTTTACTTCTATGTTTTGGGAGAGTTTCCAAGCTGCTTTGGCAACTAAGTTGAGGTTGAGTTCTGCTTATCATCCTTAGACCGATGGTCAGACGGAGAGGACGATTCAGAGTTTGGAAGACTTGTTGAGAGCTTGTGTTTTGGAGCAAGGTGTCAGTTGGGTTGAAAGTTTACCGTTGATTGAGTTTACTTATAACAACAGTTTTCATTCTAGTATCGGGATGGCGCCGTTTGCGGCTTTGTATGGACGGAGGTGTAGGACGTCGTTGTGTTGGTTTGAGTCAGGTGAAAGTGCTTTGTTAGGACCGGATGTTGTACAAGAGACGACCGAGAAGGTCAAGATGATTCAAGAGAAGATGAAAGCGTCTCAGAGTAGGCAGAAGAGTTATCATGATAAGAGAAGGAAGGATATTTAGTTTCAGGTTGGTGATCATGTGTTCTTAAGGGTGAATCCTGTAACCGGTGTTGGCCGAGCTTTGAAGTGTCGGAAGTTGACACCACGTTTTGTTGGACCGTTTAAGATTATGGAGAAGGTTGGAGCTGTAGCGTATCGGATTGCGTTACCGCCGTCGTTGTCGAATCTTCATGATGTGTTTCATGTGTCCCAGTTGTGGAAGTATGTGTATGACGAGTCTCATGTGATTCAAGTGGACGAGTTGGAAGTAAGGGATAATTTGACAGTTGAGACTTGGCCAGTTAGAATTGAAGATCGTGAGGTGAAGCGTTTAAGAGGCAAAGAGATCGTTTTGGTGAAAGTGATTTGGGTTGGACCAACTAGCGAGAGTGCTACTTGGGAATCGGAGAGTAGAATGAAGGGTTCGTATCCGGAGTTGTTTCCTTCAGGTAATTTTCAAGGACGAATTTTTTTTTAGGAGGGGAGAGTTGTAAAAGCCCGATTTTTTCGTTATTTTATTTTCAATTATTTTATGTGTGTTTATATATGCTTGTATGTGATTATTTATCCTTAAGTGTAAATTCTTGGGTTTCGTGTTAGAAGGGCATTTTGGTCTTTTAGTGAGCAAGGGTAACTTACTAATTTTGGTTGAGGATTATTTTGTAGTGTTTTAAGTGAGGACCATTTGTTTATTAAGTCGTTAGTATGTTGTGGTAATTAAAATTAGAGCTGGTGGTTACTCATTATTTTACCGTTAGTGAGATAGAAACTAGAGAATTGAATTAATTAGAATTTAAGCCCATATAACATTTGGAGAGTTAGGCCCATTAGTGGTGTGACTTTATAACCCAACTCTTAAGGGAAACTAGGGTTATAACAATTCATTTTCATAACACAAGATAGAGGTAGCGAGAGAAAGGCCAGAGGAAAGGGGAAGAGAGGGTTTGAAGAGAAAGAGGCTTGAAGAACTAGAGGGTGAAGAATCTAGGAGCTAAAGTGAGGTCAAGGCTTGGATTAATGGAGTTAGAGGTAAGGGGGATAGTCTTCAAGCATAATCTTTTAATTTTCATCTCTTTTCTACCCATGTTCAAAAGTGCTTATTTGAATAAGTGATTATTTGGTTAAGTGATTATTTGAGTTTTAATTGTAGAAATTCGTGCTTAGGTTTTGATAACATGTTTATGTATGTGAATTGGATGATAATTGTGTTGTTGATGTTGAATTTGCATGCCTAAATGTATATATGTTGGTGTGTTTTGTGTTTGCGTGAAATTGATGAAGAATGAGGTTGTAGTTGTTGAATTGTGGATGATTTCATGATTATATGTTGTTGTCGTTGTTTTGGGATGTGTTGTTGTTGAATTAATGCATTGGGTATTCATAATTGTGAATTGGTGATGAGAATTGTTGTTGTTGTTGTTGAAAGTTTGGTGAAGTTGGTTGAATGGTTGAATTATGATGAAATGATGTTTTAATTTCAAGTTTTGTGCATCTTTGAGTGCCTTTTTATGTATAAGACCTGTAAACATCTTTTGGGACGAGTTTGAGCATTTGAAAGATCAAAATTTGGGATTTTGGGTGAAACGGGGTTGAAACCCGAAACTTTTTGACAGAGCTGATGAGCGCTCGCTTGAGCAAGCTTTAAGCGAGCATGCAAGCGAGCAAGCCCAGTAGGTTCTGGACACAGGTCGCTTGTGCGAGCCCCAAGCGAGCTTCTAGCGAGCGAGCCTAGAAGCTACTGGAAGCTGATCGCTTAAGCGAGCAAACCTTCGCTTAAGCGAGCATCAACCTGTTCAGCAATTATTCGTTTTTCGTTTCGTACACTTGGGGACAAATCCGGGCTTTCTAAAATGATTCTTTTGACTATCTCTGTTTATATACTTAAACCTACTGGAACATCATTTGAATCGAATTGGACTTGGTTTTGTGAATTGAACTTAACTTTAGGAAAATGTCCAAGAACGCCGATTTTTCCGAAACTTGTTTCTCTCAAGTGAATGATGTAGGGTTAAGTATGTATGCTGTTTATGTGATTACTAAAAATGGTTTGATTAATTTCATTGAGAGTTAACTTGTTTTCTTTAAAAATGGATTCATTTCGGAAAAGTGGCATTATCAGACGAACTTTGTGATTTGTGAGATTTCATAGTAATTAGCCGGTGAAACGCTCATGTACGTACACCTACACTCATATGTGATTAGTGTACATACATAGTTGAAGCAATTGAGTTGTTTTTCTTAGTTTTGGTTCAATAGCATTAATTCTTTTAAAGTCGTGAATTATATTATATGAACTTGGTTGAAAATAATCATTAACACTGATTACCTTGAAAATCTATGAATAGTTTGATGTGAATAAATGAAGATGTATCAATGATTGATGGGTGTTGAATATGATGTTTATCATAATGAGGTGTATTTTCTCCTTTACTTGAATTATGAGAAATTATACATAGTTGTTGATTTGTGGTGATGTTATTGATAATGGACATGATTATGTTTTGATGTTGATTATGGTGATGCTTTTTAATAATCATGATGTTGCATGTTGAATTATTATGATAATGATGTCGGTGATTATATATGTATATATGCATATATGTTGTTGGTGAACTTTCTTACATGGAAATGTTGGTGAAATTGTTGGTGAATGCATGTACAATTATAGCCGTTGAAATTGGCGTTGATTATAGCCGTTGAAATTACCGTTGATTATAGCCGTTGAAATTGCCGTTGAATATAGTCGTTGAATTGTGGTGAATATATGCATAGTTGATTGAGTCATATGTACATGCATCATATGTTGAGTCGGATGTTTACATCCATATTGCCATTGACCAGATACTTGTATCCATATAGCCGTTAAAATTATAGCCGTTGACAATGATAATCAGTTGGCATCATGGGGTGACGACCTCAGAGGTGATTTGGTACCACATGCATATAGGTGGTGTGTCTAGGCGCATTGCATGCATTTATTATTTGGAAAGTCGTGTCATAAATGAATACGTGACTTGATGCATTGTGTTTGGTGATGTTTGGTGAATGATGTGATTATGTGATATTTGGTGAACTTGGTGATTATGTGCATTGGTGAGTTTGGTGAATTATACACTTGGTGATATTTGGTGAACGTGTGAATATGTGTACTTGTTGATAGTTGTTGTTAGTGGTGATACGTGTACATTTGATGATTTTAATTGGTGATGTTTATTTCGATGAAAATAATGAGGTGTGATTTATATGAATGTGATCCATGATTCTTTTGGTGACAATCACTTTCTTGCTTATACTTTGAAATGATGAATTATATTTGTTAAGTTGATTAGGTTAAATGAAGAATGAGGTGAATAATCCTTTCATTGATTGATATTGATAAATGATAAGCTTATGTCGATGATTTGATTTAGAGTTGAATATGCTTGCTATGCTATGTTAGAGTTGTGATAACATGATGTGTATGGAATGGGGGACAATACTCATGTAATGTTAGTATTCTATGAGGGATGGTTATGTATATGCGCCATGCATGAAATCCTTGAATGTTTATGTTTGCTTATGCTTGATTATGTTTGATGTGAAGCTAACCCCCAATGGTCGTTCGGTGGATCGCCTACCTGTTTGTATGAATGGGTAGACGGCTTGCAGGATTAGTTTGGTTAGCTTTCTTGGTGAGTACTCGAGGATAGCGGGAGCTACCTTCGTTGGTTGTTTGAGTTCATGTCTTAGATAGGCTTTGATCTAGAACGACGTCTTTTATGTTGCTTTGGATTTATTTTTATCATTAAGATTTGCCCATATGTCGGGATTTGAGTATTATAATATGTGGATATATTTATGAGTTGATGACATGGCTACTTGAGGTGTATGATATATATTTCCGCTGTGATGTTTTATTTGTTGAAATTTTTATGATTGTCTAGTTGGTAAATTATTTGAAGATGTGACGTCTATTTCATGAATATTTATTATATTCGCGTGATTTATCGCTTTAATAGAAATAGGGCGTTACATTGTGAATTGCCAGCACATCAAAAAAGAGTCGTTTGAAGCTTTGATCAATCACCAAAGATCTTTTGCCTGATATGGTTATTTTCCTATGAATGATCAATTTCAAATCCATTCCAAGTCTGAAGGAACATTGTTGCAGGCGTAGCTGTTTTTCTAGTCTTTTAGCAGAGACACACTTTGAGTAGTGGAGGTAGTGGTCATACACTTCGTACAATTGTACTTTGTCAACGCTCTTCAAAGAACAAGCATCCAATGCCTACAAATTCATTTGAATTACCCGTTGCTTCACTCTTCTAATCTTCTGCAATGCTAGACGTGATTAAGTCCTTTGAACAGCCTTTGAAGTTTTAAGTCTCTCATCTTCTGATGAACTTTAGCTTCTGGTGATCTTGCTTCTGATGAGGTGCTTCTGATAAACTTGTTTCTGATGACACGTCATCACTTCAGGAGCACTTTGACTTCAGGAGCACTTTTCTTCAGATGCGTAAAGCTTCATCTACTTGTTGATTCCATTGCTCTCATTTGTTCTTCCAATACCTAAGCTTTAAGTAGACACAAAATTTTGTCTATGGTCCTGTACACTTGAACAAATATTAGCATATCCAGTTGACAATTTTTAATACCTTGTTATCATCAAAACTCTAAAGAGGTAGTGTTAACCACATTTTGTTCCAACAATCTCCCCATTTTTTATGATGACAAACATTAGTATTTAAAATGTTCAATTGTTGTTGATCTAATTAACAAGTTGACTATAAGGGTATGAGGTTTGTAAGCTCATAGAGGAGTTTTCACCCAAGTTTTTAGAACTTTCACTTCATGCAAATTGCTAACAACTCCTTTCAGCCAGTCTTGAAGCTTGGTCTTGTTGGAACAAAGGGTGTTTCACAATTACGCCACTTAAGTTTTGATGATAACAAGGTATTAAAAATTATCAATTGGATATGCTAAAAGTTTATTCAAGTGTGCAGGACCATTATCAAAGAATTTATTTACAAGAGGTTCTGACTGAATAAATTAAAGAGCAAAGGAATTCTAGATCAAAGCTTGAAGAGCATCTGAATGAAAGTGCGTCTGAAGAAAGCGCTCCTGAAAAAGTCAGAAGCATAGTGTGTCTGAAGAAATGCGCCTCTGAAGATGACGTCATCAGAAGCCAATTCTCAGAAGCCAGTTTCATCAGAAGCCAAGTTATTCAGAAGCCAAGCAGCATTGAAGACTTGAAGAACGGTGCCACAAGAAAGTACAAGTACGAACTGTACAACCACTAAGTCTCTGCAACCACCTTCTCTGCATTGTGTCTCCTATACAAGACAAGGATAACAGCAACAATGGCAGTCTTTGTTCCATTTATTTTTGGAATGGATTTGAATTTGTTTTCACAACGGTAAACATCAAATCGGGCAAAAGATCAATGGTGATTTATTCAAAGCTTTGATCAAGACAAATGATGAGCTGGCTAGTTCCCAACGTCTCTCAAACCCTCTATAAATAGAGCTGAAGACTTGAAGAACGGTGCCACAAGAATTACAACGCATACACGCGAACAAGACTATTTCTCATACTCCAAGTCGCAAACATTACTCATCAACAACTTAGATAATTCTTACAAAACTTATATCTTATAATTTCTAAGTTTCTAGAGAAAAACAGAGTCTGTTCTGTTTCGTTTTGTTTTGTGAATACCTCTGATTGTATATCAAGTATTCAAAACTCTTTTCAATTCTCTGTAATTGTTTTGAAGTCTCTTGCTTGTGTGCTTGAGCATTTGAAGTCTCTTTCTTGTGTGATTGAGCAAAGGAAGTCTCATACTTGTGTGTTTGAGCAACTTGTAATTTGATATTACATTTTAGTGCAACTCTCCTTGGAAGTGCAAGGGGGACAGGACTACTTCCGGATTGTGGAAGGAACCTGTATAAATTGCTTGTGTCTTCTTTCTTTCTTGCATTTGTTCTATATTCCGCTGCTAAGACTCTGAACTCTGATCAGACTCTGAACTCTATCAGACTCTGTATCCTGAGAACATTGTTATTTTTCGTAATAGAGAAACGTTTTTGAAAACACAATTCAACCCCCCTTCTTGTGTTTTTCCCACCTTCAGTTGGCATCAGAGCTCCGGTTCTGTAGCTTGCACTTAACCGTGTTACAGTAAACGATTGGTGAAAAACATGTCTGGGGATGAAGCTTCCGGTTCTGGTTCTGGAGTTGCTGTTCATTATGATTATAGCAACAACAACAGAAATGAAAGATCTGCACATCACAACAAGCCTCCTATGTTTAATGGTGACCCTGAAATGTTCTCTTGGTGGAAGACCAAGATGTATAGTCACATCATGGGAATGGATGAAGAGTTATGGGACGTTCTTGAAGATGGTGTTGGTGATCTGAAGCTAGATGAAGAAGGCGCTGTTCTTGATAGGAAAGCTCACACTGCTGAGCAGAAAAAGCTTTATAAGAAACATCATACGATCAGAGGCATTCTTGTGGCTGCCTTGCCTCATAAAGAGTACTTAAAGATGAGTGACAAATCAACAGTAAAGGCTATGTTCACCTCATTGTGCTCACTTTATGAGGGTAACAAGAAAGTCAGAGAGGCCAAGGCTACTATGCTTGTTCATCAGTACGAGTTGTTCAGAATGAAGGAGGATGAAAACATTGAGACCATGTACTCAAGGTTTCAGACTCTTGTTTCTGGACTTCAGATTCTGAAGAAAAGCTACGTAACGTCTGATCATGTGAACAAGATTCTGAGAAGTTTGCCTGCAAAGTGGAGACCGAAAGTGACAGCCATTGAAGAAGCTAAAGACTTAAACACCTTGAGTGTTGAAGATCTTATAAGCTCTTTAAAATGTCATGAGATAGATCTTAACGAGCATGAACCTGTCAAGAAGCCTAAGTCCATTGCACTAAAATCCAGAGGCAAGTCAAGTAAGGCTCTGAAGGCATTAGAGTCTGAAGAAGAATCTACATCTAAAGATTCTGATGAAGACCCTGAGATTGTTCAAGAGATGGCTATGCTCACCAACAGACTACAATACCTCGCGAAGAAGAACAAGAAGTTTATGAACAGAGGCAGTAGTCACAAAAGCTCAAGAAAGGAAGATCAGAAAGGTTGCTTTAACTGCAAGAAGGTTGGACACTTCATTGCTGAATGTCCAGACCTGCAGAAAGAGAAGTCCAAAGAAAAATCAAAGAAAGCAATCTTCAAGTCCAACAAGTTCAAAAAACAGTTCAAGAAAAGCTTGATGGCAACATGGGAAGATCTGGACAACGAATCTGAATCTAACAAAGATGATGCTGAAGATGAAGCAAAAATAGCTCTGGCTTTGGTAGCTACTGCTGAGAATGAAAAGGATTCATCTGATGCTGAGTCAAGTACAGATTCTGAAACTGAAACTGAGGTATATTCTAAACTTACCAGATCTGAACTAATTGATTCTCTCAAGGAACTTCTTGGTCATTACGAGAACCAATCCACTGAGTTGAGGAGAGTTAAGCAACGATACATTAAGTTGCTGAAACTCCATGAATCAACTAAGTTGGAAATGGATGTTTTGCAAAAAGAAAATAATGATTTGAAAACAATGGCCAAGAAAGGTGATAATAAATTCTTATCTGAGCAGGATGCTGCTCTCAAAGAGTTTATTAACACTGGAATTGATAGGACCAAGGTTGCATCAATGATTTATAGTATAAATCAGAACAACAAAAGAGGAATTGGTTTCACAGGAGGAAACTCTAGTGAAGTAATTCTAAAACCTTGTTCTGATAATATCAGAGAGGGTCTGAAGACTCATTTCGTGTCTGAGTCTGAAAAAGCTTCTCATTCAGGATCTAAATCTTTAAATTCAAAGGAATTGACAAAGTCAAAACCTAAGAATCAAAAGAAGAAGGTAACGAATGATTCTAAATCAAAAGCTCCAACGTTACAGATTCTGAAGAGATCAGAACCGAATAAACAGGTTCTGAAGAAAACAGAGTCTGAAACTAAAAAGCATAGATTTCAGAAGAATGGAGCTGTCTTTAGTACGTCACATTCTAAGACCAAGGGTTCTGAACTCAAATTCTGGAAAAAGATTGAACAAGATAATGTCAGACAGAAGACACAGATGAAACTCAGAACCTCTAGGACTAACCAAAGAGGACCCATGAGAATATGGGTACCTAAAACTGAAATTGTTGATGCTGTAGATATGTCTAAAAGGAAACGAAAAGCAGAAGTCCTGGTATCTGGACAGTGGCTGCTCGCGACATATGACGGGAGAAAAGTCTATGTTCCTAACCCTGACCATGAAAGAGGGAGGAACTGTGGGATTTGGAGGAAACCAAACTGGCAAGATCATTGGTACTGGAACAATAGGTAACTCCTCTGTCTCAATCAATAATGTGTGGCTTGTAGATGGACTAAGGCATAACCTACTTAGCATAAGTCAATTTTGTGATAATGGTTATGACGTTTTGTTTAATAAGAACAACTGCACAGTGGTCAACGAAGATGATCAATCCATTGTTTTTAAGGGAAAGAGAAAGAACAATGTTTACAAGATCAATTTTTCAGAACTGACTGATCAGAAGGTAGTTTGTCTTCTGTCAGTGAGTGATAAGAAATGGCTGTGGCACAGAAGGTTGGGACATGCTAACTGGAGATTAATCTCTAAGCTTAGCAAGTTACAACTTGTCAGAGGACTACCAGACATTGATTATCATTCAGATGCACTATGTGGTGCATGTTAGAAGGGAAAAATTGTTAAAACTTCTTTCAAATCTAAGGACATTGTTTCTACCTCCAGACCCTTGGAATTACTCCATATTGATTTATTTGGACCAGTGAGTACTGCATCCATATATGGAAGCAAATATGGATTGGTTATAGTTGATGATTACAGTAGATGGAGTTGGGTTAAGTTTCTCAAATCTAAAGATGATTCATATGATGTGTTTACAAAGTTCTGCACTCAAGTTCAATCTGAAAAGGAACTGAAAATTTTAAAGGTCAGAAGTGATCATGGAGGAGAATTTGAAAATGAGCCATTTGAAATATTTTGTGAAAAATTTGGAATTGTCCATGAATTCTCTTCTCCTAGAACTCCACAGCAAAATGGGGTTGTAGAGAGAAAGAATAGGACCATACAAGAAATGGCAAGAACCATGATTCACGAAAACAATCTGGCAAAACACTTTTGGGCAGAAGCAGTAAACACAGCTTGTTATGTTTAGAACAGGATCTATATCAGACCCATTCTGAATAAAACAGCATATGAGCTCTTTAAAGGCAGGAAACCTAACATTTCTTATTTTCATCAGTTTGGATGTACATGTTACATCTTAAACAATAAAGTCTATCTGAAGAAATTTGATGCAAAGGCACAAAAGGGTATCTTTCTAGGTTACTCTGAGCGGTCTAAGGCATACAGACTGTATAACTTGGAAACACTTTGTGTTGAAGAGTCTATGCATGTCAAGTTTGATGACAAAGAGCCTGGAAGTAAAATTCCAGAGCAGGTTGAGAATTTTGCAGGTTCAGAAGAGTCTGAAGATTATTCAGAACCTGATCAGTCATCAGAGTTGAAGGACCAGCTCCTGATATTCCAAATGTTGAAGCTTCTGAAGAAGCTCAAGATGATACTGAGCAAGTTATCCAATCCAAGCACTCATTCAAGTACAAGGCTTCTCATCCTGAGGATCAGATCATTGGCAACAAAGATAGTCCCAGAAGGACTAGATCTCATTTCAGACCTGAAGAGTCTGCGCTAGGTTTGCTGTCCATGATTGAACCTACAACAGTTGATGAAGCACTATCTGATGATGGATGGATCTTAGCAATGCAAGATGAACTCAATCAATTCAAAAGGAATGATGTATGGGATCTTGTACCTAAGCCTGAACACAAGAACATTATTGGAACTAAATGGGTGTTTAGGAACAAGCTGGATGAACAGGGAGAAGTAATCAGAAACAAAGCCAGACTTGTTGCTCAAGGATACAGCCAACAAGAAGGCATTGATTATACTGAAACTTATGCTCCAGTTGCAAGATTGGAAGCAATCAGGTTACTTCTTTCCTACGCAGTTAATCACAACATAACTCTGTATCAAATGGACGTTAAAAGTGGATTTCTCAATGGAGTCATTTCTGAAGAAGTGTTTGTGAAACAACCACCTGGTTTTGAGGACTTAAAACATCCTGACCACGTTTTTAAGCTGAAGAAATCTTTGTACGGTCTGAAACAAGCTCCCAAAGCTTGGTATGATAGACTAAGCAACTTCTTACTTAAAAATGATTTTAAAAGAGGACAGGTTGACACAACACTTTTCAAGAAGACACTTTAGAAAGCATTTTGATTGTTCAAATTTATGTTGATGATATTATTTTTGGATCAACTAATAGATCTCTTTGCAAAGAATTTTCTAAGATGATGCAGGAGGAATTTGAAATGAGCATGATGGGAGAACTGAAGTTCTTTTTAGGATTTCAGATCAACCAATGCAAAGAAGGAGTGTATGTTCATCTGTCCAAATATACAAAGGAGCTTCTGAAGAAGTTTAAACTTGAAGACTGTAAAGAAATGAACACTCCAATCCATCCTACCTGTACTCTGAACAAAGAAGATCAAGGAGCCAAAGTTGACCAAAAGTTGTATCGAGGTATGATTGGTTCTCTGTTGTATCTCACTGCATCTAGACCTGATATTTTATTCAGTGTATGCTTGTGTGCAAGGTTTCAATCAGATCCTAGAGAATCTCATTTAACTGCTGTTAAAAGAATCTTTAGATATCTGAAAGGAACTACTAATCTAGGGCTTCTGTATAAGAAATCTTCAGATTATAAGCTAGTTGGATTCTGTGATGCTGACTATGCTGGTGATAGGATTGAAAGAAAATCAACCAGTGGAAATTGTCAATTTCTTGGTGAGAATCTGATATCCTGGGCCAGTAAGAGACAAGCAACTATTGCTTTGTCAACAGCAGAAGCAGAATACATCTCAGCTGCTAGTTGTTATACACAACTGTTTTGGATGAAACATCAGTTAGAAGACTACCAAATAACTGAAAACTGTATTCCAATTTACTGTGATAACACAACTGCTATTTGTTTGTCTAAAAATCCTATTCTTCATTCAAGAGCCAAGCACATTGAAATTAAACATCATTTTATCAGAGACTATGTTCAAAAGGGAGTGTTAGATATTCAATTCATTCATACTGAACATCAATGGGCTGATATCTTCACAAAACCCTTAACTGTTGAGAGATTCAATTTTATAAAGAAAAATTTGAACATGCATTTTGTCTCTGAATAATGCTTGACTCTAAGTAAGAAAAACTAGACTCTGAAATATTATCAGAAGCTGATGACGTGTCAGACTCTCTCTGGAGACTCCGAAGAGACTCAGCCTCTGGAAAAATTATTCAGACTCTGGGAAGGAATCTTTTTGACTCTGATAGTATCAGAAGCGGAAAAGGTTAAAGTTACTTTTGTAGACTTCTGACATGGTCTATCTGCATTGGGAAACGACGCTTTTTGGGCAATGATGGTTATTCTCTTAAACAAATAATCTCGCGCCCCTGCTAGTCATTAATGTTTGTGTCTATTTGTCTCGTCTGAATTTGAAAAGTTTTTTTTTTAGAAATCACTATAAATACAGATCACACACTACTCACTCACTTTTCCTACACTTTCAAACATTTGAGCAGTTACGATTTAAAAAAATTCAGATTTTTCTATTCTCTCACATTAGAAACCCTTCGCTCTCAAACTTCACCATGGCAACTTCAACAAGTGATTCAAGCATGCAACAAAGCATCAGTTCAGTTTACTCTCTCAAGCCTCTTACAACAACGGTTCCAATTGATTTACTTGAAGTTCAAAGTGAATCACCGGTGGATTTCGGTTCTTTGAAGAGAAACAAAGTTGATTTGGATGCATATTTCAATGCTCAGAAGATGTTCGAGTATTTTGACATGCTGAATGGTCCAACCTATGTGAACCTGGTGAAGGAATTCTGGGTTCGTGCTGAAGTCTGTGAAGTTGAATCTGCTAAGTCATAGGAAAACCAAGCTGTCTTAGATAACCCTAATCTGGAAGGGAAATCAAGATCAGAGATGGGTTTGGAACCTTTCAAAGGTATGGAAATCAAGTCTGCTGTGATGGGTATCCCAGTATCTATCACTGAAGAAGTTATTGCTAGAGCCTGCAGGATGGCTTCTGAAGGTCGCTTCCAATGGAATGTCAGCAGGAAGGACATTATGTTGGAAAGCTTTACAAATTTGTTGCTGAATGGAAATCCTAAAGCAAAGTTTGTAAGCATGGATATCAAGCATGTAACACCCCGTTTCCCCAAAACAACATAATAATATTAAAACAATCAGAGTTCAACAATAACGGGCATGTCACACTACTTTTCAAAATTATTTAAATAGAAAATAGAACTATTTAAAATACCAACAAAATCTCATTCTTATAAAAATCTGCAGCGGAAATATTTCTTTTAAAATCATCATCATTCAACTTCAACAGAATTCTTAGCACAAAGGCCTCAACAACAAAATATTATTCTTCAACTTAAAATCCAACAACATGTTCAAAATTTGATACATAAAGGAATGAAAGAAACAAAACAACATATTCCCCATCCCGTTACGTATCAGAGCCCTATGACACTTGAGCCAACATCCTACTAGCCTTGGAAATCTGCACTTGTCCACAAGGCGACAATTCCAACAGAAGGGGTGAGATACACATTCAATAATAATAATATATAATCAATCAAGTTAATGAAAACAACAACAATTCAATGACAAGCATCATCAGGTTCACATATATATACATATATATATATATATATAAATACACCAACAACAGAATCATCAATCAACAAAACATCATATAGTCATAGCAAAATAGGCATCATCTAACATCATAATTATCGTCCTAAATCACCTTATACATCATCAAGCACACCATTCACGAAACACGTTAAACGTCAATCAAGAATATCATCACGAAATATCATCAAGAGCTTCAAGGAACTTCATCACGAAGATACCATCAAGAACATCAAAGAACAATCATCATCACAAATGCATCACAAACCATCATAAATCATCATCTTAACAACCATCTCAAACATCACATCATCATCACAAATCATCGTCACGACATCTCATAAGACACGACTCAACAAATGCAACTCTACGTCTTAGACATCATGCATGTGGTACCATCAGGGCATAAGCCCCCATCGCTAAAGGTCAAATAGGACCTGTCAGGCATTGAGCCCTCATCGCTAAAGGTCATAAAAGAACCTGTCAGGCATTAAGCCCCCATCGCTGACTATGCTATGCAACGACACGACTCAAATGCAACGACACGAGTAAAGACTCAACAATGCACATCTTTAGATGACTCGACAAATACACATCTTTAAATAGCATCATCGTCAAATAACACATATTTAAATATGACATCTTTATATAGCACATATTTAAGTCACACATCTACAAACAACACATCTTGATGTAACACATATTTAAATCACACATCTCCGGAAAGCACATATACATTAATCAACTACATTCATATCAAAGTCCAACACATCCTTCAACAAGCAAATCAAGTTTGATCAATAAAACATAAGCCAAATACTCATAAAACACTCCGACTAAATCCCTAATACTTAAGTTTGAAGTTGGGAAACCAACCATAAGTTTTGGACTAACTTGGGATTAGTTAAGCTAAGTTTTCTAAAAAAATTCTGAAGACCTACTTGGACTATTTTCATCATAATTCAAAATCTACAAATCCTCTTCGAGTCAAACCAGTGCCATTAGAAATCTAACTCAATTATCTACAACTTTCATGTTTACACCTAAAGCCAATTATGTACCAATCAATACCAGTTTTCATTTCAAATTCGGACAAAGTTGTGCTGAAATTCATAAAAATTCACTGTGACCTACGTTCAGTAATTTGACTATAACTCAAGTTCTATAAATTATTTTGACGTCATACCAATGGCATTAGAAAGCTAACATTCATACCTACAACTTTCGTGTTTACACCGAAAGCTAGTTCGAAACAGAAACGGATGCAAAAGACGCAACAACATGGAACAGGGTATGCTGTCAAAGGTAGCTCTCGGGAAAACTCTATTTTTCACTCAAAAACCCAAATTTCATCTACCCAAATCTCAAATTTGATAGAGAACAATGTTTACAGGTTCTATATACAACATAACAATCAAAACAACAAAGAAACATGCATTAAACAACACAATTCATCACATCATATCAATTATCATAAACTTTCTAAACCCTAAACCTAGAACACAATTTCATCAACAATCAAAATTATATATACATATTATTGAAGGAATCCCACCCTTACCTTAATTCAGCAAGCAAAAACTCTACATCAATTGATTCCCTCTTCTCTTAGCCTCTTCTAGGGTTCTCTTCTTTCTCTCCAAAAACTCTCTTTTCTAAAGTTTTGTACGTGAAAAATGAAACAGACTTTTGTTTTTCTGTAAACTAAAACCTCTCCTTTCTCTTTCTATTTTTCCTTAACCTCCCACTTATTTCACTTAACTCCCTCCTTAATTTCTATTAATTCTCATTAAACCCCATAATTTCAAGTAAATAATAATCTTACTTATTTTTATTAAACAATAAAAATAATCATATATTCACATAATCACATAAATACTATATAATAAAATAGTAACACCCCACATATTCACATAAATCATTAAAAAATCATATAAAAGATTTTAAAATCAACCAACGATAATTAAAATAAAACTAGGGCGTTACAAAGCACAGGTTGCTTCTGAAGATCACAAATGAGTGTTTCTTTCAGAAGGGAGGAAGTGCTGATCAACCTAGTCTGGATCAGAAGTTGGCTCTTTATTTCCTGGCCTCCTACCAAGCTATCAATCTTCCAAGATATCTCATGCATCATCTGTGCTGGGCTATCAAGGAAGGAGCTAAAGGCAAGAGGAAACAAGTTCCTTGTGGAAGACTTCTATCTGAAATCTTCTATCAAGGAGGCTTACTGAAGATGCTGGACAGATTCAATATGGTATCTGACAGAATCCTGGGGATTGCTACTGGAAGGATGATAAGTGGCAAGTCCCTCCTCAACATGAAGGTGATAGAGATGATTATCACAGATGTGAAGGATCTGAAAGACTCCACTGCACCTTCTCAGACAATAGGAGATTTTCCCTCTATCCTGAAGGAAGACAACCCTGAAGCTATAGCTGGCTATCTAGCAGCTTACACAAGGGAGTCTGAGAAAGCCACCAAGACATCTGAAGTTGCTTTGGCCAAGAAGCAGAAGGCTGCTAAATCTGAAGCAACAAAATCTGGAGTTGTGGCTGCTCCCAAGAGAAAAAGAGGAAAGGCTGACTCTAATTTTGAGGAAAGAGCTCAACAAGCCTGGGAGGAAATTGAAGCTGAAGAAGCTGCTGGCATTGTTAAGCCAACCAAGAGGCAAGCTGTAAGTTTAGTGTGCCCTATGTATGAAGTAACTCCTGAGGAGGCGAAGAGGAATGCTGAATACTATCAGAATCTGAAGAATGAAAGCAAAAGGCTGAAGGCTCGGCAAAGGATTGATAGGGAGAAGAAAATAAAGGAGATGGGTCTTGAAAACTGTGATCAGTCCACTATTGAACAGATCATAGAAGTTCAGAAGATGACCAGACAGGTAGAAGAAGAGACTCTGAAGAAAGCCAAGAAGGCTATGAAAGAGACTCTGGAAACATCTGCTCCTGTTGAAGCTGTTTCAGAAGCTGCTGCTTCAAAAGCTGCTCCTTCAGAGGCTGCCAAAGTTTCAACAGAGGTAGTCAAGATTCCAGTTTCCCCAACCCGTCACTCATCTTCCTCAACCAATTCTGACTCTGACATTCCTCTAAGTTAGAAATACAACCTAACCAAACCCGTTCCAAAAGCCAAACAAACCCAAAGAATCAAAACAACCACTACAAAAGCCAAACGCTCACACAGACCCAAACCTGTCAAACCAACACAATCACAAAAACCAAATAGTCCAATAGTTGTTGATTCAACAGCTACTGCTGAAGAGCAAGTAGTTACTGAAGAACCAACAGCTGCTGAACAATCACCAACAAACAACCAACAACAAACCACCTCCACACTACTCAAACAAACCTCTGACCAACAAGTTTTGTCAAATCTTGAAAATCACTATTCAGGTGAACTTCCTGAATACCAACAAAATGCTACTGAAAACCCCCCAACACAGACCCAAGAAAAGACCATCCAGAATCTGTCATGGAGACAGTGGCTGAAGAGTCTATCCTAGTGATAGAGTCAGAACTCACTGTGTCTGTTTCAAATTCTTAACCAACACATAAATCCAACCCTAGTGCTTCTGACCAACCCTCTTCATCTTCATCACCTGTACAAATCATTGATGAACCCTTCTCTAACATACTGGATCCTGACTATCTTGATAATCAACTGGCAGAAATCAATGAGCAAATGCAGTCTCTGCTGAACCTCAGGAAGACTCCTTTTCTACCTCTGGCTTATCAGGACAGATGGTCTTCAGTCAAGAACAGATTACTTAGTTTGGTAAACAATATTTCTTATAAGTGTTTTCGTATTCAAGCCCATGCTATGAAGCGTCGCATGAGGGAACACTTGTTATCAACTAAGCATCTTCAAAGCAAGACCTTGTATCTGACCAATTCTCCATTCTATGCTGAGTCAGACTACATCACAAGGGAATCAAAGGTGTTTCAGATGCTGAAGCAGAAGGTACTCAAGCTTCAAGAAGAATCCAAGGAAGCTAAGGCAAGGGAAGATCAACTTCTTCAGAGGCAGTTGACTCTGGAAGAAACTGTTAGGAAGCAGTCTGAAGACATTCAGCGTCTGATGGCTATGATTCAACAGCAACAACCTCAACCCAACCCTTAGTTGCACACCTAGTTTTTCTTTGTTTTGTGTTTTGTCTTTGTGCTTCTTTTTTTTTTTTTTTGCCTCTGATGTATCTGTGTTTATATTGCACTTATAAATTCTTTTTCAGTTACATCTAATATCATTTTCTTGTTTTTACTTCTTCTTTTTATTTATACTTGATTCTTTTTGATTGTTGACAAAAGGGGGAGTAATAGAGAGTATTTAACAAGAATCTGAGCCCAAGTAAAATAAAATTCTAACAAAATTTATTTTGAGAAACTTATCTTTATCTCATCTGAGTTATTTTTTTTCGAAATTATCAGTATTGGTTATAAAATGAATTTAATTAACCTGGATATGACTTAGGGGGAGCTTACAAACCTCACCTTAAGGAATATCAGACTCAGGGGGAGTCAGAGCTTAAAAACCTCAGAACCCCTCAAGTCAACTTGTTAATTAAGTTAACAACAATTGATCTTTTTAAATACTTATGTTTGTCATCATCAAAAAGGGAGAGATTGTTGGAACAAAGGGTGTTTCACAATTACGCCACTTAAGTTTTGATGATAACAAGGTATTAAAAATTATCAATTGGATATGCTAAAAGTTTATTCAAGTGTGCAGGACCATTATCAAAGAATTTATTTACAAGAGGTTCTGACTGAATAAATTAAAGAGCAAAGGAATTCTAGATCAAAGCTTGAAGAGCATCTGAATGAAAGTGCGTCTGAAGAAAGCGCTCCTGAAAAAGTCAGAAGCATAGTGTGTCTGAAGAAATGCGCCTCTGAAGATGACGTCATCAGAAGCCAATTCTCATAAGCCAGTTTCATCAGAAGCCAAGTTATTCATAAGCCAAGCAGCGTTGACAAAGTACAAGTATGAACTGTACAACCACTAAGTCTCTGCAACCACCTTCTCTGCATTGTGTCTCCTATATAAGACAAGGATAACAGCAACAATGGCAGTCTTTGTTCCATTTATTTTTGGAATGGATTTGAATTTGTTTTCACAACGGTAAACATCAAATCGGGCAAAAGATCAATGGTGATTTATTCAAAGCTTTGATCAAGACAAATGATGAGCTGGCTAGTTCCCAACGTCTCTCAAACCCTCTATAAATAGAGCTGAAGACTTGAAGAACGGTGCCACAAGAATTACAACGCATACACGCGAACAAGACTATTTCTCATACTCCAAGTCGCAAACATTGCTCATCAACAACTTAGATAATTCTTACAAAAGTTATATCTTAGAATTTCTAAGTTTCTAGAGAAAAACAGAGTCTGTTCGGTTTCGTTTTGATTTGTGAATACCTCTGATTGTATATCAAGTATTCAAAACTCTTTTCAATTCTCTGTAATTGTTTTGAAGTCTCTTGCTTGTGTGCTTGAGCATTTGAAGTCTCTTTCTTGTGTGATTGAGCAAAGGAAGTCTTATACTTGTGTGTTTGAGCAACTTGTAATTTGATATTACATTTTAGTGGAACTCTCCTTGGAAGTGCAAGGGGGACAAGACTACTTCCGGATTGTGGAAGGAACCTGTATAAATTGCTTGTGTCTTCTTTCTTTCTTGCATTTGTTCTATATTTCGCTGCTAAGACTCTGAACTCTGATCAGACTCTAAACTCTATCAGACTCTGTATCTTGAGAACATTGTTATTTTTCGTAAGAGAGAAACGTTTTTGAAAACACAATTCAACCCCCCCTTCTTGTGTTTTTCCCACCTTCAAGTCTGATCAAAACTCCACTGTTTCCTTCACTAAGACGTTGAAACCTTCAACTGCCAACAAAAATAAAAAAGGAGAGAGAAGGTCCCCTTGACGAAGCCCCCTCTCAATAGGTAATTCCTCTGTTGGGAAGCCATTCACCAAAACCGCCGCCTTCGCACTCCCAATACATTCTGAAATCCATTTACACTAAAGAGTTGGAAAATTCATGTTTACCATCACCATGTCCAGATATGTTAAATCCACCGAATCATATGCTTTTTCAAAATCGACTTTTAACATCAGAAGTTCTTTATCCAAGCGTCTTGCTTCATTTATAACTTCATTGGCAATCAAAATACCATCTAAAATTTGTTTCCCTTTAATAAAAGCAGACTGAGAGTTAGATACCACACTCCCTATGACATTACGCAATCTGTTAGCTAGAACCTTCGCTAACACCTTATACATGCAACCCACCAATGAAATAGGCCTAAAATCATGGAGGCATTGAGGACTGTTGACCTTCGGAATCAAGGAAATCAAAGTAGAATTTACCCCTTTAGTCAACTTGCCGTTTCGATGAAACTCCACCAAAAATTGCATAAAATCATCCTTTACCAACTCCTAATTTTTTTTGATAACATCAAAACTAATACCATCTGGTTCCGGACTCTTGAAACTATCACAGTCCCACACCGCTTGTTTAACCTCCTCAAGAGAAAAGGGTTTAATTAAATTGCCTGCCTCACCATATGATAATTTGCGAAAGGGAAGAGCTTCCACACCTGGCCGAACAGTTTCTACTCTTTTAAAATGGGAAGAAAAGTGATTAAATACCGCAACCTTGATATTTTGGACACCTTTGACATTAACACCATTAACAGACACCAAATTAATAGTATTTTGACGACGTCGATTCGACATTACTCCATGAAAAAAATTTGTGTTAGCATCACCTTCCTGCAACCAGTTCATTCTTGACTTTTGTCATTTAATACTATTTTGCAGCCGCGCCGAGGAGTGTAATTGAAATGATAAATTATGAAGCTCCTCAGTCTCCACCTCTTGTAGCGCCTCTGTTTCCCCATTCTTATCTAAAACAACAATTCGGTTTTTGATCTCCACAATCCTGCCATTTAAATTTTGTGAATGTTGAATATGCCACTCCATTAGCCTAGACTTCATCATTTTCAGCTTCTGTCTAAGAACAAAACCGCCCCATCCAGTAACATTGAAAGACGCCCATTGTTCCCGAACAAAATCTTCGTAAGCAGTTAAATCTTCCCAACATTTAAGCATGCAAAGCGGACGAGGTCCCCAATTTGCTTCATCAACATATAACATCAAAGGAACATGATCGAAAAGGCCCCGCTGACAAGCAACCTGAATGAAATTAGGCCACACTTCCCACCACCTATATGATAATAAAAAACGGTCCAACCTACTCATCGACACTCCATCTCCCTGATACCAAGTAAACAAACGACCACAAATAGGCAAGTCAATCAATGAACAATCTTCAATAAATTTATTAAAATGGTCTGCTTCCACCTGTCTAAAAATCGATCCCCTCCCATTTTTCTTTTCACTGTTTCGAACGGAATTGAAATCCCCACACACACATAAACAGACATCACTATTATTACTAACAAGCGGCACTAAACTCTCCCACAACGCCATTTTAGCCATTGCATCACAGGGAGCATACACATTAATAATTACAAAATCCTCCGATGTCTGAAGAATCGTACCCTTAACAACCAAAACATGGGCCAAACTTATACAAGACCACACAACAACCTGAGAACTATCCCACACTGTTATCAATCCACCAGAAGCACCCACTGATGGTTCATAAGAGAACGCGGAAGGAGCATCTCCCCAAATGGATTTTATCAGCACATCGTCAACCATTGACAACTTAGATTCTTGAATACATAGCACAAAAAGATGTTTGTCTCGAACTAAGTTTCGAATCTCCACTCTCTTCTCACCACCTCCTAACCCCCTCGCATTGTAAGACAATACTAACATCGAAACCACACTCCATCCCCACCCCGACCAACACCAACAAACTCAACACACTTCCTCATCTTCCCCACCGTCCCCTTACTCTAACACACCTCCTCACTCCCTCCGGCTGCCCGCATTTCCTTTCTCCCATTGTAACACCCCGTTTTCCCAACATAAAAATTTCTTTAAAAAGAATAGCATGCATCAGAGTAAGCACATAAACAGGGCATCACATATCTTAAAACATCTCATGTTAATGATTAAATAAACATTAAATCTTCATAAAATCTCGCAGCGGAATAATCATATAAATTAAACATCTCAAAGGTCTTTGGCACGCAGGCCTCATCAACATCTTATTATCAAGTCTTCAAGTTAAACATAAGCATGTAAAATGACATAATCATATCAAAAGCATAATACGCAAGGAACTGAGAAAATATAAGCAAGGTTTCCCCATCCCGTTACGTATCAGAGCACCTAGACTCGACTGCAGAAATCCTCACACGTCTGCACCTAATCTTGGTTACCTGCACTTGCCCACGAGGCGGCAATTCCAGCAGAAGGGGTGAGATTCACAAATAATTATATTAAACATGTAATTAAATAATCACAATTCAACAACCAAACTTAATTCATCATATCACAGATAAACATCTAGCATTTAGAACATCAACGTAAACAACACATCATTTAGCAGCGTCATAATCAACATCATAAACATCTTAGTAAACATCTTAGACGACACGACTCGACATCATCACTTGACTATGCAACCCTACGTCTTATATGCATGTGGTACCAATCCAGGGCATGAGCCCTCGTCGCTATGAGCATAAATATACTCCAAGGCATAAGCCTTCGTCGCTGGTGAGCAAAGCTCCAGGGCATAAGCCCTCGTCGCTGGTGAGTAAAAACTCCAGGGCATAAGCCCCCATCATAGAATGAGTATGCATGAGACTCGACACTTTTAACTTAAACAAGTTAACCTCTTAAACGTCGCAAAACATCTTAATCATCAAGGATTGACACATGCAGCAACTATACATACATAGACAGCAACATGGCAGCAAGTACTTCATATGGTATAACATTAATATGGCAAACATCGCATGTAATTCAAGCATTCATCACTTATTCAATTCATATATCACACATAAGCTTCATAAAATCATCAAAACAGTCTCAATCATCATGTATCATCACTACAGATCTTATTAAACATTATTAAAAGTCCCAGAAGCTACCCAAAGGTCATCTCTCATGGTTCTATGCGACAACAGATCGCAACAGCACAAGGTTCTGGGTTCTGACTTAACTCGCTATGGCGAGTGGGAAAGCTCACCTCGCGAGTAACTTAGGCCTTGCTCGCTATGGCGAGTTGGGATTGCTCGCCTCGCGAGCTCTAGGGTACTGCTCGCTATGGCGAGCTGGGTTGCTCGCCTCGTGAGTAAACTAGGTCTACTCGCCGCGGCGAGTTGCATAGCTCGCCTAGGCGAGCGATGAACAGACTGTTACGGGTTCTGCGAAAATCACACAAAAGTGTCCCAAATTCATCATCTAAATCATCTACACTCTCAGAAACAACACCATTATGATTAATCTACGTTCTGTACTCATCCTACACTTCTAATCTACAGCTTCATAGCCTAATTCATGATCTTTCTCCATTTTTAACCTAATTTCAATTCTCTCAAAACAGCCCTATGATTGTTTAATCTTGATTAGATGAATTACAGAATAATATAATCAAATGCTAGGCTCACCCTTACCTTAGAATTGCAGAAAAATCGCAGACCTAGCTCTCTTCTCACTTCACGTCCGTTTTCTCTCTTTTCCAAAACTCTGACAACGCGTACTGACTCTCTTGACCTAATTTTCCCTTTATATACTCCCAACAAATCTTATCTTATTTACTCTTTCTCCCACATAACTCTCTAAAATCCAAAACTAACCCACAACTAAATATTTTATTTTATTTTCAAATCTTATTTTATTAAACAATAAAATAAGTCACCACGTCGCATAAAAACATATTAAATCTTCACTTAACATCACATAATATATATAAAAATATATAGCAATTTCTCAAATAAATCAAATAATTAAAAATCAAAAATGGGCGTTACAACTCTCCCCAACTTAAAAGATTTTCGTCCTCGAAAATTACCTCAAGCAAACAACTCAGGGTACGACTCTAGCATCTTACTCTCTAACTCCCACGTCAAGCTTTCACCGGTCGCTCCCGACCAAACCACTCTAACGAGAGGTATCTCCTTGCCCCTCAGCGTCTTCGTCTTTCTATCATCGATCCTCACTGGTAAGGTCTCAACCGTAAGGTTGTCCCTAACTTGCACATCATCACTCTGGATCACATGAGACGGATCCGGAACATACTTCCTCAGTTGCGACACATGGAACACGTCGTGAAAATTCGATAATTGTGGTGGCAATCCAATACGATAGGCCACCGCCCCAATCCTCTCTGAAATCTGATACGGACCAATAAACTTCGGGGTTAACTTCTTTGACTTTAATGCACGACCAACACCGGTCATAGGAGTCACTCTCAGGAACACATGATCTCCCTCTTGGAACTCAAGGTCCTTCCTTCGCTTGTCATGATAACTCTTTTGTCGACTCTGCGACGCTTTCATCTTCTCTTGGATCATTCTCACTTTCTCAGTAGTCTGTTGAACAATTTCCGGTCCTAACATCACATTTTCGCCTGACTCAAACCAACACAACGGAGTTCTACATCTCCGACCATACAAGGCCTCAAAGGGTGTCATCCCAATACTCGAATGGTAACTGTTGTTGTACGTGAACTCTATCAACGGAAGATGACTATCCCAAGTCCCTCCTTGCTCAAGCACACACACCCTTAACAAATCTTCCAACGACTGAATCGTCCTTTCCGACTGACCATCTGTTTGCGGATGATAAGCCGAACTCAATCTCAACTGAGAACCTAACGCCTCTTGCAAACTCTTCCAGAATCTAGAAGTAAACCTCGGGTCTCTATCTGATACGATGCTCGAAGGAACACCATGCAACTTCACAATCTCCTTGACATAGATCTCTGCCAATTGAGCAACAGGAAAAGTAATATTAATCGGTAGAAAATGAGCCGACTTCGTCAATCTATCAACAATCACCCAAATAGCGTCATTCCCTTTAGGAGTATTCGGCAAGCTCGTCACAAAATCCATGGATATACTATCCCATTTCCACTCTGGCACATCTAAAGGTACCATCATACCAGCAGGTTTCTGATGCTCAACCTTCGATTTTTGACAAACCAAACAAGAATACACGAACTGTGCCACGTCACGTTTCAAACCAGACCACCAAAACAGCTTCTTTAAATCATGATACATCTTCGTAGCTCCCGGATGAATACTCAAGCTACTTCTATGACTCTCTGCAAGAATCATTTTCTTCATTTCCTTATTATCAGGAATGCAAATTCGACCTCGGAATCTTAACACTCCTTGATCATCCACTTTAAAGTCACTATCCTCCGTCTGATTACTAGCAACCAACAAGTCCACAAACTTTACATCTTCCTTCTGCGCCTCTTTGATACTTTTCAAGAAATCACTATCAATTTTCAACATTCCCAGCTTTACACTCTGAGGTGTCCTTTCACAAACTAAGCTCAAATCTCTGAACTGTTCAAGCAACTCGAATTCCTTCACCATCATAGCAGACATATGCAAAGTCTTCCTACTCAAAGCATCCGCAACCACATTAGCTTTGCCCAGATGATAATTCAAACCAAAGTCATAATCTTTCAACAATTCAAGCCACCTTCGCTGCCTCATATTCAATTCCTTCTGGTCAAACAAGTACTTCAAACTCTTGTGATCACTAAACACTTCGAACCTCGAACCATACAAGTAATGTCTCCATATTTTCAATACAAAGACCACAGCTGCCAACTCTAAGTCATGCGTCGGATAATTCTTCTCATGAATCCTCAATTGCCTTGAGGCATAAGCTACCACTTTACCATCTTGCATAAGAACACCACCTAAACCCACCTTAGACGCGTCACAATATACCACAAAAGGTTCATCAGGCTTCGGCAAAATCAAAATTGGAGCCGTCGTCAAGCGCTTCTTCAACTCATTAAAACTGTTCTCACAATGAACATCCCACACAAAAGATTTACCTTTACACGTCAACTGCGTTAATGGAAGTGCCAACTTAGAAAATCCTTCTATAAATCTTCGATAATAACCAGCTAGACCCAAAAAGCTTCTAACCTCAGTAACCGACTTAGGAGTCTCCCATTGTGATACCGCTTCAACTTTAGACGGATCAACCGCAATGCCATTGCCAGAAATAACATGACCAAGAAAACTTACTTCTTTCAACCAGAACTCACACTTAGACAACTTGGCAAAAAGCTTCTTCTCTTTCAACACTTGCAAGACGATTTTCAAATGCTCAGCATGCTCTTCTTCAGTCTTAGAGTAAACCAGAATATCATCGATGAATACCACAACAAAACGATCCAAATAAGCATGGAAGATTCTATTCATATACTCCATAAATACGCTAGGTGCGTTAGTAACACCGAAAGGCATCACCGTATACTCATAATGTCCATACCGCGTTCTAAACGCTGTCTTCTGCATATCCTCATCTTTCACTTTAATCTGATGGTAACCCGATCTCAAATCTATCTTGCTAAATACACAAGCACCCACCAACTGATCCATCAAGTCGTCAATTCTCGGAAGTGGATACCTATTCTTTATCGTTACTTTATTCAACTGACGATAGTCGATGCACAACCTCATACTTCCATCTTTCTTCTTGACTAACAACACTGGAGCTCCCCACGGTGAAACACTTGGTCTCACGAACTTCTTATCAAGCAAATCCTCTAACTGCTTCTTCAGCTCCGCCAATTCAGAAGCTGACATACGATACGGCGTCATAGACACAGGCTTCGATCCAGGTACAAGATCAATCGAAAATTCAACTTCTCTCTCAGGAGGCACATCAGGAATCTCATCTGGGAAAACTTCAGGAAAATCGCATACCACTTGTAGCTTATCAATCACCGCCTGATTCTCAATAGATAAAGACGCCATCAAAGAAAACATCATAATTCCATCGCGTTCCAACTGCTTCAACTGTTTAGTGGATAGGAACTCTGCGCCACCCTCTTCCTCGGGAGAAGAAAAATGCACCGTCTTGCTAAAACAATTAATAAGAACGTGGTTGTACTCTAACCAATTCATCCCCAAGATCACATCCATCCCAACCAACGGCAGACACACTAAATCAATCTCAAAATCACGACCAAACATAGACACAGGACATCTTAAACACACAAAGGAAGTAGTCACCGAACCCTTAGCTGGAGTTTCGACAACCATCTCCCCATTCATATCAGATACAACAAGATTCAACTTAGCAGCACAATCAAGAGCAACAAAACAATGCGTAGCACCAGTATCAATAATAGCAACTAATGGTATATTATCAAAATAACAAGTACCTCTGATCAAGCGATCCTCGCTCTCCGTCTGCGTACCAGTCAAAGCAAAAACTCTCCCAGAAGTCTGAGCCTTCTTAGGCTTAGTGCATTGCGAACCAATGTGACCCTCATCGCCGCAGTTAAAACATACAACATCACCATGTTTGCAATCAGCAGTAGTGTGACCCTTCTTGCCACAACGAAAACACCTCTTCACCTCCCCAGGACAAGCATTACTCTTATGGCCTTGCAGGCCACAAGTATAGCAGACAACCTCAGCAGGAGCATCTTTCTTAACAGGTCTCCTCTCATCATTAACTCGCTGTTTGCCCTTATCTGCGGGTGCACTGTAGGGCTTAGGACGACTTTGCTGCCCCTTTCCTTTCCTCTCATTAACCACCTTGTAATGAGCCTTAGTGTCCTCCTCGTAAATCCTGCAGCTGCTCACTAACTCAGAAAAGTTTCTAATCTTCTGATACCCTATAGCCCTCTTGATATCAGCTCTCAATCCGTTCTCAAACTTAATACACTTAGAAAATTCGGCGGTCTCAGCAGAGTAGTGGGGATAAAACTTGGCCAGCTCAACAAATTTTGCAGCATACTCAGTTACAGACATGTTCCCTTGCTTTAGCTCCAGGAACTCAATCTCCTTCTTGCCCCGCACATCCTCAGGAAAATATCTGTTGAGGAATTCTCTCTTAAAAACTGCCCAGGTCACCTCAGCACCGTCCTGCTCCAGGGTAGGTAGAAGACTAATCCACCAATCGTCCGCCTCCTTAGCCAGCATATGCGTACCGAAACGCACCTTCTGCACCTCCGTGCACTGCATCACCCTGAAAACACTTTCTATCTCTTTGAGCCACGACTGGGCTCCATCCGGATCATATCTCCCCTTGAAGGTAGGAGGATGGTTTCTCAAGAAGGTCTCCAGCATACGGACCTCCGCACCAGCACCAGCATTCGCATTTGGCTGCTGTCCCACAACTTGAGCAACAGCTTCCAAGGCAGCAGCAATCGCAGCGTCGTTTCTTCCAGCCATCTTAATCCTTAACAAAACAAACATAAGTTAGAATAATACAATAATACTATTCTAACTCTAAGACAACGTCACTCGACTCTCTACTTGGCTGGACGGACCAACCTGCTCTGATACCAATTGTAACACCCCGTTTTCCCAACATAAAAATTTCTTTAAAAAGAATAGCATGCATCAGAGTAAGCACATAAACAGGGCATCACATATCTTAAAACATCTCATGTTAATGATTAAATAAACATTAAATCTTCATAAAATCTCGCAGCGGAATAATCATATAAATTAAACATCTCAAAGGTCTTTGGCACGTAGGCCTCATCAACATCTTATTATCAAGTCTTCAAGTTAAACATAAGCATGTAAAATGACATAATCATATCAAAAGCATAATACGCAAGGAACTGAGAAAATATAAGCAAGGTTTCCCCATCCCGTTACGTATCAGAGCACCTAGACTCGACTGCAGAAATCCTCACACGTCTGCACCTAATCTTGGTTACCTGCACTTGCCCACGAGGCGGCAATTCCAGCAGAAGGGATGAGATTCACAAATAATTATATTAAACATGTAATTAAATAATCACAATTCAACAACCAAACTTAATTCATCATATCACAGATAAACATCTAGCATTTAGAACATCAACGTAAACAACACATCATTTAGCAGCGTCATAATCAACATCATAAACATCTTAGTAAACATCTTAGACGACACGACTCGACATCATCACTTGACTATGCAACCCTACGTCTTATATGCATGTGGTACCAATCCAGGGCATGAGCCCTCGTCGCTATGAGCATAAATATACTCCAAGGCATAAGCCTTCGTCGCTGGTGAGCAAAGCTCCAGGGCATAAGCCCTCGTCGCTGGTGAGTAAAAACTCCAGGGCATAAGCCCCCATCATAGAATGAGTATGCATGAGACTCGACACTTTTAACTTAAACAAGTTAACCTCTTAAACGTCGCAAAACATCTTAATCATCAAGGACTGACACATGCAGCAACTATACATACATAGACAGCAACATGGCAGCAAGTACTTCATATGGTATAACATTAATATGGCAAACATCGCATGTAATTCAAGCATTCATCACTTATTCAATTCATATATCACACATAAGCTTCATAAAATCATCAAAACAGTCTCAATCATCATGTATCATCACTACAGATCTTATTAAACATTATTAAAAGTCCCAGAAGCTACCCAAAGGTCATCTCTCATGGTTCTATGCGACAACAGATCGCAACAGCACAAGGTTCTGGGTTCTGACTTAACTCGCTATGGCGAGTGGGAAAGCTCGCCTCGCGAGTAACTTAGGCCTTGCTCGCTATGGCGAGTTGGGATTGCTCGCCTCGCGAGCTCTAGGGTACTGCTCGCTATGGCAAGCTGGGTTGCTCGCCTCGCGAGTAAACTAGGTCTACTCGCCGCGGCGAGTTGCATAGCTCGCCTAGGCGAGCGATGAACAGACTGCTACGGGTTCTGCGAAAATCACACAAAAGTGTCCCAAATTCATCATCTAAATCATCTACACTCTCAGAAACAACATCATTATGATTAATCTACGTTCTGTACTCATCCTACACTTCTGTTCTACAGCTTCATAGCCTAATTCATGATCTTTCTCCATTTTTAACCTAATTTCAATTCTCTCAAAACAGCCCTATGATTGTTTAATCTTGATTAGATGAATTACAGAATAATATAATCAAATGCTAGGCTCACCCTTACCTTAGAATTGCAGAAAAATCGCAGACCTAGCTCTCTTCTCACTTCACGTCCGTTTTCTCTCTTTTCCAAAACTCTGACAACGCGTACTGACTCTCTTGACCTAATTTTCCCTTTATATACTCCCAACAAATCTTATCTTATTTACTCTTTCTCCCACATAACTCTCTAAAATCCAAAACTAACCCACAACTAAATATTTTATTTTATTTTCAAATCTTATTTTATTAAACAATAAAATAAGTCACCACGTCGCATAAAAACATATTAAATCTTCACTTAACATCACATAATATATATAAAAATATATAGCAATTTCTCAAATAAATCAAATAATTAAAAATCAAAAATGGGCGTTACACCCATCCTTCGTTAACAAATTAAAATTATTAGCGGTGTCACAATTAAATTTTTGTCATACTGTCTTGCCAATCGCCTTAACATCATCCACCATCACTTGAGGCTTGCCATGAAGAATAGCCCAATTTTCCCAATCATTATCGACCGAAGAATTTGAGTTTTTTGAAGACTCGGAAGTTGCGATATCTGTTTGTTTTGAGTGGTGTTTACCTTTGCTTGACTTTTTATACCTCTTTTGCTTTTTCAATAAATGAACACTTTGTTTACGATCAACCGCCGACATACGAGCAACCTTTTTCATAAAACAAACTGACTGCTTAACAATTGCACCTTTTCTCTTCTTAGTAACAACTTTTAGGGAAACATGCTCAGCTTGCTGATTTGCCAATATAGAAACATCAGCGTCGTTGACACCTTGATGAAAGGGAGGGTTTTTTCCAATTTCTTTTGTCGGTAGCTTGGACAACCAATCTAGACTCCATGGTACTATTTCGTTATGAATGCACGGACCAGCAGCCTGATCATTCTGTTGTTGCCGAGCTGGAGCAGTAGGTTCAATATCAATGACTTTCAGACCTATTCTAAAACTGGTTGTTTATACCGCTTCACAAGCTCCCTTTTATCTTCCTTAACAATGACATGCTTTGATGGAGACACAGTGGGTGTTTTTAACGTGACCTTATTTTAGTATTTATATGATTTAAATGATTATGTGGTGTGTCGTTATTTTATTAAGTAGTGTTATTTTATTATTTAATATAATAAGTCTTGAAAATAGAAATAAGATTAAGTTGTGGGGGCTGATTTGGAAATTAGAAGAGTTTAGTGGAATAAGTGGAAATATATGTAGAAATATATGTTATTTGTTGTAGAAAATATATGTTATTTGTTGTTGAAAATATATGTTATTTGTTATAGAAATATATGTTATTTGTTATAGACATACATGTTATTTGTTGTAGAAATACATGTTATTTGTTGTAGAAAATATATGTTATTTGTTATAGAAATATATGTTATTTGTTATAGAAATACATGTTATTTGTTGTAGAAAATATATATATATGTTATAGAAATATATTTGTTATAGAGATATAATTGTTATTTGTTATAGAAATATTTTGGTAGGCAATCTAATATATTTTAGTGCATGCTTTGAAATATATTTTGGTACTCAATTGAGATATTTAAGTACTAGATCTAATAGGTGCCTTACTTGTTCCCAAAGTTTCTCACTTATTAGTTGTAAACTATCTCTATAAATAGAGAACTCACACAGTGCATTCTACACACCGAAATTCACAGTTGATGCTTCCTGTGCTTTTCTTCTCTTCTCCCTCTTTTGACTTGTGTTGACGAGTCTTTCTTCTTTTTCTACTCCTTTCTGTCCCTTCGGAATTAAGAGTGTTCTCAAGACCATAATCCCTCTTCTGTTTAATGTCCTTCGTCGATCAATCCAAGGTAAGGGTGGGACTAACATTCAATAATCTTGAGTCTATGATTCTGAAAATTGTATTTAACATGTTGTAGGTTTAGTTTTTGAGAATTGGAGAATTAGAGTTAATAGTGATAATTGATGGATTATGTTACTTGGTTGTCAATTGTGAAGTTTGAATAATATAAGTTGTTTTTCCTGATTTTTCTTAATTCTGTCCCGAATTTTAAAATGAAAACTGGTATTGATCAGTACAGAATTGGTCTTAGGTGTAAACACGAAAGTTGTAGGTATGGATGTTAGCTTTTTAATGCCGTTGGTCTGACGTCAAAACGATCTATAGAACTTGAGTTATTGTCAAATTACTGCATGTAGGTCACAGTGAATAATTGAATATGATTGATGAATTAGTATATGTATGTATATGTTTGTGAATACGATATTGTTCATGATTGATGAAGTGTTATATGAATTTATATGTCCATGAGTATGATGTTTATGATTGATGAATTAGTTATGAATATTATATATGATATTAATGATGATCTGTGAAACTGATTTATGATGATTTGATGTTGTTCATATTGTGATATAATTGTATACGCATTACTTGAATTATTTATGAATATTTGAGATATTGATGACTTGCATTTGATATTATTATGTCATGCCGTTTTGTATACTGTCTATGTTGCTGTTGTTATTTAACTAAGCTGCATGAGTCGGTCTAAGTTGATGTTGATGATGTTCCAAATTATTGGACTTACTTAAGAGGTCGTTGTTTTAAGGTGTTTTGTTGATAGAGTCCATGCATTAGCATTCATTGAGCTTAGTCCTCACGATTATTAGGAGCTTTGTCCTCCGCACGATTATTAGGAGCTTTGTCCTCGACACGTTTAGGAGCTTTGTCCTCCGCACGAATTAAAGTATATTAATACTATGATGAAGTTTGGTACCACATGCATGATTTAGAAGATTAAGTTGCATAGTCGCATTGTCGAGTCAAGTTGTTAAGTTGCATAGTTAAGTTGAAGTCGTTGAAGTTGCATTGTCGTTTTTTTTATGAGTTGTTTATGAAGTATTATTATTATGATGTTTATGATGTGATGATTATGTTGTTATACGATGATGTTTATTGTAACACCCCAATTTCCCGTCTTAAAAATTTCATTAATTAAATCACATAAATCAGAGTACTTCTCAAAGGAGTGTCACATTTCTTCTTTAAAAACAACTTAGATAATAATTTATTAAATCACAAAAATATTCAATTAAGCAGCGGAATTCAAAAGTCTCATCTCATAAATAGTCTTGGCTTAAAGGCCAACAAAAACATTTCAAGTATTAATGTTTCAACATCACTAAGTCTTAAAGTTAACATTTATTGAAAACATGATACATAAGGAATAGACTCTATGCAAAAGACCCCATCCCGTTACGTATCAGAGCAACCCTACTTCACCCAGACTCCTTGCATCATCGCATCTAAGACTGGGTACCTGCACTTGCCCACAAGGCGGCAATTCCAGCAGAAGGGGTGAGATTCACAACAATAATATTAATATATAAATCAAATGTCAAGATTAACAGTCATACATCCAACTCATAAACATATACATTTTATCACATCATAACATCGGTATAAGCATCATCATAAGCAGCATCACAAACATACATCAACATCTCAAGCATCGTCTCATACATGTCATAATTGACTCAACTATATGCAACACCTAACGTCTCAACATCATGCATGTGGTACCATATGATTATAGCATTAATATGCTTCACCGTCGCTTTGAGCAAATGCTCCACCGTCGCTTTGAGCATAAAGCTCCACCGTCTCATAGTATGCAAATGCATGGACTCGTCACTTAACAACTTAATACACCGTCTCAAACGTCATTTACAAATTATAGACTGACACATGCAGTTATAATGATACATGGCAGAACATCAACTCATTATACATACACATTGCAACACATAGCATCATCTTATTCAAATAGCATCATACTCATACATCACTTATATTCAACAACACATCATTTATCAATGGCCTAATAGAACCATCAGCATTCATCTTTACATAACTCATCTAAGGGTATAAAACAACACTAACTCTACCCAAAGGGTTCCTCTAAACGTCCTATGCGAAACAGCTTGCAAAACAACAAAACATGACAAAGGTCAACTAACTCGCCACGGCGAGTAGATCTGCTCGCCACAGGTGAGTACTCGCATCAGCTCACTCGCCAAGGGCGAGTTGGGGGCGAGCTGGAGGCGAGCAATCCTGGGTGCTCTCGGCCTTTTTGACATTTTTCACCAAAAATCCTCATTTTTAAGCTCTCTAAATCCAATTTGACCAAACCAACTTCACAGGTCATCTCTATAAATATAAGGGCACTCAAAACCATCATCATTTGGGCCAAAGTCCTAAAATTTAAGGGACAAGCTCGCCACGGCGAGCTATGCTGCTCGCCTCGCGAGCAAACAAAGGCTACTCGCCACGGCGAGTGATCACTCGCCACAGGCGAGCGATCTCAGAACCCACACGGGTTCAGACCTAAATTCACCAAAACGTGCCAATTCTCTCAAATCAAACCCCTAAATCATCTGCAATGTCATCCTAGGGGATAATCTAGGTTCTGTAACAAGTTCTACAGCCTTACAACACCAAACCCTCATCAATTCATCACAAATTCATCTTATCCCTAATTCTCAAATTCATCTTAATTCTCACCAAACTCTATGCCAATCAAGAACAGATGATTTACAATTAAGATTATTGAAGTTAGGCTCACCCTTACTTGGAAAATTGTGCAGAAATGGAACCTAGCTTCTCTTCTCTCTTGAACCGTTCTTCTTCTCTTTTCCAAAGTCTGTACGCGTTTCTAAAATGTTTCCTCTTAACCTACTTCTCTTATATACTCCCTCACAACTTAATTAATTCTCTCTTAACCCTCACAACTCTTCTTATTTATAAATATAACCCCATCTCTTAAAATTCTATTTTTCCAACAAATCTATTTATTTACCAAATAAATATTCATATAAACATCACTTATATTATTTTATTAAACAATAAAATAATAACACGTCACAAATACGTCACATATACGTCACATAATCATCAAAATCATATAATATATAAACATATACCATATCATCTAATAAAATAATTAAATAATTAGAGAGGGCGTTACAACTCTCCCCCTCCTAAAGGATTTTCGTCCTCGAAAATTTACCTCGTTCAAACAACTCTGGATAGGATTCCAGCATCTTACTTTCTAGCTCCCAAGTCAAGCTTTCACCCGTCGCTCCGTCCCAAACAACTCTAACGAGAGGTATCTCCTTGCCCCTCAGCGTCTTCGTCTTTCGATCATCAATCCTCACGGGTAAGGTCTCAACCGTAAGGTTGTCCCTAACTTGCACATCGTCACTTTGGATCACATGAGACGGATCCGGAACATACTTCCTCAGCTGAGATACATGAAAAACATCGTGCAAATTTGATAAGTGTGGTGGTAATCCAACACGATATGCCACCGGCCCAATCCTCTCTGAAATCTGATACGGACCAATAAACCTCGGAGTCAACTTCTTCGATTTCAAAGCACGTCCAACACTCGTCATAGGAGTCACTCTCAAGAACACATGATCCCCCTCTTGGAACTCAAGGTCCTTCCTACGCTTATCATGATAACTCTTTTGTCGATTCTGCGACGCTTTCATCTTTTCTTGGATCATTCTCACCTTCTCAGTAGTCTGTTGAACGATCTCCGGTCCTAAGACCACTCTTTCACCCGACCCAAACCAGCACAACGGAGTCCTGCATCTCCGGCCATATAAAGCCTCAAACGGTGCCATTCCAATACTTGAATGGTAACTGTTGTTGTACGTGAACTCTATCAATGGAAGATGACTATCCCAAGCCCCTCCCTGCTCAAGTACACAAACCCTCAACAAGTCCTCCAACGACTGAATCGTCCTCTCCGACTGACCATCTGTTTGCGGATGATAAGCCGAACTCAACCTCAACTGAGATCCTAACGCCTCTTGCAAACTCTTCCAAAATCTAGAAGTAAATCTTGGATCTCTATCTGATACGATGCTCGAAGGAACACCATGCAGCTTTACTATCTCTTTAACATAAATCTCCGCCAACTGAGCTACAGGAAAAGTAATGTTAATCGGTAGAAAGTGAGCAGACTTCGTCAATCTATCAACAATTACCCAAATAGCATCGTTCCCTCTAGGAGTATTGGGCAAACTCGTCACAAAATCCATGGATATACTATCCCATTTCCATTCTGGCACATCTAAAGGTACCATCATACCAGTCGGTTTCTGATGCTCAATCTTCGACTTTTGACAAACCAAGCAAGAATACACAAATTGTGCCACATCGCGTTTCAAACCAGACCACCAAAACAGCCTCTTTAAGTCATGATACATCTTCGTAGCTCTCGGGTGAATACTCAAGCTACTTCTATGACTCTCTTCAAGGATCATCTTCTTAATTTCATCATCGTCAGGGATGTAAATCCTACCTCGGAATCTCAACACGCCTTGGTCATCGACCTTAAAGTCACCATCCCCTGCCTCGTTACCAGCAATCAACAAATCTACGAACTTGACATCTTCTTTTTGTGCTTCTTTGATATGCTTCAGGAAATCATTATCGATTCTCAACATTCCCAGTTTTATGCTCTGAGGTGTTCTTTCACACACCAAGCTCAAGTCTCTAAACTGTTCTAACAACTCAAATTCTTTCACCATCAACGCGGACATATGCACAGTTTTCCTACTCAGGGCATCTGCAACTACATTTGCTTTACCAGGATGGTAATTCAAACCAAAATCATAATCTTTAAGTAACTCAAGCCACCTTCTCTGCCTCATATTCAATTCCTTCTGATCAAATAAATATTTCAAACTCTTATGATCACTGAATACTTCAAATCTTGAACCATACAAGTAGTGTCTCCATATTTTCAATACAAAGACCACAGCTGCCAACTCTAAGTCATGCGTCGGATAATTCTTCTCATGAATTCTCAATTGTCTTGAAGCATATGCTACCACCTTACCTTCTTGCATAAGCACACCTCCTAAACCCAACTTGGACGCATCACAATATACCACAAAAGGTTCATCAGGCTTCGGCAAAACCAGCACTGGAGCCGTTGTCAGACGCTTCTTCAGCTCATTAAAACTATTCTCACAATGCACATCCCATACAAAAGACTTACCCTTACACGTCAACTGCGTTAACGGAAGAGCTAACTTAGAGAATCCTTCTATAAACCTTCTATAGTAACCAGCTAGTCCCAAAAAGCTTCTAATTTCCGTAACTGACTTAGGAGTCTCCCATTGCGATACCGCTTCAACTTTCGACGGGTCAACCGCGATACCATCACCAGAAACGACATGGCCAAGAAAACTCACTTCCTTTAGCCAGAATTCACATTTAGATAACTTAGCATACAATTTCTTTTCTCTCAGCACCTGCAACACAGTCTTCAAATGTTCTACATGCTCCTCTTTAGTCTTGGAGTAAACCAGTATATCATCAATAAACACTACTACGAACCGATCCAAAAATGCATGGAAGATGCGATTCATATACTCCATAAACACTCCAGGTGCATTGGTAACTCCAAAAGGCATAACCTTGCACTCGTAGTGACCATAACGGGTCTTGAAAGCCGTCTTCTGTATATCTTCATCTTTTACTTTGATCTGGTGGTAACCTGACCTCAAATCTATCTTGCTGAAAACACGTGCACCCACTAATTGATCCATCAGATCGTCAATCCTCTGAAGTGGATACCTATTCTTGATCGTCACTTTATTCAGCTGTCTGTAATCAATGCACAGTCTCATACTGCCGTCTTTCTTCTTCACTAGTAACACTGGAGCTCCCCATGGTGAAACACTAGGTCTCACAAACTTCTTATCCAGCAAATCCTCTAACTGTTTCTTCAACTCTGCTAACTCAGAAGCAGACATACGATAAGGTGCCATCGACACCGGCTTCGTTCCAGGAACAAGGTCAATAGAGAACTCAACTTCTCTCTCCGGAGGCACATCAGGAATTTCATCTGGGAAAACTTCAGGAAAATCATACACCACTTGCAGTTTATCAATTACCGCTTGATTCTCTAAAGATAACGAAGCCATCAGCGAAAACATCAACATCCCATCACGTTCTAGTTGCTTCAGCTGCTTAGTAGATAGAAACTCTGCGCCCCACTCTTCTTCGATAGAAGAAAAATGTATCGTCTTTCTAAAACAGTTGATAAGAACCCGGTTGTACTCTAGCCAGTTCATACCCAGAATCACATCCATACCACTTAAAGGTAGGCACACTAAATCCATCACAAAGTCACGGCCAAACATAGATAAAGGACAATATACACAAACGAGAGAAGTAGTCACCGAACCCTTAGCTGGAGTCTCGACAACCATCTCTCCATTCATATCAGAAACATCAAGACCCAAAGCAGAAACACAATCTAAAGCAACAAAACTGTACGTAGCACCAGTATCAATAATAGCAACTAAAGGAGTATTATTAATATAGCAAGTACCTCTGATCAAACGATCATCATTCTCAGTCTGAGTGCCATTCAATGCAAACACTCTCCCAGTAGTCTTAGTCTTCTTGGGTTGCTTACACTGCGAACCAATGTGTCCTTGCTCATTACAGTTGAAACACACAACATCATCAAATTTGCAGTCATTAGTGATATGCCCTTTTTGACCACAACGGTAGCACCTCTTCACATCAACAGTACATGCATTGCTCTTATGGCCTTTCTCGCCACAAGTGTAACAAGTAATCTCAGCAGGAGCAGTCTTCTTCTTGGGCCTCCTCTCATCATTCACACTTTGCTTCCCTTTATCTCTAGGGGCATCATAAGGTTTTGGGCGACTCTGCTGGCCTTTAGCTTTCCTCTCATTCACTACCTTGTAGTGAGCCTTGGTATCCTCTTCATAAATTCTGCAGCTACTTACTAACTCAGAAAAGTTGCAGATCTTCTGATAACCAATGGCTCGCTTGATGTCAGCACGCAAGCCATTCTCGAACTTTATACACTTCGAAAATTCAGCCGTCTCAGGAGTATAATGCGGGTAAAACTTCGCCAGCTCCACAAACTTTGCCGCGTATTCAGTCACCGACATGTTTCCTTGCTTAAGCTCCAGAAATTCTATCTCTTTCTTCCCACGAACATCTTCTGGAAAGTATCTGTTAAGGAACTCCCTCGTGAAAACAGCCCACGTCACCACAGCTCCATCTTGCTCCAAAATGGGTAGGAGACTAACCCACCAATCATCAGCCTCCTCCGCGAGCATGTGCGTGCCAAAACGCACCTTCTGCACATCATCACACTGCATGACTCTGAAGATCCTCTCTACTTCCTTGAGCCATGTTTGAGCCCCATCTGGATCATAGCGCCCCTTGAAGGTAGGCGGGTGATTCCTCAGAAAGGTCTCCAACATCCTAGTCCCGTCGTTTCCACCAGCATTGTTCTGATTACCCACAACATTAGCCATTGCTTCCAAAGCAGCAGCAAGAGCAGCATCGTTTCTACCAGCCATCTTAGTTCTCTGGAAACAAACATAAGTCAGAATAATACGATAATATTATTCTAACTCTAAGACAACGTCACTCGACTCTCTACTTGGCCGGACGGACCGACCTGCTCTGATACCAATTGTAACACCCCAATTTCCCGTCTTAAAAATTTCATTAATTAAATCACATAAATCAGAGTACTTCTCAAAGGAGTGTCACATTTCTTCTTTAAAAACAACTTAGATAATAATTTATCAAATCACAAAAATATTCAATTCAGCAGCGGAATTCAAAAGTCTCATCTCATAAATAGTCTTGGCTTAAAGGCCAACAAAAACGTCTCAAGTATTAATGTTTCAACATCACTAAGTCTTAAAGTTAACATTTATTGAAAACATGATACATAAGGAATAGACTCTATGCAAAAGACCCCATCCCGTTACGTATCAGAGCAACCCTACTTCACCCAGACTCCTCGCATCATCGCATCTAAGACTGGGTACCTGCACTTGCCCACAAGGCGGCAATTCCAGCAGAAGGGGTGAGATTCACAACAATAATATTAATATATAAATCAAATGTCAAGATTAACAGTCATACATCCAACTCATAAACATATACATTTTATCACATCATAACATTGGTATAAGCATCATCATAAGCAGCATCACAAACATACATCAACATCTCAAGCATCGTCTCATACATGTCATAATTGACTCGGCTATATGCAACACCTAACGTCTCAACATCATGCATGTGGTACCATATGATTATAGCATTAATATGCTTCACCGTCGCTTTGAGCAAATGCTCCACCGTCGCTTTGAGCATAAAGCTCCACCGTCTCATAGTATGCAAATGCATGGACTCGTCACTTAACAACTTAATACACCGTCTCAAACGTCATTTACAAATTATAGACTGACACATGCAGTTATAATGATACATGGCAGAACATCAACTCATTATACATACACATTGCAACACATAGCATCATCTTATTCAAATAGCATCATACTCATACATCACTTATATTCAACAACACATCATTTATCAATGGCCTAATAGAACCATCAGCATTCATCTTTACATAACTCATCTAAGGGTATAAAACAACACTAACTCTACCCAAAGGGTTCCTCTAAACGTCCTATGCGAAACAGCTTGCAAAACAACAAAACATGACAAAGGTCAACTAACTCGCCACGGCGAGTAGATCTGCTCGCCACAGGCGAGTACTCGCATCAGCTCACTCGCCAAGCGCGAGTTGGGGGCGAGCTGGAGGCGAGCAATCCTGGGTGCTCTCGGCCTTTTTGACATTTTTCACCAAAAATCCTCATTTTTAAGCTCTCTAAATCCAATTTGACCAAACCAACTTCACAGGTCATCTCTATAAATATAAGGGCACTCAAAACCATCATCATTTGGGCCAAAGTCCTAAAATTTAAGGGACAAGCTCGCCACGGCGAGCTATGCTGCTCGCCTCGCGAGCAAACAAAGGCTACTCGCCACGGCGAGTGATCACTCGCCACAGGCGAGCGATCTCAAAACCCACACGGGTTCAGACCTAAATTCACCAAAACGTGCCAATTCTCTCAAATCAAACCCCTAAATCATCTGCAATGTCATCCTAGGGGATAATCTAGGTTCTGTAACAAGTTCTACAGCCTTACAACACCAAACCCTCATCAATTCATCACAAATTCATCTTATCCCTAATTCTCAAATTCATCTTAATTCTCACCAAACTCTATGCCAATCAAGAACAGATGATTTACAATTAAGATTATTGAAGTTAGGCTCACCCTTACCTGGAAAATTGTGCAGAAATGGAACCTAGCTTCTCTTCTCTCTTGAACCGTTCTTCTTCTCTTTTCCAAAGTCTGTACGCGTTTCTAAAATGTTTCCTCTTAACCTACTTCTCTTATATACTCCCTCACAACTTAATTAATTCTCTCTTAACCCTCACAACTCTTCTTATTTATAAATATAACCCCATCTCTTAAAATTCTATTTTTCCAACAAATCTATTTATTTACCAAATAAATATTCATATAAACATCACTTATATTATTTTATTAAACAATAAAATAATAACACGTCACATGTCACAAATACGTCACAAATACGTCACATATACGTCACATAATCATCAAAATCATATAATATATAAACATATACCATATCATCTAATAAAATAATTAAATAATTAGAGAGGGCGTTACATTTATGATATGATGATTATGTTGTTATACGATGATGTTTATGATATGATGATTATGTTGTTATACGATGATGTTTATGATGTGATGATTATGTTGTTATATGATGAATGTATATGATGTGATGAATATGATATTAATGATGACTAGAAGTTGATTGATGATTTAATGAAGTGCTATACGAAGAATTATTATTATAAATTGATGATGTTTAAGCTGTTAAATATAATGGTTGAATTATATGCTTAATATTATTGTTTTGTGAAATCTCACCCCTTCTGTTGGAATTGCCGCCTTGTGGGCAAGTGCAGATTTCCAGGACTAGCTGTTGATGTGAGTGGACTCCTCACGTGTCTAGGTGCTCTGATACGTAACGGGATGGGGAATTTTGTTGCATGTTTTTATATTCCTTACGTATTGTTTATGAATTTACAAGATTAAGTTGTTTATTGGATTTTTATGAGATATTTTAATGAGGCCTTCGTGCCAAAGACTATTTTAGATGTTGAATAAATTCCGCTGCGAAGTATTAAATATTATGTTATTGATTTATGAAGGATAAATAGTTATTTATTCCATTTACGATTTTTGAAAAGAAGTGTGACATTTCGTTTATGTTAAAAACTCTGATTTTTGTAAGAAATTTCTATGCTGGGAAAATGGGGTGTTACAATTGGTATCAGAGCAGGTTGGTCCGTCCGGCCAAGTAGTTGAGTCGAGTCTTGTTGAGTAATAGTTGTAATACTGTCTTATGTTATATTATCGTTGTATTTCCTGGTTAATGGCTATGTTTATTATGTGATCATGTTTGATTGATTAACTTTAATGTGGTTTGTATGTTTTGTTTGAAGTTTCTATTTGGCTATATATAGTTTAAGATATTTAAGCAATAATTGAATTTATTTTCTTGATTGCTTTGAATTTCGAGGACGAAATTCTTTTAAGGGGTGTAGAGTTGTAACGCCCTCTTTGAATTATTTGATTTATTTGATTGTTTTAAAAGGTTTAGAATATATTTATATGATTATGTGATTTATTAAGTAGCTTATTTTAGTATTTATATGATTTAAATGATTATGTGGTGTGTCGTTATTTTATTAAGTAGTGTTATTTTATTATTTAATATAATAAGTCTTGAAAATAGAAATAAGATTAAGTTGTGGGGGCTGATTTGGAAATTAGAAGAGTTTAGTGAAATAAGTGGAAATATATGTAGAAATATATGTTATTTGTTGTAGAAAATATATGTTATTTGTTGTAGAAAATATATGTTATTTGTTATAGAAATACATGTTATTTGTTGTAGAAATACATGTTATTTGTTGTAGAAAATATATGTTATTTGTTATAGAAATACATGTTATTTGTTGCAGAAAATATATATATATATATATATATATATATATATATATATATATATATGTTATAGAAATATATTTGTTATAGAGATATAATTGTTATTTGTTATAGAAATATTTTGGTAGGCAATCTAATATATTTTAGTGCATGCTTTGAAATATATTTTGCTACTCAATTGAGATATTTAAGTACTAGATCTAATAGGTGCATTGCTTGTTCCCAAAGTTTCTCACTTATTAGTTGTAAACTATCTCTATAAATAGAGAACTCACACAGTGCATTCTACACACCGAAATTCACAGTTGATGCTTCTTGTGCTTTTCTTCTCTTCTCCCTCTTTTGACTTGTGTTGACGAGTCTTTCTTCTTTTTCTACTCCTTTTTGTCCCTTCGGAATTAAGAGTGTTCTCAAGACCATAATCCCTCTTCTGTTTAATGTCCTTTGTCGATCAATCCAAGGTAAGGGTGGGACTAACATTCAATAATCTTGAGTCTATGATTCTGAAAATTGTATTTAACATGTTGTAGGTTTAGTTTTTGAGAATTGGAGAATTAGAGTTAAGAGTGATAATTGATGGATTATGTTACTTGGTTGTCAATTGTGAAGTTTGAATAATATAAGTTGTTTTTCCTGATTTTTCTTAATTCTGTCCCGAATTTTAAAATGAAAACTGGTATTGATCAGTACAGAATTGGTCTTAGGTGTAAACACGAAAGTTGTAGGTATGGATGTTAGCCTTTTAATGCCGTTGGTCTGACGTCAAAACGATCTATAGAACTTGAGTTATGGTCAAATTACTGCATGTAGGTCACAGTGAATAATTGAATATGATTGATGAATTAGTATATGTATGTATATGTTTGTGAATACGATATTGTTCATGATTGATGAAGTGTTATATGAATTTATATGTCCATGAGTATGATGTTTATGATTGATGAATTAGTTATGAATATTATATATGATATTAATGATGATCTGTGAAACTGATTTATGATGATTTGATGTTGTTCATATTGTGATATAAATGTATACGCATTACTTGAATTATTTATGAATATTTGAGATATTGATGACTTGCATTTGATATTATTATGTCATGCCGTTTTGTATACTGTCTATGTTGTTGTTGTTATTTAACTAAGCTGCATGAGTCGGTCTAAGTTGATGTTATGTTCCAAATTATTGGACTTACTTAAGAGGTCGTTGTTTTAAGGTGTTTTGTTGATAGAGTCCATGCATTAGCATTCATTGAGCTTAGTCCTCACGATTATTAGGAGCTTTGTCCTCCGCACGATTATTAGGAGCTTTGTCCTCCACACGTTTAGGAGCTTTGTCCTCCGCACAAATTAAAGTTGTCATACCCTCATTTTGGACCTAAAAATACTCGTTTAAATTTCCTTTCTATTCCTAAAACTTTTTCAATTTACTGTGTATTACTCTGCAATTTACCACTATGCTTCAGCTGCATACGTCACTGTCTCTGTCTTTTAATTTTTGCATAAAATCATACAAAAGGGTATTTTGGTCATTTCCTACAAAGGAACCCATTTTGGTCCCTACAATTTGTCCCTGAGTCTTTTCAATTTGTTTGCATGAATCATTAATCAAATTTTGCACAAAAATCATCCTAGTTCGCATCTGAGTCTGTCTGAGTCGTTTTGAACCCCAGGGGCATTTTAGTCTTTTCACATCAAACAAATTTTGGGCAGAGAGGTATTTTAAAATACCTCATTTTTGGTAGTTTGTTCGTTTTTAGTCCATTTTGTCAATTTTAACTGTTCCGCTTTACGTTGCATTTCAGATTACATTTTTTTACCAATTTTATTATTATTGCATTTTAGTCCCAACACTTTCAAAAATTGCAATTCAGTCCAAATTTTACATCTTATTGCAAAAGTGTCCAATTCCAATTTTTAAAACAGTCCCGTTTCTTTTAATTCTCAAAGCAGTTCAATTCTTGTTTAATTGCAAAACAGTCCCTTTAGTTTCAATAATTGCAGATTGGTCCAATTTCAAGTCCAAGGCCACGCAAGTGTTCAATTCCACGTGGCACGTCCCTATTGGCTCGCAGGCACACATGGCAGGCTATAAATAGTACACAGTGACAGAATCAGAGCCACATACACAGAATCAGTGCCACATCACAAACAACTCACAAATTTCTCTCTCTATTCAGTTGGATCAAAATCATAACAAACTCAAGAAACTGAAGAACATTTTTCATAAACCCTAACCATTTCAGAAGCAAATTAAGCCAAAATCAATGGAATTTTCATGCAGCTCTCAGAGATTCAACTGAATCTTCATCACTGAGCCAGTGTTTCTGCAATTCGAGCATCGAATCCATTGCCAGAAGCAACGAATTCAACACGATCACAGAATCACAGAGATTGAGAAGAAGAGGGGAAGAAGTTCAAGGAATCCGAACCGGTCAGGAAAAAGAAGAAGCGTTTACCGATTCAATTTCGGATTCAAGCCAGAAACCAACAAACAGAATCGGATCCAAAGAGTTCTGGAAGATATCAGCTCGAATCTCCAGTTAAAACACAGGTAAACTCATGAACTCATCTCTTTCTTGCTCAAGAGCATCAACACAGCCAAATCGATGTGAATCCATGAAAGTTTGAAGGATTTCATTCAAAAACGGCGAAACCCTAACATTTTCAAAAGGATGTAAAAATTCTACGATCTACAACGAATATCCATCGCTGTAGATCCATGAATTCACAAAGCTTTTCGTTCAGGAAAGATTTAAGCAAAAAACGAACCAAAACAGTGAAACCGTAAAGAAATCCTTCCAAGATTTACATCGATTTGTGTTTCACATGCGGTTTCTGGGAGCGGATTTGAGTTTAGAATGATGAAACAAGTTGATTGAGGGAGGTTTGAACGAATTCTGGGTGGTTAGGGTTAGGTTCCGATCGGAGCAGTTGAGAGAAGAAGAGAGAACGATTGAGGAAGAAAGAGAAACGGTAGGGAAAAATGAACCGGACCGGGTCAGCTTTCTTTTATATAGGCGCTGGACCGGGTCGGTTCAGACCCGATCCAGTTTCTCCCTGCGTCCCCAGCCGTTTGATTTAGGTTTTTAGTGCATCCGGACCAATCCAACGCCTCTAGGGCGTCCTGGTGGTCCGGATCCACCGGTTTGTGTGGGTTTTGGGCTTGGTACCTGTAGGCTTTGGTCTCTTTCATATTTTCTTGGTGTTCTTGCTATGCTTACCTCCTGTTCTTGCTGTTTGAACCTGTGTGTGCTTTAATTTTCTCTCAAAAAATCCAAAAAAAAATTACTCTATGTTCTTGAAGCTTTTCTTTATTGTTTTGCGATGTTGTTACATGTTAAAATTGATAAAAAAAATATATGTGCATTTATTTTACATATTTGTGTATTTTTGTGTATCTTTTTGATGAGTTTCTTGCATAATTGTTGATCTAAATTCATGCCATATAATGTTGATTGGCACTTGATTGCATGATTTTATTCCCTCTGATTCCATGATAATACATTGGATCTTAGCAAGGTTAATTCTTTTTTGTTTTTTTGTAATATTTTCAACTTTGTTGAAACTTGAATTGTGTGATATTTTGCAACCATGGTACATTTGATTCTTGATACCAATTTTGTGATATTTTGCAATTTTGTTAAATTTTGTTCTTGATACTAGTTTTTGTGATATTTTGCAACCATGTCTAGTTTAGTTCTTGATACTAATGGTGTGATATTTTGCAATCTTGTTTAGTTAGAGTGTTGATGCCAATTTTGTGATATTTTGCGATTTTGTTTAGTGTGATTTTATGCTAATTTTGTGATAGTCTACCATTTTGTTTAGGATTGGTATTTCATTACTATTTCATCTTGTTTTACTAACCACTTTACTCTATGTCTCATGCATACTAAGCATCTCATCTCATTCCCATTTCTTCCTTTAATGGAACGTTCAACTAATTCTCATGCAATGTTTAGGTAGTTTACTTTTCTTTAATTTCATGCAAGATCATAGAATGTAAAATAGGACCCGATGTAAAGGACTATGGACTATAATGATGTACACCGACACATGCACCGACACACGCACACACGTTGTATGTTTATCGTTTAGGTGTATGTTTAGGATGCGCGATACTTAGAGAAAATTAATCTTTTTTTAAAAAAAAAAAACAAATAACTTCCATCACTTCAAATATTTTCCAAATAAACCTTGGAGTCAAAACTCCAAAGGATTTTTCCTTTATTTTCTTAATTAAATCAAAATGCAATTAATTTCCAAACTTTAACCGTTTTCATTAACAATTGAACCAACCAAATGCTTTTTTCCTTTCTTTTCAATTCTAATGCCTATACGGCCTCTTTCCCTTCTTCAAAATCTTTTTCAAACTTAAAAAACAAATTAAACCCACAAAAATATTTTGGAAGAGAACTACATGGAATTTTGATCCCTTAAAAGGGTATGTAGGCAAGAGACTCAAAATCTCTCCAAGTCCAATAAAAACAATTCAAAATCTTCTTTCTCCCATTCTTAAAATAAACCCCTCTTTTTTACAAATAGCGATAAAAGCAAAGCATATACGTAAAGCATAGTAAAGCGGTTCCTATAGGATACTATAGTCATTACGGGTGCCTAACACCTTCCCGTAGTGAAACCAGCCCCGAACTCGGAATTTCTAAGGTTTTCTCTCGATTTTACCTTTCCCCAAAAAAATAGAGATATCAATGATTGAAAGGTTCAAATCTAATCAATGATTTGACACCCGAAAATCGCGATAACAGAAATGGCGACTTCACTGGGGATTTTTTTTTTAGGGCTACGCCTAGTTTTTCATGCTTTATATTTTCTGCTTTGCTTTATTGTTACATGTAAAAAAATTTATGTACGTGTGGGGTGAGAATATCAAAAGCCCTATACCCAGGCTGAGTGAACCTAAGATTAGGAAGAGATATAATCGACAATCCATTCCGGGGGTTGCCTCGTGCATTGGATTACGCGATCAATCTCACATAGCCGAGGCATTTTGGAGGTGATGTTGTCGGCGTGTGTTGTCATGCTTAGGCACTTTACTTCCAATTGACCGATGAAGGCTATGGACCGTAGTTACCAAACCCATCCTTGGCCTTTCTTAGGACGTAGTGCGGTGGCTAAACCGAGCGTTGTCTCGAAATTTAGTCGTCACGTGATACTACACCCAAACTAAACCTTCTTACGGATAATCATGGACAAGCGTTGCTTTGTACTACTATGATATACGCAAGAGAGGTTGTGGTTTGGGAACTTTATAGAACCTTGGTTACTACTATCAAAGCCTTAGTTTCACCGGACACCGTGTCCACTTGTTACTTTAGCCCACCGTGCTTTCTTTGTTAAACAAAACCATGCATACATGCATTCATGCATAAACCTTTTTACATGCATTTATCAAAGGGTATAGACAAACTAAAATTCTTTGCAAATATAACCAGGCATGAAGAGGACTAAGTCCTACAAGTTCAAGGAAGTCGATCCCACTTCCTTTCGCTTAGCATTTCAAAACGATTTGTCTTGACAGCTTTCTAATTCCATCGTCTTGCTAAATGTTTGCAAAAGTTTCTAGTTTGTCTAAAACCCTTCGATAACGAAAAGAGTCATTTTTGCATCTGCATTTATACATATCATGCATCATATGCATCATTCATCGGTCACAAAAAACTTCCAAGTGCTCATTGCCTCCTGGTTCTTCTGCCGCAGTTTGAAAAATGGCTCGTGCTCAGTGGGTCTAGGCCCACATTTGTGATACCAGGAGGCATGGCGAAGAACTGGAATGTTATCAATCTCCCTATGTTTGTGCATGATTCTAAGTAATATGTCTTGCTGTTTAGGCTTTATTTTCAAAATAACAATCCTTCCGCCCTGCCCGAGGCGGAAGCGACACTTTTGTAAAGGGCATGTTTGTTCCGACATCACCATTATCAATAAAAAACGTCGTTTCTTTCACGACTCTTTTTCTTTCTTTAATGCTTTCCCTTGGAAATAATGGTAATGCCAGAAAAAACCAAAACATCTGTATTTTCTTATTAATTTCAAAGATCTGCATGAAAACTATTTTCTAAAAATCATCCAATCATGTCACGCAGATCGAACCAAAACGAACCCGTTGAACACAGTAACCCTATGTTTCTTCCAACTGTTGAATCCCCGGTGTTTGAGGCCGAAGATGAGGATAATAATGATATACCAGATGAGATTGCTCGACTGTTTGAACAAGAGGAGAAAACCATTTGGCCTCATCAGGAGGAGATCGAGCTAATCAACTTGGGTACCGAGGATAACAAAAGAGAGATCAAAGTCGGTGCTGCATTGGATGAAGGAGTCAAGAAAAGGATCTTCCAACTTCTCCGGGAGTATTCAGATATTTTTGCATGGTCGTATGAAGACATGCCGGGTTTGGATCCCCAGATTGTGGAACACCGGATACCGACAAAACCAGATTATCCTCCTGTCAGGCAAAAGTTGAGACGGACTCGACCGGACATGGCTCTGAAGATCAAAGGGGAAGTGCAGAAACAGATCGATGCGGGTTTCCTCATGACAGTTGAATATCCCGAGTGGGTTGCTAACATTGTGCCAGTGCCAAAGAAGGACGGTAAGGTCCGGATGTGTGTTGATTACAGAGATTTGAATAGGGCAAGTTTGAAAGACAATTTCCCACTACCTCACATCGATGTGCTTGTTGACAATACTGCCCAGTGCAAGGTGTTCTCCTTCATGGACGGTTTTTCTGGCTATAACCAAATCAAAATGTCACCCAGGGACAGGGAGAAGACGTCGTTCATCACTCCATGGGGAACTTTCTGTTGTAAAGCAATGTCGTTCGGCCTAATAAATGCTGGTGCTACTTACCAAAGGGGGATGACCACTTTGTTCCATGACATGATTCACAAAGAAGTCGAGGTGTACGTGGACGACATGATTGTCAAGTCAAGCGATGAAGAGCAACACGTCGAATACTTGGCTAAGATGTTTGAAAGGTTGAGGAAGTACAAGCTTCGGCTGAACCCAAACAAATGTACGTTCGGTGTTAGGTCTGGGAAGTTGCTATGCTTCATTGTCAGCCAAAAAGGCATTGAAGTAGATCCTGACAAAGTCCGAGCTATCCGCGAGATGCCGGCCCCGCAAACCGAGAAGCAGGTCAGAGGGTTCCTCGGGCGTTTGAACTACATTTCTAGATTTATATCCCACATGACTGCAACCTGCGGGCCGATCTTCAAGTTACTCAGGAAGAATCAACCTGTGGTATGGAATGATGAATGCCAAGAAGCTTTCGACAACATCAAGAGTTATTTGCTAGAACCTCCTATCCTCGTTCCGCCGGTGGAAGGAAGGCCATTGATCATGTATCTGTCAGTGTTGGATGAATCCATGGGATGTGTGCTCGGTCAGCAGGATGAAACTGGAAAGAAAAAGCATGCAATCTACTATCTGAGCAAGAAATTCACCGATTGCGAGACTCGGTATACAATGCTCGAGAAAACCTGTTGTGCACTAGCTTGGGCTGCCAAACGCCTGCGCCATTACTTGATAAATCATACAACTTGGTTGATATCCCGAATGGATCCAATCAAGTATATCTTTGAGAAACCGGCTGTCACTGGCAAAATCGCACGTTGGCAAATGTTACTGTCAGAGTATGATATTGTGTTTAAAGCCCAGAAAGCCATTAGAGGGAGTATCCTGGCTGACCATCTCGCTTGCCAACCGCTCAATGATTATCAACCTTTGAAGTTCGACTTCCCCGACGAAGAGGTTATGTTTTTAAAGTCAAGAGACTGTGAAGAACCACTGATCGGTGAAGGTCCAGACCCTGATAGCAAGTGGGGATTGGTCTTTGATGGTGCTGTTAATGCCTATGGCCGAGGAATTGGCGCAGTAATTGTGGCTCTGCAGGGGCATCACATCCCTTTCACAGCCTGGATTGTGTTTGAATGCACCAACAATGTGGCCGAGTACGAGGCGTGCATCTTGGGAATTGAAGAAGCCATTGATATGAGAATCAAGCATCTGGACATCTATGGAGACTCTACACTAGTCATCAACCAGATAAAGGGAGAATGGGAGACCCATCATGCCAATCTGATCCCTTACCGTGATTATGCGAGGCGTCTGTTAACGTATTTTACAAAGGTCGAGTTGCACCATATTCCCCGAGAGGAGAACCAAATGGCCGATGCTCTTGCTACCTTATCCTCCATGTTTCGAGTAAACCATTGGAATCACGTGCCAATGATCAAAGTACAACGCTTAGACCGGCCCGCTCATGTGTTTACTGTCAGTGATGCAATTGTGCAAACGGGTCCAGACGGAGTCAACAGCAAACCCTGGTATTATGATATCAAACAATTTTTGCAAAGCCGTGAGTACCCGCCGGATGCTTCCAATAGAGACAAGAAGACCTTGCGCAGGTTGGCTGGCAAGTTCCTGCTGGATGGTGATGTCCTGTACAAAAGGAATTTCGATATGGTGTTGTTAAGATGTGTTGATGAATGTGAAGCAGAGCAGCTAATGCACGATGTGCACGATGGCACCTTTGGGACCCATGCATCGGGGCATGCTATGTCTAGAAAGCTGTTGAGAGCTGGTTACTACTGGATGACCATGGAGCGTGATTGCTATCCATACGCCAGAAAGTGCCACAAATGTCAAATATATGCTGATAAGATCCATGTGCCTCCGCACACTCTCAATGTTATGTCTTCTCCATGGCCTTTCTCTATGTGGGGCATTGATATGATCGGAAGAATTGAACCAAAAGCTTCGAATGGTCATCGTTTTATTCTGGTAGCAATCGATTATTTCACTAAATGGGTCAAAGCTGCATCCTATGCCAACGTGACTAAGCAAGTGGTGGTCAAGTTCATCAAGAACAATATCATCTGTCGGTATGGTGTTCCTAGCAAGATTATCACTGACAACGGTACCAACCTGAACAATGACATGGTGCAAGCCTTATGTGAGAAATTCAAGATTGAACACCACAATTCTTCTCCTTACAGACCTCAGATGAATGGTGCAGTTGAGGCTGCCAATAAGAACATCAAGAAGATTGTACAGTGGATGGTAACAACGTACAAAGACTGGCATGAGATGTTGCCCTATGCTTTACACGGCTACCGCACTACAGTCCGTAGTTCAACCGGGGCAACGCCTTTTTCTCTTGTATACGGCATGGAAGCAGTCCTCCCGTTGGAAGTGGAGATTCCGTCTCTCCGTGTGATTATGGAAGCAAAGTTGTCTGAGGCTGAATGGTGCCAGAGTCGGTACGACCAGTTGAATTTGATTGAGGAGAGACGCCTGGATGCTTTGGCTCACGGTCAGATGTATCAAACAAGGATGAAAAATGCTTTTGACAAGAAAGTTCGTCCTCGGGAATTCAAAGAGGGTGAACTCGTGTTGAAGAGAAGAATGAGTCAGCAACCCGACCCAAGGGGCAAATGGACGCCTTGTGAAGAAGATTTCCTTCTTAGACTTGCCTGGGTTTTGATGATGACAAACCATATCCTTTTGACAATGTTTTCTCAATGAAACTCCCCCTATCTTGTATATCTCCCCCTTTGTTTTGCAATTGGATAACCTGAAACAATTTAAGCACAAAACACAAACATACACTTTCTCCCCCTTTTGACATCATCAAAAAGAAGAAAAAGAGTAAAATCCAAAGGGTCGAAATATAGGGAAATAGTAAATTTTATATTAAAATAATTGATCTTCTTCACAATGAATATTCAATGATTAAACATTATTTTGCACATATGATATGAGATCAATATTTGTAAATTTTAATAAGAACAATATCTTTAAAACATATTATATAAACCACATTTTTTTTTAAAAAAAAATTAAAAAATTATCTACAAGCATGCAAAATAATTTTCTTCGAATTAATTGAGTGTCTTTTCAAATAAACACTTCCTTGGTTCAGTGGTTTACAACAATACCATTCAATAACATCATTCACTGTTCAAATCATCGACTTTACAATTTTCTACTATTTGTTTAATTGTTTTAATAAATAAAATTATAAACTAGAATTCGAACTTTTAACCGGAAAGAAACATCCAAATTGCCAATGAACCACAACTATGCATATTTGAATCTATCCCCACATGTTAATTCTAACATAGATCATCATGCATATATTATAAAAGAAATTGTTTATGTACCTTTCACCGTAGTCATGAATAAATAAGAACATGATAAAGAGTTCACATAAATTCCAAAGCATCATCAAAGTGTCAATCTTTCTCAAACCATCTTAATCCTATCATATGATATGGTCTTGTATCTTGGAAAACTAATTTGACAAGATTTGCACATGGTCTTCAAGTACCTACAAAACAATTAATAGTACTTTCTAGGTGCCCATTGGGATTTGGGTCCTTGTGAGTTAATTTCTTTCTTTACCCAAATAAATTCACCATAAGGAACACCAATGTTTCTTATGTAGCAAGTATTTAGAGTATGACCTTTTGTATTGCAATAAAAACATGTTAAATTATGAACATGATGTGAACCAAAATTATTTCCTTTGGAGAAATTATTCTTAACATTTGAATTATTTTTCTTAAAAGAATTGTTAGAATAATTTCTTCTTTTAGAATTAATTCTTTGATTCATACTTTTGGAAGAATTTACCACATGCATTTTCTTTGTTTCTATATTGTTGGAAATTGTGCTTGATTTAACAAAGACCGTTTTATTTGTCCTTGGTTTATTAAAATTTGAAAAACCAAGTCCGGTTTTGTTATTTGAATATCTTTGTTTACTAAGCACTTCTTCCAAACCATTGTGACCTTTTTCAAAATTTTCTATCACTTTATTTAATTCAACAATTTTTGTTTCATTTTCTTTACATTTATTACATGAAGAACTTTTAATCTTTTCTAATTCTTCTTGTGCATCACAAACTTTTCTTTCTAGAGATACATTTTGTTTCTTTTGCTTTGCACAAGTTTTAGAAAGATTAATGAATTCTTCAAACAATTCATCAAATGCATTTTGTAATTCTTCATAAGAAGGTTTAAAATTTAATTCAGAATCACTTACCTCTTGTTCATCATCGGAGTGGTGTGACGCCATTAATGTTAAATTTGCATATTCGTCATCCTCTGATTCTGAAGATGAACTTATATCATTGTCATCCCATGCAATGTAGGCCCTTCTTGGCTTGAATTCTTTCCTTCCTTTATGGCTACTTTTCCTTGCAAGGGTTGGACAGTCTGCCTTCATATGCCCCTCTTTTCCACATTCGAAGCATGTGAAACTCTGACTTGATGTAGAAACATCATTCTTCTTGTGAAATTTCCTTTTATTTCCAAATTTAAATTTTTTATCCTTTTGAAGGAATTTTCCTAATTTTTTCACAAGAGTAATATTCTCATCTTCATCAGAACTTTCATCTTGTTGAAGAACATTGGACTCTGCCTTCAAGGAGATATTCTTGTGTTTCTTTACACCTTCTTCATGTTGTTCTAGTCTTGCAAGTTCAATTTCATGCTCTTGTAATTTTCCAAAAAGTGTTGCCAACGACATATTTGAAAGACTTTTCTTTTCAGATATGGCTGTTACTTTTGGTTGCCATTCCCTTGTTAGTGACCTGAGAATCTTCAAGTTTATTTCATTGTTGGACAAGGTTTTTCCAAGGGCTGCAAGATGATTGATAAGATGTGAAAATCTCTTCTGCATGTCTAGAATCCTTTCTCCTGGTTGCATTCTAAACATCTCGTACTCTTGAGAGAGGGTATTCAATCTGGAACGTTTTACTTCTTCTGTTCCTTCATGTGTTGTTTCCAAAGTGTCCCAAATTTCTTTGGCCGTTTTGCAGTTAGAAATTCTGAAAAATTCATCCATCCCAAGAGAGGATTGAAGAATGTTCTTTGCCTTTTTGTCAAATAACACTTTTTTCCGGTCATCATCATCCCATGATGTTTGTGGTTTAATACCAGTCACACCATTCACAACTGTAGTGGGAACATAAGGACCATTCTGGACAGCATTCCAAATTTCTTCACCTTGGGCTTCTAGATACGTTGTCATCCTAATTTTCCAGAAATCATAATGATCCCCGGTGAAACATGGTGGTCGGTTTGAATTAGGACCTTCTGCTAGAAACGGTTTAGCGGAAGCCATTTTCTGGATCAAAGAAGCAAGTTATCTTTACTCTTGCTCTGATGCCAATTGTAAGTTCAGATTGTAACCTAAGAGGGGGGGTGAATTAGGTTTCTAGGAATATTGGTCAATTTTTGCAAGTTTAGCGTTCTTGATAATTTTTCCGGAAACTTAATATGAAGGTATGAATGCGGAAAAATAAAAGAGTAAGGGAAGAAGAAAAGACACAAGAGAAATTATAGTGGTTCCCCTCTAAACCTTAGGGTCAGTCCACTCCCTTCACACCCCGCGAAGGAATTCACTATGTTAGAATCTTTGTTACAAGCAATCTCACTCCAAGACCCTCTAACAATCTTTCTAACACACACACAAGAAAGAAACCCTCTCTCTTGATTACAACGCAAACACCAAACACTTTTGGTGGACTTTGAATCTCCCCGAATCAAAGAACCTTTTACAACAATCACAAGATAGCACCCCACTATCTTAAACAATAATTCTCACCAACAATGGCAAGAAACTTTACAACAAAGTAATTAAAGAATAACAAATGTATGACTGTATATCTTTATCAATATCACTCTAACAAATGGACTTAGTGCTCAGAAAACTTTTTATTGAATGTTAAAGTGTGGGCAAAGTTTTCCAAACAACTTGTATGAAAGTTTGAAAGCAAGTGATATTGAAAATGTCAATTGAGATAATTAAAGTTGTTGTCTTAAAATTGTTTTGATTCTCAATTGAATTTATAGAGGCTAAAATCTTCTTCACAATCTCCCCCTAAACAACTTTTTAGCCTCTATAAATTCAATTGAGAATCAAAACAATTTTAAGACAACAACTTTAATTATCTCAATTGACATTTTCAATATCACTTGCTTTCAAACTTTCATACAAGTTGTTTGGAAAACTTTGCCCACACTTTAACATTCAATAAAAAGTTTTCTGAGCACTAAGTCCATTTGTTAGAGTGATATTGATAAAGATATACAGTCATACATTTGTTATTCTTTAATTACTTTGTTGTAAAGTTTCTTGCCATTGTTGGTGAGAATTATTGTTTAAGATAGTGGGGTGCTATCTTGTGATTGTTGTAAAAGGTTCTTTGATTCGGGGAGATTCAAAGTCCACCAAAAGTGTTTGGTGTTTGCGTTGTAATCAAGAGAGAGGGTTTCTTTCTTGTGTGTGTGTTAGAAAGATTGTTAGAGGGTCTTGGAGTGAGATTGCTTGTAACAAAGATTCTAACATAGTGAATTCCTTCGCGGGGTGTGAAGGGAGTGGACTGACCCTAAGGTTTAGAGGGGAACCACTATAATTTCTCTTGTGTCTTTTCTTCTTCCCTTACTCTTTTATTTTTCCGCATTCATACCTTCATATTAAGTTTCCGGAAAAATTATCAAGAACGCTAAACTTGCAAAAATTGACCAATATTCCTAGAAACCTAATTCACCCCCCCTCTTAGGTTACAATCTGAACTTACACGCCTAACTATGAGGGACCTTATGTTGTCAAGAAGGCTTTCTCTGGCGGTGCTTTGATTCTCACACACATGGACGGTGTAGAACTTCCGAATCCTGTGAATGCCGATATAGTCAAGAAATACTTTGTCTAGATATGAAAAGAACAGCGTGGTAGGTCGAAAACCCGAAAGGGCGGCCTAGGCAAAAATGCGCTTCCCGGTGGATCGAAAACCCGAAAGGGCGGTCCAGGCAAAATAAGGGACAAGAAACAAAATGTAAAAGCTCGCTGAGATTACGTGTAACTCAGGCAAGAATGAGCGTCTCGATGAGCCGAAAACCCGAAAGGGCAGTTCATGCAAAAATGAGATCGAAATAAAAGACAATTGACTATATCTGGCAAGTTACCATTCCCCTTGGGATCCTTGCGACTGATGATTGGCTGTTCTCATCCGAGGTTCCGACGCCTGCGGATTCAAGAGTTTTAGATACCATAGCAGTTACTGTGTTCAATGTACCACCAACCAATAAAATTACCATTTTTCAAGATTTGTAAATCTGTGGGGTCGCGCTTTTGGCCGACTACCACCCTTACACGTCAGTTTGAGCCTATGCTTTTGTTTGGCACTCTAATTCTTTTTCTATTCCTACTTTCAAAGCTTTGTACAAAAAGATTTTTTCTATGTTAATAATGATGCATGTCTGGAATGAACATTCTGAAAACTGAAAACCTTTTTGAGTATTTTGAAAATAAGCCTGAACAGCTAGGTACGTTCAAATGAACATGCATGAACAAATCTACATTGATAATCAGTTCCAATTCAAGTTGCTAGCAAGCCTTCCCCCAGCGACGGTCTGTGGTCAATGGCAAGAATGAAAAAACAGAATGAAAAGCATGAAAAATGAATATGCTCGCTAAGTCGAAAACCCGAAAGGGCGGTTTAGGCAAAAATGAGCACCCCGATGGATTGACAACCTGCAAGGGCAATTCAGGCAAAAACAGGGGCAACAAAAAAACTATTCCCCGGTGGGTCGAAAACCTGAAAGGGCGATCCAGGCAAAAATGGGATGATGAAAACAAAAATGAAAAAGAAATAAAAAAAACAAACATGCAAAAAGCATTGACCACAGATGCGATGTTCAAAGCATTTTACGTAACTGTTCCAATAAGCAGCAATACCTTTCAGACTGTCCTTCTCTACAATTTTGCAGCTTCCTGCCTTCAACGATGGTCTCGATGTATCTTCAAACGACGGCATCTCCAGAAAAGGAACTTTTGCAAGTATATGTCCGAGCACGAGCCATTACGTGCCCAATATTCCAATGTTTTGTCTGTCTCTGCGAAGTTGTGTCTACAAATTGCCAATCGCCATGCATTTCAAAGCATTCATACATGCATAATCATGCATCCTACATGTTCATGCATTTGATAAAATTGTCATGCTATTCATACGCATTTGCATTCTCAATTCCCATGTTAATCTCAATCAAAATCAATTATGTCAATTTCAAAATTTCTTTTGCTAACAACAAATGTCTACTGTCATGTCAATTTCAAAGTTCAACAGTCTTGTTCTAACATTCCTGTCAAATTCAAGCTCCTGCAGTTATGTCAATCAAATTCAGTTCTTTTTCAAATACAATTCGTTTCTATTAACGGCCAAGTGGCTAGTTCGCGTCCAAGAACAGCTTGTGCCTGCCAATTCACTCTTGTTATCGGTCAAGCAGCAAGTTCGCATCCAAGAACAGCTTGTACCTGTCAATTTGTTTCTGTTATCGGTCAAGTGGCTAGTTCGCGTCCAAGAACAGCTTGTACCTGTCAATTTGTTTCTGTTATCTGTCAAGTAGCAAGTTCACATCCGAGAACAGCTTGTACCTATCCTTTTGGTATTCGCCGGGCGGCCAGTTCAGATCCAAGAACAGCTCGTGCTTTCTATTTTGTTTCTTGGCAGCCAAGTAACTAGTTCGTGTCCAAGAACGGCTTGTGCTTCCTACTTTTTCTTTCAGCCAAGTAACTAGTTCGTGTCCAAGAACGGCTTGTGCTTTCTATATTTTCTTTCAGCCAAGTGACCAGCTCAAATACAAGAGCAGCTTGCGCCCTTTGTTGTCAATATTCCCGGTCAAGTGGCTAGTTCACATCCAAGAACAGCTTGTACCTGTCAGATTTGCTATTGAGTCTCCCCAGTGAGTCTTGCTATTCTGTTAAATGTCTACCAGTCCCGCAATGGATACGACATACTCTGTTTTTGTTATCCTGTTAAGTGTCTACCAGTCCCGCAATGGATACGACATACTTTGTTAAAATCAATTGTCAATTGTCTTGCATTCATAACACAAATGTTGCATGGCATGCATAGCATTTACAAACGTATCTTTACGCCCAAAATCAGTGCTAATGTCGATATTTAAGTATCTTCGTCGCGTCAAGCCAAAGACTCCGTCTCTTGACTCTCCAGACAAAGAAACTTAAATAGGGGCAGCTGTCATACCCTCATTTTGGACCTAAAAATACTCGTTTAAATTTCCTTTCTATTCCTAAAACTTTTTCAATTTACTGTGTATTACTCTGCAATTTACCACTGTGCTTCAGCTGCATACGTCACTGTCTCTGTCTTTTAATTTTTGCATAAAATCATACAAAAGGGTATTTTGGTCATTTCCTACAAAGGAACCCATTTTGGTCCCTACAATTTGTCCCTGAGTCTTTTCAATTTGTTTGCATGAATCATTAATCAAATTTTGCACAAAAATCATCCTAGTTCGCATCTGAGTCTGTCTGAGTCGTTTTAACCCCCAGGGGCATTTTAGTCTTTTCACATCAAACAAATTTTTGGCAGAGAGGTATTTTAAAATACCTCATTTTTGGTAGTTTGTTCGTTTTTAGTACATTTTGTCAATTTTAACTGTTCCGCTTTACGTTGCATTTCAGATTACATTTTTTTACCAATTTTATTATTATTGCATTTTAGTCCCAACACTTTCAAAAATTGCAATTCAGTCCAAATTTTACATCTTATTGCAAAAGTGTCCAATTCCAATTTTTAAAACAGTCCCGTTTCTTTTAATTCTCAAAGCAGTTCAATTCTTGTTTAATTGCAAAACAGTCCCTTTAGTTTCAATAATTGCAGATTGGTCCAATTTCAAGTCCAAGGCCACGCAAGTGTTCAATTCCACGTGGCACGTCCCTATTGGCTCGCAGGCACACATGGCAGGCTATAAATAGTACACAGTGACAGAATCAGAGCCACATACACAGAATCAGTGCCACATCACAAACAACTCACAAATTTCTCTCTCTATTCAGTTGGATCAAAATCATAACAAACTCAAGAAACTGAAGAACATTTTTCATAAACCCTAACCATTTCAGAAGCAAATTAAGCCAAAATCAATGGAATTTTCATGCAGCTCTCAGAGATTCAACTGAATCTTCATCACTGAGCCAGTGTTTCTGCAATTCGAGCATCGAATCCATTGCCAGAAGCAACGAATTCAACACGATCACAGAATCACAGAGATTGAGAAGAAGAGGGGAAGAAGTTCAAGGAATCCGAACCGGTCAGGAAAAAGAAGAAGCGTTTACCGATTCAATTTCGGATTCAAGCCAGAAACCAACAAACAGAATCGGATCCAAAGAGTTCTGGAAGATATCAGCTCGAATCTCCAGTTAAAACACAGGTAAACGCATGAACTCATCTCTTTCTTGCTCAAGAGCATCAACACAGCCAAATCGATGTGAATCCATGAAAGTTTGAAGGATTTCATTCAAAAACGGCGAAACCCTAACATTTTCAAAAGGATGTAAAAATTCTACGATCTACAACGAATATCCATCGCTGTAGATCCATGAATTCACAAAGCTTTTCGTTCATGAAAGATTTAAGCAAAAAACGAACCAAAACAGTGAAACCGTAAAGAAATCCTTCCAAGATTTACATCGATTTGTGTTTCGCATGCGGTTTCTGGGAGCGGATTTGAGTTTAGAATGATGAAACAAGTTGATTGAGGGAGGTTTGAACGAATTCTGGGTGGTTAGGGTTAGGTTCCGATCGGAGCAGTTGAGAGAAGAAGAGAGAACGATTGAGGATGAAAGAGAAACGGTAGGGAAAAATGAACCGGACCGGGTCAGCTTTCTTTTATATAGGCGCTGGACCGGGTCGGTTCAGACCCGATCCAGTTTCTCCCTGCGTCCCCAGCCGTTTGATTTAGGTTTTTAGTGCATCCGGACCAATCCAACGCCTCTAGGGCGTCCTGGTGGTCTGGATCCACCAGTTTGTGTGGGTTTTGGGCTTGGTACCTGTAGGCTTTGGTCTCTTTCATATTTTCTTGGTGTTCTTGCTATGCTTACCTCCTGTTCTTGCTGTTTGAACCTGTGTGTGCTTTAATTTTCTCTCAAAAAATCCAAAAAAAAATTACTCTATGTTCTTGAAGCTTTTCTTTATTGTTTTGCGATGTTGTTACATGTTAAAATTGATAAAAAAATATATGTGCATTTATTTTACATATTTGTGTATTTTTGTGTATCTTTTTGATGAGTTTCTTGCATAATTGTTGATCTAAATTCATGCCATATAATGTTGATTGGCACTTGATTGCATGATTTTATTCCCTCTGATTCCATGATAATACATTGGATCTTAGCAAGGTTAATTCTTTTTTGTTTTTTTGTAATATTTTCAACTTTGTTGAAACTTGAATTGTGTGATATTTTGCAACCATGGTACATTTGATTCTTGATACCAATTTTGTGATATTTTGCAATTTTGTTAAATTTGGTTCTTGATACTAGTTTTTGTGATATTTTGCAACCATGTCTAGTTTAGTTCTTGATACTAATGGTGTGATATTTTGCAATCTTGTTTAGTTAGAGTGTTGATGCCAATTTTGTGATATTTTGCGATTTTGTTTAGTGTGATTTTATGCTAATTTTGTGATAGTCTACCATTTTGTTTAGGATTGGTATTTCATTACTATTTCATCTTGTTTTACTAACCACTTTACTCTATGTCTCATGCATACTAAGCATCTCATCTCATTCCCATTTCTTCCTTTAACCCCTTCCATGGAACGTTCAACTAATTCTCATGCAATGTTTAGGTAGTTTACTTTTCTTTAATTTCATGCAAGATCATAGAATGTAAAATAGGACCCGATGTAAAGGACTATGGACTATAATGATGTACACCGACACATGCACCGACACACGCACACACGTTGTATGTTTATCGTTTAGGTGTATGTTTAGGATGCGCGATACTTAGAGAAAATTAATCTTTTTTTAAAAAAAAAAAAACAAATAACTTCCATCACTTCAAATATTTTCCAAATAAACCTTGGAGTCAAAACTCCAAAGGATTTTTCCTTTATTTTCTTAATCAAATCAAAATGCAATTAATTTCCAAAGTTTAACCGTTTTCATTAACAATTGAACCAACCAAATGCTTTTTTCCTTTCTTTTCAATTCTAATGCCTATACGGCCTCTTTCCCTTCTTCAAAATCTTTTTCAAACTTAAAAAACAAATTAAACCCACAAAAATATTTTGGAAGAGAACTACATGGAATTTTGATCCCTTAAAAGGGTATGTAGGCAAGAGACTCAAAATCTCTCCCCAAGTCCAATAAAAACAATTCAAAATCTTCTTTCTCCCATTCTTAAAATAAACCCCTCTTTTTTACAAATAGCGATAAAAGCAAAGCATATACGTAAAGCATAGTAAAGCGGTTCCTATAGGATACTATAGTCATTACGGGTGCCTAACACCTTCCCGTAGTGAAACCAGCCCCGAACTCGGAATTTCTAAGGTTTTCTCTCGATTTTACCTTTCCCCAAAAAAATAGAGATATCAATGATTGAAAGGTTCAAATCTAATCAATGATTTGACACCCGAAAATCGCGATAACAAAAGTATATTAATATTATGATGAAGTTTGGTACCACATGCATGATTTAGAAGATTAAGTTGCATAGTCGCATTGTCGAGTCAAGTTGTTAAGTTGCATAGTTAAGTTGAAGTCGTTGAAGTTGCATTGTCGTTTTTTTTATGAGTTGTTTATGAAGTATTATTATTATGATGTTTATGATGTGATGATTATGTTGTTATACGATGATGTTTATGATATGATGATTATGTTGTTATACGATGATGTTTATGATATGATGATTATGTTGTTATACGATGATGTTTATGATATGCTGATTATGTTGTTATACGATGATGTTTATGATGTGATGATTATGTTGTTATATGATGAATGTATATGATGTGATGAATATGATATTAATGATGACTAGAAGTTGATTGATGATTTAATGAAGTACTATACGAAGAATTATTATTATAAATTGATGATGTTTAAGCTGTTAAATATAATTGTTGAATTATATGCTTAATATTATTGTTTTGTGAAATCTCACCCCTTCTGTTGGAATTGCCGCCTTGTGGGCAAGTGCAGATTTCCAGGACTAGCTGTTGATGTGAGTGGACTCCTCACGTGTCTAGGTGCTCTGATACGTAACGGGATGGGGAATTTTGTTGCATGTTTTTATATTCCTTACGTATTGTTTATGAATTTACAAGATTAAGTTGTTTATTGGATTTTTATGAGATATTTTAATGAGGCCTTCGTGCCAAAGACTATTTTAGATGTTGAATAAATTCCGCTGCGAAGTATTAAATATTATGTTATTGATTTATGAAGGATAAATAGTTATTTATTCCATTTACGATTTTTGAAAAGAAGTGTGACATTCCGTTTATGTTAAAAACTCTGATTTTTGTAAGAAATTTTTATGCTGGGAAAACGGGGTGTTACATTCCACACCCTGCTCTCCCATCACCATTTGTTTCCCCCGCCTCACATAAACTCCCTCACCAGTCTCCCCCAACACCAGATTACCCCACCTCACTTTTTTTTACTCCCTCATCTCTAAACACCTTCACAGGCTGCTCCTTAATCACAGTATTCTTATCAACCAATTAGAAAACCTAGGTGCAATATCGTTATGAGCAAACCTATCAAATTTGGCTTTATGTGACCAGACACAATTATTATCAATTCAAACATTATTCAATGCCTGAGCCAACTTCTCCTTATTCTTAACATTAACATACCTAACAAAACCAAATTCTTGCCCGCGAGCATTTCTTTGTCGAGCTATTTAAACATCAGCCAGAATGTCACATAACTCAACTGCTTGTCTGAATCGGAACAAGGGTAATTGATCAGGAAAGTTAGTAACATAAAATGCCGCCTTGTTCCCTTCCTTCCTCACTCGCGAAAACACACCTGAATCGTGCCATTCAGCCGAAGAAACCCTACCGCCATACTTGTTAGAAACCCGGTTGTCATGAAAACCATCCTGCTGATGTTGATACCATGATGCTGTGTTGTATACCCTACCCGAACCTTGTTACTAAATCTGTCCCTCAACCCTAGTTGTTCCTCCTTGCCAATCTGACTCTTGAAACCTGTCATGTCCTCTATATTCCTGTTCCGTCGCTTTCCACTTCCTAGACCGCACCACAGACCAATCTCCCCTATTCCCCCTATTTCTGCCACCCTGGCTGGACCCGATCTCTATAACACCCCGTTTTCCCAACATAAAAATTTCACAATTAAATCAGAGTTTCCATACAACGGAATGTCACATTTCACAAAAATCTCAAATATGAATAAATAACAATTTATTCTTCAAAATAGTCATCGTAATATTTCAAACTTCGCAGCGGAATAAACTCAATTACATATTAGTCTTTGGCACGAAGGCCTCATTGTAACGCCCTCTTTAATTATTTAATTATTTTATTAGATGATATGGTATATGTTTATATATTATATGGATTTTGATGATTTCGTGACGTATTTGTGACGTATCTGTGACGTGTGACGTGTTATTATTTTATTGTTTAATAAAATAATATAAGTGATGTTTATATGGATATTTATTTAGTAAATAAATAGATTTGTTGGAAAAATATAGAATTTTAAGAGATGGGGTTATATTTATAATTAAGAAGAGTTGTGTGGGTTAGGAGAGAATTAATTAAGTTGTGAGGGAGTATATAAGAGAAGTAGGTTAAGAGAGGAAAGTTTTGTGAAACGCGTACAGACTTTGGAAAAAGAGAAGAAGAACGGTTCAAGAGAGAAGAGAAGCTAGGTTCCAATTCTGCACAATTTTCCAGGTAAGGGTGAGCCTAACTTCAATAATCTTAATTGTGAATCATCTGTTATTGATTGGCAAAGAGTTTGAGAGGAATTGAGATAGGTTTTATGAACTAGGGTTTTGGTGAATTTGTGATGAATTGATGATAGATTGAGTTATAAGACTGTAGAACTGCATACAGAACCTAGATTATCCCCTAGGATGATATTGCTGATGAATTAGAGGCTTAACATGAGAGTTTTAGGATGAATTGGTGTGAATAGGGCTGAACCCGTAGTGATTCTGAGATCGCTCGCCTGTGGCGAGTGATCACTCGCCGTGGCGAGTAACCCTTGGTTGCTCGCGAGGCGAGCAGTATAGCTCGCTGTGGCGAGCTTGACCCTTAAACTTAGGATTTTTGCCAAACTTTAGATGGTTTTGAGTGCCCTTATATTTATAGAGATGACCTGTGAAGTTGGTTTGGTCAAATTGGATTTAGAGAGCTTAAAAATGAGGATTTTTGGTGAAAATGTCAAAAAGGCCGAAGCACCCAGGATTTCTCGCCTCCAGCTCGCCCCCAACTCGCCTTTGGCGAGTGAGCTGATGTGAGTACTCGCCTGTGGCGAGCAGATGTACTCGCCGTGGCGAGTTAGTGCCCTCCTGAACCGTTTGTTGTTTTGCGATCTGTTTCGCATGGGACTTTGAGAGGAGCCCTTGGGGTAGTGCTAGTGAGGTTTTATACCCTTTAATGTATTCTGTAAAGATGATTGCTGATGATTTACTTGAGCTGTTGATAAATGATATATGGTTGAATATAAGTGATGGTTAAATATGATGATATGTGATTATGATGAAGATATGTGTTGCGATGTATATGATTAATGAGATGGTGTTCTGCCATGCAATATTATACCTGCATGTGTCAGTTTTGTATTATGAATGATGGTCTTGAGACGGTGTATTAAGTTGTTAAATGACGAGTCCATGCATTTGCATATATATGAGACGGTGGAGCTTTATGCTCAAAGCGACGGTGGAGCATTTGCTCAAAGCGACGGTGAAGCATATTAATGCTATAATCATATGGTACCACATGCATGATGTTGAGACGTTAGGTGTTGCATTTAGTCGAGTCATTTGTGACATATATGAGATGATGTTTTGAGAAGTTGATGCTTGATGTGATGTTGTTAAGATGATGCTTATGATGATGTGATGATGTGCTATAATGTATATGTGATGAGTTGGATTTATAATTGTTAATCTTGACGTTTGATTTATATATTAATATTATTGTTGTGAATCTCACCCCTTCTGCTGGAATTGCCGCCTTGTGGGCAAGTGCAGGTACCCAGTCTTAGATGCGTTGATGCGAGGAGTCTGTGTGAAGTAGGGTTGCTCTGATACGTAACGGGATGGGGTCTTTTGTAGAGTCTATTCCTTTATGTATCATGTTTGATTAAATGTTGACTTTTAGTGATGATGAAACAATAATGTTTTTGAGACGTTTGATGGCTTTAAGCCAAGACGATTTATGAGATGAGACTATTGAATTCCGCTGCTTAACTGAATGTTTTTGTAATTTGATAAATTATTATCTAAGTTGTTTAAAAGAAGAAATGTGACACTCCTTTGAGAAGCACTCTGATTTATGTGATTTATTTAATGAAATTTTTAAGACGGGAATTTGGGGTGTTACAATTGGTATCAGAGCAGGTCGGTCCGTCCGGCCAAGTAGAGAGTCGAGTGACGTTGTCTTAGAGTTAGAAAAGTATTATTGTATTATTCTGACTTATGTTTGTTTCCAGAGAACTAAGATGGCTGGTAGAAACGATGCTGCTCTTGCTGCTGCTTTGGAAGCAATGGCTAATGCTGTAGGCAATCAGAACAATGCTGGTGGAAATGACGGGACTAGGATGTTGGAGACCTTTCTGAGGAATCACCCGCCTACCTTCAAGGGGCGCTATGATCCAGATGGGGCTCAAACATGGCTCAAGGAAGTAGAGAGAATCTTCAAAGTCATGCAATGCGACGATGTGCAGAAGGTGCGTTTTGGCACGCACATGCTAGCGGAGGAGGCTGATGATTGGTGGGTTAGTCTCCTACCTATCTTGGAGCAAGATGGAGCTGTGGTGACGTGGGCTATTTTCACGAGGGGGTTCCTTAATAGATACTTTCCAGAAGATGTTCGTGGAAAGAAAGAGATCGAGTTCCTGGAGCTTAAGCAAGGGAACATGTCGGTGACCGAGTATGCGGCCAAGTTTGTGGAGTTGGCTAAGTTCTATCCGCATTATGCACCCGAGACTGCTGAGTTTTCAAAATGCATCAAGTTTGAGAACGGGTTGCGCGCTGATATCAAGAGGGCTATCGGTTATCAGAAGATCCGCGACTTTTCTGAGTTGGTGAGTAGCTGTCGGATATATGAAGAGGATACTAAGGCTCACTACAAGGTAGTGAATGATAGGAAAGCTAAGGGCCAGCAGAGTCGCCCTAAACCTTATGATGCCCCTAGAGATAAAGGGAAGCAAAGAGTGAATGATGAGAGGAGGCCCCAGAAGAAGACTGCTCCTGCTGAGATTACTTGTTACACTTGTGGCGAGAAAGGCCATAAGAGCAATGCATGTACTGTTGAGGTGAAGAGGTGCTACCGTTGTGGTCAAAAAGGGCATATCACTAGTGACTGCAAGTTTGATGATGTTGTGTGTTTCAACTGCAATGAGCAAGGACACATTGGTTCGCAGTGTAAGCAACCCAAGAAGACTAAGACTACCGGGAGAGTGTTTGCATTGAATGGCACTCAGACTGAGAATGATGATCGTTTGATCAGAGGTACTTGCTATATTAATAATACTCCTTTAGTTGCTATTATTGATATTGGTGCTACGCACAGTTTTGTTGCTTTAGATTGTGTTTCTGCTTTGGGTCTTGATGTTTCTGTTATGAATGGAGAGATGGTTGTCGAGACTCCAGCTAAGGGTTCGGTGACTACTTCTCTCGTATGTGTAAATTGTCCTTTATCTATGTTTGGCCGTGACTTTGTGATGGATTTAGTTTGCCTACCTTTAAGTGGTTTGGATGTGATTCTGGGTATGAACTGGCTAGAGTACAACCGGGTTCTTATCAACTGTTTTAGAAAGACGGTGCATTTTTCTTCTGTCGAAGAAGAGTGGGGCGCAGAGTTTTTATCTACTAAGCAGCTGAAGCAACTAGAACTTGATGGGATGTTGATGTTTTCGCTGATGGCTTCGTTATCTTTGGAGAACCAAGCTGTAATTGATGGGCTGCCTGTTGTGAAAGAATTTCCTGAAGTTTTCCCTGATGAGATTCCAGATGTGCCTCCGGAGAGAGAAGTTGAGTTCTCTATTGACCTTGTTCCTGGAACGAAGCCGGTGTCGATGGCACCTTATCGTATGTCTGCTTCTGAGTTAGCAGAGTTGAAGAAACAGTTGGAAGACTTACTTGAGAAGAAGTTCATGAGACCTAGTGTTTCACCATGGGGAGCTCCAGTGTTACTTGTGAAGAAGAAAGACGGTGGTATGAGACTGTGCATTGATTACAGACAACTGAACAAAGTGACGATCAAGAATAGGTATCCACTTCCGAGAATTGACGACTTGATGGATCAGTTAGTGGGTGCAAAGGTATTTAGCAAGATTGACTTGAGGTCAGGTTACCATCAGATTAAGGTGAAGGATGAAGATATGCAGAAGACGGCCTTTAGGACGCGTTATGGTCATTATGAATATAAGGTGATGCCTTTCGGTGTTACTAATGCGCCTGGTGTGTTTATGGAATATATGAACAGAATTTTTCATGAGTACTTGGATCAATTTGTTGTGGTTTTTATTGATGATATACTGATCTATTCTAAGACTGAAGCTGAGCATGCAGAGCATTTGAAGATTGTATTGCAAGTGTTGAAGGAAAAGAAGCTGTATGCTAAACTGTCTAAGTGCAATTTCTGGCTAAACGAAGTAAGTTTTCTTGGCCATGTTATTTCTGGTGATGGTATCGCGGTTGACCCGTCGAAAGTCGAAGCGGTATCGCAATGGGAGACTCCTAAGTCGGTTACGGAGATTAGAAGCTTTTTGGGACTAGCTGGTTATTACAGGAGGTTTATAGAAGGATTTTCTAAATTGGCTTTTCCGTTAACGCAGTTGACGTGTAAGGGTAAGTCTTTTGTGTGGGATGTACATTGTGAGAATAGTTTCAATGAATTGAAGAAGCGTCTGACGACGGCTCCAGTGCTGATTTTGCCGAAGCCCGATGAACCTTTTGTGGTATATTGTGATGCGTCCAAGTTGGGTTTAGGAGGTGTACTTATGCAAGAAGGTAAGGTGGTAGCATATGCTTCAAGACAATTGAGAATTCATGAGAAGAATTATCCGACGCATGACTTAGAGTTGGCAGCTGTAGTTTTCGTATTGAAAATATGGAGACATTACTTGTATGGTTCAAGGTTTGAAGTATTCAGTGATCATAAGAGTTTGAGATATTTATTTGATCAGAAGGAGTTGAATATGAGGCAGAGGAGGTGGCTTGAGTTATTTAAAGATTATGATTTTGGTTTGAATTACCATCCTGGTAAAGCAAACGTGGTTGCAGACGCCCTGAGTAGGAAAACTGTGCATATGTCCGCGTTGATGGTGAAAGAATTTGAGTTGTTAGAACAGTTTAGAGACTTGAGTTTGGTGTGTGTAAGAACACCTCAGAGCATAAAACTGGGAATGTTGAGAATTGATAATGATTTCCTGAAGCATATCAAAGAAGCACAAAAAGAAGATGTCAAGTTTGTAGACCTGTTGATTGCTAATAATGAGACTGTGGATGGTGACTTTAAGGTCGATGATCAAGGAGTGTTGAGATTCCGAGGTAGGATTTGCATTCCTGACAATGAAGAGATTAAGAAGATGATTCTTGAAGAGAGTCACAGAAGTAGCTTGAGTATTCACCCGGGAGCTACAAAGATGTATCATGACTTAAAGAGGCTGTTTTGGTGGTCTGGTTTGAAACGCGATGTGGCACAATTTGTGTATTCTTGCTTGGTTTGTCAAAAGTCGAAGATTGAGCATCAGAAGCCGACTGGTATGATGGTACCTTTAGATGTGCCAGAATGGAAATGGGATAGTATATCCATGGATTTTGTGACGAGTTTGCCCAATACCCCTAGAGGGAACGATGCTATTTGGGTAATTGTTGATAGATTGACGAAGTCTGCTCACTTTCTACCGATCAACATTACTTTTCCTGTGGCTCAGTTGGCGGAGATTTATGTTAGAGAGATAGTTAAGCTGCATGGTGTTCCTTCGAGCATCGTATCTGATAGAGATCCAAGATTTACTTCTCGATTTTGGAAGAGTTTGCAAGAAGCGTTAGGATCTCAGTTGAGGTTGAGTTCGGCTTATCATCCGCAAACAGATGGTCAGTCGGAGAGGACGATTCAGTCGTTGGAGGACTTGTTGAGGGTTTGTGTACTTGAGCAGGGAGGAGCTTGGGATAGTCATCTTCCATTGATAGAGTTCACGTACAACAACAGTTACCATTCAAGTATTGGAATGGCACCGTTTGAGGCTTTGTATGGTCGGAGATGCAGGACTCCGTTGTGCTGGTTTGAGTCGGGTGAAAGAGTGGTCTTAGGACCAGAGATCGTTCAACAGACTACTGAGAAGGTGAGAATGATCCAAGAAAAGATGAAAGCGTCGCAGAGTCGACAAAAGAGTTATCATGATAAGCGTAGAAAGGACCTTGAGTTCCAAGAGGGGGATCATGTGTTCCTGAGAGTGACTCCTTTGACAGGTGTTGGACGTGCCTTGAAATCGAAGAAGTTGACTCCGAGGTTTATTGGACCGTATCAGATTTCAGAGAGGATTGGGCCGGTGGCGTATCGTGTTGGATTACCACCGCACTTGTCGAATTTGCATGATGTTTTTCATGTATCTCAGCTGAGGAAGTATGTTCCGGATCCGTCTCATGTGATCCAAAGCGATGATGTGCAAGTTAGGGACAACCTTACGGTTGAGACCTTACCCGTGAGGATTGATGATCGAAAGACAAAGACGTTGAGAGGCAAGGAGATACCTCTTGTGAGAGTTGTTTGGGACGGAGCGACGGGTGAAAGCTTGACTTGGGAGCTAGAAAGTAAGATGCTGGAATCCTATCCAGAGTTGTTTGAGCGAGGTAAATTTTCGAGGACGAAAATCCTTTAAGAGGGGGAGAGTTGTAACGCCCTCTTTAATTATTTAATTATTTTATTAGATGATATGGTATATGTTTATATATTATATGGATTTTGATGATTTCGTGACGTATTTGTGACGTGCGACGTGTTATTATTTTATTGTTTAATAAAATAATATAAGTGATGTTTATATGGATATTTATTTAGTAAATAAATAGATTTGTTGGAAAAATATAGAATTTTAAGAGATGGGGTTATATTTATAATTAAGAAGAGTTGTGTGGGTTAGGAGAGAATTAATTAAGTTGTGAGGGAGTATATAAGAGAAGTAGGTTAAGAGAGGAAAGTTTTGTGAAACGCGTACAGACTTTGGAAAAAGAGAAAAAGAACGGTTCAAGAGAGAAGAGAAGCTAGGTTCCAATTCTGCACAATTTTCCAGGTAAGGGTGAGCCTAACTTCAATAATCTTAATTGTGAATCATCTGTTATTGATTGGCAAAGAGCTTGAGAGGAATTGAGATAGGTTTTATGAACTAGGGTTTTGGTGAATTTGTGATGAATTGATGATAGATTGAGTTATAAGACTGTAGAACTGCATACAGAACCTAGATTATCCCCTAGGATGATATTGCTGATGAATTAGAGGCTTAACATGAGAGTTTTGGGATGAATTGGTGTGAATAGGGCTGAACCCGTAGTGATTCTGAGATCGCTCGCCTGTGGCGAGTGATCACTCGCCGTGGCGAGTAACCCTTGGTTGCTCGCGAGGCGAGCAGTATAGCTCGCCGTGGCGAGCTTGACCCTTAAACTTAGGATTTTTGCCAAACTTTAGATGGTTTTGAGTGCCCTTATATTTATAGAGATGACCTGTGAAGTTGGTTTGGTCAAATTGGATTTAGAGAGCTTAAAAATGAGGATTTTTGGTGAAAATGTCAAAAAGGCCGAAGCACCCAGGATTTCTCGCCTCCAGCTCGCCCCCAACTCGCCTTTGGCGAGTGAGCTGATGTGAGTACTCGCCTGTGGCGAGCAGATGTACTCGCCGTGGCGAGTTAGTGCCCTCCTGAACCGTTTGTTGTTTTGCGATCTGTTTCGCATGGGACTTTGAGAGGAGCCCTTGGGGTAGTGCTAGTGAGGTTTTATACCCTTTAATGTATTCTGTAAAGATGATTGCTGATGATTTACTTGAGCTGTTGATAAATGATATATGGTTGAATATAAGTGATGGTTAAATATGATGATATGTGATTATGATGAAGATACGTGTTGCGATGTATATGATTAATGAGATGGTGTTCTGCCATGCAATATTATACCTGCATGTGTCAGTTTTGTATTATGAATGATGGTCTTGAGACGGTGTATTAAGTTGCTAAATGACGAGTCCATGCATTTGCATATATATGAGACGGTGGTGCTTTATGCTCAAAGCGACGGTGGAGCATTTGCTCAAAGCGACGGTGAAGCATATTAATGCTATAATCATATGGTACCACATGCATGATGTTGAGACGTTAGGTGTTGCATTTAGTCGAGTCATTTGTGACATATATGAGATGATGTTTTGAGAAGTTGATGCTTGATGTGATGTTGTTAAGATGATGCTTATGATGATGTGATGATGTGCTATAATGTATATGTGATGAGTTGGATTTATAATTGTTAATCTTGACGTTTGATTTATATATTAATATTATTGTTGTGAATCTCACCCCTTCTGCTGGAATTGCCGCCTTGTGGGCAAGTGCAGGTACCCAGTCTTAGATGCGTTGATGCGAGGAGTCTGTGTGAAGTAGGGTTGCTCTGATACGTAACGGGATGGGGTCTTTTGTAGAGTCTATTCCTTTATGTATCATGTTTGATTAAATGTTGACTTTTAGTGATGATGAAACAATAATGTTTTTGAGACGTTTGATGGCTTTAAGCCAAGACGATTTATGAGATGAGACTATTGAATTCCGCTGCTTAACTGAATGTTTTTGTAATTTGATAAATTATTATCTAAGTTGTTTAAAAGAAGAAATGTGACACTCCTTTGAGAAGCACCCTGATTTATGTGATTTATTTAATGAAATTTTTAAGACGGGAATTTGGGGTGTTACAATTGGTATCAGAGCAGGTCGGTCCGTCCGGCCAAGTAGAGAGTCGAGTGACGTTGTCTTAGAGTTAGAAAAGTATTATTGTATTATTCTGACTTATGTTTGTTTCCAGAGAACTAAGATGGCTGGTAGAAACGATGCTGCTCTTGCTGCTGCTTTGGAAGCAATGGCTAATGCTGTAGGCAATCAGAACAATGCTGGTGGAAATGACGGGACTAGGATGTTGGAGACCTTTCTGAGGAATCACCCGCCTACCTTCAAGGGGCGCTATGATCCAGATGGGGCTCAAACATGGCTCAAGGAAGTAGAGAGAATCTTCAGAGTCATGCAATGCGACGATGTGCAGAAGGTGCGTTTTGGCACGCACATGCTAGCGGAGGAGGCTGATGATTGGTGGGTTAGTCTCCTACCTATCTTGGAGCAAGATGGAGCTGTGGTGACGTGGGCTATTTTCACGAGGGGGTTCCTTAATAGATACTTTCCAGAAGATGTTCGTGGAAAGAAAGAGATCGAGTTCCTAGAGCTTAAGCAAGGGAACATGTCGGTGACCGAGTATGCGGCCAAGTTTGTGGAGTTGGCTAAGTTTTATCCGCATTATGCACCCGAGACTGCTGAGTTTTCAAAATGCATCAAGTTTGAGAACGGGTTGCGCGCTGATATCAAGAGGGCTATCGGTTATCAGAAGATCCGCGACTTTTCTGAGTTGGTGAGTAGCTGTCGGATATATGAAGAGGATACTAAGGCTCACTACAAGGTAGTGAATGATAGGAAAGCTAAGGGCCAGCAGAGTCGCCCTAAACCTTATGATGCCCCTAGAGATAAAGGGAAGCAAAGAGTGAATGATGAGAGGAGGCCCCAGAAGAAGACTGCTCCTGCTGAGATTACTTGTTACACTTGTGGCGAGAAAGGCCATAAGAGCAATGCATGTACTGTTGAGGTGAAGAGGTGCTACCGTTGTGGTCAAAAAGGGCATATCACTAGTGACTGCAAGTTTGATGATGTTGTGTGTTTCAACTGCAATGAGCAAGGACACATTGGTTCGCAGTGTAAGCAACCCAAGAAGACTAAGACTACCGGGAGAGTGTTTGCATTGAATGGCACTCAGACTGAGAATGATGATCGTTTGATCAGAGGTACTTGCTATATTAATAATACTCCTTTAGTTGCTATTATTGATACTGGTGCTACGCACAGTTTTGTTGCTTTAGATTGTGTTTCTGCTTTGGGTCTTGATGTTTCTGTTATGAATGGAGAGATGGTTGTCGAGACTCCAGCTAAGGGTTCGGTGACTACTTCTCTCGTATGTGTAAATTGTCCTTTATCTATGTTTGGCCGTGACTTTGTGATGGATTTAGTTTGCCTACCTTTAAGTGGTATGGATGTGATTCTGGGTATGAACTGGCTAGAGTACAACCGGGTTCTTATCAACTGTTTTAGAAAGACGGTGCATTTTTCTTCTGTCGAAGAAGAGTGAGGCGCAGAGTTTTTATCTACTAAGCAGCTGAAGCAACTAGAACGTGATGGGATGTTGATGTTTTCGCTGATGGCTTCGTTATCTTTGGAGAACCAAGCTGTAATTGATGGGCTGCCTGTTGTGAAAGAATTTCCTGAAGTTTTCCCTGATGAGATTCCAGATGTGCCTCCGGAGAGAGAAGTTGAGTTCTCTATTGACCTTGTTCCTGGAACGAAGCCGGTGTCGATGGCACCTTATCGTATGTCTGCTTCTGAGTTAGCAGAGTTGAAGAAACAGTTGGAAGACTTACTTGAGAAGAAGTTCATGAGACCTAGTGTTTCACCATGGGGAGCTCCAGTGTTACTTGTGAAGAAGAAAGACGGTGGTATGAGACTGTGCATTGATTACAGACAACTGAACAAAGTGACGATCAAGAATAGGTATCCACTTCCGAGAATTGACGACTTGATGGATCAGTTAGTGGGTGCAAAGGTATTTAGCAAGATTGACTTGAGGTCAGGTTACCATCAGATTAAGGTGAAGGATGAAGATATGCAGAAGACGGCCTTTAGGACGTGTTATGGTCATTATGAATATAAGGTGATGCCTTTCGGTGTTACTAATGCGCCTGGTGTTTATGGAATATATGAACAGAATTTTTCATGAGTACTTGGATCAATTTGTTGTGGTTTTTATTGATGATATACTGATCTATTCTAAGACTGAAGCTGAGCATGCAGAGCATTTGAAGATTGTATTGCAAGTGTTGAAGGAAAAGAAGTTGTATGCTAAACTGTCTAAGTGCAATTTCTGGCTAAACGAAGTAAGTTTTCTTGGCCATGTTATTTCTGGTGATGGTATCGCGGTTGACCCGTCGAAAGTCGAAGCGGTATCGCAATGGGAGACTCCTAAGTCGGTTACGGAGATTAGAAGCTTTTTGGGACTAGCTGGTTATTACAGGAGGTTTATAGAAGGATTTTCTAAATTGGCTTTTCCGTTAACGCAGTTGACGTGTAAGGGTAAGTCTTTTGTGTGGGATGTACATTGTGAGAATAGTTTCAATGAATTGAAGAAGCGTCTGACGACGGCTCCAGTGCTGATTTTGCCGAAGCCCGATGAACCTTTTGTGGTATATTGTGATGCGTCCAAGTTGGGTTTAGGAGGTGTACTTATGCAAGAAGGTAAGGTGGTAGCATATGCTTCAAGACAATTGAGAATTCATGAGAAGAATTATCCGACGCATGACTTAGCGTTGGCAGCTGTAGTTTTCGTATTGAAAATATGGAGACATTACTTGTATGGTTCAAGGTTTGAAGTATTCAGTGATCATAAGAGTTTGAGATATTTATTTGATCAGAAGGAGTTGAATATGAGGCAGAGGAGGTGGCTTGAGTTACTTAAAGATTATGATTTTGGTTTGAATTACCATCCTGGTAAAGCAAACGTGGTTGCAGACGCCCTGAGTAGGAAAACTGTGCATATGTCCGCGTTGATGGTGAAAGAATTTGAGTTGTTAGAACAGTTTAGAGACTTGAGTTTGGTGTGTGTAAGAACACCTCAGAGCATAAAACTGGGAATGTTGAGAATTGATAATGATTTCCTGAAGCATATCAAAGAAGCACAAAAAGAAGATGTCAAGTTTGTAGACCTGTTGATTGCTAATAATGAGACTGTGGATGGTGACTTTAAGGTCGATGATCAAGGAGTGTTGAGATTCCGAGGTAGGATTTGCATTCCTGACAATGAAGAGATTAAGAAGATGATTCTTGAAGAGAGTCACAGAAGTAGCTTGAGTATTCACCCGGGAGCTACAAAGATGTATCATGACTTAAAGAGGCTGTTTTGGTGGTCTGGTTTGAAACGCGATGTGGCACAATTTGTGTATTCTTGCTTGGTTTGTCAAAAGTCGAAGATTGAGCATCAGAAGCCGACTGGTATGATGGTACCTTTAGATGTGCCAGAATGGAAATGGGATAGTATATCCATGGATTTTGTGACGAGTTTGCCCAATACCCCTAGAGGGAACGATGCTATTTGGGTAATTGTTGATAGATTGACGAAGTCTGCTCACTTTCTACCGATCAACATTACTTTTCCTGTGGCTCAGTTGGCGGAGATTTATGTTAGAGAGATAGTTAAGCTGCATGGTGTTCCTTCGAGCATCGTATCTGATAGAGATCCAAGATTTACTTCTCGATTTTGGAAGAGTTTGCAAGAAGCGTTAGGATCTCAGTTGAGGTTGAGTTCGGCTTATCATCCGCAAACAGATGGTCAGTCGGAGAGGACGATTCAGTCGTTGGAGGACTTGTTGAGGGTTTGTGTACTTGAGCAGGGAGGAGCTTGGGATAGTCATCTTCCATTGATAGAGTTCACGTACAACAACAGTTACCATTCAAGTATTGGAATGGCACCGTTTGAGGCTTTGTATGGTCGGAGATGCAGGACTCCGTTGTGCTGGTTTGAGTCGGGTGAAAGAGTGGTCTTAGGACCAGAGATCGTTCAACAGACTACTGAGAAGGTGAGAATGATCCAAGAAAAGATGAAAGCGTCGCAGAGTCGACAAAAGAGTTATCATGATAAGCGTAGAAAGGACCTTGAGTTCCAAGAGGGGGATCATGTGTTCCTGAGAGTGACTCCTTTGACAGGTGTTGGACGTGCCTTGAAATCGAAGAAGTTGACTCCGAGGTTTATTGGACCGTATCAGATTTCAGAGAGGATTGGGCCGGTGGCGTATCGTGTTGGATTACCACCGCACTTGTCGAATTTGCATGATGTTTTTCATGTATCTCAGCTGAGGAAGTATGTTCCGGATCCGTCTCATGTGATCCAAAGCGATGATGTGCAAGTTAGGGACAACCTTACGGTTGAGACCTTACCCGTGAGGATTGATGATCGAAAGACAAAGACGTTGAGAGGCAAGGAGATACCTCTTGTGAGAGTTGTTTGGGACGGAGCGACGGGTGAAAGCTTGACTTGGGAGCTAGAAAGTAAGATGCTGGAATCCTATCCAGAGTTGTTTGAGCGAGGTAAATTTTCGAGGACGAAAATCCTTTAAGAGGGGGAGAGTTGTAACGCCCTCTTTAATTATTTAATTATTTTATTAGATGATATGGTATATGTTTATATATTATATGGATTTTGATGATTTCGTGACGTATTTGTGACGTGCGACGTGTTATTATTTTATTGTTTAATAAAATAATATAAGTGATATTTATATGGATATTTATTTAGTAAATAAATAGATTTGTTGGAAAAATATAGAATTTTAAGAGATGGGGTTATATTTATAATTAAGAAGAGTTGTGTGGGTTAGGAGAGAATTAATTAAGTTGTGAGGGAGTATATAAGAGAAGTAGGTTAAGAGAGGAAAGTTTTGTGAAACGCGTACAGACTTTGGAAAAAGAGAAGAAGAACGGTTCAAGAGAGAAGAGAAGCTAGGTTCCAATTCTGCACAATTTTCCAGGTAACGGTGAGCCTAACTTCAATAATCTTAATTGTGAATCATCTGTTATTGATTGGCAAAGAGTTTGAGAGGAATTGAGATAGGTTTTATGAACTAGGGTTTTGGTGAATTTGTGATGAATTGATGATAGATTGAGTTATAAGACTGTAGAACTGCATACAGAACCTAAATTATCCCCTAGGATGATATTGCTGATGAATTAGAGGCTTAACATGAGAGTTTTGGGATGAATTGGTGTGAATAGGGCTGAACCCGTAGTGATTCTGAGATCGCTCGCCTGTGGCGAGTGATCACTCGCCGTGGCGAGTAACCCTTGGTTGCTCGCGAGGCGAGCAGTATAGCTCGCCGTGGCGAGCTTGGCCCTTAAACTTAGGATTTTTGCCAAACTTTAGATGGTTTTGAGTGCCCTTATATTTATAGAGATGACCTGTGAAGTTGGTTTGGTCAAATTGGATTTAGAGAGCTTAAAAATGAGGATTTTTGGTGAAAATGTCAAAAAGGCCGAAGCACCCAGGATTTCTCGCCTCCAGCTCGCCCCCAACTCGCCTTTGGCGAGTGAGCTGATGTGAGTACTCGCCTGTGGCGAGCAGATGTACTCGCCGTGGCGAGTTAGTGCCCTCCTGAACCGTTTGTTGTTTTGCGATCTGTTTCGCATGGGACTTTGAGAGGAGCCCTTGGGGTAGTGCTAGTGAGGTTTTATACCCTTTAATGTATTCTGTAAAGATGATTGCTGATGATTTACTTGAGCTGTTGATAAATGATATATGGTTGAATATAAGTGATGGTTAAATATGATGATATGTGATTATGATGAAGATACGTGTTGCGATGTATATGATTAATGAGATGGTGTTCTGCCATGCAATATTATACCTGCATGTGTCAGTTTTGTATTATGAATGATGGTCTTGAGACGGTGTATTAAGTTGTTAAATGACGAGTCCATGCATTTGCATATATATGAGACGGTGGAGCTTTATGCTCAAAGCGACGGTGGAGCATTTGCTCAAAGCGACGGTGAATCATATTAATGCTATAATCATATGGTACCACATGCATGATGTTGAGACGTTAGGTGTTGCATTTAGTCGAGTCATTTGTGACATATATGAGATGATGTTTTGAGAAGTTGATGCTTGATGTGATGTTGTTAAGATGATGCTTATGATGATGTGATGATGTGCTATAATGTATATGTGATGAGTTGGATTTATAATTGTTAATCTTGACGTTTGATTTATATATTAATATTATTGTTGTGAATCTCACCCCTTCTGCTGGAATTGCCGCCTTGTGGGCAAGTGCAGGTACCCAGTCTTAGATGCGTTGATGCGAGGAGTCTGTGTGAAGTAGGGTTGCTCTGATACGTAATGGGATGGGGTCTTTTGTAGAGTCTATTCCTTTATGTATCATGTTTGATTAAATGTTGACTTTTAGTGATGATGAAACAATAATGTTTTTGAGACGTTTGATGGCTTTAAGCCAAGACTATTTATGAGATGAGACTATTGAATTCCGCTGCTTAACTGAATGTTTTTGTAATTTGATAAATTATTATCTAAGTTGTTTAAAAGAAGAAATGTGACACTCCTTTGAGAAGCACTCTGATTTATGTGATTTATTTAATGAAATTTTTAAGACGGGAATTTGGGGTGTTACAATTGCTATCAGAGCAGGTCGGTCCGTCCGGCCAAGTAGAGAGTCGAGTGACGTTGAGGACTAAAACGACTCAGACTAACTCAGACTAAATTAGATGCAATGCTGAGATGATTTTTGGACAGAAATTGATTGACGATTTATGCAGACAAGTTGAAAAGACTCAGACAAATTGTAGGGACTAAAATGGGTTCCTCTGTAGGAAATGACCAAAATACCCTTTTGTATGATTCTATGCGAAAAGATGGAATAAAAATGCAGGAAAGTATGCAATGGTCTTAGGGACCCTTTTACATGGCTTGTAATGCAAGAAAACACTTTGGATGGTTTTACATGCAAGAAAATTGGAGATGGTAACAGTACTACACGCGTCTGAAGCACAGTAGAAAACACGGTGAATTTGAAAGTACCAGAAAATAGCAAAGAAATTTGAACGAGTATTTTTAGGTCCAAAATGAGGGTATGACAATGTGCGTACCAAAACACACCTTTTGCACCTCTGTGCACTGCATAACTCGAAACACTCTCTCGATCTCCTTGAGCCACGTCTGAGCTCCATCGGGATCATATCTCCCTTTGAAGGTAGGAGGATGATTCCTCAGAAAAGTCTCTAACATACGGACCTCAGCATTCGCACTAGCATTAGTATTTGGTTGTTGCCCCACAGCTTGAGCCACAACTTCCAAGGCAGCAACAATCGCAGCGTCGTTTCTTCCAGCCATCTTAGTTCTCTACACAACACAAAACAATCAGTATGACATATAACAATACATCAACTGATACTCGACACAACAAGACTCTTCTACTTGGCCGGACGGACCAACCTGCTCTGATATCAATTGTAACACCCCGTTTTCCCAACATAAAAATTTCACAATTAAATCAGAGTTTCCATACAACGGAATGTCACATTTCACAAAAATCTCAAATATGAATAAATAACAATTTATTCTTCAAAATAGTCATCGTAATATTTCAAACTTCGCAGCGGAATAAACTCAATTACATATTAGTCTTTGGCACGAAGGCCTCATCAAAACGTCTCATAAAATTCCAAATACTAAATCATAGTCATGAAAATCATAAAAATAATACGCAAGGAATAGAGAAAACATAAGCAAAGGTTCCACATCCCGTTACGTATCAGAGCACCTAGACACAACCGAGGGAAGTCCTCAAAAGACTGCACCTATTCTTGATTACCTGCAAGTTACCCATGCGAAAAGCAACATTTTCAAGCAGAAGGGGTGAGATTCACAAAAACAATAATATTAAACATATAATTCAACAATTATATTTAACAACAAAACATCACATAAACACGTCACAACAAATATCATTTAGCATCATAAGTGACATCATAAACCATCTTCATAAACATCTTAGACAACTTGACTCGACAATGCGACTTCACTTGACTATGCAACTCTAACATCTTAATCATATTAGACATCTTATATGCATGTGGTACCAATCCAGGGCATAAGCCCTCGTCGCTTTGAGCATAAATATACTCCCAGGGCATAAGCCCTCGTTGCTATTGAGCAAAAGCTCCAGGGCATGAGCCCTCATCTTTGTTGAGCAAAAGCTCCAGGGCATAAGCCCTCATCTCTGAATGAGTATGCATGGACTCAACATCTTATAACTTAAACAAGTTAAACATCTTAAACGTCTTAAACATCGTAAACATCTTGGACCGACACATCCATCTTTAATCATATATAAACAACTACATGGCAGCAAATCATCAATCATGGCATATATCAACATTAAAGAATTCATCATTTAAGCATCACGTTTATTACACATATAGTTCACGTAATACACATATGATTCATAAATCACTGTCAACAACATTAAATCTTCACAAAGCATCTTTACAGATCGTCATTTATATTATAGTTAGCTTCCAATACTACCCAAGGTTCAACGCACAAGGTCATGTACGAAACAGATCGCAAACAAAGAAAACGTGACAGTCTGTCACAACACAACTCGCTATGACGAGCTCTACAGCTCGCCTGGCGGGCGATTACAGGTCTCTCGCCATGGCGAGTTGGATTGCTCGCCTGGCGAAGCGTTACGGGTCCCTCGCTATGGCGAGCTGGGTTGCTCGCCTGGCGAAGCGATGAAGGCATGCTCGCCGTGGCGAGCTACGATTCTCGCCTGGCGAAACGGTGACAGAACAGGGTACGGGATTACAAACTTTTTCACCAAAAATCTCAATTTTCACCATGATTAACCCCAAATTCGACTGAAACATTAGCATTAAGGTTATTCTAAGTTCTGTAATCAATTTCTACATCAGTTCTACAGTTTTACATCATCTAATCATCAATTCATCATGTTTAACCTAATTCTCCAATTCTCTAAAACCATTCCTACACTTGTTAATTATAATCATATGAATTACAGGCTTAATAGAATTGTATGCTAGGCTCACCCTTACCTTAAGAATGCAGAAAATCGCAGCTCTCTTGGTCTCTTCATAGAGGTTCTGATTGAATTAATTAAAGAGCAAAGGAATTTAAATTGAAGCTTGAAAAGCATCTGATTGAAAGCGCTCCTGAAGATGATATCATCAGAAACTTAGTGCGTCTGAAGAAAGTGCTCCTGAAGATGAAGTCATCAGAAGCTAGATCTCCAGAAGCAAGTTCATCATAAGCTATTTCACCAGAGGTTGAAGAGCGTTGACAAAGTATTGTGTACGAAGTGTACAACCACTAAGTCTGCGCATGTCTCTGCAACCACCATCTTTGCATTTTGTCTCCTATACAAGACAAGGATAACAACAATATTCGCAGACATTGTTTCTTCTCTATTGGAATGGATTTGAAATTATTTCTTCTTAGGACAACTATCAAATCAGGCAAAAGATCAATTGTGAAGAATCAAAGCTTCAGTCAAGACAAGTTGATATGCTAGCTAGTTCCCAACGTCTCTCAAATCTTCTATAAATAGGAATAACGACGTGAAGAAAACAGGCTTTTGCTAAGACTGTGATATTCATATTCTCTCAAAGTCGAAAACGCTGCAAATACACATCAACAACTTAGATAATTCTTACAAAAGTTCATATCTTAGAATTTCTAAGTGTCTAGAAAAACAAAGTCTGTTCTGTTTGTATTGTTTTGTGAATACCTCTGATTGTATATCAAGTATTCAAAACTCTTTTCAATTCTCTGTAATTGTTTAGAAAAGTCTCTTTCTTGTGTGATTGAGCAAAGGAGTCTCTTGGAGTTGTCCTTGAGCATATAAGTCTCTTTCTTGTGTGATTGAGCAAAGGAAATCTCTTACTTGTGTGTTTGAGCAACTTGTAATTTGATATTACATTTTAGTGGAACTCTCCTTGGAAGTGCAAGGGGGACAAGACTACTTCCGGATTGTGGAAGGAACCTGTATAAATTGCTTGTGTTCTTCTTTCGTTTCTGCATTCTTACTCTCTATCCGCTGCACTAAGACTCTGAACTCTATCAGACTCTGATCCTGAGAATAGTTGTTGTTTAGTAAGAAAGAAAAGTTTTTGAACACACAATTCAACCCCCCCCCCCCCCCCCCCCCCCCCCCTCTTCTTGTGTTTTTCCCACCTTCAACTTATTCTTTAGATTTTTTAACAAATAATCTTTGGACACTTGTTAACGTTTCCTTTTTTTATATATCTCAATATAATCATTATCATTTTAAATATAATTGTGAGTATAATTGATAAGAACATTGCGATATATTATAGGATCAATGGTTGATTTCGGATTTTTCATTTATTCATCATAAACGATAAGTTTTTAGTTATTAGACCGCTTGAGAAAAAAATTGATCATGTAAAATCACAAACAATTTTGTCGCCAAGCTCCCTTTTCTTTCCTTTTCTTCTTCTTTCCTTTTTCCTTTTCCTTTTCTTCATTCTCGGATTTCCTTTTCATTTTCTTTTTCTGGGTGTTGAATTCACTTTTTTTTTTTTTGGTTTTTGAATAATTAAATTTCTGGGTTCTAGACCCGAGTCTGAACTCAATCTCTGGATATATTCCAATTCCTTCAAATCCATTTTATTTTTCAGCTAAAAAACTTTTTGTTTCTTTCTAATTATTGATTTTGTTACAACAACAAAAACATCATCATCATCACTCAGCAAAGCAACAAAATTGAAAAACAAAACAAAAATTATTTCCATGAAAAAAAGGTCAAAGTTATTTCTTTAACAAGATCAATTTGTGAAATATCAAGTTGATCAAATTCAATCTCACTCTCATAATATTCGCTCTTGTTCAAATTGAACTAAAATGGTGTTTTCCAAGACAAGCAAAAATGGTCACAAAGTTCCAGATGACCCGTTTTGAATTTCTTGAAGATCTTAGGCGTTTTGTCAATGTTATTCAAAACCCATATGGGAGTTCTTCCAATGACTTGCAATGAAACCTTAGGAGGCTCTGAATCGGATTCGTTGAGTTGAAAAGAAACGTGATGACGAGAAACATTGCGGTCTTTTGTGTTGAAACCGCAAGCTCGTCCGAACAGTGTTTTATCGCAGTTTTGTAAAGAGAATTTGGAACCATCTTCGTCTTCGAACTCTATTGAGAATTCTTCAAAAACATGTTTTGATTTCAGTTGGCAGTGAAAAGTAATAACCGAGCATCATTAATATTTTTAAATGGGATTTAATTTTCTTTCGAACCTCTAGGTAGAAGATGAAGTTAAAACAATTAGGTGTTGGTAGTTCATCATAAGATATATTAGACCTTCATGATCTAACAATCCTCTTTCTTAAAAAAAAGAACAAAGTGTTAAAATTGTAAAAATTAATAAGGTCTATGGTGGACTATCTATAATGTTGGTCAACCGTAGACATTTAAGTTTAAAGTTAACAGACATGGATTTATTTGACTGAACATGAGGGACCGAAACGTGAGTTTTATTAGTTATGGGACCAAAATGAAAATTTGAAATTGATTAAGACCAATAGACCAAATAAGCAATAAAAACATTTACATGATGTAATAAAAAGAATAAATCAAATGGAGGATGATTTGATCATTAAAAAAAGAAGACAAATACCTAGAAAAACCCTAAGAAAAACTATTAAGAAATATATAAAGATCTATGAGTTGGAATGTAAATATAATTTATGATATTATAACGTTATTTTAATCAAGTATACCACATTTAATGAGATAAGACTTGACCATATTTAAAGGTTAAACATATTTTTGGTCCCTATAAATATTCAGTTTAAATCTTTTTTTTCAACTTTTAGTTCCACAAAAGTTTTCGGTCCACATTTATGGAGTTTGCTTTTAAGTTAGGTCATTGTACTCTTCAAAATTTTGAATGAATTTTTACATATTTTTTAGAATATTACAAGAACCTCTCCAATAAAAAAATTATAATGTTTTAACTAAACATGAATTTAATATATATTTCTATACGCCAAAAACATAAAATCACATTTAATTCATTTTCTAAAGGATATTTAATTTATGTTTTGTTAAAAAAATAGAAAATATGATGTCTAAAAGAAAATTGAAAATTCCGAATGGTTGAGTTAAAAGTATAGACCAAAAGTAGTGGTAAAAAACTTTTAAAAGACTAAAGGTTGAAGATTTTTTTATAAAGACTAGAATTTGAAATATATATATATATATATATATATATATATATATATATAGGTAATTAATTTTAATGACTCGTAAAAAAATATGATTTTTAATGAGACTAAAATTATGTATGAATGTTCCTTATAAAAAAAAATGCATGGATGTCATATTATATTAAATTAATAATTTATTCCATTTTATTCTTCTATGTTCTGACAGTTCCGTTACATGTCCATGAGTCATGATTCCCATCCCATCCGCTTAATTTTTTTTATTAAATTGCATATATAATTTTTTTTCTATAATATCTTGTCAACAAATGCCTTAATCACGGCTAAGATTTAAAAATAAAATAAAAATTGTAAATTTTACATAGAAGAGAAAAAAAATACTTTTTAAAGTTTCAATTCAATGTATTGAATGCTTATTTCTAAGATAAAACATATTCTTTAAACTTTTTAATAAGTATTTTTTGAACATTTGTTAACATTTTTCTTATATATTTAAATAGAATTGTTATCATTTTAAATATAATTGTAAGTATAACTTAATTGATAAGAACACTGTGATATATTATAAGATCAATGGTTGATTTTAGATTTTTTATTTATTCATCTTAAACGATGAATTTTTAGTCATTAAATTGAGGAAAAAAAATTGATCATATAAAATCACAAACATTACATTGCAAACGTGATACCTTAGCATAGGAAATGGCAAGATACTCACCCCACCCCAACTGGATCTACGTTATCATTTTCAAAAGCCAAAGTTGGTTGGCAATTCGTGTGTGTGAGTGGTGTGAGCCTGAAATAATGAAATTAAAATAAAGTTTGTTAGGTGGGTCCCAAATTAAATATATACATAAATAAAAAGTATAGAAAGAAACATTAAGTCAAAACTATATAATATTAAAAAATAGAAAAATAATAATAAATTAATACAAGAAAAAAAGAAGAAAACAAAAGTGATGTGTATATAAACAGAAGACGTAGAAAACAGCTACCTTAGTTATTGTTTTATACGAACGACAGTTTCAGAAGCTGCGTGCGTTCAGGATCCTATGGTGGGGTCTCATCCAAGATTGACATTAACAGTTTCTTCTTTTCTCTGGTGAGCTTAAGAATCATTCTAATTCTTCAAACAAGGTTTATTTGTTTTGTTTTTCTTTTATTTGTTTTTTTTTCTGTTTATGTTTTTATTTTTTCTTTTTCGAGTTTGTTAAGGTTTTAGTCAAAGGTTTTGGTCGTGTTATCTTGTCGTGTTTTTCTTATGTTCATTTGGATGTTTTTTTATGATAGTCTTCATAGTATTATGTTCATTTTGATGGTTTTATTTATGATAGTCTTCATAGTATTATGTTCATTTTGATGGCTTTTTATGATAGTCTTCGTAGTATTATGTTCAATTTGATGGTTTTTTAGGTCTTAAATTTCTCAGTAATTTCTGGGTAGTGTTTGTTTGGTTGGAAAATGATGAAAAGAAAAAGTAAAGTAAAAAATTGAGGCCTATTAGGTGTCTAACTCAACTCACGGGTTTGGTGTCTAACATGTGTCAGTGTCGCATTAAGATGTATTTGGTATTTGACACATGTTTAATGACTCGTCTGTGTCTAGTGTCCGATGTGTGTAAGTGTCACATTAAGATGTATTTGGTGGTTGACACGTGTTTATTGACTCGCATGTGTCTGGTGTCTGATGTGTGTCAATGTGTCGATGTTGGACACCGACTCTAAGTGGAGGTCCGCAAATAGTTGGTAAGATTGAACTTCTCAAATTAATCGGTCATGACGTCATATACCGAGTTAATAAAACAAAAAACGAAACAGATGTCGACGTGTGAGTGTAGTGTTGTGAGAAAAGAAAGTTTGGGTGGTTCAATTTGTTGAAGGTGGAGACTTTAAGGAGAAAGGGAGGGTAGTGGGAAATGAAGGAGAGACAGAAAAGTGAGAGAAATAGAGAGGCGAAAGATGGGATATTTTGGGTATGAAATTAAATATTGAAAAGAGTTAGGGGGTGACAATTTAATGCTGTAACATAACATACCCTATTGTTTTTGAGACGGTAGGGTAGGGACCTGTTTGGTGGTTTGTTTTTTCATTTGTAAAGCATTTATTGCAGAAAACAGAAGGTGGAGGGTGGAAGAAAGAAAGAAAGAAAGAAGAGGTGGTGAGTTTTTTAGAGAGAGAAAATGAAAGTGTTGTTACAGTTGACCATAATGAAAGCTTATAGTATAATTACAACTCATCCATTATCTCTCTTCGGTTGCTTTTATTATCAGTACTGTATTACTTAATTAATTTCATCATTATTATTTTTTATATATATTCCTTTTCTTCATTCTTTCTTAACCATTGATTTGAAGAACACACTATTACCGACTTGGACAGAAACTGTTGTTTTCTTTTCTTCTTCTTTAGCTTTGCTTTTGACTTTGGTAATTCTCTCTCTTTTTCTAGTTTCATTTTATTCATGTATCTTTATCAATGAATTTCTCTTTTGTTTCTAAAGGTTTACCTTTGTGTGTTTTACATGGTTCATGATCAACTATGTTTGTGTTTATAATCTTTCATTTCCTTATGAAGTTTTTTATTTTCCACAAATGGTTGATTCTCAAGGTGAGAAAATGGGAATTTTTTTTTGTTATACTTTTTGATTTTTGGTGATTAAAATAATATATAGTATGAAATATCTTTTTCAAATTTTTTATCATATGAAGGCTTAGGGATCTGAGATAGAGATCTCAATTTTCATTTTGACCATGTTCCCCAATTTCCTTCATAGGGATTGAGGTTGCAAAAAACCAACCCAGTAGTTGTTTTTTCACTTCACTTTTTCTGGATTTCTAAACATGTTTATTCTGTTGAGTCAGATCTATTCAGTGCTAACAGACAAATAATTGGTAGGGATTTTTTCTTTTTGGTGTGTTTTGTAGGCCTTTTGATTTAAAATTTGGCTTTGTAATTTTCTAGTTGAAAACTTTCGAAAAGTTGGGTGATTTTTTTAACTTTTCTTTCTTGTCCTTTTACACGTTGTCCACTGTCCTTGGATTCTACTTGGGAAAATTCTTTCCTTATTTTTTTAATAAAAAAAAAAAAAGGTAAATTGTACTTTCTTCTTCTTTTTTTTCTTATAAATTGTTTTTTTTTCTTAGGTTCTTAGAGGCTACACATATTCTTAAACAAACCAACTTTGATTGGTATGTTTAGATGTGTTATGGTTGCATGTTATAAGCTTAAGATAGAATATGGTCCCCATTTTACTGATTCTAGTGCCAATTTAAAACCTTGTGCTAAACTTTCTATATGGTACTTTCTTTTCTTTGTTTTACCTTATAATTTGGATCAAGAATCAAATTGGATTCTTTTCTATATCATTTTGCAGCTAAAGTTACTTGCCTTTATGGAAATTTTGAATAGATGGTATCTTATGAAGGACTGAATATTTTGTTTCTCTTTCTTTTTGATTTCTTACTTGTTTTTATTGTCTTACTCTTTTTAAATTTGGTTATTGTTTGGTAGCATTGAAATAGAATCATGATGTTGGTCCTTCGCTTTCGATACTATTTTAAAGCATTTCCTTTATTAGATTTTTTCTTCATTAAGTGTAGTTATTATGCTAATCTAGTTGTGTTCTTATTTTCTGATTTGCAGATTCCTTCTAAATATTGTCTGATCAAATTAGTCTCATTGATTGAAAGTAATCCAAATAGCATTGGTTGTTGCAGTTCCGAAAATTCAGACATGTATTCAAATATAAGTACTTCATGATACTAGGTAAGAAACTGTTTATTTACGATATCTGCAACTGGTTTTTAAATTTCTTCAGAAGCCATTGAATTATTTTGGGCCATGATTCTTAGCATTTGGTGAGGGTGTGTTGTTTTTCAAAGTCGCTTCTTTTTTCACCCCCAAAGTCGCTTCAAAAGTATAGTTCCAGATAAACATTGTTTTTTCCGCTCCGAAAGTATACTCTCAGACAAATACACAGTTTTATTTCCGTCCAGAGGTATACTTACGGACACGAGTGTGGGTGGGAAAAGAGGCTATCTTTTTGAATCATATCTCTAATATGGAATTTTTTAAGATTGTCAGTTTAGCTGATGAATTGGGTTTCTTAGAATGTCATGATGTTACAATTTTAAATATAGATTCTTCCTATGATTTACGAAAATCCGTAATGTTTTCAATGGTGTATCTTATGCTTATTATTTGAAATTTTAGCCATACTAATCCATTTTTCACTTGTCTGCAAATGAATGTGCAGAAGGTGAATTAGCTTTCTTCCATTAAAAAATGGGCGTTGAGTTGGACTCTCAATCGTTTGAATTCAATGATAGTGATGAAAACTCACCTAGCTTCAAATCGCGGAACCAGAAGGAAAAGGAATATGACAACAAAGTCTCTAAGAATTTAAAGAAGATCGAACATGGTTTTGATTCATCGCCAAATGACATGAAGTCGGCAAATTGTATGCCTGATCCGAAAATAGAATTTTATGACAGCTCAATTGATTTGAAAAACAATCATGAAGCTCATGTGATTGGTCCCAAATCTCCTTCTTCCAAGGATAAAAGAGGCTTTGATCCATCACCAAAACTTGAATTTTATGACAGCATGCTTGATTTGAAAAATGGTTTAGGAACAAAAGTAACGGACTCGGTTAACCCTGTATCACGTTCTTCCAACGATGTGGGGTCATTTATGATGTTTGCAACTGATAAACAATTGGTTAAAAACTCCATCACTTCGCCAATCTCCAGTCCTCTGCAAGTAGATAAATTTCAGGATGCAGTAGATGTCTTTGTGGACCGAACTGTTGCTGAATGTGAACCAGAATTGGAAGTTTGCTATAAAGAAGATAGCTACCATATTGTGAAGGATATCTGTGTGGATAAAGGGGTCTATACCAAGCATAAGTTCATGTTTGAGGAAAGTGAGGATGGAAAGGCTTATAATTTCTTCCCATTGGAGAGTTGTGATGATAACCAAAAGCCGAAAGACAACACTGGTATCAAGGTATTAAATCAACCAGAAATTGAAGATTCTGACAAGGTTTCTTCGAATCATGATCAGCAATTTCATGTGATGCCCAAAGACAACAATGAGATTGAAGATCTTATTGATAATGTCACAAAAGCAATGGATTTACATGAAGACACACATGATTCTGTAACTCCTGATGACAAGGATGAACAGGTATTCAACATACAATCGAAGTATCTAAATATTTGGTTTGTCATCGTATGTCTAATGCTCTTTTGAAGTAATTGATTGATTGCTTTGATATGTTATTTAAACTTCCCTTCTATGTGATTGTTATTAAATACATTATGAAAACTAAATGCTTGTTTATGATGGACTTATTAGTTGAGCACGATGTCCACATTTTTCAATCATTGTTGTTAAATAGTGCTATAGCTATTGTTCTGCAATACACTATTCAGTACAAAACGATTGTTCTGCAATATGCTTGTCTATGATGGAATTTGAACTAATCGGTACTGCAATACGCTATTTAGTACAAAATATTGTCAAATAATGGCTATAGCGGTGCTATAGCACTGTTACAAAGTGGAATTTGAACAAACCGATATTTTCCGCGATTGGCGATTGATGATACTGATTTCAGTTCTTCAGAAACATATTAATTGCGATTCGCGATTGGTAATATTGTCAGCCTAAATTTCATGTCTTCCTTTGGAAATTTGTTGTCTTAATTATTTTTGTGCGCTGCAGGCATGCGTTAGTTTGGTATGAAAGTGCAGTTTCAAAACTAATGTTTACGTGTTGTTTGCAGCTATTGGGTAAACATAATTTGCATTCCCAGTCAAAAGAATCAAATAATATGGTTGAGGAAGAAGTATTGGCAAGTCCAGCTTTGGGCTTAGCCACTGATGAATCGAACAGTGATGGTGTTAGAAGCTTCACTTATCATTTTGGCCCTTCAGCTCCTGCCGATTGTGTCAAAAAGGAATTTCACCAACTCGGTGGCTGTAACTGCGTTGAAAGTCACCTACCTGTTATGGCTGTAGACGGTTCGTCTGGTGGTGAAATTTCTGAAATTCGTCATGCTGAAACAAGTCAGATTCGCCGTGGATTTGGCGAGTCAAGTTTTTCTGCTGCAGGCGCTGTATCAGGTCGTATAAGTTACTCAGGGTCTATACCTTATTCTGGTAGCATCTCTATCCGATCAGATAGCAGCACTACCAGCACGCGGTCCTTTGCTTTTCCCATGTAAGTTTCTAGAAAAACTTTTTTACCTCAATACTCTTTTTCTTTGGTATGGGTTTGTTTGGATTGGCTTTTTGAGCTTATCTGCTGACATTAACACCTGTGACTGTTTGTGAGAGCAAGTGAACAATTTATATGAAAACGGTTGACTTTATTTTATGTTTTGTTATAGAAATAGCTTATACATAAGCACTTATATGATAAGCACTTATGCTATAAGCACTTAATGAAGTTGTTTATCCAAACAGGTTCTAATAGGACTTGATTTCAATCTTGTGCTTGCAGACTGCAATCTGAATGGAATAGCAGCCCAGTGAGAATGGAGAAACCTGATAGGAGCCGCTACCGGAAGCAACGCAATTGGAAGAATGGCCTTCTTTGCTGTAAATTTTAAGAGATTATTATTTTCTCTTATAATAGGTTTAAATTTATATATACCATTTACATTTTACTTGCATAGAGTTTCACAGTGTGCAGTAGGTTTAGTTTGCCTATTGCATAGTCAATACTCAGTGGTGGTGATTTAGAATTACCAATCAATGATCTTATATCTCTGCTGCAAGCAAAGAGTATTGATCTTAGCTTTGCTTGCATCTGATCTACATTTTCTCTTTGGTTGGTTATACATGGTTTTATTGATTTTTTTATTTAAAATTTCAACAGCAATCTACTCCTAGTTGATATAAATTTTGAGTCTGTTTGTGTATAATCGAATTGAAAGCTCTAAAATTAGAATCTAGGTAGTTTTTTGTTCGTTAGGTCATAGAATCTAGGCAATTTAATTATTGAAGCGCCTCTAGAATGGATTTTCAAGTAAGGGTAGAATCCATAGATTTACTTTGTTAGGTACACATTTATTGGGGAAAATTAGGTAATATATATATAGTAAGTAACTTTCTTTCTACAAATGATAGGAACACAAAAAAGCAGTACATGGAGTTTTTAAGGCCACTATTTAAGGCTGTGTTTGGTTGGTAGTCAATTCAGGGTTCAAATGAGGGCAAAGGAAAGCCATGTATTCATGATGCTAATTCCAAATATAAAATAGCAATAAATAAGACAGTGCCATCTGATCCAAACTTAATGGAGAGAACTTAACTTAGTATCATCATTATATTATAATCTTTCTGTTCCCTTTTAATTCTTTAGAGATTGAGATCAGAGTTTTTGTGATAGGTTGCTAGGATTTTCTGTTGACGTGTTTCTATTCAATTCTTGTGTTTGCTTTAGTACCTTTAGAATGGCTTTGTTTGACTTTGGATTCCAGCCTTTAAGATTGCGTTGATATCTTTTGGGGTTACTATGTTATAGGCACTTATTTTACAACGCCATTTAGTAGTATTTAGTAGTGTTTAGTAATTGTTAATCTTCATCTGAAAAATTGTGGGGTATACAAAGTTGGTTCTCCTCTTTCACTTAAATTTTAGAGTTTTCTTCGTAGACAAGAGCCATGGGCGTATGTCTTATCATTTTTTTAAAGGCTTCAACTTCTTTACTACTTGAACAAATTTATTGTTGGTTGTGTTGATATCTTTTGGGCCCGGTTGTTTTAGATTTAAAAAAAATAGATTTTTCTTTGTTAAAAGAATGATAGCAAAAAATTACTACACTATAAAAATCTATTTTTTTTTAAAAAATGTTATTTATTAAATAAGTTGATATTCCATTCGAAATCGATCAATTTAGTTTCAAAACTTTTTTTTTTTTAAGAGCTAATCTAATCGACGATTTTAAATTTGAGGATTCGATTTTAATTTTCATAAAGTTAAGAAATAACTTTCTCAATTTTCAAATTTGTATCGTCCAATTTTAAAGTTTTAATTATTGAACGTTAACGGAAAATATCAAAAAAAAATTCTAGAGAAATAGGTGAAAAATTAATTATAAATCCTTTGATAAACAAACTTCGTAAAATTCATAATTCATTATTATACATTCGAAATAAATTATAAACGGTTAAAATACTCAAAACTGGGCATTTAGTAACTACTACCAAAATCAGAGTACTATGTAGGCATTTTGTCGACTAATTCCCAAAATATCAATCTAATCTAATGAAGTGGCACTTCTAGAATGTCGAACTCCTCAGCGTCCGACGTCATCGGCAGTCTCCTTCTTAGTGTCTAAATCTGAAAACAACACTCTAATGAGATACGAAATCCCAGTGAATAATACACACAAGTTTAAAAACGAGTATTGTTCTCAGCCGGCGCGGCAACCGAAAAAATCAACCATGGTATCCGCTTTCTTTCCAAATTAGTCTTTAAAATATACATAGTTAAGACAATTAAATCAATCAAAATATAACTGTAGTAACATGGTTATATGGAGCATTAACTCATCTAATATGGAGTACAAGACCCATCTATATGGAGCACATAGTTCATCTGTGTAAGTAACTATGGAGTACAAGACTCAGTTATATGGAGCAGATAGCTTTCTCTGTCTCCCTCTTTCTTACTCTCACCATCGGTCATCTTTCCATCTATCACCACATCTTCCAATCAACAATCTTCAATAGTTTAATGAAGAATTCAAACTTGACATAGTAAAGTTACAAATGTGCTTACAACAGGGACTGATCTTAAAATATATACAACTAGGGATAGAATTCGTTGTTATGTAAAAAAGTTAAATAAATGAAAATAACAATCAAATTTCTTCCAAAAAATAAATTAACATAGTTAAATAATGTATGTGTATGTGTGTATATGTGTGATACTAATAGTAAAATAATACTAACTCTGACCTTAAATATAAGATCCATTTGTAAATTTTGTTGTCGCTTTTTATATGATTCTTTTTAAATATCAAGATACAATACCCCTAAATAAATAATAGAATTTAAATATCAATCAATTCTATTCTTTTTTTTAGGGGCAACCATTTCTCTATTTTAATAATGGAACAATAATTTTGAAATAGAATCTATACATACTATTAACAAATTTAATGTCCAAACTATTCATCTTAATTCTTGTGTTTTGATCAAAAGTTTCTTATACAAGGAATGTAATATAATGCATATATAACCATGCAGTCTGCACGTGTACAATGGGGGAGCCCCTCGTGCCCCCCTTGGTTTGTATCCCTGCCCACAAACAAAAATGAATCATACACAAAATAAAATGTTAAGGAAGATGCCTCATTTCTAGATAATTATTGTGATTGAACCTCATGGAAGATATTTCATACCGTACGTATGCATCACTTATACGCCATTATATATGATCATAAATCATGTGAGATTGATTTGATTTTTATACTAATATACATATATAAGCATACAATATACATGTGTACAATGAGGGAGCCCCTCTTTGTTGTATCCCTGCCCACAAACAAAAATGTATCATACGCAAAATAAAATGTCAATGAAGATGCCCCATTTCTAAAAAAATTATTGTGACTGAACATAAGGAAGATAATTCACATCTTATGTGTAGAAACTCAGAAAGATATTGAAAGACATTTTATTGATATATATCTCAAATACAAGGAAGAGCTCCTATTTATATTATAGGATAGGAGACAAAAATTAATTACATATAAAGGCAAATTAATCCTAACATAATTACAATATAAAATACAATAATGAGATAATCACAACATATCGTAACATCCCCCCTCAAACTCAAGTGGGTGGAGCACTAATCAACTTGAGTTTGGAAACTAAAGTGCGGAAGCGACCGGGAGCGTGAGGTTTTGTGAATAAATCAGCCGGCTGGTCAAGAGTGCCAATGGAGATAAGATGGAGTTCACCACGAAGGAGATGCTGACGAATGAAGTGACAATCAATTTCAATATGTTTTGTTCGCTCATGGAAAACATCATTGTGGGCAATTTGAATTGCACTACGATTGTCACAATATAGATCAGTTGGTGAACACTGTGATGTTTCTATATCAGCAAGAAGCCAACGAAGCCATAAAATTTCAGAAGTTGTATCGGCTAGAGCACGATATTCAGATTCAGTGCTGGAGCGGGCTGTCAAAGTTTGTTTCTTGCTAAGCCAAGATATAAGTGAATCTCCAAGAAAAATACAAAAACCAGTAGTGGAACGACGATCACTAGGATCACCGGCCCAATCAGCATCAGAGTAAGCTCTAAGAATCAAGGAGGATGTAGCTGAGTAATGAAGACCATAAAATAAACTACCCTTGATATACCGAATAATCCGAAGGACAGCAGCATAATGTGTGGAACGTGGAGAAGCCATGAATTGGCTAACAAGATGAACAACATATGAAATATCCGGCCGAGTAACTGTGAGGTATATCAGACTACCCACGAGTTGCCGATAAGGAGTGGCATCATCAAGCAAAGTACCGTCTTGAGGAGTAAATCGAACATTGGGTTCAAGAGGAGTGTGTTCAATTTTGGAATCAGTGAGACCTGCTCGAGAAACAAGATCAGAAGCATACTTAGCCTGTGAGAGAAACAAGCCATCACTTGAAGATAATACTTCCAGCCCCAGAAAATAACTTAACGGTCCAAGATCCTTCATCTCAAAATTTTGACTCAAGAATTGCTTAAGCTCTTCAATTCCAATAGAGTCATCCCCAGTGATAATCATGTCATCAACATAAAGAAGCAAAACAACAGTACCATTGCTAGTTTTTCGAGTAAAGAGAGCGGAATCATGAGCACTGGCAGAGAAATTTAATTGTATGATAGTCTTGTGAAATTTGGCAAACCAAGCTCTAGGTGCTTGCTTGAGACCATATAAAGCCTTTCGAAGGCGACATACCTTTTTTTCTTGACATGTATATCCTGGAGGCGGGCGCATGTAAACCTCTTCTTCTAACTCGCCATTGAGGAAGGCATTTTTTACATCCATTTGGGTAAGTCTCCATTGGCGAGCGGCAGCAATAGCAATAAGAGTTCGAACAGAGGTGATGCGAGCAACAGGGGCAAATGTTTCCTCATAATCAACACCATACTCCTGAGTGAATCCTTTTGCCACAAGACGAGCTTTGTAACGCTTGATAGATCCATCAGACAATGTCTTTATTTTATATACCCACTTGCATCCTACAAGAGTTTTATCTGAAGGAGGATCAACAAGGTCCCAAGTGTGAGTTTTCTCCAATGCCTGTAATTCTTCTTGCATAGCTTGCTGCCAAAGAGGATTTGCAGAAGCTTCTTTATAGGACTGTGGTTCATGATGGTGAAGCATAGTGGAAAAACAATGGTAGTCACGAAGATATGGAGGTGGATTTCTTACCCGTGGAGGAAGCTCAATGGTGGGAGGTGCAGGATCAACAACCGGAACATCATCACTAGAAGTGGATGGAACATCGAAAGGGGTTTGAGGCTCACTAGAGGTACCTGCATGTATGTTAGAATCTGCATATGTGTCACTATGGAAGTAATCGACATCAGGATTAGTAAAGAGAGGGGTGGAAGTAGATGGGATTGATATAAACTTTGACAAAGAAGAGAACATTATGTGTTCCCAAAAGACAACATGACGAGAAATGCGAATGCGTTGGGATATAGGGTCCCAACATCGGAAACCTTTGTGTTCATTTCCATAACCTAGAAAACAACAGAGACGGGCACGTGGCTCAAGTTTAGTATATTCATGGGATTGGAGAAGAACAAAACAAGCACAACCAAACACCTTAAGTGAGTTGTAATTTGGTGTAGTGTGATATAGACGCTCAAAGGGTGAGACATTACCAAGGACAGATGAGGGAAGACGATTAATAATGTGGACAGCAGTTAGACATGCTTCACCCCAAACACGTTCAGGACAAGAGGCTGAGATAAGCATGGCACGAACGGAATCAAGAATGTGACGATGCTTTCTCTCAGCGCGACCATTTTGTTGAGATGTATAAGGACAAGAAAATTCAGACAAGGTACCCTGCTCACCAAGAAAAGATAAGAGTTTAGAATCACGGTATTCCATTGCATTATCTCGGCGAAAAACCTTGATTGTTTTAGAAAATTGTGTTTTAATCATTTTTGCAAAGTTAATATAAATTTGAGGAAGCTCATGCCGATTTTTCATCATGAATATCCAAGTATAACGAGAATAATCATCGATAAATAACACAAAATATCGAGAACCTCCCATAGAAGGAGTAGGAGCAGGACCCCAAATATCAGAATGTACAAGATCAAATGGTGAAGCTGAAAGAGAGTTACTTTTATTAAATGACAACGCTGGTTGTTTAGCCGTTTGACAAGAAGTACAATTGAAAGACTCATTTGTAACAGATCCTAAATGACCTTGAGACATAAGGGGGCGCATTTTTCCAATAGAACTATGAGCAAGACGACCATGCCAAAGTTGCATGGAAGAATCTTTGGAAGCGGCACATATATTGGGCACTTGAGGAACATGCAATTTAGTGAGCTCAAATAGCCTTCCGATCTTACATCCAGTCCCTATGAGTTGTCCCGTTCGTGGATCCTGCACACGACATCCAGAGGAAGAAAAGGTAAGTTCATAACCAAGATCACATAATTGAACAACAGAGACAAGGTTAAAGCGTAGTTTAGGAATGAGATATGTGTCAGGTAAGCTTAAATTAGACAACGAGATAGAACCTTTATGGCTTACAGGCATAAGAGACCCGTCAGCAGTGTGGATAGAATTAGTGATGTCATTTTTAGACACGGAAGAAAGCAAGTGGGATGCAGATGTCATGTGATTACAACAGGCAGAATCTAAATACCATTTAGAATTACCTGATGGTGGAAAGAGCAGCAGGAGTATTACCGTTACTGGACGAAAGAAGTTGTCTAAGGAGAGACTCAAGATCAGTGACAGAGAAGGCAGGCTGAGAGGATTCTGGAGAATTGGAAGTAGTTGCAAATACAGACTTTGAAGAGTTGGGACACTGTTGATTCTTATTCTGATCATGCCGCGGAGGACGAGTAGGACAATTCTGAATTAAGTGTCCAGGTGTCTTGCAATATCGACAGCAATTTGAAGCAATATGACCTTTTTTCTTGCAGTTATGACATTCTACATTGGGACAATCAGAAAAAGAATGTCCAGTCTTGTGGCAAACTCGGCAAAATTTGGGAGTTTTATTTGTAACTGCGAAGGCAAGATTATCTTGTGGACGATAAAGTCCCAATCTAGTTTCTTCAGACTTGAGACAAGGAAGAGCATTCTCTAGTGTAGGTAAAGGGTTCTGGTGCAATAAAGATGCTCTAACTGGTTCATAATCATCAGTGAGAGCCATTAAAAATTGAATAAGACGAATGCGATTGCGATGAGTCTCATATGTTTTCAGGTCAGTTGCATCTTTCAGGGAAGGCTCACATGAGGCTAACTGATTCCATATAATTTCCATTTGTGCTAAAAACTCATAAACAGGTTGACCAGGTTGTTGTTTCAAATTGCTAAGATCTTTCAATAATTGATATTGATGAGATAAATCAGAGATAGTATAACGTTGTTTTAAATGATCCCATACCTCTTTGGCATTCTCAAATCGCCCAAATTGCAGATGGATACTCGGAGTTGAAGTATTGCGACACCAAGTAATGATTTGATGGTTCTGGCTATCCCATTCCTCTAATTTCTCAGCAAAGGCTTCTTGATCTTCATCAGCACCTATCGTTGGACATTCTTTATCACCTGTCACGTATCGCCAGAGTCGTCGACCTTTCAGGAACCCACACATTGCTTCAGCCCACTGATTATAATTAGAGCCATCGAGAGTTACGGTAATAGGAAGAGTAACTTGAGATTTCTCCATTATAATTCAAAGAATTAATTGGAGACAAACAACACAGTGTCGGTTGGTAAACAAAATTTGGATAAAACTAGAGGAATCTCACCCACCAATATGAAGGGACACGTAATATTTGGTGGAATGGATTTTTGATGTAGTGATTGGTTTGTGAGATAGAGTAAACACACCGATGGATGATGGCGGTGATAAAAAAAAAAAAAAAAAGGGATACTCAGGAGAAAAAAAAATGATAAAAAGAAAGAGACAAAGGAAAGCCTAAGCTCTTGATACCATGTAGAAACTCAGAAAGATATTGAAAGATATTTTATTGATATATATCTCAAATACAAGGAAGAGCTCCTATTTATATTATAGGATAGGAGACAGAAATTAATTACATATAAAGGCAAATTAATCCTAACATAATTACAATATAAAATACAATAATGAGATAATCACAACATATCGTAACATTATGTATCACTTTTACGCCACAATGATAATAAATCATGTGAGATTGGTTTGATTTTTACAGAGTTAGAGTAACCATGATTCAAATTTGAACCTCCATGTACAAATTGAATATTTTATGCTAGTGTGAACACTTTAATCCAATATCACTCCATCATGTTTGTATTTCAAAGATGCATCACGTCGCAGAATTAATTAAGGAACTATATATTTGTTCATTTATGTGTCCTTCTGGAAAGAGTCATCTAAGGCTTTTTGAGACTTCAAATTGCGGGTAGCACTTGTATAACATAGAGTTGGGTGATATTGACGAATTACAATGTCACACATGGCTTTTTTTTTCTCTCTTCATAAGAATTATGACATTGTGATTGACCAACATCACCAATGTCACCTATCTATATGTCACCAAAGTGCTACCCCTCAAATTGCCTTTAAACCAACCTGTCTGCTTCTTCAAGTGTTGCCCTCCTAAACAAAATTGAGTTTTAAATTTTTCTCAAAGAATGTTTCCATCTTTACTTTTTTCTTTGATCTTTTTTTTTTTAGGCTCTATTTTATTTGATGTTATATCCCTTTCTTCATAGCCACGTTTCCATTTTTGTAGCCTATTATTATTTTGTTTGCTTGGTTAGTCGGTCAAAAGCTTATTTTTCTCAACTTTTAGGCTATTCTTATGGAGTCTGTGGTCTCTTCTCACGCATATATTTTGGATTATATATAATAATAATAATCATAATAGTTACTAAGCCTATCATTTAAAGAGAAATAAGCAGTATAATCACCACATAGGAAACACTACATCACGCAGAAAAATATATCCCCTCCTTATAAAGTTGAGTTCTTGTTTTATGGGTTTCCATTTTTCCTTGAGCAGTCTTGTCAAGAAGAGCTTGTTTACGAGCAGATAAATTCTTAAAGTCAATATTGAAATTGAAATAATTAGAATTACGATGTTTAGGATTCCGATAAATATGTATACATTGTTGCATCGAAACATCATTGTTTGATGAAACGACATGTTTATCAAAATCCTCAACATCATAATACTAGTTATTTCAATTTTAATATTGACTTTGAGTTTATGGTTCAAAAGACGAACAAACCAATACGGAATACGAGAGATTGTTTGAAAAGTGACAAAAGTGATTTTTTAATGGTAAATTTGTGTTCGGGATGCTTTGCGGAATTCAAATTCAGGGTATATAAGTGAAAGAAAAAAAAAATAAAAAATTCCAGGGCAACTACTACGATTACTTATCAAAAATAATTCAACATGATTACGGGGCTTAGCCTATCACATTAATGGTATCATAGCCATGAGTTGTCCATAACTGGTTGTATGCGCTTACTATGTTTTCATAAGTGTATTTTTCTTTTTTTAAAGAATAAGTGTACGAAGAATAGACACAATTCTCCTGAAATTGTAACTTTTTTAAAAAACTTTGACATTTAAAAAACTTTAAATATCTCCTTGAAATTGTCAAACATTAGTCAATTATTCCCTCCATTTGTTTTGGCCGTTACACCAAATGACGTGGCAGCTAACTATACATGTGGCACCTCCACGTTATGCCACGTCATAGGAGCTAATTGACATTTTTTTTACCTTTTTGTTTTTGCATTTTTTTGTCTAAAATTTGTGTCTTTATAAAATAGGCAAATTCTCCATTCCCTCATATTAAATACTTATGTGCAAATACCCCCTCAAATTTAATACTTAGTTAACAAATACCCCTCAAATTTAAAACTTATGTGAAATTACAATCATTTAATAATCATCTTGCAGTTATTAAATGCATCTCAACAATGTGACATCTATAACAAACTCTTTAGTTTCAAGTTTATATATCAAACCTTTAAAATGACATTGTGAGTGTCCATTTGCTTTTTCCTTATTCCACTGCTTTTTGTATCAGCTTACTGTTGTAATATTAAAAAAGCATTGTTGTTGGATCTTAGTGATCTTATATCAATTGGCTACTGATTTAATAACTTCATTTTTTTTATGGTTTAGTTATGGTTAGCTTTTAACTTGTTGAAAAGTTTTCTCTTGTATGTAGCAGTTTCCATTACCATAATTTAGTTCCTTTGTAGAGAATTTGAAAATTGGATTGGAGATGCCTTACCCTCTAGCAATTTCATTTTCATCTTTAATAACTAGCTATAGCTATAACTTATATTTACTTGAGTCTATCTCTGTTGGTATATATTTCAATTCAATACCATAACCATTATCATACGAGTCACATGAAAAGAACATGTTAGAGAATATTATGAGAGAATTTGATATCCCTCCTAGCTTAGTTAAATTTTAGGGGTAATACTGCTTTACCCCTGTAATATAGGTCATTCTCGGTTTTCGCCCCTGTAAAATATTTTTTGGGATTTCGTCCTTGTAATTTAAAATTTATTTGGTTTTGGACCTTCATGAAAAATTTCACCCCCTGTAATTTGTGGAAATTTCGGTTTACCCCCGTGTAATTTGAGCAAATTTCGGTTTACCTCTCTGTTAATTTGATCAAATTTCGGTTTACTCCCTACCATATCATCAATTTTGTACAGTTAAAATTCATGAATGACGAAATCCAAAAAGAAAATTTTACAGGGGAAAAACCAGAAATGACTTATATTACAGGGGGTAAAAACACTATTAACCCTAAATTTTATGATTCAGGGTGTAATTTGGACATAAATTTTGAATTTGAGGGAGGTATTTAGACATAAGTGTTAAATTTGAGGGGGGTATATGCTAAATTTTTATAATGATACAAATTTTAGACAAAAAAAAAAAGTCAATTAACCCCTGTGATGTGGCATAACGTGGAGGTGCCCCGTGTACATTTAATTGTCACGTCATAGGATGTAACAACTAAAACAAACGGAGGGGAATAATTGACTAACGTTTGTCAATTTTAGGTGGGGTTTTGAAGTTTCTTAAATGTCGGTGGGTTTTTTGACAAAAGTTACAATTTCGATGGTTTTTGCCTATTCACTTATAAGTGAACTCTCTTAAGAGAATTGATATTTGTACAACAATTTTATGACAACTTTCTCTCATACTCACATTATGTTTTTACTTTCTCTCTCTATTTTTTTGGTTTTTGCGTCAATACTTATTTTTTCTTTGTAAATTTATAGTTGTCAATTAAATGATTGTTCAAATTTATGTTTTTTTGTTGGTTGTATTTGATGTGTACAGGACAAGGCAGGTTGTCCATCTAGGGTGGTTGAGAGTTTAAACCACCACCAATATTTCGTCCACCTATCCCAAAAATAAAAAAAGAATAATATTTGGTTCGTTCTGTCTAGCTCTCTAAAAAATTGGGACGGAGACGAGACGAGTTAGCCATCCAAAATAAAATAAAAAGAAACTTTTTATATATTTATTTCATTTAATTTATAAGTCACAATTCAATTTTCTAATTTTCTACTCATAGAGTAGCGGTTAAAAAATTATTTAATTTAATTATTTTAATTTCATGATTTTAGGTTAATATTTTTAATAATTTGTCAATTGGTGAACTCATCAACTTTTTATTTTGATTATCTTGTTGGCTTAATAGAGATATTAGATGTTGCAACATAGATGTTGCAACGACGATTTTCATATTTTTAGTAGGGTCATTAGTTATATATTTTAGCATCTTTAAATTGGTCTTGTGTTGTTTTTATTATTTTTTTACACTTTTTCCATTGGTTTGCAAAGTTATTAGTTATTAATTATTATTTTTATGAACCAAAGTTATTAATTTTAAATATAGGCCTAACCTAAAACAAAAGTTCTCTCTTTCTTCTCTCCTTCTCAAACCCTAGCCGTCACCCTCTTTCTTCTTCTTATTAGAGGGGTGATTTAGGGTCAATTTTGACCCAAAAATCACCCCTCCGAGTTGTTTTTTATTATATCCTACTTGAATAAGTGATTTCACATATTTTCTGTTTTCTTTCGTTTGTTTTTGTGATTTCGTCGTCTCTTAATGACTTTGTTTGTTTTGATTTCCCGTCTTTGTGCGGTGTGTTTTTGATTTCCCGTCTTAGTGCGGTGTTTATTTGATTCAGGTTGAAAGGTTAGCTTTGAACAGGTGCAGATCCGATTAATGACAATGACTTTGGCGTCGTCAACGTTGCAGATTCGGAGACATGAATATTCCGGAGACTAATATAATCATATTAGTCATATTTGTAGGCATACGCACTTTGCCGTTTTATGCTATTAACATGGATACTGTTAGATTGTTCACAAATTCATCCTTTTTGTTTTAAGTGAATTTGGATTTGTATTGTATCAATGTACTCTATCAATTTGAATGAATGAATATCGTTTATTTTTGTCAAAAAATAAAGGTCTAACCTATCAACCCACTAGAAAACGGAGATGGGTTAGATTTTCAAGCCTACACTTCTAAGAATTTTACTGATCACACATTAAGAAAAGCTAAGAAACACTTGGAAAAGATCAAAAAGCCCTTCGGCAGTTAACTGCTGCCAGATTTATTTTCTTCGGCAGTTAAATGCCGCCAGTTGATTTTTCCTCGACAGTTAAGTGCCGATGCGCACTGAATTTCTACATTGGCAAAAGCTGCTGATACATAACCTATTATAAGTTTTGGCCATATTTTAATGTCGAATAAAAAACTAAGCAACATTTGAACCAACATTAACATTAATAAAATATCGAGATTGATACGACAAATAAACAGAAATTACCAACATCAGTTAAATTTAAAATATGATAATATGTCATCAAAATACATAAAAACTAATAAATGTCATGAAGATAGAAAGGAGCGAACAAATGTCATGAAAACTAACACCAAGTCCTAAAATTTTGTCCAAAACATCAAATACTCCTACTCCTGCTCCTGCTCCTGATGCTACTGCTGCCTCCTCGGCCTCCTACATCTCCTGGTCAATACCAGTGCCAACTGCTCCCTAACATAGCGCAATTCCGAATACATCTGCTCATTGCTCATCCCCTCCTAACCCAAGTACTGATCAGCCTGACAAACAACGCCACTAACCATATCATAGGTATCAGAAGAGCCTCTCTCGTAGTGTTGATGCCGCTGGTGTGCAATGATATGCTCTTCATTTTCTAGCCTCAGAGGGGATCTCGGAATTGGTGGCAAAATATGAGGGTGAGACGCCCGTCAGTACCATATCATTTATCCGTCCTTGTAAAACCTTGACATATCTCTTGTCGATTGACCCCAACTATCTTCCTTAATGGTGTGAAGACGAAAGTCGAGGAAAGCCTGCACAATATGTGTATCCTGCATAGAAAAAACACTTGTCAGAGGTCTAGGGATGTTCTGCACGTATCCGTACTATCGTTGAACTCGCTCAGGAAAGTGACAGTACACCTTCTCAACACCGCACATGATCCAGCCTGAATACCAAAATATATCCTTAAACTCCTGGATCTCCCTATGTTCTTCCTTCGACCTCCAACATACGTTATCCATCTCCAAACCATCAAGCAATGTACGACGTGTCTTTCCCTCTCCATGTCCCCTTTGTATCTCCCATTTGGTCACAATCGGATTGTTTGAGCGATAATTTTCACTTTCATCAACACTATGAAAATCAGGAAAATGCGCCAAAAACTATCCCTACACAAACCAAACAAATCACATTTATATGTTATGGGTCATGTTAGCTTGTGCCCTAAGGGCACATGTTAACATTTCCCATAAGTTATTACAAAGAAAAAAAATTAAAAAGTGTTAAGGTTCAAAAGTGTTACACAATTTATTATCATGAGTGTAACAACCCGTGTTTTGCTAGAATTGTTTTAATTATTTATTATATGTTATTTGCTTCTGTGTGTATTTTGGTTGGGATTAGTGGATTTTGGTTTAAGAAGGGTATTTGAGTCATTTTGGACTCAGGGGTATTATGGTCATTTGGTGAACAAGGGTAAATTAGTCATTTCATTATGAGAGTAATTTTTAGTGTTTTAAGTGGAAATAAATATTTTTACTAAGTTACTAGTGAGTTGGGGTAATTAATTAGGAGACGTAACTACTCGTTATTTTATTAGTTAAGTGAGTAGAAACTTTGGTGAATTAGTTGGTGAGAATATTTGGCCCATTAAGACAATTAGGGATTGAGTCCTGTCATCGCGATTTTCGGGTGTCAAATCATTGATTAGATTTGAACCTTTTAATCATTGATGTCTCTATTTTTTTGGGGAAAGGTAAAATCGAGAAAAAACCTCAGAAATTCTAAGTTCGGGGCTGATTTCACTACGGGAAGGTGTTAGGCACCCGCAATGACTATAATATCCTATAGGAACCGTTTTACTATGCTTTACGTATACGCTTTGCTTTTATCGCCATTTGTAAAAAAGATTGATTTTAAGAATGAGAGGAAGAAGATTGGATTTTATTTTATTGGACTTGGAGAGATTTTGGGTCTCTTGCCTACATACCCTTTTAAGGGATCAAAATTCCATGTAGTTCTCTTCCAAAATGTTTTTGTGAGTTTTGTTTGTTTTTAAGTTTGAAAAAGGTTTTGAAGAAGGGAAAGAGGCCGTATAGGCATTAGAATTAAAAAGAAAAAGAAAGCATTTGGTTGGTTCAATTGTTAATGAAAACGGTTAAAGTTTGAAATTAATTGCATTTTGATTTGATTAAGAAAATAAAGGAAAAATCCTTTGGAGTTTTGACTCCAAGGTTTATTTGGAAAATATTTGAAGTGATGGAAGTTATTTGTTTTTTGTAAAAAAGATTGATTTTCTCTAAGTATCGCGCATCCTAAACATACACCTAACGTTAGCTCATGCAACGTGTGTGCGTGTCGGTGCGTGTGTCGGTGTACATCATTATAGTCCATAGTCTTTTTACATCGGGTCCTATTTTACATTCTATAGCCTTGCATGAAATTAAAGAAAAGTAAACTATCTAAACATTGCATGAGAATTAGCTGAACGCCCCATGAAAGGGGTTAAAGGAAGAAATGGGAATGAGATGAGATGCTTAGTATGCATGAAACATAGAGTAGAGTGGTTAGTAAAACAAGATAAAATATTAATGAAATACTAATCCTAAACAAAATGGTAAACTATCACAAAATTGGCATGAAAGATCCAACTAAACATAATTGCAAAATATCACAAAATTGGCATCAAAGATCCAACTAAACATAATTGCAAAGCATCACAAAATGGTAATCAAGAATCAAATTTAACTAGAAAGTGGAAATATCACAAAATAGTAATCAAGAATCAAATTTAACAAAATAGCAATATATCACACAATTGGTATCAAGAATCAAGTTTAACAAAATGGCAAAATATCACAAAATTGGTATCAAGAATCAAGTTTAACAAAATGGCAAAATATCGCAAAGTTGGTATCAAGAATCAAGTTTAACAAAATTGCAAAATATCAACAAAACTAAGTCTTAACAAAGTTGAAAATATTACGCAAGAACGAAAGAGAATTAACCTTGTTAAGATCAAATGTATTATCATGGAATCAGAGGGAATAAAATCATGCAATCAAGTGCCAATCAACATTATATGGCATGAACTTAGATCAACAATTATGCAAGAAACTCATCAAAAGAATACGCAAAAATACACAAATATGTAAAATAAATGCACATATATTTTTTTTTTATCAATTTTAACATGTAACAACATCACAGAACAATAAAAAATGCTTCAAGAACATAGAGTAATTTTTTTGGAATTTTTGTAAAGGAATTAAAACGCACAGGAGGTCCAGATAGCAAGCATAAAGGTGTACATAGCAATAAAAACTCAAGAAATTGAAAGAAAACCAAAAGCCTGCGGGTAAAAAGCCCAAACCCACGGATCTGATGGATCCGGATCAAACAAACGCTCCAGGAGCGTTGGATTGATCCAGATCCATCAGGATCTTGATCAAACGGCCAGGAATAGGAGAGAGTGGGTCGGGTTTGGGTCAACCCGACCCAAGCACATATATAAAAGGGTTTCAAACCTGTTCCCCTTCATTTTTTCAAAACCTTTCTCTTTCTTCCTCTCTTCTTCTCCGCCGTTCTCTCTTCTCTTCACAAACCCTAACCCTAATTTTGTTTACATGGCCCAGGAATCAAAGAAACACGGCTTCAACAAATCATGTGGCTATTCTAAGCACGAATCAATCACTAGAAACCGCATACGTTGGCTGAATCATCGTAGATCTTGAGCCTTTGCTCACGGATTTCAAACGGTTCTTGGTTCGTTCTTGCTTCCAAAACTTTGTTCTAATGAAACCTCTCACGGATTTAGAGGTTTACAATGGTTGATTCGCGTTGTAAACCCTAAGATCTGTTACGGTTTTGAAAATTTCTTAGGGTTTCGTTATTTTGGAACCGGACCCTTTGAATTCCTACAGAACTACGTTGATTCAGATTCATTGATGTTCATGCGCATAATGGAGGTAAGTTTTGATTCAAACCTGGTTTTGTTCGGAGATTTGGACTTGAATCTTCAGAACTCTTGGCTTTGATTCTGTTTTTTCTTGCTGGTTCTTGCTTGAAATTCGAACGAAACCGTGAATCTTCTTCTTCTTCTTACTGGTTCAGAACCGTGAAATTCTTTCCCTCTTCTTCTCAAAGCCTTGCTTCTGCGATCGTACTGAGTTTGTTGCCATTGGTGACAAACTTGGTGCTCGAATTGCAGAAGAAGTGATTCGATGATGACGATTCAGCAATGAATTTCTGAGAATCGCTACGGATTTCACTGGATTTGGATCGGATTTGGTTCTGGAAAATTAGGGTTTATGCATTTGTTCTTGAGCTTTTGTGAACTTTGTGATTTTGATCTGTAACTGCCAAGAGAGAGAAAGCTGAATCTGTTTGTGTGATGTGGCGCGTGAATTTGATATCTGATTCTGACTTGTACAGTGGTGGCCTTTTATAGGCTGCCACATGTGCCTCTGGACCAATGGGAACCTGACACCTGGACCTGGATTGGCCTGCATCTGCAAAAAATGAAACTAAAGGGACTAATCTGCAAAAAATGAAACTAAAGGGACTAATCCGCAAAAATAAGATAAAACAACAAAAAAAAAATGAAAATGGGACTGATTTGTAATTTTTAAAAAAGTATCTGGACTAATTTGCCATTAAACATAAGACTTGGACTAAATTGCAATTTCTAAAAATGTTTGGACTAAAATGCAAAAAATAATAAAATTGGCTAAAAAAACTTAAACTGACTGCAACGTAAAGCGAAACAGTTAAAATTGACAAAACGGACTAAAACGAACAAACTACCAAAAATGAGGTATTTTAAAATACCTCTCTGCCCAAAAATCAAATAATGTGAAAAGACCAAAATGCCCCTGGGGCCAAAACGCCTCAGACTGACTCAGACTGACTCAGATGCAAAACTAAGATGTTTTTGAACAGAATTTGATTAATGATTCATGTAAACAAATTGAAAAGACTCAGGGACAAATGCAGGGACTGAGAATGGGTTCCTTTGTAGGAAATGACCAAAATACCCTTTTGTATGATCTTATGCAAAAATTTAAAAGACTGAAGCAGTAACATATGCCGCTGAAGCATAGTAGAAAACACGGTGGATTTGAAAGTATTAGAAAATAGCAGAGGAATTTGAAAGAGTATTTTTAGGTCTAAAATGAGGGTATGACAAGTCCATTTATGTAGTGACTATATAAGCTTTAGTCTTAAGAGAAAATTAGGTCATTACGCTCATTTACAAACATTTTGAGAAAGTGAAAGTGAATCAAGAAGGTTTAGAAGAACAGCTAGAGAGAGAAAGCTTGAATTGGGGCTTTGGAGCAAAAGTGAAGCTAGGGTTCTAATTCTTAAATATTAGAGGTAAAGGGGATAGTCTCTATTCATCAATTTTTGGGTATAAGTGCTTTTGAGATTATTCTGATTTTTTTTTTTTTGTAGTTTTAAGTGATGAAATTCGTGTTTCTATTTCATGTTAATTTATGGGTATGATAAATTCATAAAATTGGTGTATTATGTTCTTAAAACTCATAGTTGTTGTTGTTATTAAGTTGCTTTATTGATTTTTGCATAAAGTGATGAAAATGAAGTTGTTATTGTTGATTGTTGATGAAATTGTGAGATTATGCTTTGATTGATGTTATGTTATGTTGTTGATGATAAATTATGCCTTGGGTATTGCTATTTGTGAAGTTATGGTTAAATTGTTGTTGATTTGATGAGTTTTGAAGAAAATGAGTCATTAATGGTGAATTGTGATCTTTGATGATTTGTGGTGAATTGTTGATGTTGTTGTGTTGAGATAAGTTAGATAAACTTATTTTTTTGATTATAAGTTTTGGGAAGAAACTTGAGGTTTTGTATGAAAAGCTAGTATAAGTGATTTTTGAAAGATAAGTGATTTTGGGCAAGTTGTTTTGGGATGGGAGAAACATGGATTTTTCTGTAGAATGTGATAGAGCTAAGTGTAACGAACGCGTAGGCAAAAACAACACCGAAATCAGAGTTACGAACGAGTTTTTACGCGCGAAAAAGTGCGAGTGTGTTTTGTTGTCTGATGAAAAATGCACGGTCTGGTACAGGGGGCGCATGGACCGTGCATTTTAAAGTGCACAATCGTGTGTTTTCGTTTGTCAGAACTTTGAAGTGCACATCTCGCGTCATTTCAACGTCAACCAACATCTTTTCACACTCATTTGTTTTCTCAACAAGATCACATCACTGAACCTCAAATTTATCAAATAAAACTCGATTGGACATCAAGAATTCATCTAAAAAAATTGTTAAGTTCAGAGTTGTAATCAATATTGATCCATTGTTGCCCTTCTTTCTCTATACAATGCTCCTTGCAATGGTCACCATGAACATTCTTACCACAAAAACCACATCTCACCTGTAATCTTATATCCAAATGGCTTAATTATGCATTTCATCCCTGTAATTAGGGGTCGTTTGAAATTTCATCCATGAGCTTACTAATCCTCCCATTTTTCCCCTGCAATTATTAATCATTTGAAAACTCGTCCTAATTAAAAAAAAATTGCTGATGTGGATGGAAATTAGATACATGGCAACTAGTGATTGGGTTTTTGTCAGGACACGTAAGCAGAAGGCGATTGCAATGACATTTTGCCCTTAATGAACCAGGACTCGCGCGCAAAGACCATTTTACCCTTGCCTCCATCTTTTCTTCCTACTTATTCTTCTTCTTAGTCGTATTGGGTTTCTGAGAACCCTAAAACAACAATTCTTCTTCTCCATTGAACCTTTCACTCTTAATCCTAGTTTTTCTGAGAACCCTAGCACAACAACTCTTCTTCTCCATCTCAATTCTGCTTCAGTTCGCAAATGTCAACAGACAACACCAGTACAGGGTACTCATATGGATCTTATTACGGTCATTTCGAAACTTCCCGTGGATTGCTTCCAATGTGCCATTGTGAGTTGCCCATGGTCATCTAATTTCCAACACAAGAGCGAATCCTGGACGTCGGTTTTGGAAGTGTCGCAATTGGATGAAAAAAAAATACATGTGGTTTGTTGATCTGGGATGATGAGCTTCTTTCGGGTACAAGGCCAATGGTTGATGTGACATCTAGGATGGCAGTGACGTCTAGGATGTCGGTTGAGGACGAAGTGGAGTCTAAAGAAAAGAAGTGTAATTGTGTTGAAGTTATGGAAGGAATTTATGACTTAAAGAAAGATAAGTGGAAGAAGAACTTGTTAGTTGAGAAAAAGAAAGTGGAATGGCTGAAGTGGATTCTGGTGGCAAGTTGGATCCTCTTTTGTGTGTTTTATGCAAGAAAGTGATGGTTGAACTTAATTGCAGTGTTAGTTTGTTTAAGTTAGGGTTGTAGTGGTTGTTATGTAATGAATATGTTTAGTGAGATGACTTTGGTAGTGTGTTTATGTTTAGGCTTTATGCATTAAGTTATTAAGTGTTTAAGGTATTAAGTGTTGAAGTTATTAAGTGTTTAGTTTGTTAAGTGTTTGTTGTTGGAACAAAATGTGTTTAACACTACCTCTTGAGAGTTTTGACGATAACAAGGTATTAAAAATTGTCAATTGGATATGCTAATATTAATTCAAGTGTACAGGACCATAGACAAAAATTTGAGATCATTATTTGGTTCTGGAAGAACAAAAGAGAGCAAAGGAATCAACAAAAAGGAAGCTTAAAGCTTATGAAGAAAACTGCTCCTGAAGTCAAAGTGCTCCTGAAGTGATGACGTCATCAGAAGCAAGTTCATCAGAAGCATCTCATCAGAAGCTGAAGATCACCAGAAGCTATAGTTCATCAGAAGATGCAAGACTTAAAGCTTCAAAGGTTGTTCAATGGATTTAATCTCGTCTAAGCATTACAAGACAAGAATAACAGCTCTGCCTGCAACGATGTTCCTACAGACTTGGAATGGATTTGAAATTGATCCTTCATACAACAACAACCATATCAGGCAAAAGATCGTTGGTGATTGATCAAAGCTTCAAACGACTCTTATTTTGATGCGCTGGCAATTCACAACGTCTCTTTCACACCTCTATATAAAGAAGTGAAGACTTGAAGAATTGTAAGAGACTCAACAACAATTTAAAAGCGCCAAACCTCTGCTGAAATTGTTTTGCTTCAAAAGTTCACTTAGAATTTCTTAACAAAGTTCATATCTTAGAAATTCTAGAGTCTTAAGAGTCTGTATCTGATTTGTATTGTGAACACCACTGATTGTATATCAAGCGTTCAACGTCAAACATTTTTCTTTGTAATTCTGTTTGATTAGAAGTCTCTTACAGTTGTGCTTGAGCATAGAAGTCTCTTGATTGTGTTCAGGAGCATAGGAAGTCTCTTGCAGTTGTGCTTAAGCATTTGAAGTCTCTTGCTAGTTTTAGCAGTGAGCATTTGCAATTAGATATTACATTTTAGTGAACTCTCATTGGAAGTGCAAGGGGGACATGACTACTTCCGGTTTGTGGAAGGAACTTGTATAATTGTTTTGTATCTATCTTCTCTCTCTCTCTATCTCTCTGTTTTATCCGCTACATTTTAGTATCTGAACATCACTTCAGAAGTTGTACTCTAACTGCTTCTAACCAGTGAGTTTAGTAGGAGAAAAAGAAGAAAAAGCAAACACAATTCAACCCCCCCCCCCCCTCTTGTGTTTTCTCACCTTCAATTGGTATCTAGAGCCTTGGTTCTTTTGAAAACACTTAACAGTGTGATAGTCCAAGATCTGAGAAAAACATGTCTGGTGAATCATCTGTTTCAGGTTCTGGTGGTAATCATAATGTTGTACCTTATGATTACATTGATAAGAAAGCTGACTCAAGAAAAGTTCCAAAGTTCAATGGAGATACTGAAGAGTTCTCTTGGTGGAAAACCAACTTCTACAGTTATATCATGGGCTTAAATGAAGAGTTATGGGATATTATGGAAGATGGAGTTGGTGACTTGGATCTTGATGAAGAAGGAGTTGCTGTTGACAGAAAGAAACATACTCCTGCTCAAAAGAAGATGTACAAGAAACATCACAAGATCAGAGGTTCACTTGTTCTTACTATACCTCATGCAGAGTATATGAAGATGAGTGACAAATTGTAACGCCCACGTTCGTTTTATTATTTATTTAAAATCGAGTTTAGGTGATTATATTATATTTATATAATATATAAGTGTTTTGATATGTTTTGATATGCTTGGGATGATCTTGTGGTAAGATATAATGCTAAGGATAAGGTTAAGAGACTTATTTTATTGTTAAATAAAATAAGATTTGAAAAGAAAATAAAATATTTAGTTGTGGGTTAGTTTTGGATTTTAGAGAGTTATGTGGGAGAAAGAGTAAATAAGATAAGATTTGTTGGCAGTATAAATAAGGAAAACTAGGGTTAGGAAGTCAGTAACGTATCAGACTTTGAGAAAGAAAGAAACGCACGCGCGTGAGGAGAAGAGAAGAGAGGAGTGCTGCGATTTTCTGCTTCTAACCAGGTAAGGGTGAGACTCATAATTCTGTAATGTTAATTAGCATAGTTTTGATGATCAATTAACAAGGAATAGGATTGAATTAAGAGAAGGAGGAAACTAGGTCAAAACCCTAGAATTTGATGAATTAACGGTTGGAATAGGTTTAATTGATGTAGAAAGTGTTCCTAGACCTTAGATTATGTTTAGGATGAATTCTGGAATCAGTAAGAGGCTTAGAACCATGTGAATCGTAGGATTTTTGAGAAATTAGCAAGTCTGGCCGCAACGAGATTCATCGCTCGCCACGGCGAGCAGTGATCCTCGCCTCGCGAGTGATGAGCTTCATCGCTCGCCACGGCGAGTACTTATCCCCGCCTCGCGAGTTGCTTCTGGCAGCTCGCCATAGCGAGCACTTTTCTTCGCCTCGCGAGTTGCTTCTGGCAGCTCGCCACGGCGAGCTAACTCACTCGCCTCGCGAACACTACCAGAATGCGGTGTTTGAGAGTTGTGCGACCTGTTCGTACGTTGGATTAGGAGAGGACCCCCCCCCCCCCCCCCCCTTAGGGCTACTGAGACTTGTTAGGATTGTTGAGAATAATGTGTACAGAGCTGAGTAGTTTATGTGTGAATTTTGAGTAAGGATTAAAGTATTATACCTTGTGCAATTATGATAAAGTTTATGTTGCCTTGAATTGTAATTGATATAATGATATCATTCTGTTCTTGTGATTTGAATTATGCTGCTGATGTTATTAAACTGAAAACGTATGATATATATGTATATGCGATGATAAGTTGTTGTTTAGCTCCAATTTCTTGGATGCATGTTGATAAGATGATTAAGGATAAATGTTGTTTTGAATTGAGTCCATGCATAGCATACATTGAGCTTAGTCCTCACCATGATAGGAGCTTTGTCCTCCGCACGTTTATTAGGAGCTTTGTCCTCCGCACGTTTTAAAAGTATATTAATACTTATGATGAAGTTTGGTACCACATGCATATAAGGAGTCTAAGAGCATTGTCGCATGGTCATATTTATGATGTCATGTTATTGATAAAGATTGAATATATGATTACGTGATAAGTGTTATCTATCTATGCTACTTGCTTAAAGATGATATGAAGTTGATTATGTGGTTACGTGCTAATTGTTATTAAGTTATGCAGGAATGCTATTGATGTTTGATGTTAATTGTTATTCTAAATTATGTTGATTAATATTATTTTGTTATGAAATCTCACCCCTTCTGCTGGAATTGCCGCCTTGTGGGCAAGTGCAGGTGATCGTGCGTAGTTGCTATTGCTTCGTGAGTGGCCTTATCTCACTGTGTCTTCTAGGTCGCTCTGATACGTAACGGGATGGGGTTGTATTATATGCATGCTTCATTCTTTTACGTGAATCTTTATGATATTTTGCAATAATGGAACTAACTCTTTTGAGATATCTTTATGGGGCCTACGTGCCAAACGTTTATGAATTATAAGTATTTTTCCGCTGAAATGTTTTGAAGTTATTTAGTTAATTTATTAATTAACTGTTTTTCGGATTATGTTATATGTGATATCCCGTTATTGTCGTGTACTCTGATAAATGTTTTTAAGAAATTTTTATGTTGGGAAAACGGGGTGTTACACAAATCTACTGCAAAAGCTATGTTTGCTTCTTTATGTGCAAATTGTGAAGGTAGCAAGAAGGTTAGAGAAGCTAAAGCACTTATGGTTGTTCATTAATATGAGTTGTTCAAGATGAAGGATGATGAAAGTATTGAGGAGATGTACTCAAGATTTCAAACCTTAGTCTCTAGACTACAAATACTGAAGAAAAGCTATGTTGCTTCTGATCATGTGAGGAAGATACTAAGAAGCCTGCCTGCAAGATGGAGACCAAAAGTTACTGCTATTGAGGAAGCTAAAGATCTAAACACTCTGAGTGTTGAAGATCTTGTCAGCTCTCTCAAAGTTCATGAGATAAGTCTTAATGAACATGAGCCTACTAAGAAGAGTAAATATTATGCTCTACCATCTAAAGGGAAGTCATCAAAAGCTATTAAAGTCATAGAATCTGAAGAAGAATCACCTGATGGAGATTCTGATGAAGATCCTGTTGAGATGATTGATATGCTCTCAAACAGGCTGCAGTATCTGGCCAAGAAGAACAAGAAGTTCTTAAGCAGAAGAAGTGGTTACAAAGGCTCCAGGAAAGAAGATCAGATGGGTATATTCAACTGCAAGAAGCTTGGACATTTCCTTGCTTTATTGCCCTGATCTTCAGAAGGAGAAATCAAAGGACAAGTCTAAGAAGTCAACTTTCAAATCAAACAAGATCAAGAAGCAGATCAAGCAAAGTTTGATGGAAACATGGGAAGATTTAGACAGTGAATCTGAATCTGATAAGGATGATGCTGATGAAGATACAAAGGTAGTTGTTGAGTTAATGGCTACAGTAACTTTAGAAGATGAACCAGAAGTAGATTCAGAAGAAGAAAATGAGGTATATTCTAAAATTCCTAGAGAAGAACTTATTGAGTCTCTTAAAGAGCTCCTTACACATTTTGAACTGGGAACCAATGAGTTGAAAGATTTAAAATAAAAATATGTTGATTTAATGAAACAACAAGAATCAACTCTATTGGATCTGAAAGCTTCTGAAGAAGGACATAGAGGCTTTGACTTCATTTGCAAAACGTATGAAGAGAAGCTCAAGTTCTTATGTAAGAAGCTACAAGAAAAGTGTAATGGAAAACCTTTAAGCAACCATCAAATTGGTCTTGAAGATTTTATTATGTCTGGTATTGATAGAAGCAGAGTTTCTTCTATGATTTATAACATTTACAAAAACAATGGCAAAGGGATTGGATTTTCAGAAGGAAAACCTAATGAAACTAATCTCAAAGCATGTTGTGAATGTTTCAAGGAAGGATTGAAAACCTTCTTTGTATCTGAAGGTGTTAAAGTTGAAACTGTGGTTCAGTCAGATGCTGAAGCTTCTATCTCTAAGTCTAAGATTACTTCAAAGCCAAAGAACTCTAAGTCTAAGGCTATGACAAATTCTGACTCTAAGACCTCAAAGATCAAGATTATGAAAAGATCAGAACCTGTTTGTCAGAGTCTGTTGAAGCCAGAATCTGGTATCTTGAAGTCTAAGTCTCAGAAGAACAAAACAGTTATGGCTTCAAGTGAATCAGAACTAAAAGGTGTTGAACCTAAAGTATTGATCAATCAGAAGCTCTCAAAACCACACCTCAAGGTACAAGAAGTGAAGAGTAAAACTTACAGCACTAACCTCAAAAGACCTATAAAACAATGGGTACCTAAATCTAAAATTGTCAATACTGCAGAAATGCCTAAAAGCAAAGGAAAAGTAAAAATCATGGTATCTCGACAGCGGTTGCTCAAGACATATGACCGGAGAGAAGTCAATGTTCCTCACCCTCACAATGAAAGAAGGAGGAAATGTGAAGTGTTGACGCAACCAGTCTGGCAAGATCATTGGTACAGGAACTATTGGTAAGTCCTCTATCTCTATTAATAATGTGTGGTTGGTAGATGGTCTTGAACATAACCTTTTGAGTATCAGTCAGTTTTGTGACAATGGTTATGAGGTTATGTTTGGAAAGACCAACTGCATAGTAATCAACAAAGATAACAAGTCCATAGTGTTCAAAGGAAATAGAGTAAAGAATGTCTATAAAATCAATTTTTCTGAACTGGTTAATCAGAAGGTTATCTGTCTTCTATCAATGAATGATAAGAAGTGGGTATGGCACATAAGGTTAGGACATGCTAACTGGAGGTTAATCTCTCAGCTTAGTAAGTTACAACTTGTCAAAGGCCTACCTAACATAGACTATCATTCAGATGCACTTTGTGGTGCATGCCAGAAAGGGAAGATTGTGAAATCATCTTTTAAAGCTAAAGACATTGTCTCAACCTCAAGACCTTTAGAACTGCTTCATTTTGATTTATTTGGACCAGTGAATACTGCATCTTTATATGGAAGCAAATATGGATTAGTCATTGTTGATGACTACAACAGATGGACTTGGGTGAAATTCCTAAGAAGCAAAGAAAATGCATATGATGTATTTAGTAACTTCTGCACTCAAATACAGTCTAAAAAAGAAATGAAAGTTTTAAAAGTCAGAAGTGATCATGGTGGAGAGTTTGAAAATGAGCCATTTGAAACTTTATGTGAAAAACATGGAATTGTCAATGAATTCTCTTCTCCTAGAACTCCACAAAATAATGGGGTTGTAGAGAGAAAGAATAGAACTTTACAAGAAATGGCAAGAACCATGATTCATGAAAACAATTTGGCTAACCATTTATGGGCAGAAGCAGTGAATACAACATGTTATGTTCAAAATAGGATCTATATCAGACCTATGTTGGAGAAAACTGCATATGAACTCTTTTAGGGAAGAAGACCCAATATATATTACTTTCATCAATTTGGATGTACCTGTTACATTCTAAATAACAAGATCTACCTAAAGAAATTTGATGCCAAGGCCCAAAGAGGAATCTTCTTAGGTTACTCTGAAAGGTCAAAGGCATACAGAGTGTATAATTCAGAGACACTCTGTGTTGAAGAATCTATGCACGTTAAATTTGATGACAAAGAGCCTGGAAGTGAAACTCCAGTGCAAGATGAAAGATATGCAGATATACAGGCTACTAAAGATACTTCTGAACTTGATTAGACTGAAGAATCTGAAGACAATCTAGAAGCTGAACCAACTTCAGAAGCTCAAGATGAAGTCGCTTCTGATGAAGCTCAAGATGACTCTCAATAAGCAAATCAATCCAATAATACATTCAAGTACAAGTCTTCACATCCTGAGGATCAAATCATTGGAAACAAAGATAGTCATAGAAGAACAAGATCATATTTCAGACAAGAAGAGTCTATGATAGGATTGTTATCAGTGATTGAACCTGCTACAGTTGATGAAGCACTTTCAGATGATGGATGGATATTAGCTTTGCAAGAAGAGCTTAATCAATTTCAAAGAAATGATGTGTGGGATCTGGCACCCAAACCTCAGTAGAAGAACATTATTTTAACAAAATGGGTATTCATAAACAAGCTGAATGAACAAGGTGAAGTAACTAGAAACAAAGCTAGACTTGTTGCACAAGGTTACATTCAAGAAGAAGGCATTGATTACATTGAGACATTTTCTCTAGTTGCAAGATTGGAAGCAATCAGGTTACTTCTATCCTATGTAGTTAATCATGGTATAATATTATATCAAATGAATGTCAAGAGTGCATTTCTTAATGGAGTCATAGAAGAAGAAGTGTTTGTCAAACAACCTTCTGGTTTTGAGAATCTTAAGCATCCTAACCATGTTTATAAACTTAAGAAATCACTATATCGCTTGAAACAAGCTCCCAGAGCTTGGTATGATAGACTGAGTAATTTCCTGATTAAAAATGATTTTAAAAGAGGTCAATTTGACACAACACTCTTCAAAAGGACTCTTAAGAAAGACATTCTTGTTGTGCATATATATGTTGATGATATAATATTTGGTTCTACTAATGCATCTCTTTGCAAAGAATTCTCTAAGTAAATGTAGGATGAATTTGAAATGAGTATGATGGGAGAATTGAAGTTCTTTCTTGGAATTCAAATTAACCAAAGTAAAGATGGAGTATATGTTCATCAAACTAAATACACAAAGGAGCTTCTGAAGAAGTTCAAGCTATAAGATTGTAAAGTGATGAACACTCCAATGCATCCAACCTGCACCTTAAGCAAAGAAGATACTAGATCAAAGGTAGATCAGAATTTGTATAGAGGTATGATTGGTTCTCTGTTATACCTCACTGTATCTAGGCAAGATATTTTATTCAGTGTATGCTTGTGTGCAAGATTCTAGTCAGATCTTAGAGAATCTCATTTAACAGTTGTTAAGAGAATCTTCAGGTATCTGAAAGGAACAACTAATCTTAGACTCCTTTATAGGAAATCCCTAGATTATCAGTTGGTTGGATTCTGTGACGCTGACTATGCTGGTGACAGGATTGAAAGAAAATCAACCAGTGGCAATTGCCAGTTTCTGGGAGAGAATCTGACATCCTGGGCTAGCAAAATACAAGCAACTATTGCTATGTCTACAGCAGAAGAAGAATACATCTCAGCTGCAAGTTGTTGTACACAACTACTCTGGACGAAACATCAGTCGGAAGATTATCAGATTAATGCTAACAATATTCTCATTTATTGTGATAATACCGCTGTTATTTATTTGTCAAAGAATCCAATTCTACATTCAAGAGCCAAGCATATTGAAATCAAACACCATTTTATTAAAGATTATGTTCAAAAAGGAATCTTGGATATACAATTCATTGATATTGAACATCAGCGCGCTGATATATTCACTAAACCTTTAACTGTGGAATGATTTGATTTTATAAAGAAAAATTTGAACATGCACTTTGTGTCTGATTAAAATTGCTTGCTCCTGAATTAGAAGTTAGGTCCTGAAGTTAGTTCAGAAGCTATGGTCCATCAGAAGCTTTTAACTGAGAGTCCGAGGAAAATTTGCTTCTGAAGATGACATCAACATTCTAACTTCAAAAGCTGGATTTTGTGCTTCTGAATAGCAGAGCTAGTGGAAACGTTGGAGTTGCTTTTTGGTAACACCTGTCCCACTAACTTGACAGGCATAAGAAGGGTTATGATGATGTTATGCTTTGAATGTACTTTCTCGCGCCCCAATTGTCATTAATGGTGTGTTTGTTTATTCCCTCTGAATTGCAATCGTTTGTTTTTACTCAAATCACTTAGACAAAACACACATTACCCACTTCACAACCTACACTTTCTATTCTACACCAATTGTCTGTAAAGCAAAAGCTCTCTCTCTTCAATCAAAACTTCGAACCCTAAAATCTCATCATCATTAATGGCGTCCTCAAGCTCCATTCTAGAATCAGCTATGCAAGATACTACACAAGGAACTTCTACGCAACAAGAAACTCCAACTTATGATATAAAGGGAAGAACTATGTCCCTAGAAGAGTGGGATTTAAACGTTCAAGTTGAGCGACCGGTTGGTTTAATCTATTTAGCACATCATGGCTGTGACATCAGAAGTTACTATGAAGCTCAAGGTCTCATGGATTACTTCAATATGCTGAATGGTCCAACCTATGAAAATCTGGTTAGACACTTCTGGGTTAGAGTGCATGTTTATGACAAGAAAACTGCAAAATTAGAAGAAACAGAGAAGATATTGATTGATCCTACTTTGGAAGGGAAATCAAGAGAAGAAATGGGTCTGGAACCTTTTGTTGACACAGAAATCAGGTCAAGCATCATGGGTATTCCAGTCTTCATCTCCCAAGATGTGATTTCGTATGTCATTAGATGGGCTTCTAAAGGCAACTTTAAAGATGGTTTGGACAACAACAAGAAGAGTCCATGGAATGAAGTTGTTCATCAAACCATGTTTAACAGCAAGAAGAAGAGTGCCTACAACAGTTTGTTTATGGAAAAGAAGATGCTCCTGAATATACAGAATGAAAACCTTCTACCCAAAGGAGGAGGTTCTGACCAACTTTCATTGGAACACAGGGTGTTCTTGCACTTCTTCATCAAGAAGGAGATAACAAACGTGCCTAAATATATCTTCAAGCATATGATCAAGACTCTGAGAGAAAGTCAACTGAATAATAGAGTCTGGGTTCCCTATGGGAGACTTATCTCAGAGATTCTACATCAAGGAGAGATTCTGAAGGCCCTGGATGAAATTAAAGTCTTCATTGATCAACAACTCGGTACAGTTACTGGGAAAATCATCAATGGAAGCACTTTGGGAAACATGACCTTGATCAAGAAGGAAGACATCAAGAAACTGGACACAGATATGAAGGAGTCCAGAGCCATGTCCAATCTCATGGAAGACTTTCCTCCAATCTGCAAGCAAGATCCACTTGATGTGTAGCTGTACTACATTCACGACCATTTGCAAAGCACTAGAGAGAATATTCAACAAGAGGATATTCCTGATCAGATGTATGGTGGTGCTCTGCCTGTGGCCAAGAACAGGAAGACTAAGAGGAAGGAACTTGATGACATGCTGTCATTACGTAATTTCTATGTATATTTTATCATTTTATGGAGTCACAAAGCAACTTAAGCAGCAAGAAACGCATGAAAAGCAAGAAAAAGCAAGAAAACTGAAAGAATGGTGCAAGTCACAAAAACGTGTCACGCTTGCTAAAAAACGTGACACGTTTTCACAAGTCAGAGAGCATGTTTTGAGAAGAAAGAAGAACGTGTCACGTTGGCAAAAACGTGACACGTTTTGTGAAACCCTAATTTGGTTACTTGCTACTGAAGGAAAAAAAAACGTGACACGTTTTACTTAAAACGTGACACGTTTTGGGCGAATTTCTGGGCCTATTTAAGCTGAAGTCTTTTCCGAAAACAGGGGTTACGAATCTTGGAGAGCAAAGTGCGATTTAGACATCAAGGCGACTGCAAGGAGGACGATTTCTTCATCCTTTTACTAGTTACATGTATGTTTTAATGATTCAATTGATTATGCTATTTGTAAACATTGTTATGAGTAGCTAAATCTCTTAGAGATTGGATCCGAGATGATTCTGTGTAAACCCTAGTTGATCTTATGTTGCTGTGATGAAACTCTTTTCCTTATTAATGATTATTTAAGTCTTTATTCAATTCAATTGTTCTTAATGCTTTTTATATCCCGATCAAATATAAATATGTTTTCGTGAGAATGAATGACTACTGACCCTAGCTTTCAACTTAGACTTAATTGACTTGTTCTAATAAACATGGTTAGTCTAGGAATGGATAATCGTTTATTAGTGATATTAGGTTAACGTGTTTAAACCTTCAAGAATTATTAGACCACCTAAGGAATTAGGGGCTGTAGTTTAAGAAGAGGGTCCTACCTCAAGGGATTGATTAGGGCTATTTTGTTAACTATCGTGGGACTTAAAGAACCATTAATAGGAATAGAGTACAGTAACCAATTAGGGGAAACATAAATGATTCGACGATCCGATCTCATCTCTCTCCATATTTTCTAAACAAACTTTATCATTTTGTTATTTTTGTTATTAAAACAAACAAATCTACCGCCTAGTGGCAAAACTATAATAACCTTTAAACATCCTATTGCATAACGAAATTAACTTATTGCGATTAAAAACAATCCTCGTGGGATCGATATTTTACTACTTCGATAGTATTTGGTGCACTTGCCAAACGTCTATCAAGTTTTTGGCGCCGTTGCCGGGGATTGTTGATTTATTTCAATAAGGCAATTTAGTTATAATTTAGGATTTCTGCATTTTATTTTCTGTTTTTAAATTTTTTGTTACTTTTATTGGTGCAGTGCTACTAAGGTATTTTGCTGTTTATGCGAGGTCGACAAAGCAAGGACGATTTACAGTTCGATCCGGAGATAGAAAGGACTGAACGAGCCAATCGGAGAGCTGCCCGGTGGTCAAAGTCAGTCCCACCCATCGCTAAAGGGCGGTCACCTAGTCCGCCACCGTCTGAATCCTTGAAGTCTATCTCTCCTACACCAAGTATCATGGGAGACGCTGAACCGAGACCTAAGTTGGGAGACTACGGGCTAGCTACTCACCGTGGTCAGCTGACGCACACCTTCCGTCCTGCCAACCCTGCTGCTTTTGACATCAAGAGCACCGTTCTGAATGGGTTGAGAGACAAGCAATTCGATGGCACTGAAGCCATGAGCCCACATGAGCACTTGAGTCGGTTTGCAGAGACTTGTGAATTCTGCGTACCTCCAACTACGGTTACTGATAGCCAGAAGAAGCTGCGGTTATTTCCGTTTACATTGACGGGAAGAGCTAGAGATTGGTTGCTAACCATTCTGGGTGGTACCATTCAAACATGGGAGGAGCTCGAGCTGAGGTTCTTAGAGAAGTACTTTCCTATGTCCAAATATTGGGAAAAGAAGATGGAGATTCAAAATTTCAAGCAAGGGGAGACTGAATCTTTATATGATGCATGGGAGAGATTTACATTGATGCTGAAGAGGTGCCCCAACCATGAACTGTCTGAGAAACAATACCTCCAAATCTTCACCGAAGGCTTGATACATAACATTAGAATGTTTCTTGATGCCTCAGCTGGAGGCAGCCTTAAAAACAAGACCGATCATGAAGTCGAAGCCTTAATTGAAAGCATGGCTCAGAACGAGTACCGTGATAATGTGGAGAAGAAGAAAAGAGGAGTATATGGGGTCAGCGACACTACATCTATTCTAGCTAACCAAGCAGCCATGAACAAGCAAATTGAAGCTCTAACTAAGGAGTTCCAAGGGTTCATTTTGGCTAACAAGCAACAAGTGGCAGCTGTTAAGTGTGATCTATGTGGAGAAGGACATGCAAATGGTGAGTGTGTACCGGAAGGATTTAGTGAGGAATTTGTGAACTATGTGAACTTTCAAAGACAAAATCCTTACTACAACCCCGGGTTTAACAAGCATCCTAACTTGAGTTATTCTAACAACAACACTCTAAACCATCTACTTCCAAATCCTCAACAACAACAACAACAACCGAGGAAGCCTTCAGCTCTTGAAGAAACAATGGTGAATTTCATGAAGATGACTCAAAGTAACTTTGAAGAGATGAAGAAGAGCCAAGAATCTGAGAGAAAAACAATGAAGCTTCGAGGAAGTTGCTTGAGACTCAAATCGGGCAAATGGCTAAACAGTTGGCTGAACAAAGCAAGGGAGGATTCTCAGGTAATACTAAGGATAACCCGAAAAATGAAACTTGCAATGTTATTGAACTTAGGAGCAAAAAGGTGCTCACACCTTTAGTTCCAAAAGTTAAGAAAACAGTTGATGATGTTGTGACGGAGGGGGTAGAAATAGATTGTGAAGTTGAAAAAGAATTAGAGGGAGTAGTTGAAAAAGAAAGTGATCAAGGAGAAGTTGAAAAAGAAAAGAAGGAAAAATCAGAGGGAGAAAAAAGTGAGAGATTAGTAGATGAAGACTCTATCTTGAGGAAGTCTAGGAGCCAAATTTTGAAAGATGGTGATAAACCACAAGTTGTACCGTCTTATGTAAAGCTTCCATACCCTCATCTAGCTAAGAAGAAAAAGAAAGAGGAAGGCCAATTTAAAAAGTTCATGGAACTTTTCTCACAACTCCAGGTGAATATTCCTTTTAGTGAAGCCCTTGATCAAATGCCCGTTTATGCAAAGTTTATGAAGGAGTTATTAACTGGAAGAAGAAAGCCAAAAGATGACGAGAATATAGCTCTTTCAGAAAACTGTAGCGCTATCATCCAAAACAAACTTCCACCGAAGATGAAAGATCCAGGTGCTTTTACCATTCCTTGTTCTATTGGATCGGTGAAGGTGGGTAGAGCTTTATGTGACTTAGGGGCAAGTATTAACTTGATGCCTCTATCTATGATGAAGAAGCTTGGATGTGGTCAACCAAAACCAACAAGAATGACCCTCACTTTAGCTGATCGGTCCATCTCTTATCCTTTTGGTGTTTTGGAAGATGTGCTGGTAAAGGTAAATGAGTTAGTATTTCCTGCTGACTTTGTTATCATGGATATGGCTGAAGATGATGAGACACCGCTCATCCTAGGAAGACCTTTCCTTGCAACTGGTCGTGCTTTAATTGACGTCGAATTGGGCCAACTCATGTTAAGGTTCCATAATGAACAAGTGGTGTTTAACATTTTTGAAGCCATGAAACATAGAGCTGAAAATCCCAAGTGCTATCGGATTGACGTTGTTGATGAAATCGTTGAAGACAATTCTCGGGAACCTCAACCAACACAACCTATGGAGAAAGCAATTGTAAATTCTATAGAGAGTTGTGACAATGATGAAGATCTTGAGGTGAAGGAATGTGTCAAGCAATTGGAGGCAAGCAAACAAGAGGTGGCATCGGAAAAAATAGAAAAGTTAATTCTAGACAAGAATGAGGGGGCGCTTACTTTGGGCGTGGAAGAGGAAAAAAATCCTGAATTAAAAGAACTTCCTTCTCACTTAAAGTATGTCTTCTTAAGCAAAGATGCTTCTAAACCGGCAATCATCAGCAGCACTTTGACACCTTTAGAAGAAGAAAAATTGATGAGGGTGTTAAGGGAGAACGAAGGAGCGTTGGGATGGAAAATTTCTGATTTGAAGGGTATAAGTCCAGCTTATTGCATGCATAAAATTCATATGGAGGCTGAATACAAACCAGTTGTTCAACCTCAACGGAGACTGAACCCCACAATGAAGGAAGTTGTAAAGAAAGAAGTGCTGAAACTTCTGGATGCAGGTATGATTTACCCTATCTCTGATAGCTCGTGGGTAAGTCCTGTCCATGTGGTACCTAAGAAAGGTGGAATGACGGTGGTGGCTAATGAGAAAAATGAATTGATTCCCACCCGTACCGTCACTGGTTGGAGGATGTGCATCGATTATCGGAGGTTAAATACCGCAACAAGGAAGGATCACTTCCCGTTACCATTTATGGATCAAATGATAGAGAGGTTGGCTGGCCAAGCCTTTTATTGCTTTCTGGATGGGTATTCGGGGTATAATCAAATTGCGGTGGCTCTGGAAGATCAAGAGAAGACTGCCTTCACTTGTCCGTTTGGTATCTTTGCGTATAGGAGAATGCCCTTTGGGCTGTGTAATGCGCCGGCGACCTTTCAAAGGTGTATGCTCTCCATCTTCTCTGACATGATAGAGAAGAACATCGAGGTATTTATGGACGACTTTTCTGTTTTCGGTAAGTCTTTTGATCAATGTTTAGTCCACCTAGATGCCGTCCTTAAAAGATGCACCGAAACTAACCTCATTTTAAATTGGGAAAAATGCCATTTCATGGTAAACGAGGGTATAGTTTTGGGGCATAAGATAAGTGCTAAAGGCATAGAGGTGGACCAAGCGTAAATAGAGGTTATAGAGAAACTTCCCCCTCCTATAAATGTTAAAGGAGTGAGGAGTTTCCCGGGGCATGCTGGATTTTATCGGCGTTTCATAAAAGATTTTTCAAAAATTTCAAAGCCCCTTTGTAACCTCTTAGTCAAAGAAAATGATTTCAATTTTGATGATGAATGCTTAAATGCTTTTTCTTTGATTAAAACTAAGTTGGTTACTGCACCAATAATCATTGCACCCGATTGGGATTTACCTTTTGAATTAATGTGTGATGCAAGTGATTACGCTGTTGGTGCAGTTTTAGGCCAACGCAAGAACAAATTTTTCCATGCAATTTATTACGCAAGCAAAGTTTTGAATGAAAATCAAGTAAATTATGCTACCACTGAGAAAGAATTGCTTGCGGTAATTTTTGCCTTGGAAAAATTTCGTTCTTATCTAATCGGCTCCAAAGTCATTGTGTTTACAGATCATGCAGCCCTGAAGTACCTACTGACGAAAGGAGATTCCAAGCCTCGGCTGTTGAGGTGGATCCTTTTGTTACAAGAGTTTGATCTTGAAATTCGTGATAAAAAGGGAGTTGAGAATGTGGTGGCTGATCACCTCTCCCGGTTGGAAAATAAGGAGGTGACGAAGAAGGAAAATGCCATCATGGCCGAGTTCCCGGATGAGCAGCTGTTCGCTGTTGAAGGGAGGCCGTGGTTCGCCGACATGGCGAACTACAAGGCTGGTAACATAGTGCCAGATGACTTGAACTCAGCCCAAAAGAAGAAATTCTTCAAGGATTCAAACCACTATCTGTGGGATGATCCTTATCTGTTTAAGGTAAGCACTGACGGGTTGATTAGACGTTGTGTTGCAGGTGAAGAAGCAAATAGTATCATGTGGCATTGCCATAGCTCAGCTTATGGGGGCCACCATAGTGGAGAAAGAACCGCTGCAAAAATCTTGCAAAGTGGCTTCTGGTGGCCCACCTTGTTCAAGGACTGCCAAGACTTTGTGCGACGGTGTGACAAATGCCAAAGGACAGGTAACATTTCTAAGAGGAATGAGATGCCCCTAACAGGAATACTTGAAATAGAACCATTTGATTGTTGGGGCATTGATTTTATGGGGCCTTTCCCTCCCTCTTACTCTTATCTTCATATTCTAGTTTGTGTCGATTATGTTACTAAGTGGGTTGAAGCGATACCATGTGTTGCTAATGATGCCAGAACTGTTGTCAATTTTCTCCAAAAGAATATTTTCACTAGGTTTGGAACACCTAGAGTCTTGATCAGTGATGGGGGGAAGCACTTTTGCAACAACCTTCTTGAAAATGTGCTACAAAAGTATAACATCAGGCACAAAGTTGCAACTCCCTATCACCCACAAACTAGTGGTCAAGTAGAGGTTTCAAACCGTCAGTTGAAACAGATTCTAGAGAAGACAGTTGCGTCTAATAGGAAGGATTGGTCCAAAAAGTTAGATGACGCACTGTGGGCATATAGGACAGCCTTTAAGACTCACATTGGGTTTTCACCCTATCAACTAGTCTATGGTAAGGCTTGTCATCTTCCAGTTGAGTTAGAGCATAAAGCTTACTGGGCCATCAAGGCCTTAAATTTTGATCAAGTAGCTGCTGGTAAGAAAAGACTTTTGAAACTTAATGAACTTGAGGAGACGAGGCTTAGAGCGTATGAAAATGCGCTCATCTATAAAGCCAAGACTAAAAGGTATCATGACAAAAACTTAGTATCTAGGGAAATTAACTCTGGACAACTAGTTCTGTTATATAATTCCAGGTTGAAGCTGTTTCCTGGAAAGCTCAAGTCGAAGTGGTCTGGACCTTTCTTGGTCAAGAGCGTGTCACCATACGGAGCTGTTGAACTAATCACGCCGGAGGGTGACAGGAGTTTCAAAGTGAATGGACAAAGAGTTAAGCCATATCTGGGTGGCAACCTACCAAAAGAAAGGGTAGGGTTGATGCTGAAGGACCTGTAAAGGTCCGTAGTAGTCAAGCTAGTGACGGTAAAGAAGCGCTTTGTGGGAGGCAACCCACCTTTAGTTTTTTGCAGGTAATAGTTCTTTTATATTTTTTCGCATTTTATTGCTTTCAAAAAAATCAAAAATACAAAAATATTTTCGCTGAAACGATCAGAGGAAGAAAAATTTCAAGTCCAATACTGGGCACAAACGCAACACGTTTTGGGCAAAACGTGCCACGTTTTTGCCACCTCTGAAGCATCCCAAATTTTTTTTCTAAGTTACAAATGACAAGCATTCTGTTTAGCGAAAACGTGTCACGCTGGCCAAAACGTGACACGTTTTCTGGGAACCAAATTTTTTCAAAAGAGTGGAGCGTGTCACGTTTTGCCCAAACGTGACACGTTTTTGGGTGGTTTCAATATTTTTTTGACCGTTACAAAACGAAAAACGTGACGCGTTTTTGGCCAAACGTGACACGTTTTTCTCCCCTATATATACCCTTCACACGAAAATCATCCCATTCACTTCCAAAAGTAGCCAAACTCTGTCAAAATTTCCCCAGAACCCTAACCTACGAACTTCTCAACTTTCTACACCAAAAATCTTCAACTTTCCATCTCCAAATCACCAAGACAACCACAAAAACTACCATCAACATCATTAACCTCTCAAAATTCACCATCCTCACCTAACCTCAAAACCCTAATCTCAAACTTTCACTTTTCCTTTGACCTAACCCTAAACCTTCACCATGGTTGATACTAGGAAGAAAGGAAAAGCTCCACAAGCCAAAAAACCCAAAACCACCGCCAAACGCAAACAACCGGTTAAACCCACAGCCCCACCAGCCGTACCACCCACTCTAGCTTACCGTTTCCATGACATCCCCGCCCGTGACCGCTTCAAAGAAATCAGAAGTTATCGGGTGATACCAGAAAGGGGGTTCCTACTCCCTAAATTGTTAGGCAACCCTGAGTTTGAACAAATTATCACGGCTCGAGGGTGGGACGGGCTGAATAATATGGTTTTCCAAGAGGCCAACAAGACCATGGCGCTTGAGTTTTATGCCAATGCTCGGTTCTCCGGGCGGCGGTATGAATCTTATGTGAGGGGAAAGACCATTGATTTCTCCCCTGAGGCTATCAATACCATGATGAAGATCGTTCCTCCGGAACAATGTGATGTCAAGAGGAGGAGGGAGACATGTGCTAACTGGGACGAGGAAACGTGGGAAGAGGTGAAATCCTTACTGTGTGTGGAGGGCGCTCAATGGCAGAAGAGCAGGAAGATGTTGCTGAAAGCTGATTTCAAGCCGGTTGCTAAGGCTTGGGCATCATTTGTGGTGCAAACATTAGAAGGTACTTCCTGTTCATCTGAGATTCCCTTATCTCGGGTGCACACTGTTGCTGCCATCATGGAGGGTAGCCCTATAAATTTTGGTGAGTTGATTGCCAACAACATTGCTGAGTTTGTCCAAGGGAACAAGAAAGCCATCCCTCACATGACCCTCATCAACTGGCTTTGTGAGGAAGCTGACTGCGAGTGCTACATCAATGACCTCGAGACAAAGATGATGAAGCCAATCACTGATAACTATATGGAGGTCTTTCTGAAGGATTATCTGGAGCGCATGCAGCAGTTGGGAGCTGAGGAGGAAGCAGGCCCTCAGCCTCAGCCACAACCACAACAGCCCCCGCTTCAGCCAGAGTTGGTATCGGGAGAAGGAAGCAGCCAACAAGGTGCCCATGCACCTCTTCATCCCATGATGCTGGACTACATGTTCGGCCACTGCAACTGGATGAATGAGGTGTCAGACCAAGAGTATTGGAACCGTCCTAGGTTCGGGCCAGAGCTTACTGAGGCAGTCTGCCTCAACAGGAGAGCGATTACTAGGTCTTTTGACCGTTTTGATGGGTCCGAGGAGGCGATGGACCAATACTTTGATGTCACCAGAGGTCGTGCCCAAGCAAGAGAGCAGGAGATTAGGGCAGACTTTGCGGCTGGTGGTGCGAGGTCGAGGTCGCATTTTGGCGAAGACACCTATGAGGAGCAGAACCCGAGCACATGGATTGACCCGAACTTGATGCAGGATTGATGGGCTACTGATGGCTCATCTATTATTATTATTATTTTTTCTGTTTGTTTCAGCAGTTTTCCTTTCATTTTGATGTACTTTTTAATTTTATTTTCGAACAATTTGAAGTTTAATCAGTTGTATCCCCCTGTGATGTAATTAAGCCTGAACTTGTTTATTACTGATGAATTTATGTGTTTTATTGACCTTTTACAGTTTAGTAACAAATGTGTGCTCAAGTGATTTTTCCAAAAGTTCATAAGGAGGAGTGACTTGAGTAAAAGGCGAAGTGTACGGCAGTGCTAGGTAGTCACAACTCCCAGATATCATAACTGTAAGGTTCATGACCAAATTTTATTTTTCAATTTACTTATATAGAGTGTTCCATGCATCTACATTTCTAGAACTTGCATTGTTTCTTTTCTGTCGATTGGTTTATGTCAAATACACACTGAGGCAAAAGTGCTTGGTCCTGTGAGCCTTTTGAAGCCTACCCGGATTATATTGAATTCATCCTTTTCTTAGACAAGTTGAGCCGGCAGGATAGAACTTTTTGTTCGGTGACAACCTACATTACAAACTTAGAGACTTTTAGGATTTATCCCATACTGTTTTTCTGAGTTAGGCATGTTAGAATGTTGCTAAAAATTAAGTTTGGGGTTGCTTTTGGAATTTGCAACCAATTAAGTTTGGGGTGGGGGAACTAGAGAACAATACAAAAGAAAAAATAATGACATATAGACACTAAAAATGGTGTATCAAAAAAAAAAAAAAAAAGAGAATATAGAATGAAAAAGGGACAAAGACATTGAAAATCTGAACTCGAATGTCCCGATGATGAATAATGTTCTCTAGCCCCATTTTGACTAAGAATTGTGTTCCATAGGTGAAAGATGATTGAAGTATGTTTTAACTGACGTAGGAGTGCCTAACTCACATTTTGTGTAGCCTACTTATCCAAATATCATCCCACCTTCACCTAAGCCCCGTTATAACCCTTAAAGACCTCAAAGTGTGTATTGATATTGACTTTAATTGACGTTTAGAAACTTTTCAAGCGTATGGTAATATGTAGCTTTGCATGTGATTGAGTGTGAACCCTATTCATTTTGTGCGTGGAGTTGTGAATTGGTGGATGCATTCAAGTCAAACTAGCTCACCTTTAGCTAGTAAGGAGATGAACTTTTTGGATTACCATCACTTGAGCAGGTACTTGTTATTTTACTGTCAACTGTCAATTTTGCATGTAAATTCCTTGGGGACAAGGAATGGTTTAAGTTTGGGGTTGTGATGACATGTTGTCATTACGTAATTTCTATGTATATTTTATCATTTTATGGAGTCACAAAGCAACTTAAGCAGCAAGAAACGCATGAAAAGCAAGAAAAAGCAAGAAAACTGAAAGAATGGTGCAAGTCACAAAAACGTGTCACGCTTGCTAAAAAACGTGACACGTTTTCACAAGTCAGAGAGCATGTTTTGAGAAGAAAGAAGAACGTGTCACGTTGGCAAAAACGTGACACGTTTTGTGAAACCCTAATTTGGTTACTTGCTACTGAAGGAAAAAAACGTGACACGTTTTACTTAAAACGTGACACGTTTTGGGCGAATTTCTGGGCCTATTTAAGCTGAAGTCTTTTCCGAAAACAGGGGTTACGAATCTTGGAGAGCAAAGTGCGATTTAGACATCAAGGCGACTGCAAGGAGGACGATTTATTCATCCTTTTACCAGTTACATGTATGTTTTAATGATTCAATTGATTATGCTATTTGTAAACATTGTTATGGGTAGCTAAATCTCTTAGAGATTGGATCCGAGATGATTCTGTGTAAACCCTAGTTGATCTTATGTTGCTGTGATGAAACTCTTTTCCTTATTAATGATTATTTAAGTCTTTATTCAATTCAATTGTTCTTAATGCTTTTTATATCCCGATCAAATATAAATATGTTTTCGTGAGAATGAATGACTACTGACCCTAGCTTTCAACTTAGACTTAATTGACTTGTTCTAATAAACATGGTTAGTCTAGGAATGGATAATCGTTTATTAGTGATATTAGGTTAACGTGTTTAAACCTTCAAGAATTATTAGACCACCTAAGGAATTAGGGGCTGTAGTTTAAGAAGAGGGTCCTACCTCAAGGGATTGATTAGGGCTATTTTGTTAACTATCGTGGGACTTAAAGAACCATTAATAGGAATAGAGTACAGTAACCAATTAGGGGAAACATAAAGGATTCGACGATCCGATCTCATCTCTCTCCATATTTTCTAAACAAACTTTATCATTTTGTTATTTTTGTTATTAAAACAAACAAATCTACCGCCTAGTGGCAAAACTATAATAACCTTTAAACATCCTATTGCATAACGAAATTAACTTATTGCGATTAAAAACAATCCTCGTGGGATCGATATTTTACTACTTCGATAGTATTTGGTGCACTTGCCAAACGTCTATCAGAACTCACCAAGGATGAGTACCTTGATGAAGCCTCTGAACAGCCAGCAAAGAAAGCCAAGAAGGCCAAGACTGACAAAGCATCTGAAGCAACTGGTTCTGTTCTTTCAACAATTCAAGAGGAAGTTCAAGACTTGGAACCAGTCAAAGTTCTGAACAAGAGGACCAAAAGTGGGAAGGAAGCTGTACCTTCACCATCTCAACCTAGTCAACCCTCCATTCCTAAAAGGAAAAGGAAACTAGTTGTCAGGAAACTGAAGATTGCTTCTGAAGAAGAAGAAGTTGAATATGTTGCTGTGCAGAAGGCATTACAGTTGGCCAACGAAATTGAAATACCTGCTGAGGTTCTGGCTAAAGAATCTACAGTTGAAGCTGCTCAACTGGGGTTAGAACTCATTGAAAACCTGCAGCAGATGGCAGTGGCTGATGTTATGGTGGAAGCTACTGAGGTTGTACAAGAGGAAACTAGATGTTCAGAAGCTCCTGTTGCTTCAGAAACTCTTGAAGGTAATTCTAATTCTCACACTCCCGCTAAAAATTATTACAGTTGAAACTAGTTCATCCTCTGAGTCTAGGTCTAGTCCAGCCTCCCTATCATCATCCTCATCAACATCATCTGATACAGATGATATACCCCTAAATAGAGTATACACCAACCTCAACAAAGCTTTATCCCCATCACCATCAACCAAAACTCATAAAAACCCAACAGGTGATACCTTTGTGCCAATGTACCCCTATGTTGAATAGAGATTAATTGGCTTGCAACAAAGGAGAATTGATCATCCCCTACAACCACCTGTAATTGAGCCTATTCAATTTGTACCTGCTGATGCAGAGGGTGCAGATGATCACACAGGGATGGATTCTACAAACATCAATGTATCATCACCTCACCTACCTCTCCAACACAAACAACCCATACAGCTGAAACCTCTGAACCATCAATCATACAGAACCTTATAGATCATTATTTAGGTGAACTACCTAAGTATGAGTCAAACCTAGAAAAAGCCTCTGACATAGCTTCTGATAAAGTTATGACAGAAAGCCCCCAACAACATGAACCTAACCTTGAAATGGCTTCTTTAACCAACCTTGATTTTGTTCTCATCTTTGAACTTGTTCATGAACTAGTTGTTCTGAACAACCTAATCCTGAACTATGTGTTCCTGAACAAATCATTCTTAACCAACAACAAACAACAAACACTTCTACTAAACCTAAAACCTCAATCAATGACCAACCCTCATCATCTAATCTGGCCATTCTACCTGCTACTCCTGTGAAGACCAATGTCCCTTCTCCATCCACCATGTTTCTAGATTCAACTATTCTAGAAGATGTGTGTGAGAACATTTTTCAGGAGCTGAACAATCTAGTTCAAGCTAGGAATAACCTCGTTCATGAAGATAGCTATGAGAAGTTGTGGATAAGCTAGGAGTTGTCACTATGCTGCATGAGGTAAAAGTTCGTAAAACTTGGGTGAAGACTCCTTTATGTTTAAGAGCAAGGAATGCTGTTGATTTCATTCCATCTAGTATACACCCAAGAGAGCTTGATTTAAATTGGTTAAACAAGATAAATCTCAAGGAAGCCTCTTCTGAACTGGCCGTTATGCAAAAGAACACTCAAGAAAACAAATAGCTCAAGAAAGAGCTTTTGGAGCAGAAACTAACATAATGATGAAACAGATGATGAAGCAAGAATCAGAGAAGAGAATCTCATCAGGAGCAATGATGAATTCAAGAAGAAAATGAAGGAACAAGCAGAAGAAACTAACATAATGATGAAACAGATGATGAAGATGTTTCAAAAACAAGCCCAACCCTAGTTGCACACCATTTAGCTTGTTTTATTTCCATTATGTGTATATTTTCTTATGTTTGCTTCTGAACTTATGCTTATGCTTCTGTATTAAAACTCATGCTTCTGAACAATTCATATGCTTCTGAATATAAACTGATTCTAAACTGTATTATATTGTGTGCCCTGATCATATTTATTAAATTTTCTCACTTTGTTTTTATCATCTCTTCTTTTTGTCTTTATTTATTTTCTTTTTGTTGATGACAAAAGGGGGAGTAGATGTATAGTATTTAAAGGCTCTAATCCCCATTAATTTAACTTAAAGCAATTTAAATTAATAGAACCTTCTTCTTATCTCTTAGTCCTTTTTAAGAGGGAGTAGATGATCATGTGAGAATATTCTGAGAGTTATTACGTTTTTTAAATGATGAATTTAATTAACAAGAATAGAACTCAAGGGGAGCTTACAAACCTCACCTTATAGTACTATTGGACTCAGGGGGAGCTTACAAACTTCATACCTTAATAGTCAACTTGTTAATTATATTAACAACAATTGAACATTTTAAATACTAATGTTTGTCAACATCAAAAAGGGGGATATTGTTGAAACAAAATGTGTTTAACACTACCTCTTGAGAGTTTTGACAATAACAAGGTATTAAAAATTATCAATTGGATATGCTAATATTTGTTCAAGTGTACAAGACCATAGACAAAAATTTGAGATCATTATTAGGTTCTGAAAGAACAAAAGAGAGCAAAGGAATCAACAAAAAGGAAGCTTAAATCATCTGAAGAGAACTGCTCCTGAAGTCAAAGTGCTCCTGAAGTGATGACGTCATCAGAAGCAAGTTCATCAAAAGCATCTCATCAGAAGCTTAAGATCACCAGAAGTTGTAGTTCATCAGAAGATGCAAGACTTAAAGCTTCAAAGGTTGTTCAGTGGATTTAATCTCGTCTAAGCATTGCAGAAGACCAAAAGAGTGAAGCAACAGCTAATTCAAATGAATTTGAAGGCAATGGATGCTTGTTCTTTGAAGAGCGTTGACAAAGTACAATTGTACGAAGTGTACAACCACTACCTCCACTACTCAGTTTTTGTCTCTGCTACAAGACAAGTATAACAGCTCTGTCTGCAATGATGTTCCTACAGACTTGGAATGGATTTGAAATTGATCCTTCATACAACAACAACCATATCAAGCAAAAGATCATTGGTGATTGATCAAAGCTTCAAACAACTCTTATTTTGATGCGCTAGCAATTTACAACGTCTCTTTCACACCTCTACATAAAGGAGTGAAGACTTGAAGAATTGTAAGAGACGCAACAACAATTTAAAAGCGCCAAACCTCTGCTGAAATTGTTCTGCATCAAAAGTTCACTTAGAATTTCTTAACAAAGTTTATATCTTAGAAATTCTAGAGTCTTAAGAGTCTGTATCTGATTTGTATTGTGAACACCACTGATTGTATATCAAGTGTTCACCGTCAAACATTTTTCTTTGTAATTATGTTTGATTAGAAGTCTCTTGCAGTTGTGCATGAGCATAGAAGTCTCTTGATTGTGTTCAGGAACATAGGAAGTCTCTTGTAGTTGTTCTTGAGCATTTGAAGTCTTTTGCTAGTTTTAGCAGTGAGCATTTGTAATCAGATATTACATTTTAGTGAACTCTCCTTGGAAGTGCAAGGGGGACAAGACTACTTCTTGTTTGTGGAAGGAACCTGTATAATTTCTTTGTGTCTCTCTTCTCTCTCTCTCTCTCTCTCTCTCTCTCTCTCTCTCTCTCTCTCTCTGTTTTATCCGCTGCATTTTAGTATCTGAACATCACTTTAGAAGTTGTACTCTAATTGCTTCTGACCAGTGACTTCAGTAGGAGAAAAAGAAGAAAAAGCAAACACAATTCAACCCCCCCCCCCTCTTGTGTTTTTCTCACCTTCATTTGTGTGTTAAGTGTTGTAATTCAATATAAATGAACGTGTGTTGTATTTCAATCTAAATGAATGAGTGTTGTATTATCATCTAAATGAATTGTAATGTGATTGCAACAAAGTTGTTTGTTCTTTTACAGAAGCATCCATCACTTTCTCCAATAAAGATGGTGTATCCCATGATTGCAACAAAGTAGAAGCATAACATTAACATCAAAAGAAGAAACATTTAATCAAATAACATAACATTAATAAAAAAGCATAACATATAATCAAATAGCATAACATTAAAGTAGAAGCATTAAAGTCTAAGCCATACATTGTCATCAAAAGAAGAATCATTTTAGGTCTAAGCCAATAGGTACATCAACATCAAAAGATGGCTAAGCTAAATAATTAAGGTCTAAGTCAATAGGTACATTAACATCAAAAGATGGCTAAGCTAAATAATTAGCAGATAACTTGGTCCAAGCCACATATTACACCAAAACAAGATTACATTAAAACACTGCTAGGCCTATTAAACATATTTAATTGTGTCAAATTTTTTCAACAGGCCTAGACAGGAGCTAACTTTAGCATCACCAGCAGCTTTTAAAGCATCACCAGCAGTTTTTGTAGCAGGTTGTGTCTCAGCATCCTTATCATCATCTTCCACTTCAATTGGATCATCTTTTGCTTTTCCATGTCCTTTGATGTTAGCATTTTTTTTCCAAGCAGTCCTACCACTTCTCCTCACCTTACATAAATCCAACTTCTTAGACGATGGTTTTTCTGGATTCGGTGGACGTTGCTTTAAGACAGGTTGGATAATTGTTTTTACAATGGTGTATGGCTTGACAAATGTTTGAGAAGCTGGTGTAGTGTTGACTGTTGTGTTGACAGTTGCAGATGGGTTAATGACCATGTGTGTGTTTGGGGTAGTTTTCACATTTGTGTGGACTATTGCAGTTGGTTTGACAACAGTTTTGGAGGTTGGAGCAGAAAGAACATTGGTGTGAACATCTGTGTGAACCTGTGTAGTGGGGTTGACAGTTTTTGATGAATTTGGTTTCATGTAGGTTGACATAAATGCAACTGTAGGTTTGGTGATTGGACCTCTAATTGGTCTAGAAGGAAGAGACTGTGTAGGTGGCTTGAATTGAGGGTTGCCCATACCAGATTTCACAAACTTCCTTTTCTTACTCCCATTTACCCCCACTTCAGTGTTTGTTGATCCAATACCAGCACTATAACTGCCTTGAGTAACTTGTGTTTCATTTCCTTGACTTGATGTTTTTCTCTGTCAAAGTGAAGATACAATAACATATAATAAACAATGACAATAAACAATTTAGTAACTTATAATAAATAGATAAGTAGCATATAATAAACAAATTACCTTCCTTTGAACTTTAGCAACTTGTGTTTGATTAGTCCCCCCACTTTGAATTGCCTGAGCACTTTGTGTTTGATTAGTCTCCCCACTTTGACTTGCCTGAACACTTTGTGTTTGAATAGTTCCCCCACTTTAACTTCTTGAGCGCTTTGTGTTTCATGTTGAGTAGACTGTGCTTGAGATACTTGAGCACTTTCTTGTTGGTTTTGACTTGTTTTTTTTATTGTTTCCTCTGTCAAAGTATAAATGAATATAGTTAGAAATAAAATGACAAGAATTATGATCAATACTTTGACAACAGTAACATACCTTTCTCTTTTGTGCTTCAGGGTTCACTGTCTGACTTTTGCAACATCTAGCATTGTGACCAGAGCTTCCACATGTTGTGCACTTGTACTTACTAGCAGCTCTGCTAAATTTCCGACATGACTTTGTTGGCTCATGACTTTGCTGGCTCATCAGGCCCTCTCCTCCTGAGTTTCTTAGGTCTTCCTGGTCCTTTCTTGTACATAGGTGGAAGCATCTCCTCACATTCAACTTCAGGCCACATGTCTTGACCATTTATAGCACTAACATTAATGTTATAACATGCTGCATACTTGCTCCTAGTATACCATTCAGAAACATAGTTCTCTGGGTTTTTGTCACTCTTAGACATTGCAACAATAGCATCTCTGCAAGGTATACCTTTAAGCTCCCAAAAATTACAAGTACAAGTTCTTTTCCCCATGTCCACAGTAAATCTCTGCCCACCACCAATAATTTCAACCACAAACTCCTGACCATCTCCTCAAGTTGCAACCCAATTACCAGTCTTTTCTATCTCAGTATTAAGTCTTTTCTTAGGCATAGGCATGATATTTTGTTCCCATCTACTAAGTTTCTCTCTAAGAGTTGATATCCTATTCATAATATAAGTTCTAACCCACTCAGCCATTGTTAGTATTGGTTTGTCCCTAGCTAACAAGATTGTTGCATTAAAAGACTCATATATTATTCATCAACACATCACACTTGGGATAGTATGAGAAGGCATGCTTACACCATAATTTAGGGTTGTGACCTCTCAGCCATTCCCATGCAGCATGATTAACCTTCTTGAGCTCATTCATCTTTGCCTCCCAAGCTTTATTCATGAAAAGAAAAATAAAATAAAAATTCAACTAACTTATCATTATTATCATTATGAATACTAATAAGAATATTAGGAATATACCTTGGAAATATGTTGCCTTTGTTGCTCCCATCATCAAGTCTCTAATTAGGGTCCCTCCTCCAAACTTCTTCTTGAAGTTAGCATATAAATGTCTCAAACATAATCTATGTTCAAGCCTATCAGACCATTCTTATAAAACTGGAATCAATCCCTGGATGAATATAAAAAACAAAACATAAGTACACATAGCAAAACAAAACATAAGTAGACATTAATCAAGTAACAATGACAAGAACCACCTTCTGTTGGTTTGATATAAACACCCATCTCCTGTCAGTGCCAATATAATCAAGTAACAATGACAAGAACCACCTCCAAGCATCATTAGTCTCATTCTCAACCACTCCAAAAGCCAATGGGTAATACTGATCATTTGCATCTCTTCCAACAACAACCAGTAGTATTCCTCCATACTGGGTTTTCAGATGACATCCATCCACTCCAATGAAAGGCCTGCATCCACTCAAAAATCCTTTTTTACAACCTTCAAAACAGAAGTAAAACTTGTTGAACCTTGGTTGATTTGTTAACAATGTTCTCTCCACATTAATTTTGAGGGTATTTCCCAATGAAACTCTATGCAACTTAGCAGCATACCTCCAAAGCAGAGTATACTGTTTCTTAGCATCACCTTCAATTATTTCTTGCTCTCCAACAGACTACAGTATCTGGCCAAGAAGAACAAGAAGTTCTTGAGCAGAAGGAACAGTTACAAAGGCTCCAGGAAAGAAGATCAGAAGGGTTGCTTCAACTGCAAGAAGCCTGGACATTTCATTGCTAATTGCTCTGATCTTCAGAAGGAGAAATCAAAGAACAAGTCAAAGAAGTAAACTTTCAAGTCAAACAAGATCAAGAAGCAGATCAAGCTGAGTTTGATGGCAACATGGGAAGATTTAGATAGTGAATCTGAATCTGATAAGGATGATGTTGATGAAGGTGCAAAGATAGTTGTTGGGTTAGTAGCTACAACAACTTCAGAAGCTGACCCAGAATCAGACTCAGAAGAAGAAAATGAGATATGCCTAAGAGCAAAGCAAAAGCAAAAATCATGGTATCTGGACAGCGGTTGCTCAAGGCACATGATAGGAGAGAAGTCAATGTTCCTCACCCTCACAATGAAAGAAGGAGGAAATGTGAAGTTTGGAGGCAACCAGTCTGGCAAGATCATTGGTACAGGAACTATTGGTAAGTCCTCTATCTCTATTAATAATGTGTGGTTTGTAGATGGTCTTTAACATAACCTTTTGAGTATCAGTCAGTTTTGTGACAATGGTTATGATGTGATGTTTGAAAAGACCATCAGCACAATAATCAACAAAGATAACAAGTCCATAGTGTTCAAAGGAAAGAGAGTAGAGAATGTCTATAAAATCAATTTCTCTGAACTAGTTGATCAGAAGGTAATTTGTCTTCTGTCAATGAATGATAAGAAGTGGGTATGGCACAAAAGGTTGGGACATGCTAACTGGAGGTTAATCTCTAAGCTTAGTAAGTTACAACTTGTCAAAGACCTACCTAATATTGACTATCATTCAGATGCACTCTATGGTGCATGTCAGAGAGGAAAAATTGTGAAATCATCTTTTAAAGCTAAAGACATTGTCTCAACCTTCAGACCTTTAGAAATACTTCATATTGATTTATTTGAACCAGTTAACACTGCATCTTTATATGGAAGCAAGAATGGACTAGTCATTGTTGATGATTACAACAGATGGACTTGGGTAAAATTTCTGAGAAGTAAAGATAATGCATATGATTTATTCAGTAACTTCTGCACTCAAATATAGTCTGAAAAAGAAATGAAGATTTTAAAAATCAGAAGTGATCATGGTGGAGAATTTGAAAATGAGCCATTTGAAATTTTTTGTGAAAAACATGGAATTGTCCATGAATTCTCTTATCCTAGAACTCCACAACAAAACGGGGTTGTCGAGAGAAATAATAGAACTTTACAAGAAATGGCAAGAACCATGATTCATGAAAACAATTTGGCTAAACATTTCTGGGCTGAAACAGTGAATACAACATGTTATGTTCAAAATAGGATCTATATCAGACCTATCTTGGAGAAAACTGCATATGAAATCTTTAAGGGAAGAAGACCCAATATATCTTATTTTCATCAATTTGGATGGACCTGTTACATTCTAAAAAACAAGCTATACCTAAAGAGATTTGATGTCAAGGCCCAAAGAGGAATCTTTTTAGGTTACTCTGAAAGGTCAAAGGCAATCAGAGTGTATAATTTAGAGACACTCTATGTTGAAGAATCTATGCACGTTAAATTTGATGACAAAGAGCCTGGAAGTGAAACTCCAGAGCAAGATGAAAGTTAGGCGGATATACAGGTTACTGAAGATACTCCAGAACCTGATCAGACTAGTGATTCTGAAGTAAGTCCAGAAGTTGAACCAACCTCAGAAGCTCAAGATGAAGTAGCTTCTAACGAAGCTCAAGATGGCTCTCAGCAAGCAAATCAATCCAAGAATACGTTCAAGTACAATTCTTCACATCCTGAGGATCAAATCATTGGAAACAAAGACAGTCCCAGAAGAACATGATCATACTTCAGACAAGAAGAGTCTATGATAGGATTGTTATCAGTGATTAAACCTGGTATAGTTGACGAAGCACTTTCAGATGATGGATGGATATTAGCTATGAAAGAAGAGCTTAATCAATTTCAAAGAAATGATGTGTGGGATCTGGTACCCAAACCACCTCAGAAGAACATTATTGGAACAAAATGGGTATTCAGAAACAAGCTGAATGAACAAGGTGAAGTAACCAGAAACAAAGCTAGACTTGTTGCACAAGGTTACAGTCAACAAGAAGGCATTTATTACAATGAAACATTTGCTCTAGTTGCAAGATTGGAAGCAATCAGGTTACTTCTATCCTATGCAGTTAATCATGGCATAATATTATATCAAATGGATGTCAAGAGTGCATTTCTTAATGGTGTCATAGAAGAAGAAGCGTATGTCAAGCAACCTCCTGGTTTTGAGGATCTTAAGCATCCTGACCATGTTTATAAACTTAAGTCCGGAGCTTGGCACGACATGTGCCATATCTCACACGGTCGTGCCAAGTCCCAGGATTGCTCTTTTGCTGCTTTTGCTTCTTGTACAAGCTACCTATTAGTTTATTTCTGACCAAAAAGCCCATGGTTTCTTATGGAACATTCTATTGATGTATTTCTTAGGGCTTAAGTCATTGTAAACTATAAATAGAGTAGCTAGCTATCACAACAATTCATCTTTGTTCTCTAAAATAATAAGTGACAATTGTTTTTTTGAATAAAAGTTCATCGTTATTTTATGTTCTTCCTCTTCTTCTTCTTCTTCTCTATGGCTACAATGAACGTTAGTGAGTAGATTCTTCTTGTCTTAGGATTGTTGGATAAGTCTTAATGACATAATCCTAATCAAACCAAGCTTTAACCCTAATCTTATGTAACCCTAGTTTCTAAACTAAATTCACCGTTTTAACATGAGCTAACCATTATCAAACTGTAGAAGCGAAAGTGGAGGGTTTGATAATTGTTAATCCATCATCTCAAATATCAATTCATAAAACGAGAGTGGAGTCTTGATATTCGAATAAGTGAATTTAGACAAGGATTGCAAAGGCAACGAAATAGTCTTTGCAATCCTTGAGACATTAGTAGTTTCAAACCTTAAAAGCTTCTTATATTAATCAAATCAGCGAAATAGGTTTGATTGCTAGAAGAAAACTCTCACTACACTGTAGGAAAAGTGAGGGGCTAAAGGGAAACCGGTCTTTAGAAATTAGGTCTAACATAAGGTTCTAGGTTTAAGGTTTTGGTTTGTGAAAGACTTGTCATTAGGATGGACAAATAATCCCAAGGCTCTTTTATTTTTATTATTTTCTTTTAATTAAATATCCAAACTTTATAACTCAAAACTCTTTTCTAATCATTGTTGAAAGTTAATTGAATTCATAACTCCCTGTCGGAACGACATCTTTTATTACTACATCGTTAGAACCGTGCACTTGCGGTTTTGCTCATCATGTAGGCGCAAAATCTAGTGTTAGGAGTGAGATAGTGGTAGGGGGTATCATCACCTTTATAGCTAGGCAGTTTGGAGTAGGTGAGGACCAAGGGCAAAACCGAATTGAGGGCAACAATATACTTAATATAGAAACCCTCATTGCTATGAATTTTATTAACCCTCATCCGCCTGCTAACATATCTTTTGAGCTTCAGCTCAATGTGCCTTTGTGTTTGATTATACTTCCTAACCCATCTCGGCTAACACCGAGGTGGAAGAAAATTTGTTGTATGTTGGTGATGCCCCACAGGTTAATGAAGAGCATAATCAAGGTGAGGAGGAAGGTGCAAACTTGCACCATAATGAGGAGCACCATGACCATGATGCCGAAGGAAACTTTGAAAATGAAAGATGAGCATGGATGCAAACTGAGGTTGAAAGGATAAGCACCGAGCAACAAAGGCAAGGTGTTGAATTATCCGGGCTAAGAAATGATGTCTTAAGGGGCACCCGCATATCCGAAGAGAATAATCAAATGCTTCGAAACATGATGCAACACTTCCACCTCCAAGGTCCTCCTTATGGACCTCAATGATAATGTGAGCTTTCCTCTTCCTCTCTTCCCTTATCTCTTCTCTCTCTCTCTCTCCTCCTACTCCTATCTCTTTCTCCTCCTCCTTCTTCTTCCTTCCTCCTTCCATTTATTTTCTATTTTTATTGAATCATTAAGGACAATGCTTCTCCCAAGTGCAGGGGGGGGGCTAATAAAGTGTCTTGAGTCGTAGTGTTCCAAACTCCCTTGAATTTTATTCTTTTGTTTTGTTTAATTACGAAAGGCATGATTAAGTAGCTTTTTTTTTTTTTATTGAAAATTATGACATAAATTTTTCTTGTCTCCTCTAAATTGGTTGTTTCTCGTACATGAAAGTGAACTCTTGTGTTTTAAGTATTCTTGATATACCCACATCTTGTTTTATTGTGAAAATTCTCCAATGAGAAAGCACAGGTTGCAGCCTTTGAGTAAGTGTATGAATAGGTATTTTAAGGAACACGTTCTAATTCTTAAGGTAAGTTAACCCTCATATATTTTCAGAGTAAAAGTAGTATAAGCTAGTGTGGAGGAATTTATAAAGCCAAAATAATTTTAAGGTTGCATCATTGAATCTAGATTAGGGAAGGGGGTAGGCCCTCCGACTTCCTACGTGAAGGTGATGTTATCTTGAGAAACTTAAGGGGGCAAAACAAATACAAATATAAGGGGCACCATTGAATCTAGATTTGGGAAGGGGGTAGGCCCTCCGACTTCCTACGTGAAGGTGTTGTCTCCATAAAATTAATAAAAATTCTGCTAACACCCCAAAAATGTGCAAATGGCAAAGATCCAATGATCACAGATACTCCCATCTCTCTTATATGAAATGAAGAAAGAATTTTTCTCGGTTGATTTAGTCTTAAGGTTAGAACCTGTTTCCTCGTAATATCTGTTTATACAGGAGCAAGACAAGGGTTGGACTACACACACACACTCACTTAGAACTTGATTGTTGGGTTGAATAAAGATTACAAGAAATGGTTGAGTTTGTGATTAATGTACACTTGAAATAAAAGCCTTTGAGGAGACATGAGTTTTAATTGAATTGTCATATGTAATTTTGTTTTATGCTGCTATGTCTATGCCTTTTGCTTGAGGACAAGCAAAGATTCAAGTGTGGGGGAGTTTGATGAGTCAATAATTAGTTAGTTTTAGTATAATATTTGGTTTCGTTTTAATTAGATTTAAGTTTACTTTATTTTAATATTATTTCCTTTTAGAGCTATTTTACTTCAGTTGCATATTATTATATTTCAAGAATGAATATTTGATGGACTAAGTCTTGGAGCAAAAGAAAGGGGTTTGAAGCTGATTCAAAGCAAAAATACGAAGATTCGGAGACAACAATATGTCTCCCCAAAGTCATAAGCTTGGCACGGCCGTGCCACCTCCCAGGATCTCCTTTTGCTGCTTTTGCTTGGATTTTAAGCTACTATATTTTAGTTTTTACCGAAAGGCCCGCAGTTTCTTGTGGAACATTCTAGTAATGTAATTGCTTAGATTTTAAGTCGAATGTAAACTATAAATAGAGTAGCTAGCCATCACAAATATTCATCTTTTATTCTTGGAATTCAATAAGTGACAATTGTCTTTCTTAATAAAAGTTCTTCCTTTACTTTCTTGTTATTTTATGTATGTTCTTCTCCCGCTTCTCTATGTCTACGATGAACATGAGTGAGTAGACTTCTCTTGTCTTGGGATTGTTGGATAAGTCTAATGACATAGTCCTAATCAAACCAAGCTTTATCCCTAAATCTTATGTCACCCTAGTTTCTAATCTAAATTCACCGTTTTAACATGAATTAACCATTATCAAACTGTAGAAGCGAGAGCAGAGGGTTTGATAATTGCTAATCCATTATCTCAAATATCAATTCATAAAACGAGAGTATAGTCTTGATATTCGAAGAAGTGAATTTAGACAAGGGTTGCAAAGACAACGAAATAGTCTTTGCAATCCTTGAGACATTAGTAGTTTCAATCCTGAAAAGCTTCTTCTAGTAATCAAATCAGCGAAATAGGTTTGATTGCTAGAAGAAAACTCTCACTAGACTGAAAGAAAAAGTGAGGGGCTAAAGGGAAACCGGTATTTAGAAATTAGGTCTAACATAAGAATCTAGGTTTAAGATTTTGGTTTGTGAAGGATTTGTCGTTATGATGAACCAATAATCCAAAGGCTCCTTTTATTATTATATTCTCTTTCAACTGCTTGAAAACCCCAACTTTGCAATTTAATTATTTTCTAATCATCAACTAAAGTTAATTGAATTGAACAACTCTCTGTCGGAACGATACTCTTTTATTACTACTTCGGTAAGACCGTGCACTTGCGGTTTTATCCCATCAATAATATGATGTGTATGGAATGAGGGGATACTATTCATGAGATGTCAATATTCTAGGAGGGATGAGTATGTATATGTGTTATGCATGAATCCATGAATGCTTATGTTTGATTATGTTTAATTGTGGATTTCGGACTAACCCTCAGTGGTCGTTTGGTTGACCTCCTACCTTATTCGTATGGATGGGTAGACGGCGTGCAGGAGTAGTTGCTTTGCTTTGGTGAGTTGCTTGAGGAAAGCTCGGAGCTTCCTCGTTTATTGCTTTTTCGGAGTCTAGTGTGTCGGCTCTGATTATGACGTCTTCTTTATGTTTGGAGTCTTATGACTATTTAGTGCTTATAACTTAGTTGTTGAGATGACGTTATATTTGGTGATGTAGTATGATTTTTATGACATGGCTACTTGGATATAAATACTTTATGTTTGATGACTGTTGGAGATGTTTTATTAAATGTCGATGTATTGGTATTTTATTCCGCTGTGATGTTTTGAGAAAATGTATTATTTATGCATACTTGGTGATTTATTGGCGAAGTAACATCTAGATTATGGATAAGGTCGTATCGTTAGCGTAATTTATCACTTTTAGAGTTTAGGATGTTACAATGAGCAGTGTAATGCTTCCCCCAAGAGCTTTGCCATTAGGCAAAGAGAATTAGCATTAGGCATTCTCATTTAGGCATTTTAGGCAACAACATAAACAACATTCAGAACACAATATAAACAACATAATATAAAACCATTCAAAACTACATTGAACTTAAACATAATCTAAACATCATTTCTAACAAATACATTCATCTATAACATCATAAACTAACTAAATAATCAATGCAATTCTCATTTAGGCATTTTGTCATACACTTTTAGTGCAAAGTATGAAACATTCACATTAATTATATTCATATATAACATCATAAACCACATTGAACTTAAACATAATCTAAACAACATTCACATTAATTATATTCATATATAACATCATAAACTAAACATGTAATCTACCAAAATGTCAATTCATACATAAACCCTAACCACATGAAAACTACCAAATTAACAAACAAAAAAAACTTACACAAACTAACATTATGATTACAAATGATTAATACTACTTACTTGTGATTTTGCGGAGATGATTCACTTGATTTTCATCAAAATGAATTGGAGATGATTGGAGGAATTGGGGATAATTTGAGAGGTTGTGTAATTGATGTTGTTTTCTTCTGCAGTTTCTGTATTAGTGCAGGACACATCGGCAATTAACAGTCGATGGAACCGGCAGCAGTTAACAGTTGAGGGGCCATTTGTGTCTTTTTCAGGTGTGTATTAGCCTTATATGAAGTGTGAACAACAATTTTCCACTTCTAACTGGTCTGTCCGTCCATTTTTAACGGGCTAATGACAAGTGACATATGAAAGTTGACTTGTTTTGTCATCTCTATTAATAAACTTCCAAAAAAAATGTTAGATTACTCGTTAAAAAAGTCTGATCTACCTATTTGTAAATTAAGATACTTTCATGCTTAGTTTTTTTTGGTAGATTTTTTTTTAGGTATGTTGGTTCGTGGAGCTCATCAGGATTAGGACATGTATACAAATTTACACAGCGTTCACAAAAATACTTACAGATTACTCGTTAAAAAGAGATTCATACATTCATAATAGGAGTTGAATATATGACTACACGAGTTAGTCTTTGTTAACAACCAAACAACCTTGTACTCGCATATTTATATGCGTAGTTGTTTACAAAAAAATTGTCATATTTTACTTCGTTTCTAATTCCCTCTCATTATATAGGGATCCCCTAATATGGACCTCAATTTAAAGGGACCATGGGTGGATCTCAATGACTTACTTGTTATAGCAAGTCACCATTGTAAGGGTTTCCAAGCTTATGTTCGTCTCTATTTTGGTCACAAAAATTAGGTAGAATTGGTCCTCAACATGTTAGTCACTAAATTTGTCTCTTATTCTGTCTTTAAAATATGTCTCCATATATGTCTCTATTTTTTGTCTTTAAGATCTGTCTCTATAAGGGTTCACCAAAAATTTTTTTAACATAAACACATATTTTATTAATTCAGAATATCATGGGAATACAAGGTAGTAATACTAGGGGGTACCTCCTCAATCCACACTCTATTGCACTCATCATGTGCTAAATGAGCCAGATTGTGGGCAACCCTATTGATATTCCTATGTCTGAAGCTAAAAAGAGAAGACTCAAATCTAGATCTAAGAAGGTGCATCTCACGCACCATACAACCTAGATATGTTTTGTGAGTGTTTTCCTCATTTTGGAAAAAGACAAGTCACTTTCTCACTATCTGATTCGAAAACCATTATGTTAAAACCGCAATCTAATGCTAGCTACATCGTGTAAAGGATGGCATAAGCTTCCGCCGTAGCTGCACACTCGAAACCATCAAATCTCCAAGCTGTATCAGCCATTACAAGCCCATGCTCATTCTTGATAATAGCTCCTAGTCCCCAGTTACTAAACCGGCTTCGATTAGCGTTACGGTTTGCTTTGAGGAAGGTAGGATCTGGTTTGCGCCATTTACGATTGGAGTGTTGCATGCAAGGTTGAGTGGTAGGAGGGTGATGCGATCTGGTGCTTTCTTTAATGGAGTTTGCTTCTATGAATTCATGGGTGTTGCGTAGAGCTTGGCTAACTATTTCCTCCTCAGGTATGAACTTCTCTTCAAATACCATTAAGTTTCTAGCAAACCAGATATGGTATATAATAGTTGTTGTTTGAATATTGGTGTTAATGTCCTTGTTAAGAATGGTGTGATGAACCCAGTCTGCAAAGTCAGATATTGGTTGATCCAGGATACGGTAGGATATGGTGGAGCCAAACTAAGTACGACTAACCATATGACAAGTCATGAATGTGTGCGTAAGTGTTTCAATTTTAGAGTTGCACCTAGGACAAAGGAGAGATGCCCTAATTCTCCTTTTAATAAGTTCATATCGAACAGGGAGAGCATTGTTTAGAACCCTCCATAAAATAATCTTATGGCAAGGAATAGAGTGAATTTTCCAAATTTTATCCCAGACTTTAGTAGAAGTGCTGCTAGTAGAAGGTTGGAGTTGATCTATGTTTTTCCAAAATTGCAAAGCTCTATATCCAGATTTAACCACATATTGACCATCTGGTTCAAACATCCACATTAGTTCATCCTCAAGATTAGGATTAATAATAGGAATCTATTCAATATTCACCTTGTTAATTGGATAGAAAGTAGTGTCTAGAAGATCTTTGTTCCACTGAAGGGAGTCCACATCTAGAAGATCACTGACAAGGTTTAAATAGGAATTCTCAGGACCTTGAGTCATGACTTTGTAGTTAGGTTGAAATGGGAGCCAGTTATCAGACCAAATGTTAACTTTATTGCCCCTTGCAATCCTCCAGCAGCTCCCTTTCAAAATGACATTGATGGAGGAATGTAAGCTTCTCCATGCATAGCTTGGATTACACCCTATGGGAGCTTTAAGAACATCAACAGTAGGAAAGTATTTGACTTTGTAGCACCTTGCTAGGAGGGAGTTTGGCCTTATATGCATCCTCCAAATCTGTTTAGCCAACATGGCTGAGTTAAAATCTCTCAGGGATTTTGAAGAGTGTCACAGAGCTGTCGGAAGCAACTATAAATATTTTTGGTGGAAAAGGTGAAATGACTTAAAATAAAAATAAAGAAACGGAATAGATAGACAGGGACAAGGGGTGTGCATAAAAACCAGTTTTAGGCCCAAAGCCATAACCATATCCAATCCAATGTAACATATCTGGATTTTTTGTAAATGGGTTACCAACCAACCCATTTTAAATGGGTTGGATATCTGAACCGGTTAAAATTCAGATCTGGATTTTAACCACTTCAGATTTCCATTTTCTTTCTCTTCTCCAATTCCCAAATCTCAAAATTCTCAACCCTAATTCCCAAATTCGCAACCCTAATTTCTGACAGAATATTCACTCATCAACCTCAATGACCCTTCACTTTCCACAATCGCTACCCTCGAAATCCTAATTCCGACCAAATTGTGCCACTTCCGACCAAACTCACCGCCGCCGCTTCTTCCTCCGTCGCATCGAGTCGCTTACCCAAGTTTATGGTGAAATCGTTGTTCAACAGTTCGAAATCGTTGCTCAACATTTCGAAATCGTTGCTCGTTGAAAGGTTTTGGTACTTTTCCTCCTTTTTCTTTCAAGTTCGTTTCAATTAAATTGTGGGTTGTTCTTCGATGTCAATTAAATTGTGAAATGGTGATGATGGTGGGTTTTTTCTTAGGGTTGATTGATTTCAATTAAATTGTAAAATGGTACAAGCATGTGGGTTACCCTAAAGTTTTCATAAGCTGTTTTCGTATAAGAGCTTTTAGAAATAAGCTGAAAATAGCTTCTAGAAATGTTATAATATAGATGATTTCCTTGTTATAAATTGTTCCTAACACATTCAATTGTTGTAATGTTAAGGATTTCGCTGCAACGTCTTTTGGAATCTCGAATAGCACTCCTTCGAAAAGAGCAAGCAATGGCATATACACGTAGTCTTGTTGCTGGATTTGATATTGACAACGTTGATGATCTTGTATATTTTGCAAATGCATTTGGAGCATCGTGTTTAAGGTATGAACTGGAAAATTGAGAACCTTTTCGTGCGAATTTTCAGTATCGTTTAAAATCTGAATGTAATCCTGCTCACGGTCACATTCTTGATTTATACAATAGTTAGAGGTCACTGTACGTAATGTTATTTTGAGGTACTTGTATCCAAATATTATAATAGTTTGATGTCTTGTGATGTTTTATTGGAGTAGTTCCAACTTTTAACAATGTAGTATTTTGTAAAATTAGGGTTGTCCTGTCACTAATATCCTTTTTGTGTGCAAAAGATTGATATGCTATTTCACCATGTAAGGGATGGATGTTTTTCAATCATAACAAATTTTGGAGTTGTTTAGTGTCTCTAAGTTTATACTGCCAAAGTTCTTGTCCATATAAGATTATTGTTCATGCACATTTCGAACATTTAGCTTCACTTGAACTTTTGTTTTTTATCAGTAATTCCATTTTCATATATTTTGATCTGTGAGAGTGAGTTGTAGAAACACTTAAGAATATTAAAAAAAGTTTTCATAGGCTATTTTCAATTCATATCTCACACTAGTGAGTTGTAGTGTTCTTTACTTGCTTCATTGGAAGATTGGAATTCATGTTTAAAAGCCAAGTTTTTGTGTTCTGCCATGGCCTCAACACTGTTGTTTAGTCTATGTGGGGTAAGAAACTAGCATTCCCAATTAGTCTCTAAATAAAGATTCCATTGGGTCTGATTGTGTTGGTTTATGTATTGGCTTATTCTAATGGTGCTCATATTGATCCTATTGATCCTACTATGCATCCTATTAAAAATTTGTTGATTAGTATATAACATATATCTAAAGTATTGTCACATGCCTGCTATAATTATTGTGCCTCGGAATCTCATGAATAATTTGTTAAATGTTGCAGTGATGGATATTCGTGACTTTCTAACCTTTGAAACATCAGAGCATGAGGTTTCTACCCCTACTCATGTTGCCAATCCATTACCTCCTCCCTCTCGGACACGCAAGAATCGCTCAGAAGCATGGGATCACTTTATAGTTGTTTCGAAGGAGGAAAAGAGAGCAAAATGTATTTACTGTCCCAAGGAGATAAAGTTTAACAATGGAACGAGTTCAATGAAAAATTATTGGCCGAAACACCAAAAGGAAGATAGTAACAAGAAGCAGAAATTGGGTTCATGCGCAACAGCAGATATGGAAGGGAAGTCATCTGCAATCTCAAAGTTTGATCAAATGGAACTTCGAAGAGCACTGGGTAAAGTGTTCATAGGTCTTGAGCTTCCCTTTAGAAAGGTGGATCATGAAGCACTTCATTATTTTTATACTCTACTGCATTATGGCATTGATATTAAATAATAACCAAAACGTAATTCTTATTACTACTTACTCATTGCATTGATATTAAATAATACTCTACTGCATTATGGCACCATTTACCAACTCTGCTGCCTTTGTTGACAAATGTGCAAACTAAAACTTAAGTGTCATTACTACCTTATAGTCTTTCATGATTTCAACTATTGCAAAACAAATTTCAGAATTTGACACTGCCAATTATGTTAAGTCTTTGTTTAGGATGAATGATTGTATTTCTGTTTGTTGTTAGCTTTCTTGGTGGAGAAATTAATCTGAACTCAAGAATTTTCTTTGGATGATTGTAACTATTGTGTACATTGATTGATTTAGCTGTATTTTTTTTTTGGATGATTGTAACTATTATTGGTGTATAATGATTGGATTGATTTTGATGTGACTTGAAAAATTTATGGAAAACTAGTTTGAAAACCGGTTTGACTCTTTTTGAAGTAGATATATGTTATTGAATGAAATTTAGTATTTTTAAAAAAAAATTGAAAACTAGTTTTTTTGAAAACTGGGTTAAAACCGGATTTTGAATAAAAAAACTGGTTTAAAACCGGTTTGAAAAAAAAAACTGGTTTAGTTCAAAAAACTGGTTTTTCTGACAAACCGGTTCTGAACCACATCCAAACTAGTTGTACTTAAAAACCGGTTTTTAGTGAAGTGGTTTCAGGAACAAAACCAAAACCAATATTTGGTATTGGTTTTGGTTTGGTTTTAACTTTGCACACCTCTAACAGAGACGCCACACTTTCTAATCCAAGAAAGCGATAAGTCTATGGATGCGAGGATCGCCACAAGAAAAGTGATTTCTTGATAAGATTAATGCATGGTTCAATCCAGAACCAATAAGAAGCAAAGCTTCACAACACACAAGGTGTATTTTTTTTATCAAAATTCTACATATCCTTTATTTTATGAAATGAGTACAATTTATAGAGTTTTTAGTCTTATGAACTCAAAAGACTCTAATAAATTAAAATAAACCAAAATAAATGGATGATTAGCCTTACATTTATTCTCTAGAAATAAATTATGAAAACGTCGCTAAAGATGTGAGTAGCCAATTACTTCCTTGAGTTATCACCAAAAAAAAAAAATTACTTCCTTGAGCTGCACCAAATAATTCTATTGAAGTGCGAGCCCGTTTACAACTTTCATTCTCCCACGTAGCTGTTATCATTCACACAATCAGTACCATGCATTTCATTTCCAATTGAATGGGCCAATAGCAATTAAGAATCTCTCCATTTGATTGTCTAACCGTTACTTCTCAAAATGAAGTGAATTGGCTCATTTAATTCTTGAAGTGTGATTAGTTTCCAACTGATTTATGCAAAGGAAATACCAAAGGCAAAACTGAACGGTAACCACCATAATGCCAACGTGATTAATCATGTTATTGACCTTTTTGAGATGAGAACATGAATCAGCACCTTGGGCTAATTATATCTCCATGAGATAATTACTAACACACAACCTGCTGCCAATTGTTTTATTAAAACCATAACAGTACTAATAATTTACCATTTGGATTAATAGCCAAATATTATTTTACTAGGAAAATAGCATGCTTGTTTGGGATTAAAAAAATGAATAAATATTTATTTTTTTATATGTTTCCTTCCAGATGCTTAATGAACTCTTGATCTCATCAGATTTAAATCCAATTCCTCTTGTATGTTTGGTTCTGAACAAATTGTCCTTCCTAGTCCAGTGGATTTTCTTACGATGTTCAAAATTTCCCCACCTAAAATTACACACTGCCTGCTCAATTTTGTCACAAACCCTTTTAGGTAGTAAGAAACAACTCATAATATAAGTTGGTATAGCCTGAGCCACAGCCCTGATGAGGACACCTCTGCCTCCAAAAGACAGATGTTTTTCCTTCCAGCCTTTTAGTTTAGCCCAAATTCTATCCATTAGAAAACTGAAATCTTGTTCTTTGAAACACCCAAAATGAGTAGGCATACCAAGATATTTGTTTATGTTATCACTGATCTTGATGGGAAGGTTAGCTTCAAAGCTTTTTTTGAAGTCCAAATTGATATTAGGACTAAAAAACATATCAGATTTGTCTAAATTCACTTTTTGACCAGAGGCTTCTTGGTATTTATCAAGGATGTCTTTGATAGCCTTCCCTTCCTCAGGTTTAGCCTTGCAAAAAAGAATACAATCATCAACATATAATAAATGTGAAATTGGGGGCATTGGTAGTTATAGATACACCATGAATGTGACCCAATCAAGGTTTTAAAAAACGGGGCGTTATCGCAAAAACGGCCATTACAAAACGGTATCGGCAACAAGTGTTACCATTTTTGCCCTTTTAACGCTGAGAAAGAAATTCGCAGAAAAAACGCCGTTACGGCCGTTACCGAACAACGTTACGAACGCGAAACACTGTTACCACCACAGAACAGAAATCTAAAATTGCTTGTAGTTAATATTCCAGATCCATAATTCAGATCTCCTCAAGGTAATTTAAAATTGACTATCAATCTCTTGACTTGGGTAGCAACAAATTAGATTAGATTTTAGAGAGAAAAAAATTGGGGCTTTAATTGTTTTGTGACTCTGTTGATGATGAGAAAGAAAAACATAGAATAAATGAATAATGATAGGTAGAATTGGAGAGTTAGTGAGTGAACCTCTCTGTGTTGTTGTGTGCTGAGTTTTTTGTTGTTTGTTGATGTGTGTGTTTTGTGTTGTTGCTTGTGCTGTGTGTTTTTTTACAATATTGGACGAGGTCATGGGCTTTTTAATTTTGAATGTAGCCTTTTTTTATTATTATATTTACTCTAAACATGTTATAACAATGGGAAAAGGATTAATTTAAGATATTATATATTATATCATAATATAAATAATTTTAATAAGATTTGTGCAACATTGTGATTAATTCACACTGTGAAGACCGTTATTTGTATCGCAACGTTCATTACAACCGAAATCGCGAAAACCTTAACTTGACCGCGACCGTTATTTAAAACCTTGGTGACCCTCCTGCTGACTTTTAGATATCATAGAAGATAGAACCTCAGCACATTAAATGAAAGTGTAAGGAGATAGGAGACTCCCTTGTCTGATACCTCTCTGGGGATAAAAAGAGTCAGTAGGTTGTCCTTTGATTAAGATGGAGAAAGATACAGTTCTGATGAAGCTCATAATAATGTTAATAGTCTTAGAAGTAAAACCCATGGAATCCATAGTGTTTTCAATAAAATCTCACTCTAGGCTATCATAAGCCTTGGCCATATCTAATTTAATGCCAACAAAGCCTTATTTTTCTTCCTAGGCTTCTTAATGTATTGAAAAGTTTCAAAAACAATGAGTTCTTACTATGGATTAGATTAGTAATTGATTTTGATAATATAGTGACAAATTATTCGATTTCTGGACATTTCTGTTGTAGTGCTTGACACTTGTAGATTTTTTTAGTTCTTCTAAATCTCTATGAATATTTTATTTTTCTTGTGCGTTCCTTAAAATTATTTTCATTTGCTGCATTCTTCAAATTTCTCTGAGAATTTTGTACTCTATGCATGATTATATACTTAACCCAAGAGGCTGAGCTCTAATAGCCATTAAAGCTATAAATTCGACGACAAAATGATGGAGCTGCATTGTTTTATCTTTGACGACCTTACTATATGTTATATATTTAATTTCAAATTTATTTCTAATCTACTAAAACAACTCCCAAGCTTCTTGCTCTATAACATCTCTGTTGTGATTCCGGTTCAAAATCACACCAATGAAAGAAAACAAAGATGTGTGGAGCAAAGGTAGTGATAATCAATGGATAAAAAGCTTCAAGCAACAACAACAAACAACAGCTCTAAAGCCTAGTGTAGAACAACATCACAAGCATAAACAAGCAATAAGAATAAGCAATAAAAGAGAAGAACAAACACACCAAGCTTTGTTGACCCAGTTCGGTCCAATATGACCTAATCTGGGGGAGAGAGCAGCTCTCCAATCCACTATCAAGAGATCTCACAAAGTGATTACAAAATGAGTTACAAGATATAGGCACCAAGCTCACAAAGATCAAAACCTAAATCTACCCATTTGTTTTCCAACTCACCAAATGAAAAGCTCTCATGAATTTTCACTCTCCAAGGTGTTTTGATGTTTCCCTAACACAAGAGAACCTCCCTACAAAGACTATCAACTGAAAAGTTTTCTCCTTTGCAATCCAAGTTTCTCTCACTCTTACTCTTACCCAAAAAACTAAAGTGAAACACTTAAATAGTACACAGGAACAGACAAAAAATCGCGCCACGCCAGGAAAAAATCGCGCCGCGATTCAAACGTACGACCCAAGGTACGACAACCTTATCCTGAAATCGCGTCACGGCAATTCAGAATCGCGTCACGATTTTGCTTCAGAAGACAACCTCTATTCTGCCAAGAAAATCGCGGCACGCCACTCAAAATCGCGCCACGATTTTGGCGTTTCACAGAATCACAATTTTGAGTCAAATTCCAACAATCTCTTTACGGGTGTTGTGTATTTCGAACTTAGATCATCTCCTTCTCCTATTCTCTCATTCTCCCTCCTTCTCCGTAGATGTGCAACAACCACAAAATGTTCTGTTCTTGTAACAATGCACACATCGTACCTAAATGGAGTTCGAATAGGCTAGGATTTGGGTATCTCCAAATAAACTGTAATGTTGATGTTAGTTTTGGTATATGGTTATGGACTTATGTGTATGGAATAGTATGCACAAGAGGGAATGACCCCCTCAAGGTTTGATTTGCTTAAATATCATAAGAGTAAGTAATTTAGGTATCTTTAAATACACTTTTATGACCGCTTTGTCTTATATCATTTTGGTGTGTCCCATGTGTGTCTATATATATTAATGCTCTATTGAAGCCAAATTATCCCATCAAAATTAACATCAAGGTAATCGTATATGATACTTTAAAATGTGCACATTCTAAAGTTCCATATATCTTATTGAGGGGGAGCAATACAACCTCGTTGTATAGAAAGTTTAGTAGGTTGATATAGAAAATTTCATGTGTATAAAATATCAATCGACTGTTTTTTTAGATAGTTTCAATTGGGTTAACCCAACACATTCGGGGTATCTCACCCTCACACAATTTTAATTAAATTCATTATACTAACTTCATCTTTAAATGTACGATTCTTCACCACAAGAACTAAGAAAATTGATGGTAAAATTATATTTTCCAACTATTGAATATTTTTTTTTTTATTTTTTTTAAGTTTACGTACGATAAAGAGATGAAATCTGTTATTTCACAATAATATTTCTTGCATACTAGAAAGTGATGAGGTGTCATCAAAGCTGACTTTTTGGGGGTGCAAACAGCTCTACTGAGTTGGGTCTCTCAAATTTAGAGGCCCAAAATATTTTTATTTATATATACAATGCGTGATTTTATTTTTTTTTGATAAAGCTAGAAAAATGCAATAAAAGAATAAAGGGAAAAGTACAATATTGGGGGGACTAAGTCAATACCCAATTGGACAATCAAGACAGTAAAGCAAAGTCACTTCCTAAGTAGCCTTAAAACACTTCTAAGGAGGGATAAGAAGAAGAACACACCCTGCTACTGAGTATAGTAACAAGTTACATTAAAATGTCACAAACACAAAGAAGCAAAACAACAGTGAACAAACTAAAGCCTAAACCAAGGCATTCATGATTAGCTTTAGATATGCCACTCTTAGCACGGGTTTGAATGCACTTATTTTCTGATCCTCTAGGACTCTGCAATTTGTTTTTCTTCTGTTTATTTGAGACAAATGGAGTAAATGACTTAGTGTCCTTATCATCATCAGATCTTATTGTAACTGAACTGGTTCCTTCTAAATTTGGGCTTTTTCTGCTAGCAACATCTGGAAATTCGGATTTATATCACACTTGCCAAATTTCTATCAAGTTTTTGGCGTCGTTGCCTGGGACTGTTGAATCATTTCAACTTGGTAATTTCGTTATTACTTAGGATTTCTGTCATTTATATTTTTGTTTATATATTGAAAAAAAAATTGAAATTTTTTTTTATGATTTATGCTCTTCATTTTTATTTCTTTGTGCTTTGCTACTGAAAGGTTTCTTTGAGTTTTGTAGCAATGTGGGGTAGTCAATTACTGGTTGATTCTGAAGAGATCGATATTCTTCGTTATGAAAAATATTTGCTATCTTGGAAGATAAAAAATTGTGAAGATGAAATCTCAAGATTAAATGTGATATGTGGTCGTTATGAGGCGAATCAACCAGGTAGTAATTGTGAAGGGAAGAAAGAGTTGATCAACATCGATTACAATACTCAACTCCAAAATATTTTAGATGATTTCTTGATGTCAAATCAAGTTTCATTTGAGAAGTTTGATGTTCAGTGTGGTGATCTTGTTGAGTCAGTTTCTGGGTCAACTGTGCTGTCAGAAGCATCAGTGTCTTCATCTCCCCAAAACTTGCTCAAGACTTTACCATCTTTCAAACATGCAGCTGATTTTTTTTTAGGGCCATCAGTAATTTGCACCTTTCTCTTGTCTTGCCCCAATATCTCATCAATAGTGGTGATAAGTGAAATGATAGGTTGTAGTATAGTGGTCTCATAAAAAATAGGGTCCATAGCATCCCCAAATGACACAGGTGAAGAGTCTGAACTCAATTCCACTAGTTTAGAGGTCCTTTTTACCAATTTACTAGGGCCCTCTAAGGTAGTGTTATGAGTCAGGTGCTTCTTGCCTAGAGAAATGTCCTCCACACTTGAATTTTTGTCAATTTGCAAATCTAGAATAGTGGGAGTGGACTTCTTGTCATTTGTGGTAGCCTCCCCTATGCCCTGCTCAATATCTAACTCCAACAGTTCAAAATTATTGTGAAGTTTAGGGTTTTCTCCAGGTTTCTGAACATGACCAAGTTCATGATTTCCAGCAATGGTAAGAGCATCAGTGTAACCACCTGATTTTCGTTATTTTGTTTTTAATTAATTTATGTGTATTTATGTATGATTGTATGTGATTAATTACCCTTTGATGTATTTTCTTGAGTATAGTGATTAGGAGGGTATTTTGGTCTTTTGACGAGTAAGGGTAAAATAGTAATTTTGGTCAAGAATTAATCGTAGCGTTTTTAGTGTGAACCAATTGTTTAATAATTAATTAGTTGTAGTAAATAGAACTAGTGTCGGTAGTTGTTAATTATTTTATCTTTAGTGAGTTAGAAAACTAGTAAGTGACGTAATTAGAATTGAGCCCAATTATCATTTGATGGGTTAGGCACAATGGGTGTGAGTATATATTTCAACTTTAGAGAGAAACCTAGGGTTAGAAACTTTTGTTCAAACATAGAGGCTAAGAGGCTAGAAGAGGATTGAAGAGAAAACTTTGAGAGGGGAAGAACTGAGAGCTAAAGTGAAGCTTAGGAATTACTTGTAGAAGATTAGAGGTAAGGGGGCTAGACTTTAATCATAATCTCTTTTCCTACCCCTTTCTCAATAAGTGATTATTTAATTAAGTAATTTTGAGAATAAGTGATTATGTGAAATTAAGTGAATGAATTCATGTTTAATTGTTGATGATATGTTTGTACATGTGAATTGAATGATTATTTGTTGTTGATATTGAATTCATGTGTCAAAAATCATATATGTGAACATGTTGTGTTTTTGTGAAAAAGTGATGAATGAATGAAGTTGCATTTTGTTGAACTTGGAATGAATTCGTGATAAATTGTGGTTAATGATGTTTGAAAACATGTTGTTGATGAATTGGTATGATGATTATGCCTATTGGTGATTTGGTGATGAAAGTTGTTGTGGTTGTTGAATAATTATGAAAGTTTTGGTGAATTTTTGAATTGGAACAAAATGATGTTTGATTCATGAGTTTTGAGCATTCTTGTGTATGTGTTTATGTACATGACCTATAAACATTATTTGGGACGAGTTTTGAGTGTGGGAGGATCAAAATTGGAGTGTTTGGGAAAAAGGGTTTTGAAAATCGAAGTTTTTATTCTGGACTGAAGAGTGTTCGCTTAAGCGACGCCTAAGCGAACCTCAAGCGAGCGTGCCCAGTTCAGTTCTGGACACAGTTCGCTTGAGCGAACCGTGAGCGAAGCGTAAGCGAACAACAATGTAGGTTCTGTCAAGAGTTCGCTTGAGCGAGCGGCAAGCGAACCCCAAGCAAACAAGCCTAGAATGTAACACCCCTTTTTCCCGACTTAAAAATTTCATTAAAATAAAGACGTATATCAGAGTAACATCACAAAGGAGTGTCACATTTCACAACAACAAAATATTTAAACTAAATAATCATCAGTTTAATCCTTCGCATAAATAAACAATGTAGCAGCGGAATCATAATTAAATATCCTTCAAAAAGGTCTTGGCAATAAGCCTCATAAACGTCTCATAAATTCATCAAAATACTAGGAATCATTAAATTGTTCAAACATGATACATAAAGGAATAGACTCTAATAAAGACCCCATCCCGTTACGTATCAGAGCAGTCCTACATCACACAAGGCTCCTCACATCTGCGCATCTAAGACTGGGTACCTGCACTTGCCCACAGGGCGGCAATTCCAGCAGAAGGGGTGAGATTCACAACAGAAATATTAATACATAAATCAAATATTTATGATCAACACCATAACTCATCACATACTTCACATATTAACATACAAGGTTAACATCATCATAAACATCTTAAACAAACACATCAACGTCTCAAAACAATCGTCTCATAAGTGTCATCAAATTGACTCAACTAATGCAACTCTTAACATCTTGACATCATGCATGTGGTACCATATATATAAGCATTAATATGCTTCACCGTCGCTTTGAGCAAATGCTCCACCGTCTCATAATTATGCAAATGCATGGACTCGACTCTTAATAACTTAAACAAGTTGACACAACTTCTCAAACGTCATTAATAAATTAGACTGACACATGCAGCTGTGAATAATACATGGCAGAAGCTCATCTCATTAATCATACACATCACAATACATAGACATCATCATAGTCACATAACATCATGTTACAAGTCATTTAAAATATAAATAATTCATCACTTGGCATCAACACAAGGGTGCATCTTTAATCCTTCTTATAGACTCCATCTCAGGCTATGGAACATCTCTAACACTACCCAAAAGTATTCTCTCAAGGTCCTATGCGAAACAGATCGCAAAACGGAACATCAGCCCAGAACCACACTAACTCGCCACGGCGAGGGATCTGCTCGCCACAGGCGAGTGCTCACAAGGGTTACTCGCCAAAGGCGAGTTGGGAGCGAACTGGAGGCGAGAAATCCTGGGTGCTCTCGGCCTTTTTGACATTTTCACCAAAAATCCTCATTTTTAAGCTCTCTAAATCCAATTTGACCAAACCAACTTCACAGGTCATCTCTATAAATATAAGGGCACTCAAAACCATCTAAAGTTTGGTAAAAGTCCTAAGTTTTAGGGACAAGCTCGCCACGGCGAGCTATGCTGCTCGCCTCGCGAGCGATAGGGCTGTACTCGCCACGGCGAGTAGTCACTCGCCACGGCGAGTAGTCACTCGCCACAGGCGAGCGATCTCAGAACCACTACGGGTTCACTCCAATTCTCACCAAAATATCTCAAATTTCTCAAGTTAATCTTCTAATTCATCAGCAATATTGTTATAGGGATTAATCTAGGTTCTGTAACACGTTTCTACACCAATGCAACACAATCTCACACCCAATTCATTAAATTCATCAAACCCTAGCTTATGAAACTCATCCCAATTTCTTCCCAATTTCTAATCCAATCATAAACAGATGAAATACTATTAATATAACTGAAGTTAGGCTCACCCTTACCTGGAAAAAGTGCAGAAAATCTCAGCCTAGCTTCTTCCTCTCTTCAACCGTTCCTCTTCTCTAATTCCAAAGTCTGATAACGCGTGTCTGTTTATTTCCTTAACCTAATTTCCTTTTATACTCCCTCTCAACTTCTCTTATTCTATTTCAACCCTCACAACTCTTCCTATTTATTAAATTAGCCCCACTTCTCAAAATAATATATATTCATAACAAATCTCTATATTTACCAAATAAATATTCATATAAACATCACTTATATTATTTTATTAAACAATAAAATAATATTGCATCACACATCACAATCACGTCACATAACCATCAAAAAGCATATAATATATAACCATATACTATATCACCTAATAAAATAATTAAATAATTAAGGAGGGCGTTACATAGAACGCTACTGAGACCTAGTCGCTTAAGCGAACCAGTCTTCGCTTAAGCGAACTGTACCCTGTTCAGCCACACTTGATTTTTCGTTTCGTGCACTTGGGAACCAATCCTAACTTTCTAAATGGTTTCTTTTGATTTATTTAATCATTACATGTGTATCTAATGTTTTGGAAACATCATTGGTATGGATTTGGAATTATTTTCATAAATTGTTCATAACGTTTGGAAAATCGTCCAAGAGCACCAATTTTCCGAAAACTTATTTTCTCAAAGACAATGATGTGGGATTACATACATATGTTGTCTAGATGATTAAATAAATGGTCTTGAATCAATTCTTTGAGAACTAGAATGTCTTGTTTTGAAAATGGACTATGTTTGGAAAAGTAACGTTTTGAGACGAACTTTACAAATTTTAAGGATTCATAGTATTTGGCCGATGAGATGCTTATGTGAGTATACCTTCATTCATATGTGATTAGTATACTTCCTTAATGGAGGCAATTGAGTCATTTTGGTTTCGTTTTGGTTCATTGGTTTAAATTGTTAAAAATGGTGGATCATATCATACGAACCTAGTTGAATATATATATTCATTGAACTTTTCTATCTTGTAATTCTTTCGTGAATGAGATTGAAAGTGCATATATGTTGTTGGTGATTATATATGTTGTGTGCATATATGTTGTTGGTGATTATATATATATGTTGTGTGCATATATGTTGTTGGTGATTATATATATGTTGTGTGCATATATGTTGTTGGTGAAATCTTTTATATGCTATTTGGTGGTGAATTGATGGTGTAAGCATGTATTGGAATGTACTTGGTGTGGACTTGTGAAATTACATGAAGTATGTATTGTTGTTGTCGAGTCCTAGTTCACACACAGTTGATTTGGTGATGTAACACCCCAATTTCCCGTCTTAAAGATTTCATTAAATGAACACATAGATCAGAGTACTTCACAAAAGGAGTGTCACATTCATCACAATAAAAATTCTTTAAAAACAAATGAATATTAGTTTATCCTTCGCAAAACATTCAATTATAAGCAGCGGAAATCATAATTCAAAATCCTTCATAAAGGTCTTGGCTTAAAAGCCGTCAAACGTCTCCAAAACATTAATGGTTCAACATCACTAAGTCTTAAAGTTAACATTTATTCAAACATGATACATAAAGGAATAGACTCTACAAAAGACCCCATCCCGTTACGTATCAGAGCAACCCTACTTCACACAGACTCCTCGCATCAACGCACCTAAGACTGGGTACCTGCACTTGCCCACAAGGCGGCAATTCCAGCAGAAGGGGTGAGATTCACAACAATAATATTAATGTATAAATCAAACGTCAAGATTAACAATCATATATCTATCTCATAATCATATACATTATAGCACATCATAACATCATCATAAGCATCATCATAAACAACATCACATCATGCATCAACGTCTCAAACATCATCACATATATGTCACAAATGACTCCACTAAATGCAACACCTAACGTCTCAACATCATGCATGTGGTACCATATGATTATAGCATTAATATGCTTCACCGTCGCTTTGAGAAAATGCTCCACCGTCGCTTTGAGCATAAAGCTCCACCGTCTCATAGTATGCAAATGCATGGACTCGTCACTTAACAACTTAATACACCGTCTCTGTAACACCCCGTTTTCCCAGCATAAAAATTTCGTAAATTAATAATCAGAGTTTCACAACTTAAACGGAATGCTACATTTCTTAAAAATCACAATGGAATAAATAATAATTTATCCTTCAAAATATTTCAATCAAATCTTAAATCACTTCGCAGCGGAATCTATTTCAAAAATCTTAAAAACAACTTTGGCACGAAGGCCTCTATGTAAAATCTCATCAAATTCTTTAATATCATGTTCATAAAATCTCATAGTTAAATACGTAAAGAATAGAAAACATAAGCAAAGTTCCCCATCCCGTTACGTATCAGAGCACCTAGACACGTGAGGAGTCCACTCACATCAACAGCTAGTCTTGGAAATCTGCACTTGCCCACAAGGCGGCAATTCCAACAGAAGGGGTGAGATTTCACAAACATTAAACTTAAGCATATAATTCATCAATTTACAACTAACAACTTAAAACATCAATTAATCACATAATCTTCAACAAGTACAATCATAAAGCAACTCATCATAGTTTATCATATTCATCAACAGATATAATCTCAAACAACTCATCATAACCATGTATAGAAACGTCTTAGCATCATCAAATTCATCAGATAGAAACCATCATCAAAATTCATCATATAGAAAAACTTCATCAAAGAACATCATCACAAAACATCTTAAACTTCATCAAAGAACATCATCACAAAACATCTTAAACAACTCGACTTGACAATGCAACTCGACTATGCAACTCGACTATGCAACTCTAACATCTTAAACATCTTAGACATCTTATATGCATGTGGTACCAATCCAGGGCATAAGCCCTCGTCGCTTTGAGCATAAATATACTCCCAGGGCATAAGCCCTCGTCGCTAGTGAGCAAAAGCTCCATCGTCGCTTTGAGCAAAAGCTCCATCGTCGCTTTTAAATGAATATGCATGAACTCACATCTTATGACTTAAACAAATCTAACGTCTCAACATCTTAGACAACTCGACACGACTCAAATGCAACGACACGACTCAAATGCAACAATCTTCAAATATCACATCTTTATATAACACACCTTTTAAATAACATCATCGTCAAATAACACATTATTTTCACATCGTTAAATAACACATCAATTTCACATTATCACATAATCATAACAAAACTCAAATCATAATCAAAGCCAAACAAAACAGCACATGAATCGAATTTAAACAACTTCATCGACAAATATAATCATTAAATTCTCTCATAACCCTAATTCTCAAAAAACTCTCAAAACTACACCTAATCATGCTAATTGCAATTTCAGAAATCATATACTTAATTTTAATGAGAGTTAGTCTCACCCTTACCTTAATTCAGATGAACAAAGCTTACGGAAGAAAACAAAAGTGATAAAAACACCCAAATATACTGCTTCAGTGCACGACAGTTTTCTCTTAACTCCGACCTTGTTTCGACGATCCGAACGGTGAAAAGGTAGATCCAGGTGTTGTGAACCTTGTGTCCAAAAATCGTCACGATCCAACGGTTAACGAGTGAGAAATCGCTGTTTTACTGAGGCAGATTTCAGAAAAACGGGAATTGCTTTCTCTCTTCTCTTTGGTGGCTACTTTTCTCACAAAAACTGTTTTTACCTTAAAACTATTCTAACCTAGTTTCTCCTATTTATATATCTCTTCTCATCTATCTTATTTACTATTATCACCAAAAACTACTCTCTTCCCTAATATCTTAATAATAATAATAATACACCAAATAACAAATATATTTCTATACTAGATAACATATATATATCCACACAAAATAACATATATATTTCTACATAAAATAACAAATATATTTTCAAACCAAATAACAAATATATTTTTATAACAAATATATCTCTACATAACAAACATATTTCTATAACAAATATATCTCTACATAACAAACCTATTTCTATAACAAATATATCTTTACACCACACAACAAATATATTTCTATAACAAATAACATAATATTTCTACACAAAATAACAAATATATTTTTACACCAAATAACACATATTAGCATATTTCATCAAAATATATATTATAAATCAAATAATAATACACTAAAAATACAATAAATTAATAAAATATTAAATATTAAAAGTAGGGCGTTACAACTCTCCCCCACTTAGAATATTTTCGTCCTCGAAAATGTACCTTTAGTCAGACAATCTTAATTCAGTGTTCACTACAAAACAAACAACAATTAAGACAATACAATGACGGTATTCTAACTGTTAGACGACACTACTTGACTCAACTACTTGGCCGGACGGACCGACCTGCTCTGATACCAATTGTAACACCCCGTTTTCCCAGCATAAAAATTTCGTAAATTAATAATCAGAGTTTCACAACTTAAACGGAATGCTACATTTCTTAAAAATCACAATGGAATAAATAATAATTTATCCTTCAAAATATTTCAATCAAATCTTAAATCACTTCGCAGCGGAATCTATTTCAAAAATCTTAAAAACAACTTTGGCACGAAGGCCTCTATGTAAAATCTCATCAAATTCTTTAATATCATGTTCATAAAATCTCATAGTTAAATACGTAAAGAATAGAAAACATAAGCAAAGTTCCCCATCCCGTTACGTATCAGAGCACCTAGACACGTGAGGAGTCCACTCACATCAACAGCTAGTCTTGGAAATCTGCACTTGCCCACAAGGCGGCAATTCCAACAGAAGGGGTGAGATTTCACAAACATTAAACTTAAGCATATAATTCATCAATTTACAACTAACAACTTAAAACATCAATTAATCACATAATCTTCAACAAGTACAATCATAAAGCAACTCATCATAGTTTATCATATTCATCAACAGATATAATCTCAAACAACTCATCATAACCATGTATAGAAACGTCTTAGCATCATCAAATTCATCAGATAGAAACCATCATCAAAATTCATCATATAGAAAAACTTCATCAAAGAACATCATCACAAAACATCTTAAACTTCATCAAAGAACATCATCACAAAACATCTTAAACAACTCGACTTGACAATGCAACTCGACTATGCAACTCGACTATGCAACTCTAACATCTTAAACATCTTAGACATCTTATATGCATGTGGTACCAATCCAGGGCATAAGCCCTCGTCGCTTTGAGCATAAATATACTCCCAGGGCATAAGCCCTCGTCGCTAGTGAGCAAAAGCTCCATCGTCGCTTTGAGCAAAAGCTCCATCGTCGCTTTTAAATGAATATGCATGAACTCACATCTTATGACTTAAACAAATCTAACGTCTCAACATCTTAGACAACTCGACACGACTCAAATGCAACGACACGACTCAAATGCAACAATCTTCAAATATCACATCTTTATATAACACACCTTTTAAATAACATCATCGTCAAATAACACATTATTTTCACATCGTTAAATAACACATCAATTTCACATTATCACATAATCATAACAAAACTCAAATCATAATCAAAGCCAAACAAAACAGCACATGAATCGAATTTAAACAACTTCATCGACAAATATAATCATTAAATTCTCTCATAACCCTAATTCTCAAAAAACTCTCAAAACTACACCTAATCATGCTAATTGCAATTTCAGAAATCATATACTTAATTTTAATGAGAGTTAGTCTCACCCTTACCTTAATTCAGATGAACAAAGCTTACGGAAGAAAACAAAAGTGATAAAAACACCCAAATATACTGCTTCAGTGCACGACAGTTTTCTCTTAACTCCGACCTTGTTTCGACGATCCGAACGGTGAAAAGGTAGATCCAGGTGTTGTGAACCTTGTGTCCAAAAATCGTCACGATCCAACGGTTAACGAGTGAGAAATCGCTGTTTTACTGAGGCAGATTTCAGAAAAACGGGAATTGCTTTCTCTCTTCTCTTTGGTGGCTACTTTTCTCACAAAAACTGTTTTTACCTTAAAACTATTCTAACCTAGTTTCTCCTATTTATATATCTCTTCTCATCTATCTTATTTACTATTATCACCAAAAACTACTCTCTTCCCTAATATCTTAATAATAATAATAATACACCAAATAACAAATATATTTCTATACTAGATAACATATATATATCCACACAAAATAACATATATATTTCTACATAAAATAACAAATATATTTTCAAACCAAATAACAAATATATTTTTATAACAAATATATCTCTACATAACAAACATATTTCTATAACAAATATATCTCTACATAACAAACCTATTTCTATAACAAATATATCTTTACACCACACAACAAATATATTTCTATAACAAATAACATAATATTTCTACACAAAATAACAAATATATTTTTACACCAAATAACACATATTAGCATATTTCATCAAAATATATATTATAAATCAAATAATAATACACTAAAAATACAATAAATTAATAAAATATTAAATATTAAAAGTAGGGCGTTACAACTCTCCCCCACTTAGAATATTTTTGTCCTCGAAAATGTACCTTTAGTCAGACAATCTTAATTCAGTGTTCACTACAAAACAAACAACAATTAAGACAATACAATGACGGTATTCTAACTGTTAGACGACACTACTTGACTCAACTACTTGGCCGGACGGACCGACCTGCTCTGATACCAATTGTAACACCCCGTTTTCCCAGCATAAAAATTTCGTAAATTAATAATCAGAGTTTCACAACTTAAACGGAATGCTACATTTCTTAAAAATCACAATGGAATAAATAATAATTTATCCTTCAAAATATTTCAATCAAATCTTAAATCACTTCGCAGCGGAATCTATTTCAAAAATCTTAAAAACAACTTTGGCACGAAGGCCTCTATGTAAAATCTCATCAAATTCTTTAATATCATGTTCATAAAATCTCATAGTTAAATACGTAAAGAATAGAAAACATAAGCAAAGTTCCCCATCCCGTTACGTATCAGAGCACCTAGACACGTGAGGAGTCCACTCACATCAACAGCTAGTCTTGGAAATCTGCACTTGCCCACAAGGCGGCAATTCCAACAGAAGGGGTGAGATTTCACAAACATTAAACTTAAGCATATAATTCATCAATTTACAACTAACAACTTAAAACATCAATTAATCACATAATCTTCAACAAGTACAATCATAAAGCAACTCATCATAGTTTATCATATTCATCAACAGATATAATCTCAAACAACTCATCATAACCATGTATAGAAACGTCTTAGTATCATCAAATTCATCAGATAGAAACCATCATCAAAATTCATCATATAGAAAAACTTCATCAAAGAACATCATCACAAAACATCTTAAACTTCATCAAAGAACATCATCACAAAACATCTTAAACAACTCGACTTGACAATGCAACTCGACTATGCAACTCGACTATGCAACTCGACTATGCAACTCTAACATCTTAAACATCTTAGACATCTTATATGCATGTGGTACCAATCCAGGGCATAAGCCCTCGTCGCTTTGAGCATAAATATACTCCCAGGGCATAAGCCCTCGTCGCTAGTGAGCAAAAGCTCCATCGTCGCTTTGAGCAAAAGCTCCATCGTCGCTTTTAAATGAATATGCATGAACTCACATCTTATGACTTAAACAAATCTAACGTCTCAACATCTTAGACAACTCGACACGACTCAAATGCAACGACACGACTCAAATGCAACAATCTTCAAATATCACATCTTTATATAACACACCTTTTAAATAACATCATCGTCAAATAACACATTATTTTCACATCGTTAAATAACACATCAATTTCACATTATCACATAATCATAACAAAACTCAAATCATAATCAAAGCCAAACAAAACAGCACATGAATCGAATTTAAACAACTTCATCGACAAATATAATCATTAAATTCTCTCATAACCCTAATTCTCAAAAAACTCTCAAAACTACACCTAATCATGCTAATTGCAATTTCAGAAATCATATACTTAATTTTAATGAGAGTTAGTCTCACCCTTACCTTAATTCAGATGAACAAAGCTTACGGAAGAAAACAAAAGTGATAAAAACACCCAAATATACTGCTTCAGTGCACGACAGTTTTCTCTTAACTCCGACCTTGTTTCGACGATCCGAACGGTGAAAAGGTAGATCCAGGTGTTGTGAACCTTGTGTCCAAAAATCGTCACGATCCAACGGTTAACGAGTGAGAAATCGCTGTTTTACTGAGGCAGATTTCAGAAAAACGGGAATTGCTTTCTCTCTTCTCTTTGGTGGCTACTTTTCTCACAAAAACTGTTTTTACCTTAAAACTATTCTAACCTAGTTTCTCCTATTTATATATCTCTTCTCATCTATCTTATTTACTATTATCACCAAAAACTACTCTCTTCCCTAATATCTTAATAATAATAATAATACACCAAATAACAAATATATTTCTATACTAGATAACATATATATATCCACACAAAATAACATATATATTTCTACATAAAATAACAAATATATTTTCAAACCAAATAACAAATATATTTTTATAACAAATATATCTCTACATAACAAACATATTTCTATAACAAATATATCTCTACATAACAAACCTATTTCTATAACAAATATATCTTTACACCACACAACAAATATATTTCTATAACAAATAACATAATATTTCTACACAAAATAACAAATATATTTTTACACCAAATAACACATATTAGCATATTTCATCAAAATATATATTATAAATCAAATAATAATACACTAAAAATACAATAAATTAATAAAATATTAAATATTAAAAGTAGGGCGTTACAGTCTCAAACGTCATTTACAAATTATAGACTGACACATGCAGTTATAATAATACATGGCAGAACATCAACTCATTATACAAACACATTGCAACACATAGCATCATCTTATTCAAATAACATCATACTCATACATCACTTATATTTAACAACACATCATTTATCAATGGCCTAATAGAACCATCAGCATTCATCTTTACATAACTCATCTAAGGGTATAAAACAGCACTAACTCTACCCAAAGGGTTCCTCTAAACGTCCTATGCGAAACAGCTTGCAAAACGACAAAACATGACAAAGGTCAACTAACTCGCCACGGCGAGTAGATCTGCTCGCCACAGGCGAGTACTCACATCAGCTCACTCGCCAAAGACGAGTTGGGGGCGAGCTGGAGGCGAGCAATCCTGGGTGCTCTCCGCCTTTTTGACATTTTCACCAAAAATCCTCATTTTTAAGCTCTCTAAATCTAATTTGACCAAACCAACTTCACAGGTCATCTCTATAAATATAAGGGCACTCAAAACCATCTAAAGTTTGGCAAAAATCCTAAGTTAAGGGTCAAGCTCGCCACGGCGAGCTATACTGCTCGCCTCGCGAGCAACCAAGGGTTACTCGCCACGGCGAGTGATCACTCGCCACAGGCGAGCGATCTCAGAACCACTACGGGTTCATCCCAATTCACACCAATTCATCCCAAAACTCTCATGTTAAGCCTCTAATTCATCAGCAATATCATCCTAGGGGATAATCTAGGTGCTGTAACAAGTCCTACAGCCTTACAACATCAATCCTCATCAATTCATCATAATTCATCACAACCTTAATTCTCAAAACTCCTCTCAATTCTTCCCAATCTCTAAGCTAATCAATAACAGATGATTTAACATTAAAATTACTGAAGTTAGGCTCACCCTTACCTGGAAAATTGTGCAGAATTGGAACCTAGCTTCTCTTCTCTCTTGACCGTTCTTCTTCTCTTTTCCCAATTGTCTGTACGCGTTTCTCAAAACTTTCCTCTCTTAACCTACTTCTCTTATATACTCCCTCCCAACTTAATTAATTCTCTCTTAACCCACACAACTCTTCTTAATTATAAATATAACCCCATCTCTTAAAATTCTATATTTTTCCACCAAATCTATTTATTTACCAAATAAATATTCATATAAACATCACTTATATTATTTTATTAAACAATAAAATAATAACACATCACACGTCACAAATACGTCACATATACGTCACAAAATCATCAAAATCCATATAATATATAAACATATACCATATCATCTAATAAAATAATTAAATAATTAAAGAGGGCGTTACAGGTGACTATCATCTCCATGTTGGTGATTGGATACTTATATATTCATTATTCGGGGTGTTTATTCAGGGTGATATGATGTGTTTATATGCATCAGGGGCGACGGCCTCAGAGATGAAAGGAAATTGGTACCTCACATAGTTGAGTCGGTATAGTCACATTGTATGTTTCTAGGAAGAGTCATGTTTTTTTATGAGCTTGGTGCGAATACGTGTTGGTACTTTGTGTGCTTGATGATTGTTGTAATTGGAACCTTATGCTTGTATATTCATTGTTGAGAATGTTTGAGTTCATGATTATTTATGCGAGATATTATTAATGATGCATGCTTAATCCTGTTTGTTTTTTATTATGATTAATGTAAAACTAAACCCTAGTGGTCAGTGGTGGACTGTAACGCCCACGTTCGTTTTAGTATTTATTTAAATCGAGTTTAGGTGATTATATTATATTTATATAATATATAAGTGTTTTGATATGTTTTGAGATGTTTTGATATGTTTTGATATGTTTTGATGTGTTTTGATATGCTTGAGATGATTTTGTGGTAGATATAATGATTAAGGATAAGGTTAAGAGACTTATTTTATTGTTAAATAAAATAAGATTTGAACAGAAAATAAAATATTTAGTTATGGGTTAGTTTTGGATTTTAGAGAGTTATGTGGGAGAAAGAGTAAATAAGATAAGATTTGTTGGCAGTATAAATAAGGAAACTAGGGTTAGGCAGTCAGTAACGTATCAGACTTTGGGAAAAGAAAGAAGCCGCACGCGTGAAGAGAAAGAAGGAAGGGTGTGCTGCGATTTGCTTCAATTCAGGTAAGGGTGAGACTCATGATTAAGTAATATTGATTAGCATACTTCTGATAGCAATTGACAAGGATTAGGATTGATTTGAGAGAAGGAGAAAACTAGGTCAAAACTTTATAAATTGATGAATTAACGGTTGGAATAGGTTTAATTGATGTAGGAAGTGTTCCTAGACCTTAGAATATGTTTAGGATGAATTCTGGAATCAATAGCAGGCTTAGAACCATGAGAATTTGTGAGATTTTGAGAGTATAGCAGTTCTGGCCGCAGCGAAATTCATCGCTCGCCACGGCTAGCAGTGATCCTCGCCTCGCGAGTGATGAGCTTCATCGCTCGCCACGGCGAGTACTTATCCTCGCCTCGCGAGTTGCTTCTGGCAGCTCGCCATAGCGAGCACTTCCCTTCGCCTCGCGAGTTTCTTCTGGCAGCTCGCCACGGCGAGCTAACCCACTCGCCTCGCGAACACTACCAGCCTTTGGAAGTTGTGAGGGTTGTGTGATCTGTTCCGTGTGATTTGATTTGGAGGTGTTCCCTGAGTGTTATTTAGGCCTAGTGGTGATGCTGAGAGTCCTGTTCAGAACCTTGCTAAGTATGGATTGTTGGGTTATGGTAGTAGAGCATGAATTAAGTATTATACCTTGTGCAATTATGTTAAAGTTTATATTGCCTTGAAATGTAATTGATATAATGATATCATTCTGTTCTTGCGATTTGAATTATGCTGCTGATGTTATTAAACTGAACCGTTATGATATATGTATATGTTATATATGCAATGATAAGTTGTTGTTTAGCTCTAATTTCTTGGATGCATGTTGATAAGGTGATTAAGGATAAATGTTATTTGAGTTGAGTCCATGCATAGCATACATTGAGCTTAGTCCTCACCATGATAGGAGCTTTGTCCTCCGCACGTTTATTAGGAGCTTTGTCCTCTGCACGTTTAAAAGTATATTAATACTTATGATGAAGTTTGGTACCACATGCATATAAGGAGTCTAAGAGCATTGTCACATGGTCATATTTATGATGTCATGTTATTGATAAAGAATGAATATATGATTAAGTGATAAGTGTTATTTATCTATGCTACTTGCCTAAAGATGATATGAAATTGATTATGTGATTACGTGCTATATGTTATTAAATGATGCAAGAATGCTATTAATGTTTTGATGTTAATTGTTATTCTGTATTGTGTTGATTAATATTATTTTGTTATGAATTCTCACCCCTTCTGCTGGAATTGCCGCCTTGTGGGCAAGTGCAGGTGATCGTGCTTAGTGTGCAGTTGCTCGTGAGTGGCCTTGCATCACTGTGTCGTTTAGGTCGCTCTGATACGTAACGGGATGGGGTTGTCTTTATGCATGCTTCATTCTTTTACGTGACTATTTATGTTATTTTGCAAATAATGGGACTAACTCCTTGAGATATTTTTATGGGGCCTGCGTGCCAAACGTTTATGAATTTTTAGTAATAATTCCGCTGCAAAGTTTTGAAGTAATTTGGTTAATTTAAATTATTATTTAAATTGTTTTGGATTAAGTTTCATGTAATATCCCGTTGTTGTGTTTGCATACTCTGATAATTGTTTAAGAAATTTTTATGTTGGGAAAACGGGGTGTTACAATTGGTATCAGAGCAAGTCGGTCTGTCCGGCCAATTAGAGAGTCTTGTTGAGTTTTAGTAATATTTGTATTACTAAATCTTATGTTGCTGCTACTGTTTGTTGTAGAATATCAGGATGGCTGGAAGGAACGATGCTGCTCTTGCTGCTGCTTTGGAAGCAATGGCTAATGCTGTGGGACAGCAACCTAATGCAAATGCTGGTGTGAATGCTGAAACGAGGATGTTGGAGACTTTCATGAGGAATCATCCAACAACTTTTAAGGGAAGGTATGACCCCGATGGAGCCCAGACGTGGCTTAAGGAGATAGAGAGGATTTTCAGAGTGATGCAGTGCACTGAAGCCCAGCAGGTGCGATTTGGTACACATCAGCTGTCCGAGGAAGCTGATGATTGGTGGGTCAGCGTGTTACCTAGCCTAGAGCAGGATGGAACTGTGGTGACTTGGGCCGTGTTCAGAAGAGAGTTTCTGAGGAGGTACTTTCCGGAAGACGTTCGCGGGAAGAAGGAGATCGAGTTCCTTGAGCTGAAGCAAGGAAGTATGTCGGTGACTGAGTATGCTGCCAAGTTTGTAGAGTTGGCGAAGTTCTATCCGCACTATGCTGCTGAGACCGCGGAGTTTTCTAAATGCATCAAGTTCGAGAACGGTTTGAGGCCCGACATTAAGAGGGCGATTGGATATCAGCAGATCAGAGTTTTTCCGGATTTGGTGAATAGCTGCCGGATCTATGAAGAGGATACGAAGGCTCACTACAAGGTAGTGAATGATAGGAAAGCCAAGGGCCAGCAGAGTCGCCCTAAACCTTATAGTGCCCCTGCTGATAAAGGGAAACAGAGAATGGTCGTGGATAGGCAGACCGCGAGGAAGGGTACCCCTGCTGAGATCGTATGTTTCAACTGTGGTGTGAAAGGCCACAAGAGCAATGTTTGTCCTGAGGAGATCAAGAAGTGTGTCCGGTGTGGCAAGAAGGGTCACTTAGTAGCTGACTGCAAGCGTAATGATATCGTATGCTTCAACTGCAATGAAGAGGGTCATATTGGTTCCCAGTGCAAGCAGCCGAAGAGGGCGCCTACTACGGGTCGAGTTTTTGCCCTGACTGGTACTCAGACAGACAGTGATGATCGGTTGATCAGAGGTACTTGCTATATTAATAATACTCCTTTAGTTGCTATTATTGATACTGGTGCTACGCATTGCTTTATTGCTTTAGACTGTGTTTCTGCTTTGAGTCTTGCTATGTCTGATATGAATGGAGAGATGGTTGTCGAAACTCCAGCTAAGGGTTCGGTGACTACTTCTCTCGTATGCTTAAGTTGTCCTTTGTCTATGTTTGGTCGCGATTTTGAGATGGATTTAGTTTTTCTACCTTTGAGCGGTATGGACGTGATTCTGGGTGTGAATTGGTTAGAGTACAACCACGTCCTTATCAATTGTTTTCGCAAGACGGTGCATTTCTCGTCCGCTGAAGAGGAAAGTGGCGCTGAGTTTTTATCTACTAAGCAGATGAAGCAACTAGAACGTGACGGCATGTTGATGTTTTCGTTGATGGCTTCCTTATCTTTAGAGAATCAAGCGGTGATCGATAAATTACAAGTGGTATGCGACTTTCCTGAAGTTTTCCCAGATGAAATTCCTGATGTGCCTCCAGAGAGGGAGGTCGAGTTTTCTATTGATCTTGTTCCTGGAACTAAGCCGGTGTCGAGGGCACCTTATCGTATGTCTGCTTCCGAATTAGCTGAGTTGAAGAAACAGCTGGAAGATTTACTTGAGAAGAAATTTGTTAGACCAAGTGTGTCACCTTGGGGAGCGCCAGTGTTACTAGTAAAGAAGAAGGATGGTAGTATGAGGCTATGTATTGACTATCGGCAGTTGAATAAGGTGACTATCAAGAATAGGTATCCACTACCGAGAATTGATGATTTGATGGATCAGTTAGTGGGTGCACGTGTTTTCAGCAAGATTGATTTGAGGTCAGGATATCACCAGATTAAAGTAAAGGATGAAGATATGCAGAAGACAGCTTTCAGAACACGTTATGGCCATTATGAGTACAAGGTTATGCCTTTTGGAGTTACTAATGCACCGGGAGTATTTATGGAGTATATGAATCGCATCTTCCATGCATTTTTGGATCAGTTCGTAGTTGTATTTATTGATGATATTCTGATTTACTCCAAGACTGAGGAAGAGCATGCTGAACATCTGAAGATTGTCTTGCAAGTGTTGAAAGAAAAGAAGCTTTACGCCAAATTGTCTAAGTGTGAGTTCTGGTTGAAAGAAGTGAGTTTCCTTGGTCATGTCATTTCTGGAGATGGTATTGTTGTGGATCCGTCTAAAATTGAAGCGGTATCGCAATGAGAGACTCCGAAGTCAGTTACCGAGATTAGAAGCTTTTTGGGTTTAGCTGGTTATTATAGAAGGTTTATTGAAGGATTCTCCAAGTTAGCTCTTCCGTTGACCCAGTTGACTTGTAAAGGTAGAGCTTTTGTTTGGGATGTGCATTGTGAGAACAGTTTCAACGAGCTGAAGAAGCGTTTGACGACTGCTCCAGTTTTGATTTTGCCAAAGCCAGATGAGCCATTCGTTGTGTATTGTGATGCGTCTAAGTTGGGTTTAGGAGGTGTGCTTATGCAAGGAGGTAAAGTGGTAGCTTATGCTTCAAGACAGTTGAGCATTCATGAGAAGAATTATCCGACGCATGATTTGGAATTAGCAGCTGTGGTTTTTGTATTGAAGATGTGGAGACACTACTTATATGGTGCGAGGTTCGAAGTGTTTAGTGATCACAAGAGCTTGAAGTATCTTTTCGATCAGAAGGAATTGAATATGAGGCAGAGAAGATGGTTAGAACTTTTGAAGGACTTCGACTTTGGGTTGAATTATCATCAGGGTAAAGCGAATGTGGTAGCAGATGCCTTGAGTAGGAAGACTTTGCATATGTCTGCTATGATGGTTAAGGAGTTCGAATTACTTGAGCAATTTAGAGATTTGAGTTTGGTTTGTGAAAGGACGCCTTAGAGCGTGAAGCTAGGGATGCTGAAGATTGATAGTGACTTCTTGATGAATATAAGAGAGGCGCAGAAAGAAGATGTCAAGTTTGTTGATTTGATGGTTGCGGGTAACCAGACTGAAGATAGTGATTTTCAAGTCGATGATCAAGGAGTGTTGAGATTCCGAGGTAGGATTTGCATTCCTGACAATGAAGAGGTTAAGAAGATGATTCTCGAAGAGAGTCACAAAAGTAGCTTGAGTATTCACCCGGGAGCTACGAAGATGTATCATGATTTGAAGAAGTTGTTTTGGTGGTCTGGATTGAAACGTGATGTAGCACAGTTTGTGTATGCTTGTTTAGTTTGCCAGAAGTCGAAGATTGAGCATCAGAAACCGGCTGGTATGTTGGTATCTTTAGACGTGCCGGAGTGGAAATGGGATAGTATATCCATGGATTTTGTGACTAGTTTGCCGAATACTCCAAGAGGGAATGACGCCATTTGGGTTATTGTTGATCGATTGACGAAGTCGGCTCATTTTCTACCGATTAATATTAGTTTTCCTGTTGCCCAGTTGGCAGAGGTCTATATCAAGGAGATTGTGAGGTTGCATGGTGTTCCTTCGAGTATAGTATCAGATAGAGATCCAAGATTTACTTCTAGATTTTGGAAAAGTTTGCAAGAGGCTTTGGGTTCTAAGTTGAGATTGAGTTCGGCGTATCATCCGCAGACAGATGGTCAGTCGGAGAGGACAATTCAGTCACTAGAGGATTTGTTGAGAGTTTGTGTTCTCGAACAAGGAGGAACTTGGGATAGTCATCTTCCGTTAATCGAGTTCACATACGATAATAGTTATCATTCTAGCATTGGGATGGCACCTTTTGAGGCTTTGTACGGTCGGAGGTGCAGAACTCCGTTGTGTTGGTTTGAGTCAGGTGAAAGGGTGGTCTTAGGACCGGAGATCGTTCAACAGACTACTGAGAAAGTTAAGATGATTCAAGAGAAAATGAAAGCGTCGCAGAGTCGACAAAAGAGTTACCATGATAAGCGAAGGAAGGATCTTGAGTTTCAGGAAGGTGACCACGTGTTTTTGAGGGTCACACCTATGACTGGTGTTGGACGTGCGTTGAAGTCAAAGAAGTTGACTCCGAGATTTATTGGCCCGTATCAGATATCAGAGAGGGTTGGAACGGTGGCGTACAGAGTTGGGTTACCACCGCATCTTTCGAATTTACATGATGTTTTCCATGTGTCGCAGCTTCGGAAGTATGTTCCGGATCCATCTCATGTGATCCAGAGCGATGATGTGCAAGTTAGAGACAACCTTACGGTGGAGACTTTACCGGTAAGGATTGATGATCGGAAAATGAAGACGTTGAGGGGCAAGGATATACCTCTCGTTAGAGTCGTTTGGTCGGGAGCGACTGGTGAAAGCTTGACTTGGGAGCTTGAGAGTAAGATGCTGGAGTCTTATCCAGAGTTATTTGCTTGAGGTAATTTTCGAGGACGAAAATCTTTTAAGTGGGGGAGAGTTGTAACGCCCACGTTCGTTTTAGTATTTATTTAAATCGAGTTTAGGTGATTATATTATATTTATATAATATATAAGTGTTTTGATATGTTTTGAGATGTTTTGATATGTTTTGATATGTTTTGATGTGTTTTGATATGCTTGAGATGATTTTGTGGTAGATATAATGATTAAGGATAAGGTTAAGAGACTTATTTTATTGTTAAATAAAATAAGATTTGAACAGAAAATAAAATATTTAGTTATGGGTTAGTTTTGGATTTTAGAGAGTTATGTGGGAGAAAGAGTAAATAAGATAAGATTTGTTGGCAGTATAAATAAGGAAACTAGGGTTAGGCAGTCAGTAACGTATCAGACTTTGGGAAAAGAAAGAAGCCGCACGCGTGAAGAGAAAGAAGGAAGGGTGTGCTGCGATTTGCTTCAATTCAGGTAAGGGTGAGACTCATGATTAAGTAATATTGATTAGCATAGTTCTGATAGCAATTGACAAGGATTAGGATTGATTTGAGAGAAGGAGAAAACTAGGTCAAAACTTTATAAATTGATGAATTAACGGTTGGAATAGGTTTAATTGATGTAGGAAGTGTTCCTAGACCTTAGAATATGTTTAGGATGAATTCTGGAATCAATAGCAGGCTTAGAACCATGAGAATTTGTGAGATTTTGAGAGTATAGCAGTTCTGGCCGCAGCGAAATTCATCGCTCGCCACGGCTAGCAGTGATCCTCGCCTCGCGAGTGATGAGCTTCATCGCTCGCCACGGCGAGTACTTATCCTCGCCTCGCGAGTTGCTTCTGGCAGCTCGCCATAGCGAGCACTTCCCTTCGCCTCGCGAGTTGCTTCTGGCAGCTCGCCACGGCGAGCTAACCCACTCGCCTCGCGAACACTACCAGCCTTTGGAAGTTGTGAGGGTTGTGTGATCTGTTCCGTGTGATTTGATTTGGAGGTGTTCCCTGAGTGTTATTTAGGCCTAGTGGTGATGCTGAGAGTCCTGTTCAGAACCTTGCTAAGTATGGATTGTTGGGTTATGGTAGTAGAGCATGAATTAAGTATTATACCTTGTGCAATTATGTTAAAGTTTATATTGCCTTGAAATGTAATTGATATAATGATATCATTCTGTTCTTGCGATTTGAATTATGCTGCTGATGTTATTAAACTGAACCGTTATGATATATGTATATGTTATATATGCAATGATAAGTTGTTGTTTAGCTCCAATTTCTTGGATGCATGTTGATAAGGTGATTAAGGATAAATGTTATTTGAGTTGAGTCCATGCATAGCATACATTGAGCTTAGTCCTCACCATGATAGGAGCTTTGTCCTCCGCACGTTTATTAGGAGCTTTGTCCTCCGCACGTTTAAAAGTATATTAATACTTATGATGAAGTTTGGTACCACATGCATATAAGGAGTCTAAGAGCATTGTCACATGGTCATATTTATGATGTCATGTTATTGATAAAGAATGAATATATGATTAAGTGATAAGTGTTATTTATCTATGCTACTTGCCTAAAGATGATATGAAATTGATTATGTGATTACGTGCTATATGTTATTAAATGATGCAAGAATGCTATTAATGTTTTGATGTTAATTGTTATTCTGTATTGTGTTGATTAATATTATTTTGTTATGAATTCTCACCCCTTCTGCTGGAATTGCCGCCTTGTGGGCAAGTGCAGGTGATCGTGCTTAGTGTGCAGTTGCTCGTGAGTGGCCTTGCATCACTGTGTCGTTTAGGTCGCTCTGATACGTAACGGGATGGGGTTGTCTTTATGAATGCTTCATTCTTTTACGTGACTATTTATGTTATTTTGCAAATAATGGGACTAACTCCTTGAGATATTTTTATGGGGCCTGCGTGCCAAACGTTTATGAATTTTTAGTAATAATTCCGCTGCAAAGTTTTGAAGTAATTTGGTTAATTTAAATTATTATTTAAATTGTTTTGGATTAAGTTTCATGTAATATCCCGTTGTTGTGTTTGCATACTCTGATAATTGTTTAAGAAATTTTTATGTTGGGAAAACGGGGTGTTACATGGACCGCCTACCTATTTGTATGAATGGGTAGACGGCGTGCAGGATTAGTGATCGCATTGCTTTTGGTGAGTGCTCGTGGTAGTGGAGCTTCATCCTTTTATGTTGCTCGTCGTGTCTTAGAGGCTCTAATCTAGGACGGCGTCGTTTTTATATTTTGGGATTTTATTCTATCTTGAGTTGTACCTTGTGGAGATTATTTATGTTGTTGGATTTATCTTATGTTGATGACATGGCATCGTTGAGTTGTATTTGATTCCGCTGTGACTTTATGTTAGAGTTACTTTCATGCATGACTTTGTTGGTGATTATTCATAGGCGTGACGACTATTTCTTATGTATTTAATTAATTTGCATGATTTATTGCTTAATTAGAAATAGGGCGTTACAATTAGCAATGTTGCTTTTGACTATCTCTCCATCCTCAACCTCAATAGCAGGGACCTTGTGAACCTCAACCTCATTCTCTTTATTATGTTCAATGATTTGAGCACTCTTCCCAGCCTTATGGCCAGAAGCATTCACGGGTTTTTTCAAAGGCACACCAGGTTTGTTACCAACAGGACCAGTGTGGATTTTCTTATGTGTTGTGTTGTAGGCACCTAATTTGGAGCAAGTTTGAAAAGAGGGCTCTATCATCTTACAATGTGCACAAAACAAGGGGTGTTTTTCATATTGAAATGAGATGGAGAAAGCATGATCTTCCCTTTCCACCACCACAGATTCAAACAAGTTTTCAGACAAATCAACATCAATCAAAACTCTAGCAAAAATATCAAATCTTCTATGTTGTGTAGATTCATCAATAGATAAAGGTGTGCCCAAACCTGATGCTATTTCAAACAGAGTCTGTTTTTCCCAGTATTCTTGAGGTAAGTTCAGGAATCTTACCCGAACTTGTACGTGAGTTTGAGATTGAGCTTAAAGTGCAAAGTCCTAGACCAACAGTAAAATCGCATCAGCCCAGGCTTGAGATTAACAGTTCCAAGGGCCCAGATTTTGCGCATGTCTTCAATTGAGTTGAAATTGAACTCGAAAAAACCCTTTCCAAGCGGAATCAAACTTCAATTTTGCAATTGAGGCCACTGATTGCTGAGCATTGCTTTCAGAGCTTGCGTTGTTAATGGCGCATCCCCTTTGTGTAAGGTTAACCTTCCATGGAGGTGCGTTTTGCACGCTGCTACACCAGATTCATAAGCAGCTCGAGAGATTTTCACACGAATTGAACTTCCCATAACCACCTTCTGAGGTGGCTGAGCAAGAAAGGAGTCACCAGAAACTTCACCGGAGAGAATTTGAGCGAAAGATTTACCAGATACCGGTGGTTTCACCGTCTGGTTCGCCGTCTTGTCCCCCGTTGAATCCATGATCAAAGAAACTTCGCCGGAAAATGAACCTCGGGAATAGTAACCGATCCAAAATGCGTGAAAACGGAGGATTGAATCAAAGATGCTTCGTCGGAGAGATAACCTCTTGAATTGTGACAGTTCCAAGATGCGTGAAAACAGAAGAAAATTTTAGAATCAACCCGAGAGTAGAGAAGATGAGTCAGCCACCGTAAGATGGTGTGAAACGGCAGTGAAAAACGAAGGAAAGAGGTGGTCGGAGCAACACCGGAGCTTGGCCGGAGAAAGATTAGGTTGCCGGAAAAAAATGGTTACAGGGAACATTTTCAGAGAGAGAATTTTAGAAAATCCATGACATAGACCAAATGACATCGAAAAAATATAATATAGACTAAACGCGCGCACAAATAGCAGAATCATGAAGATGATTTGGTTGGTAAAGACTCTTGTGTGCATTGTAGATGTCGTACCGATTCAACTTCCAATGGAACCATTTCTTGATTTTCTTTACTATAATTTTTTGTTTAGTTTGATTGGGCCTCAATTTGGGTCTAAATTAACATGGATTTGAGTTTTAAATATCCTCAATACTCTATTTTCCTTTAAAAACAATTTTTTTTTCTTATTTTTTCAAAACACTTGAAACATTTTTCTCTTAAAAAAAAGTAATGTTTTTTTATTAGGGGACCTATCTTTACAATTAGAGTCGAGCTTTTAATTTTGTAGGAACGACCCTGGATGTCATTTTCAAAAATATTGTAATTTTCTTACATCAGTTGAATGGTTAACCCATAAAATAGATGCGTTCAATTTAAAATCTTACCTTTTTATATCGTTAATTGAAAAGGTTAAGTAATGTATAAATATACATTTTTATTGATTTTATTTAGAAATTTAAGAATAATACCAATTTAAAATACTTTCTTTAAAAAGTTAACATAGTTATGATTTATGAGTCACAGTTGGATGAATGCTAATTATTTAAGTGATTAATATGAGAATGGAGAGGTATGCTTTCGATAATTTTCTAAAGGAAATTGATGGAAAGTAAAGGAGAAAATCTCCTTAAATTATAACATCTCTTTACTATTTTTTATTGGTTATATAAATCATACTTTGAATCAGTTTTAGTAACACTGAGAAACTTTTTGAGAGGAAAAAATTTGAAAGAGAGTTTTACCATCTAACCACCGTCCAAACCGTCCATAAAACATGTTTTATGTAATGCAGAAAGGTGCGTGAATTAACTTACGTCACCGTTCAAAGGTGCGTGAGTTAACTCACATTGAAAATACCCTACATAAGTTAAATCACGCAGAAGTATTTTGATCATTTTAGTTAAGACAGTTTTTTTTGTTAGGAGAAGAGCATTTTTCAAACTACAATTAGCGAACAAATGTTCCTTGATTCCCATACTTCCAGACATCACCCACAGGAAGGCTCTTGATTACTCCAAAGACCACCCCTCTCTTACATAAATTTGTTGTTGTTCGAAGGTGTCTCAACAAAATTATTTTTTAATAAAGTAGAAGTTTTTCAAGAGCATCATATATTTAAGGGAAAATTGCATTGACCTTTCTGGAGGTCTTTTTAGATAACACAAACATCCCCTTTAGTTTTAATATAGACACTAATTTCCCTCAAGTTCTGATAAAATAAATAAAAACATCCCTTATAACTTAACACCGATTGTTTCAGCGTTAATTCTAGTAAAAACCACAAATTGGTTGAACTTCACACTATCTTGGACCAATTAGTTATATCTCCAACATTATTCTCCCTTGCTACACACTTCATTCTTGTCGCGCCATTTTTCGGAGATCAAGGCTATTTGATTAGCTTTTGACTCACTAAATATTTTACGACTTTTAATTGAAAAAATTTATTTAAAGGTGGGGTCCGGGGGTTGGTTACATAAAGGGAAGGTATTAGCACCCTTTATGTTCGTAGTACTCTACGAGAACCTTTCGACTTTATTTTACTTTTTGTGCTATAAACTTGCTTGTTTTGAGAAAAATGGAATTTTGAATGATTAGAGAAAGAAAGACCTAATTATCTACATTTTATTGATTCGGAAGGACGAGTCCTTTGCCTACGTACCCGTGAGGGATCAGAACCTCGTAGTTCGGGGTAAAAATTTCCGTTTGATTGGTTTTGTGTTTTTTATTAGTTTTTGAAAAAAAGTTTTAAAATAAAAAGCCAAGTGGCAAATGAGTATTTGTTTGTGTTTTTTAAAGAAAATGGTTATGATAGAATTAAAATTGACTTGAAATTTGATTAAGAAAGAAACTTAAATGAACGATCACTCGATTGAAAGTCGAGGTTTATTATGAAAATATTTTTGTGAATTTTTGGTTATTTGAATGTTTTGTTATTTTTGAATATTGACTAAACTAAAATTAAAGCTAACGGAGCGATAAAATAAAGCGTAAGTTACTCATGGTAGCGTTGGACCACCACGAGAAACTTTTACCTAAACTACGGAAAAATAAAAGGCATGCACACACTCACGCACACATATATCCTACGCTATTACAAAAAAGACCTATTAATACATTCTAAAGTCTGCAGGAAAAAATAAATTACATTAATGCCTATTTACATTCTAAATTATGTGCAATGAACGAAAAATAAATAAATGAGCTACATAAAAGCCTATATACATTCTAATAATTTTAAAAAAAAATGCTTAACAATGAAATAAAACATGCAAATGCAAACTAAAATAATATAAGATGCAGCGGAATAAAATGTAATTGGAAATAAGAAACAAAAAATAAAAATGAATGCTGGTAGGGGGTGCAGCAGTGATCAGGGGTGTGCCAAAGAGTAAAATGAAATGGGATTGGGCTCTGGTTCAAGGGATCCGAACCGGGTCGGTTCATGGACTTGGAGCGGGTCAGTGGGTCTTAAGGGGTATATAAGGGTTGTAAACCCTAATCCTCTCATTTCCCTTGTTTCTTTCTCTCTATATCACTCTCTCCCTTCTCTCTTCTCTCACTGGTCTCTCTCTACAAGCATGAAGAACACCGATGGTGTTCATCTGGGTAGCCCAGATTCCGACGAGAGGTGACGGTGGGTGGCGCGGTGGCTGCCGGCCAGTGACGGCGGAGCCGCCGCGCCGGAACCCTAGAATCTACCCCTTTGGTTTTTTCCCTTTTTTGCTCGTCTCTCCTCACTCCACTCGATTCTTCCCTCAAAATTCCCATCAAACCCGCATATAGTATTAGATCTAAATTTGAAAATCGGAAAGAGAAAGAAGTACCTTCTTTGAAGGCCGCTTCGGATTCGTGTTAGTGGCGCTATCTGTGTTCTGTCCTCGTTCCCCTTCTGTGTGTTTGCACCGTGCGTCTGGTGTGTGATTGGGTTCGTATGTGTTGGGTCTGTGTGTGGTACAGTTCTGGCGTCGTGGTGTTGTAGGTGTACGACTGTGACGTGGTGTTGTTGTGGCACGGTTATGTTTCGGTCGTGAGGTTGTGTGTGTTGTTTTTGTTCGCGTGCGTGCTGCTGTGTGTGCGGGTGTTTTGATCGTCAAAACTTTCCGATTGTGTTCTACAGGTTCTGTTTTATAGTGCAGGGTTTAGCAATTAGGGTTTGTTAGTAAAGAGGAAAAAACTGGCTTTGGATTGGAACGTGTTGCTGCAGATTAGGCGTGAAACATGCTTGCTCTTGGATCAGATCAAATTTAGACTTTTTATCGGACAAAATAAACAATAATCAAAAAGGATAAAGACTAAAAAAAAGAAACTAATAATAATAATAATAAATAATAAATAAAAAATAAGAAATTGGATTTACTTTGACATTAAAAAAGGTGACTAAAAATAAAAGAAAAATAAAATAATAAAAAAATGGATAATGACTAACAAAGTGTTATTTAAAATTTAGAATTAAATGTTTTTTTTTATAAAAAAAAGAATAAAAGATGGAAATAGGAAAAAAAAAAGATGAGGGCCCGACTTGGGACCAAAAAAAGAGGTATTTTAAAATATCTCTCTGCCGAAATTTCGTTCGAAAAGTCGGAGATTATTTCAGGCTAGACGACGCGTGTCAGTGGTGTCTTAGGTCAAAAATTGGGGTATGACAGATGCCCCTATTTAAGTTTATTCGTCCGGAGATTTGAAGATGACATCTTTGATTCGACTGGTCGAAGAGACTTAAATACAAAGTACGCCATTTTTGACCTAAGATGTTATGCATGCTTGTGATGAATGCAAGACGGCGAAGACATTTTGACTGGGACGATGAATCCCAATGGGATACCTGTACTTGTTGAGCAAGGGATCCGACTCCGCTAGGGGACAGTGTAGTTTCACAGGGGAAAATGGTGGTGTATCATTGTAAGAACGATAAAAATAAACCTCAAGCTGTCCGTTATGTAGGACTTACCACTTGGAAGAAAGACGAAAATAAACCTCAAGCTGTCCGTTATGTAGGACTTGCCACTTGGAAGAAAGACGAAAATAAACCTCAAGATGTCCGTTATGTAGGACTTGCCACTTGGAAGAAAGACGAAAATAAACCTCAAGCTGTCCGTTATGTAGGACTTGCCACTTGGAAGACAGAAACATAAACCTCAAGCTGTCCGTTATGTAGGACTTGCCACTTGGATGAAAGACGAAAATAAATTTCAAGCTGTCCGTTATGTGGGACTTGCCACTTGGAAGACAGAAAAATAAACCTCAAGCTGTCCGTTATGTAGGACTTGCCACTTGGATGAAAGACGAAAATAAATTTCAAGCTGTCCGTTATGTAGGACTTGCCACTTGGAAGACAGAAAAATAAACCTCAAGCTGTCCGTTATGTAGGACTTGCCGCTTGGAAGACAGAAAAATAAACCTTAAGCTGTCCGTTATATAGGACTTGCCACTTGGAAGACAGAAAAAAAAAATAAACCTCAAGCTGTCCGTTATGTAGGACTTGCCACTTGGGAGAGTTGATGGCTGACTTGATGAGATATGACCAGACAAGACTCTGGGCGACTGATGCAATCATGTGTGAATTGATATTGTATGTGTATGTGCGCGTTGTGCACGCCTGAATGTGCGAATGTATGAAAGTATTGATGTTTGGACGCATGAATGCATGCATGTATGAATGTATGATTGTGACTTGAACGACCATGTAAACTGCATGTAACAGGTGACTCGACGGAACAAGACAGGACATGTAAGATTGGAGGCGGACTGACAGCGCACTACAAACACTCGACAAACTTCATTGGAGCTGATATTATCGTGAACGAATTGGGCCATTGGTGGTATGAAACTTGGCACATGGTGACGGTCGATGCCCCTGGGGAAGCCAGCTCATTGGAGAAGTCGCCATTTGTAAATGGGAGCAGAGTGTTCTTCCTTCGGCGTGCTTTAGCAATCACTCCGTGTTTTTGTTTGTGAAAATTCCTAATTTTTGCCTGGACCGCCCTTTCGGGTTTTCAGTCCACCGGGAGTACTCTTTTTTGTGCCCCTAATTTTTGCCTGGACCGCCCTTTCGGGTTTTCAGTCCACCGGGACGCTCATTTTTTGCCTAAGCCGCCCTTTTAGGTTTTCAGCTTAGCGAGCTCTTTTTGTATTTTTTTGTATTTCGTTTTGTTGTTTTTTGTACTTGCCATGCTCACTCAGCAGGGTTCAACCGTTCTTGGGATGAAACGTCGACGCGCGCTTTCTTTACTTTCAAGCCCTAATATGCATTCATTTGCTTATGCTTCAAAGAGGTGTGGGAAAATTATTTTTCAAGAATTTGTTTCAAGCTATTATCATCAAAGTACAATATAGTTTTGAAAAAGGAACAGAAACAAATAGGAGTTTCAATAAAGGAGAAAGGCTCAAACTTTATTTATTGGAATAGTGGCATGCCAATGGCAAGGCTCTATAGATATTTACAAGATCTGAAAAAATGGTAATTAAAAATGGAAGGTATGTCGAACTTCATAACCCTATTTTTCAGACAATTTCGAATTCCACTGTTTTGATGCTTCAGATTTTGAGTTGAGTAGCAGGTATGCCCCAAGTGGATTGTGCTTGACCGGATGCAGTTACTTCGTCTTTTTTATATCCTTTACTTTTGCATAGACCGCCCTTTCGGGTTTTCAGCCTATCAGGATAATTCTCTGTTTAATGTCTCTAATTTTTGCCTGGACTGCCCTTTCGGGTTTTCAGCCCACCGAGACGCTCATTTTTGCCTAAGCCGCCCTTTTCGGGTTTTCGACTTACCGAGCTGTTCTTTTAATAATGAATTTTAGACAAAGTATTTCTTGACTGCATCCGTGTTTACAGTTCGTGGAAGTTCTTCACCATCCATGGTTTGAAGAGTCATGGCACCACCGGAGAAGGCTCTTTTGACAACATACGGGCCCTCATAGTTAGGCGCCCACTTGCCCCTGGAATCGGGCTGGAAAGTTAGAATCTTCCTGAGTACTAGATCGCCCTCTTTGAATTCGCGGGGACGAACTTTCTTGTCAAAAGCCTGTTTCATTCTCTTCTGATATAGTTGACCATGACACAGGGCCGTCATGCGCTTCTCTTCAACTAGATTCAACTGGTCATACCTGTTTTGGACCCATTCGGCCTCTGATAATTCAGCCTCCATTAAAACTCTCATTGAAGGAATCTCGACTTCTACGGGGAGTACTGCCTCCATGCCATATACCAGTGAGAAAGGGGTTGCCCCTGTTGACGTGCGGACTGAAGTACGGTATCCATGTAGTGCGAAAGGAAGCATCTCATGCCAGTCTTTATAAGTCGCTACCATCTTCTGAATGATCTTCTTTATGTTTTTGTTCGCCGCTTCAACAGCACCATTCATCTGAGGCCTATAAGGGGAAGAATTATGATGTTCGATTTTGAAGTCATCGCACAGTTCTTCCATCATCTTGTTGTTCAGATTCGTCCCGTTATCTGTAATAATCCGGCTGGGGATACCGTAGCGGCAAATGATCTGGCTCTTGACAAACTTGACCACCACTTGCTTAGTCACATTGGCATAAGATGCTGCTTCGACCCACTTGGTGAAGTAGTCAATAGCTACAAGAATGAAGCGGTGTCCGTTGGAAGCCTTGGGTTCAATTCTACCAATCATGTCGATGCCCCACATAGAGAACGGCCAGGGAGAGGAAAGAACATTGAGTGCAGTTGACGGTACGTGAATTTTGTCTGCATAGATCTGACATTTGTGACATTTCCTAGCGTGCTTGTAACAATCAGCTTCCATTGTCAACCAGTAGTAGCCTGCCCTCAGTATCTTTTTGGCCATTGTGTGCCCACTGGGATGAGTGCCGAAGGAACCTTCGTGTATTTCATGCATCAATAAGTCTGCTTCGCGTTTGTCCACGCATCTGAGCAATACCATGTCAAAGTTTCTTTTGTACAGAACATCTCCACTTATGAAGAAATTACTAGCCAATCTCCTCAGCGTCTTCTTGTCTTTGTTAGATGTCCCAGGTGGGTACTCTTGGCTCTGGAGGAAACACCTGATATCATGGAACCATGGCTTGTCATCGACAACCACTTCAGCGGCGAACACGTGAGCAGGCCTCTCAAGGCGCCTGATACGGATCAATGGCACTTCATTTCGACGATTTACTTGGAACATTGAAGATAAGGTAGCTAGAGCATCCGCCATCTGGTTCTCGTCGCGAGGGATGTGGTGCAACTCGACTTTGTTGAAGAATGTCAGTAATCGTCTCGCATAGTCTTTGTAGGGAATCAAACCAGGGTGGTGAGTTTCCCATTTCCCTTTAATTTGATTGATTACTAGAGCAGAGTCACCATAGATGTCTAGGTTTTTGATTCTCAGGTCGATGGCCTCCTCGATACCCATAATACATGCTTCGTATTCCGCCATGTTGTTGGTGCATTCGAAAGTTAGTCTTGCGGAGAAAGGGATATGAGTGCCCTTGGGAGTAATAATTATTGCCCCTATGCCGCTACCGTACACATTCACAGCCCCGTCGAATATCAAACCCCATCTTGATTCGGGATCCGGACCTTCTCCGAACAATGGTTCGTCACAGTCTCTCATCTTCAAATACATAATTTCTTCGTCAGGAAAGTCGAACTTGATAGGCTGATAATCTTCGATTGGCTGATGAGCTAAGTGATCAGCGAGGATGCTGCCCTTGATTGCTTTCTGAGAACGGTACTCAATGTCATATTCGGATAACAACATCTGCCATCGGGCTATTCTTCCTGTTAGAGCGGGCTTCTCAAAGATGTATTTAATCGGGTCCATCTTAGATATCAACCAAGTAGTGTGGCTAACCATATAATGACGGAGGCGTTTAGCAGCCCAAACCAGTGCACAACAAGTCTTCTCCAGCATGGAGTAGCGAGACTCACAATCAGTAAACTTTTTGCTCAGGTAATAAATGGCGTGCTCCTTTCTTCCGGTCTCATCTTGCTGCCCAAGCACGCAACCCATGGAGTCTTCCAACACAGTGAGGTACATAATCAGTGGTCTTCCTTCGACTGGAGGAATGAGTATCGGAGGTTCTAGCAAATACTCTTTGATTTTGTCGAAGGCTTTCTGGCAATCTTCCGTCCATTCAATCCCCTGGTCTTTGCGAAGGAGCTTGAATATTGGCCCACATGTTGCAGTCATGTGAGAAATGAAACGGGAGATGTAGTTCAGCCGCCCGAGAAACCCTCTTACTTGCTTTTCTGTTTTTGGAACAGGCATTTCTCTAATGGCCTTGACCTTGTCTGGATCAACTTCGATGCCCTTTTGGCTGACAACGAAACCTAGGAGTTTCCCGGATCTAACCCCGAAAGTGCACTTGTTGGGATTCAGTCGGAGCTTATACTTTCTCAAGCGTTGGAACATCTTCAGCAAGTACTCGACATGTTCTTCTTCAGTAATCGACTTGACGATCATATCGTCCACATAAACCTCGATCTCGTTGTGTATCATGTCATGGAAGATAGTAGTCATACCCCTCTGGTAAGTAGCCCCTGCATTAATCAACCCGAAAGGCATTACTCTGTAACAAAAGGTTCCCCAAGGTGTGATAAAAGCTGTCTTTTCTCTATCTTCAGGTGCCATCTTGATCTGGTTGTAACCGGAGAAACCGTCCATGAAGGAGAAGACTTTGGACTTGGCAGTGCTGTCAACTAACACGTCAATATGAGGAAGAGGAAAATCATCCTTTGGACTAGCCTTGTTCAAATCTCGGTAATCAACACACATTCTGACCTTACCGTCCTTTTTTGGGACGGGTACGATATTGGCTAGCCACTGAGGGTACTCCGACGTAATAAGGAAACCTGCATCAATCTGTTTCTGTACTTCCTCTTTAATCTTGAGGGCCATGTCGGGACGAGTTCTCCTCAATTTCTGCTTAACCGGCGGGCATTCTGGCTTCAGAGGCAGTCGGTGTACCACTATATCAGTATCCAAACCTGGCATATCTCGATATGACCATGCAAAGATGTCAACATATTCCTTGAGGAGCTCTATTACCTGCTTCTTGACAGTCGGATCCAACGATGCCCCAATTTTGACCTCTTTTTTGTCCTCTTCGGTACCCAAGTTGATCACCTCTAGTGCTTCCCCGTAAGGCCGAAAGTTCCCCCTTTCTTGTTCGAGTAGCCGAGAGATCTCGTCGGGAATCTCTTTATTCTCCTCATCCTCCGCCTCATATACAGGGAATTCGAAATTGGGAGAGACCATAGGGGTAAGTTGTTCGACGGGTTCATTGGTACTTAACCTGCACAATATGATTGGTGATTTTTAGACAAGTGTATGCAGATATTATGGGGATGATTATCATATATTTTTGTGTTTTTTTTGTTTTACCATTTTTCATAAAAAAAGCACAAAAGGGGAAAAAATAAGACCAAAAAGTCGGGGAAAAAACGACATTTTTATTTAATTGATAATAATTGCTTGAAACAAAATAGCCCTAGATAAATTCACTTTCGCTTGGGGCAAGGCGAAAGGATTTTTGTGATGGAAGCAAAAACAAATAGAATGCATTACTTGGACATGTGAGCAATAAAAGGAACGTCTTTAGTGACCCAATTGTGGCTAACCCCTCCTGGTGTCACAAAGCTTTGTGGCATTTCTCCTGGGTTGTCTTCGGAAACTGCATTGGCTTCAGATAGGGCATGAATGAACCCGGAACTGTAGAATGTACCACCTATCGGCTCAAAGGCAGTCTTTGTCTTGGATACCTCAGTTGATGGAGAGAAACCTAGCCCTTCCCGATGCTTGTTCTCTGGCAGTTCTAACAACTTCCCCCAGTTTGCGGATCCCCCTGCTTGGATCACTTTCTGAGCATCCTTCAGAGAAGTCATAGATGCTCCACTCCTCCTTGTATTATCCTCCTGCATGACAAGTCCTTGGAATGGCGTCCCTTCAGCGCTGTCAGCCCCGATGAAAGAGAAAGATGATAAATGGCTCACCAGCAATGCCCTTTCACCATTCACGGTCACCAACTTCCCATTTTTTACGAACTTCAGCTTCTGATGTAGTGTAGATGTTACGGCCCCGGCTTCATGAATCCAAGGTCGGCCTAGTAGGCAGCTGTATGAGGGTTGGATATCCATTATTTGAAAGGTGATCTGAAAAACATGCGGCCCAATTGTGATAGGAAGATCTACCTCCCCGAGGACATTCTTTCTCGAACCATCGAAAGCTTTTACCATCACCCCACTTCTTCTCAAAGGCGAACCTTTATAGGAAAGCTGATCATAGGTTGTTTTTGCCATTACATTTAAGGATGAACCAGTATCTACTAGTACGTTTGACAAAGCGTCAGTCTTGCAATTCACCGATATGTGTAGAGCCAAGTTGTGGTTCCTCCCCTCTGCCGGGAGCTCCTCTTCACTGAAACTCAGGTTGTTACAGGCTGTGATATTTCCCACTATTCCTTCGAACTGGCCAACAGTCACATCATGTTCTACGAAAGCTTGTTCTAATACTTTCATCAGAGCCTCCTTATGTGCATCAGAGTTTATTAACAGGGATAGTATGGATATCTTTGATGGTGTCCGCATGAGCTGGTCTACCACCTTGTAATCACTCTTCTTGATTGTCTTAAGTATCTCATCCAGGTCTGAATCTGTGTTGGCCCCACCTGATGGATTGACATTTTTAGCGGGAGCTACCTCAGTCGCTGGAACACCAGCTCTTGTTGGGACTGCCGCAGGGGTAATCCGCCCACTTCTTAATACTCTGCTATCTTCAGCAATGTTCCCCACAGAAGGCAAAGGTGGTATAGGGATTTCGCGACCATCTTCGATTATAGTGGCATTATATCTGTAAGGAATTGCCTTTTCCGAAGCATACGGTATAGGGCCTGGTAGACAAATTACCAGAGGAGCACCCACACCAGCCGACTTTCGACTGTCAAAGAATATTTCCACCGGCTCTTCAGAGGTTGCGGCACATATATCATCACATTTCTTTTCGACAACTAGCTCTCCTCGGTTCAAGAGCCCTTGAATGTCGTCCTTCACTTCCAGACAACCCTGCGGATTTGTAGAGCACACTTCGCAGGCTGCATGATTATGTGTAAAGAAAGTCACCTTGCATAGCTTGGCATGTAGTGGGACCAAAGGTGTTTGGATGTGCTGTACATTGAGAATACGGTGAGTCCGTCGGCAGTCGTCAATCATGTTGACAGGCGCGGCACCGTGGTTCGGTAGTGGATTGATTTGAACATTTGGGTTCAGGTCAGTAAAGTTTATTTTCTTGTCTTTGATGAGGTTCTGGACTGCCTTTTTTAGAGCGAAGCAGTCCTCGGTGCTGTGGCCTGGGGCGCCCTGATGAAAGGCGCAGAAACGGTCATGTCTATACCATAAAGGTAACTTCTCTGGGATCGCTGGAGGTGGTCTGGTTTGGACTAGCTCTTTTTTGAGTAAAGTTGGGAGTAATTGCTCGTATGAGACGGGAATTGGGTCAATATGTATTTTGGGATTTTGTTGCCGAGGTTGTTGTGGTCGTTGAGGTTGTTGATATGGTTGTTGATATGGTTGCTGATATGGTTGCTGATATGGCTGTTGATACGGCTGTTGATACGGTTGTTGGGGAGGATATTGTGGTTGAGGGTATTGGTATTGGGGATATTGATGCGGGTATTGTGGTTGATAGCATTGAGGTTGATAGTATTGTGGCTGAGGATTTTGTGGTTGATTGACATTGGTAGAGGGTGTAATGGCGGCAATGTGTTGGTAGGCCGGGTAATTCTGCTGAGGTCCCCCATGGGCCACCATGCCAACTTCTTGTTCTTTCTTTTTGGGAAGGTGACTCCCCACCTTTTTGTTACTGCTAGTAGACTCATTTCCTTTCACTAAACGTCCTTCTCGGACTCCTTCTTCCAACTGTATACCCATGCTGACCATCTCTGTGAAGTCTCTGGGCACACTTCCGACCATCCTCTCATAGTAGAACTGATTGAGAGTTTTTAGGAAGAGCTTGGTCATTTCTTTCTCTTCTATGCGGGGGCTGACCTGGACAGCAACATCCCTCCATCGTTGTGCATATTCTTTGAGTGTTTCCCCGCTCTTTTGTGTCATAGATTGGAGATCACTTCGATCAGGGGCCATGTCCACATTGAACTTATATTGCTGCACGAAGGCGTCACGTAGGTTATTGAAGGTTCGGATCTCTGCTCGGTCCAGGTTCATGTACCACTTCAGTGCGGTACCAGTCAAACTGTCTTGGAAGTAATGGATAAGGACCTGATGATCATGGGCATATGTGGACATCTTCCTCACATACATCGTCAGATGGTCTTTAGGGCAGGAGGTCCCTTTGTACTTCTCAAAGTCTGGGAGCTTGAACTTGTGGGGGACCTGAACATTCGGTACCAAGCATAGGTCATAGACATTTTTCTTGAAAGTTTCTTTATCGCGGAGGGCCTGCACCTCGCGATTCATTGCCTCGAACCTTTCTTGCAAGTCGTCTACTCTGTCATAACCCCCCATATTCCCGGAGTGAAAGATGGGCTCTTCATACTGTGGAGTGGTATGGACTCTTGGTGCCGAATAAGTCACAGTAGCTTGAGCCTGTGTCGCAGCTGGAGGAGGAACAAAGATTGTATGCTGAAAAGTAGGCACCAGAGGTTCACTTTGATGGTGCGTCGGTACTGGTGGAGGAACGAGAGTTGCAGGTTGAAATGTCGGTACCAGAGGTCTGCAAATAGTAGGGCTGAATACCCCTGCAAGACAAATAGGTGGACCCCGGGGTTGACTTTCAGGAGTAGTCTGCTGCGGGGTGCTAAAAGGTGCTGTCCAGCGGAGAGTATTAGAAGGGCCTGCTTCAACCTGAGTGCTGACCGGAGGAGGAGGAGGTGGCGGCTGACTCTGTGCGGCTCTTAATGTCCTTACCAGCTCAGTTAATTCATCCACCCGAGCTTGCGCAGCTGCCATCTCGTCTATCTTGGCCTGCATGATTGCCATCTCTTCCTTAAGTACCTGATTCTCTTGTTCAAGGAAGTCTGTCATTTTCTTGATGTTTGCGCGAGTGCCGTGTATGCGAGTTGGGTGGTAAACTTTACGTCGGGCCACTTCTGGAAAAGGAAGATTTTGTGTGAGACTTTTGATTTGAGACTATGGGATGCACGATGATGCATGATATGTTTATGCAAAAATGGACACATTTTTAATTATCGAAGGACTCATAAAACGCCATTTTGTAAACATCATTTGTGAAAAATTCATTGAATAATACTGCAAAATAATTCCCTTTTAACAACACCGAGCCAAGGGATAGACTCCAAAGTTCATAACAAAAAGCTAGAAAAACAAATAGTAAGCCTATTAGACTCCCGAGCTTCCTAGACGGATGGAGAGCTTTCTAGACAGATGGATCATCGAAATCGGACTGTGCGCCAGAGAAGAAATCCATGCGCTTTTTCTTGTTAGAATACTGGTCAAGCAGCCTATCCTTCACCAAGAGAAGTTCATCTCTCTCGATCATTTGTCGTCTTTGCTTGAGGATATGATGGTCGCTTTGTTCCAGCTGTCCGCTCATTGTTTCTATCTGGAGCATAGCTTCATTGTACTTCCTCTTCCAAGCGGCACTTTCATGGTTCGACTCGGCCAATCGCTCTTGGTACTCATCCTGGGTGCAAGGGGGTAGGGGTAAGGATGCGTGTGGGACAGTTGAGGATAAGGACCTGGGTAAGGTGTAGGGTAAGCCAAAGCTCATAGCTCTATCGATGACCCACTGAGTGTAAGATGGATGACCAAAGTTTGACTTCTTCCCCAGCTGGTGTCCATCAAGCCTACGAACAGTGTGCCAAGCCTGCACAAACTTTGTTCTCATGTTTGCATAGTCCTTATTGTTGAGATAAAACTCACCGGACAAGGAAAGTTTATTAGGCTTTTCTTTCATGGGGTATCCGAACTGGCGCATGGCGAGAGCGGGGTTATAAGTAATTCCCCCGTACCTACTAATGAGGGGCACGTTTGGAAATTCGCCACAACTGTCAATAATTGTTCCCGCGTCACCGGCTGCACGGTACCAAATAATGTCGTCTGGGGTGAGGGGCATGATTCTTTGGGACCAATGGGATTTTCCCGTGTTTGCTTTGGAAAAGATGGATTGGGGTAGATGCGAAGCAAACCACTTGTATAGTAAGGGTGCACAGCAAAGGATGGTTCCATCCTTTTTGATAGTTCTATAGTGGATGGAATGGTAAGTGTCTGCAAGCAAGGTAGGGACAGGATTCTTGGATAGGAAGATTTTGATGGCGTTGACGTCAACAAAGTTGTCAAAGTTTGGGAAAAGCACAAGGCCATATATGAGTAGGGCGAGGATGGATTCAAAGGCAACGGTCTTCTTATCTTTAGCGAAAGCGGAGGCTTTTTTGTAGAGGAAATTGGTAGTTAGGCCCTGGAAGCCACCTTTGATAATGAAATTAGGGGGAGCTATGTCGGAAGGCTTGAGATGGAGGGCTGCTGCAATAGTTGAGGTTTTAGGAGTTGGTTCGAGGCCAGTGAAGGGTTCCTTGTCAGGGACCGGTAAACCAATCCAATAGGAGTACTCTTCAAGAGTGGGGACAAGCTGGTAGTCGGCGAAAGTGAAACAGTGATAAGCCGGGTCATAAAATTGAACCAAAGTCTCCAGGATTCCTTCTTCAACTTTTGTTTTGAGGATGTCAAGCAATTTCCCATGACGGTCTCGGAAGCCTCTTGGACTAGTTACCAGAGATCCCAGCTCCCCTAGTCCTGTCAAATCCGGGGTCTTGAAACTATACTTCTTGACACTTCTCTTAATGGGAATCATATCTGTGATGTTTACAAAAAAACTTATTTAAGTCCTTCGATATTTTAATGTGGAAAAAAGTTTATGAATGAATGTATGTGTGATTTATGCTACACAAACGGTGAAAACATGGTGAGGTTTAGTCCATAAAGTTGGGGCCAAGGGCAACAGACGCCATGTGGTAAGGACTATGGTTTCAATTACACTTGTAACAAAGGTTCTACCAATTTCCCAAATTGCAACCACCCTCATGAATGTATCGGTGCTCAGGACTGCTCCTAGTCAAATGCCATTCATAAGGAGGTCTAGTTTGAGTGTAGTATCGCGTATCAACTAAATTCAAGACCGCTCTTGGTTTAGTTACCGCACTACGTCCTAAAAAGGCCAAGATGGGTTAGGTGATCTAAAGGTCTCTCAACTTCGACGGCTATTCAGAAATAATAGCGTCAATCACAACTGCTTGTGATGGCATCACATTATTTTGAAAGTCCTCCGTTGAGTGAGGTTATATCACGTGCACACATAACACATGACCGCTCCTGGTATGGCACTATGACTGTACCCCGTCCTATCTTATGTTTCACTCAAGCCCGGGTGTAGGACTTATCATCTCACCACTCTCGGAGAAAGGAGAAAGAAGAAGAAGGACACATATATACACGTATTTCCATCTTTTATTTTTGTTTTTGTTAAGCAAATTATAGCACAAGAGTTTAAAATAGAGTCGAGTTAGGCTTAACCCTCGAGTTTGTCCCCAGTGAAGTCGCCATTTCTGTCGCGCCATTTTTCGGAGATCAAGGCTATTTGATTAGCTTTTGACTCACTAAATATTTTACGACTTTTAATTGAAAAAATTTATTTAAAGGTGGGGTCCGGGGGTTGGTTACATAAAGGGAAGGTATTAGCACCCTTTATGTTCGTAGTACTCTACGAGAACCTTTCGACTTTATTTTACTTTTTGTGCTATAAACTTGCTTGTTTTGAGAAAAATGGAATTTTGAATGATTAGAGAAAGAAAGACCTAATTATCTACATTTTATTGATTCGGAAGGACGAGTCCTTTGCCTACGTACCCGTGAGGGATCAGAACCTCGTAGTTCGGGGTAAAAATTTCCGTTTGATTGGTTTTGTGTTTTTTATTAGTTTTTGAAAAAAAGTTTTAAAATAAAAAGCCAAGTGGCAAATGAGTATTTGTTTGTGTTTTTTAAAGAAAATGGTTATGATAGAATTAAAATTGACTTGAAATTTGATTAAGAAAGAAACTAAAATAAACGATCACTCGATTGAAAGTCGAGGTTTATTATGAAAATATTTTTGTGAATTTTTGGTTATTTGAATGTTTTGTTATTTTTGAATATTGACTAAACTAAAATTAAAGCTAACGGAGCGATAAAATAAAGCGTAAGTTACTCATGGTAGCGTTGGACCACCACGAGAAACTTTTACCTAAACTACGGAAAAATAAAAGGCATGCACACACTCACGCACACATATATCCTACGCTATTACAAAAAAGACCTATTAATACATTCTAAAGTCTGCAGGAAAAAATAAATTACATTAATGCCTATTTACATTCTAAATTATGTGCAATGAACGAAAAATAAATAAATGAGCTACATAAAAGCCTATATACATTCTAATAATTTTAAAAAAAAATGCTTAACAATGAAATAAAACATGCAAATGCAAACTAAAATAATATAAGATGCAGCGGAATAAAATGTAATTGGAAATAAGAAACAAAAAATAAAAATGAATGCTGGTAGGGGGTGCAGCAGTGATCAGGGGTGTGCCAAAGAGTAAAATGAAATGGGATTGGGCTCTGGTTCAAGGGATCCGAACCGGGTCGGTTCATGGACTTGGAGCGGGTCAGTGGGTCTTAAGGGGTATATAAGGGTTGTAAACCCTAATCCTCTCATTTCCCTTGTTTCTTTCTCTCTATATCACTCTCTCCCTTCTCTCTTCTCTCACTGGTCTCTCTCTACAAGCATGAAGAACACCGATGGTGTTCATCTGGGTAGCCCAGATTCCGACGAGAGGTGACGGTGGGTGGCGCGGTGGCTGCCGGCCAGTGACGGCGGAGCCGCCGCGCCGGAACCCTAGAATCTACCCCTTTGGTTTTTTCCCTTTTTTGCTCGTCTCTCCTCACTCCACTCGATTCTTCCCTCAAAATTCCCATCAAACCCGCATATAGTATTAGATCTAAATTTGAAAATCGGAAAGAGAAAGAAGTACCTTCTTTGAAGGCCGCTTCGGATTCGTGTTAGTGGCGCTATCTGTGTTCTGTCCTCGTTCCCCTTCTGTGTGTTTGCACCGTGCGTCTGGTGTGTGATTGGGTTCGTATGTGTTGGGTCTGTGTGTGGTACGGTTCTGGCGTCGTGGTGTTGTAGGTGTACGACTGTGACGTGGTGTTGTTGTGGCACGGTTATGTTTCGGTCGTGAGGTTGTGTGTGTTGTTTTTGTTCGCGTGCGTGCTGCTGTGTGTGCGGGTTTTTTGATCGTCAAAACTTTCCGATTGTGTTCTACAGGTTCTGTTTTATAGTGCAGGGTTTAGCAATTAGGGTTTGTTAGTAAAGAGGAAAAAACTGGCTTTGGATTGGAACGTGTTGCTGCAGATTAGGCGTGAAACATGCTTGCTCTTGGATCAGATCAAATTTAGACTTTTTATCGGACAAAATAAACAATAATCAAAAAGGATAAAGACTAAAAAAAAGAAACTAATAATAATAATAATAAATAATAAATAAAAAATAAGAAATTGGATTTACTTTGACATTAAAAAAGGTGACTAAAAATAAAAGAAAAATAAAATAATAAAAAAAATGGATAATGACTAACAAAGTGTTATTTAAAATTTAGAATTAAATGTTTTTTTTTATAAAAAAAAGAATAAAAGATGGAAATAGGAAAAAAAAAGATGAGGGCCCGACTTGGGACCAAAAAAAGAGGTATTTTAAAATATCTCTCTGCCGAAATTTCGTTCGAAAAGTCGGAGATTATTTCAGGCTAGACGACGCGTGTCAGTGGTGTCTTAGGTCAAAAATTGGGGTATGACAATTCTTATTATATATACATGTTGGATTGGTATCGTCCCTTTTTCGTTCTACACACAGGTGTATTTCCTTATGTTCAAACCCTTGATTTTTTCGAATCGCAAGTTTATGCTTTAAGTCGTGTTTTTTATTCTAATTTTATTGGGTGGATATGTTTATAGTGGAGGGATCATAAATAGAGATGACAGTGTAGAACAAAAATAATGAGTCACTAGAGGAAGGAATCAATGTCATACAAGAAGGTGTTGTGAATTAATAAAGAAGGTGCTGTCATGTATAGGCTATTATTAGTTGGGATAAGAATTACTTGAACAATGAAAACATAACTAATTGCTAATGTGAACTTCAACCAATATGTAATTTTGTATTAAAATTAACGGTGAAACAAACACTGTTAAGATATAAGGGAGGTTTTTATTTATCTAATGAAAACTAATAAAGAGAGGTTGGTGTTTATTTTAAAACTAGAGGGAATGTGTGTGATTTAAAGAGATCTCCGGGGAGATCAACGCAATTTTCTTTATATTTTTTCACCATTGAATCAATAAACCACGTCATATCGTATTTAATTTATGTTTTGTTTGGTTTGGCGGTGGAAGCCCAATTCTCACGTTTCATTGCGTGATTTTCCGTAACTTTCCTTAAGCTGAGAATTGTAGCATTAGGCTTGACGTGCGTTTCGCCATTCACAACGTATATCCAAACATACACTTAATAGTGAGATTTATTGTTTCAATGATAGAAATTAGCTTGTGCATGATTCAATATTAGTATGTTAACTAAAAGATGAATGATATTTGGACAACCAATTTTAAACAATTTTAACGACAACCTTTTTTATCTTTCTTCTTACTGTACAATAACAATAAAGATAGAATAAAAGTACAATAAAAACATGAAAGAAAAAATTGTCACAAAAATAATTTAAAAATAATTATTCAAATATCATTTCTCTAACTAAAATTTCCATAACCAACAAGTGTCCTTGACGAGGATAGGACCTTTAGATGTTTGCCATTTTTAACCTTTGGAAGGATACATTTGGACAAAAAAGCTTACCTTTCTTGAAATACTACGCGTTCTCATGTTTGATGAAACATGTTGCATGTGCTTGGCATTGAACACCACAAGCCTTTCTCGGGGATCACTTCGTGTTGGGCACTTATAGAATCTTGAATTTGACAAGGAAGCAAGACGTGCTAAGCTTATAAAAAAACTACTACTTGTATATTCCAATTTGCTGTTTCCATTACCTTTAATACCATGAACCCTCTTGTATATTTTCTTGGCTTGCATGAATGTCGGTCCTCTTGAAAGTTTCAAGGGCTTTGACTTGCGGGACAAGTGTGTACAACAATATAATTAATCCGTACAAGTTGCATCTCATATCATATGGAATGTAACAATCAAAAGTTACTAGCCTACCCTGCTAGCTAGAAAGTTCCATTCCCACAGTTCTTTCTGTTTTTCACAAGAAGGAATGGGTCAAAAGTTAGAGGATTCCTGATACAGATTAATAATAATTTTATTTTTGTGTATCACATGTTAATTATGCTTTTTTTATCTTTCCTTCCATTGATATGTGTTATGTAAAATATTATCTCTACTTATTATTTTTATTATAAATTTATTTTTTACTAAAAAGGATAAAGGATCCTAAAAATGATAAAGGTTTGTTCTTAAACCATTTATGAGTGGTTCATATTAGAGACTTTGTTTAATAAATAAAGTTGAACCCATATAATCTCTCTAAACTTATCTTAAAACTACGAGAAATGCTACTACAATGATATACACCTGTAATTCCCAACCAACTATAAACTGAAGACCATACCATGTTTGCGAATGGACAAGAAAACAACAAGTGATTACAACTTTCTTCAACACTAGATGAAAACATGCACAAGTTACTAACGCCGGCTTAAACAATTCCCCTTAAATTTAAATTTATGGAAAATGTTAACTGGTGCCCTCGGATACTGGTTAAGGATATGAAAAAGGAAATTATACAGTAGTTAATGCATTGAAATTGTGTAATTAATTGATAATAATGTCAAAATCAGTTTTCTTTTATAGTAATAATTCTCTTTTATGGTATGCTTAATCAGCGCCCCGGGGACACCCGTTAGCAAGACCCTAAATTTAATTATATGTGCATTAAATTTCTTAAAAAATAAATTTATTGTAATTAATTAATGTAGTTTGGATATTGATTTGGATCAGCGTTGATCATTTACGGTGGTTTATTCAAGAACTCGTCGTCTTGGAACCTAAAAGGGTCTGTCAAATCATTGTTGTCGTGTATGGTTGACATTCTTGTTGTTAGATTCTCTGATCTTTGTCCAAATTTGTTGTGATATGCAAGTTTTGATGTTTCGTGTTCGTCTTCAGCACGATGATGGAACATTAATATCCGTATCAATAATTTGATCGATTTTGTACTGATTTTGATATCCTCGTCGATCTCTTGTTTGATGCAAGACTTTGTTAGTTTGAAAGAGTTGTTTTGCTTGTTGTTGTAGCATATAGGTTGTTGGCTCACTAATTTAAGTTTTTATGCTTAGAAGAGGAAGCTGGAGAAAACTTGACTCTTATATCCCTATACTAGAAAAACATTAAATTAATGAAAGAAATTCAGTGAAATATTTTGAAATCTACCGAATTCTATGTTCAATAAATTAATGTTGATTTATACAAGAAATTTCATGTTTTTCCTATCTAAATTTTAAATTTTTTTTTATAGAAATATTGTGGTATATATACCCAACAATAGCCTTTCATGCAATTTACACGTGAAAATTTCCATATATAAACTGATTGGCTCTATATATGTATACTATATATAAAAGGAAATTATTCCTTTCAACATATTTTTGGGTTGGAATTTTCTTTCTAAAAAATACCCTTAATTTTAAATACAATTAACATATGTAACAAATAGATAATAATAAATTTAAATATTTAATTTGAATATTATAACAAATTTAACAAACACAATATGAATACATGTATATCTGTTTCTTTGTCCTTTATCATTTAAAAAATATAACAAACTATATGAGTATATTTATACTAATTTTTTTATTATCTCAATTATACCCTTAAATGACTTTTTCTATAATAAATATTGTTGTTATGTTATTAAAAAAAGCAACAAACATTTATATTTTTACTTTTAATCAAAACTAAAATTTTATAAAAAAAAATACCGTTTTTGGCTAGTGATTGATAAAGGGAACATACAACTGCCTGCCTATCTCATTAATGGTTAAAAATATCTTTCTTGTACTACTAGAAATAAGCTAAAGTAAAACTAACACAAGGATGAAAGCTTAAAACAATCATGTAATAGAGCTACTAGTGTAAATTTGAATGCATGAAGGCTTTACCAAAAGGGAAAATGTTTTGTGTATTTATATATACACCATGAAAGAGAAAGAGATATGGTGGAACAATGTTATGAATGTGATAAATTGTTACGAACATCTCCAATAGAGATCCTTAAGGGTTCCTTACTTAATAAGGACCCTCCCTATTAAGTACCGCTATAAAATAAAATAAAAAGTGTTGAGAATGAATGTAGAAAATTAATGAATATCCACGTATCAAGGTTGTACCAAAAATGAATGCATGGTTAAGGGAGTGATAAATGGGATAAACATCATTCAAACAGAAAGTCGCAAAGGGGCCTACTAGATTAGGTGAAAAACCAACCCGAATTGCGTGAAGCCTCCTAAAAAGTGAATGAATATTAATTTAAGTTTTTTTTTTTTACTTGTTTTGGAACTCTGCATTTTGTGTTTTGTGTACTCTCTCTCTCTCTCATGCGTGTCATTGCAAAATTTCCTTCCTAGGTTTAGTATATATGTTAAACTCATCTGCTTAAGAAAGTATCTCATGCATCCTTCAACAAAAGAAAATGGAGCTTATAAAAATCATCACTTTTCTATGTATTTTCTTATCTGCTCTACAACCAACTTGTTCTTCTTTACTAGTTGAATCACATCCTTCATTTCAGCACCAAGGTATACACAGAATCTATCTATCTACCGTTCATGTTTGCATATTATAAGTTAAACTAATTAACTTGTAATTAAATGATTGTAAATACAGACCAGCAGCTTTCTCTACCAATACTGCATAGAAAGCTAATGTTCCCTAAAAAGGTAATACATAAATCTGAAGAAGCTTCTTTAGTCATCATTATTTGTTTCACTATATTTATGTTATTTATTTCTGACTATATGTTCGTATATATATAACTAGGCTAAAGAATCTGATGAAGCTAGACATCTTGTATCACATAAGGAGAAAGATTCTCTTCCTGCTGGTAATGATCAAAGTATGTATTAGTTAGTTACTAGAAACAGTGATCACTACATTGAATGCAAAATATTATATTTTTTGTGCTGTCATTTTTCATATCATAAAAGTTTATCAAGCATTGAATGCAAAATATTATATGTTGGTGCATGAAGCTAGGTTTTATCATGCAAGGGGTAAACAAAAGTTCTTTTCATTTTTTTCAAACAAAGGAAAATTTTCTCAACAAAAGTAGCAAGTCACGCTCAAAGTTTTCAAAAGAAGGTCCACAACTTTGACATTAACCCCAGTTTAGATCTTAACAAACCGTAGTAGACATTTTTAATCCAAGTAATTAAATGATATTTGTACAACTATTTATGATAATTTTTTTATTTTTTTTTATTGGTCAAAACTGATAGAGAGGGACAAAAGAAGAGAAAGAATAACAACATAATGTAAATATGAGATAAAAAATTGTCAAAATATTATCACAAAATTATTGTACAAATATCATTTCTCTTTTAATCCACTGCTATAAAACAAATTAGTCAAACTTTTGAAAAGAAGGTCAACACCTATGATATGTATCGTGGCATTAAGTTTTTTTTATGTAACTATACTAAACAAATTTAGAATGTGTTTAGTTATACGATGACAAAGTTGATTAAATGAATTCATATTGAGATTGATCCTAGCTAATAGTGAAAGTAAAATTATTGATTTTATTTTAATTGGATATACATTTATAATATTTTTGTTCATGTGTAAGAAAATTAGTACTCCTAATACTTTTTAAACTAATTTAATTATGTTTACCAAAAAAAACAAGATTATGATCATTAAATAAGTTCAAAAGGTATGGTATGTCCGTATGTACATATATATGTTATCTTAATTATATTAGTATAATTCAAACTACAATATCAATTTACTCAACATGTTTACGAAATTGTGCAACATTACAGGGAAACAAAACATGAAAAAGCAAAACATGGAGGTTGGAACCAAAGGAACAAGACAAGAGTGGATGGATTCAGATGATCCTTCACAATACTTTACTATGGATTATAATCGTGTCAAAAGACGGCGTCCTATACACAACAAGCAATTGCCGGTTGGTCCATAAACATATAGGAGAAGATATATAGTCATAGACCACTTTGATCATATCTCTCCATTAAATAACAATACCTAGGTCCTAGGAAGTCTTTTTAAGGCTACAATTTTGTTAAATGTGTGTAACATTAGGATATAGGAAAATGGGTTCTAGTACTAGATAGTCTTTCTTTTATTTAAAAAATGTATGAAAGGACTTAGAGGACTTGTATCAACAACTTAATTAAACCGTTTATTTGAAATCACTTCATATTGTGTATATATATTTTGCTTATGCATCTAATATGGATCTGGATTTTTTAGAGGTAATATGGATCTGGATTTTTTAGAGGTAATATGGATCTGGTTGAAAGGTGAAACCAACAATTTCTAATAATTTTTAATAAAATATTATATTTGTTTCCTTTTTTTTTTTGAAGAAGCTTTGTTTCCTATTTTTTAATACTATAGATTCTTTTTTGTACAAAAATAGTAATAAACCACTCTCGAATCATTTTTGAGAAATTCACGTTACACGCATCCTTCAAAAAAATATAAGCATTTGTATTTATAAAATATATTTCTGTGAGTTACAAAAAGTATCCTTAAAAAAAAAAAGTTACAAGAAGTAGTTAAACTGCTGCATATATAAAAATGTTTTCATGTTTGTTAAAAGAAAGGAAAGGTGTTTTCGTATCTGGTGACAAAGAATTCTTTGGAGGGAGTTGAAGTTACCTTAATTGGTGGGTCTTGTCGTAAGAACGACTTTGATGAAAATGCTGAAAGGGAATTAATGATTTTACTTGAGTCTTCTCGACTATAATAAAGACCAATAAATAATGTTTAACCTGTAAGATCATAAGTCGATCAATAAACGCAAATTAGATTATTAGAGATACAATATTACAATTAAATGATAATAAAAAAATTATAAAGAAAAAAGATAAAAAGAATACAAAATTATATTGTTGCACATGTCAATTTTATTTATTATTTTTATAGTTAAACATAAAAAATGAATGCAGTTCATGGTTCCTAACAAATTATTTAAGGTAGCCGAGTTTGCATGGAAATTATGATATTCTGTTTGTAAATGTATTAAATAAGTGTACAACAACTTGTCAAAAAAAAATATATATACAGAAACAATATGTTAAGTTGTTGCTTACCTAATAAAATTAATGAATAATAAGAATAAGGATTAAGATATCTATTAAATTTTGCCTTGAAAAATATTCACGGTTATTAGAGAGAGAAATGGAAAACATATATGATACAAATTTAGAGCCAAAATTTTAGGATAGAGTTGTTGCAAACCTAATAAGAGATTAGTGGAGGAAAAAAATTAAGTTAAGATTTAACAAAATTAATAAATAAGCATTGTTGTAATTAGGGTTGGGTATCGGTTCGGGTCGGTCCAGGTTCGGTCCCAAACCCCCAATCCGAACCAACCCACGGGTTGTTAGTTAAGAATCCTTATTTATTAATTTTGTTAAGTCTAACCCTAATTTTTTCCCTCCATAATGCTTTTTAGGTTTGTAACAAATCTATCCTAAAATTTTGCCTCTCAAAATGCATCAAATATGTTTTTATTAATAGCAAAAATAAAATAAAAAAACCTAAACAAATCTATTCATAAATAGCAAAAATTAAAAAAAAAAAAAAATAGGCTAACCATATCGATAGACTTCTACATATATTTTTTTTCTTCTCTTCTTATTAATTTTAGTTTTTTTTTCAACTAATTTTCTTATTTTGTGTTCTACACTTTTTTTTGACAAAATACTTTGTACAATTATTTAATACTAAAAAAATGCATCGTTCCTATCCTCTTTCTTTTTTTTTTATACACTTCTTTGATACTAAAAAATGCATCTTTTTTTTTTGACAATATGTTGTAGACTTATATAATACCCTAATTTCCATCATAACTTGGCTATATATACTAAACCCTAAACCGTGTTTCTCTAAAAAAAACCTTAACCCCTAATTTTTTTTCCCTCCATAATGCTTTTTAGGTTTGCAACAAATCTATCCTAAAATTTTGCCTCTCAAAATGCATCAAATATGTTTTTATTAATAGCAAAAAAAAAACCTAAACAAATCCATTCATAAATAGTAAAAATTAAAAGAAAAGGCTAAACATATCGACTTCTACATATATATTTTTTTTCTTTTCTTCTTATTAATCTTAGTTTTTTTTTTCAACTAATTTTCTTATTTTGTGTTCTATATTTTTTTTGACAAAATATTTTGTACAATTATTAATACTAAAAAAAATGCATTGTTTCTATCCTCTTGCCTTTTTTTTGTATACTTCTTTGATACTAAAAAAATGCATCTTTTTTTTTTTTACAATATTTTGTAAACTCTTGGCTATATATACCAAACCCTAAACTGTTTCTCTAAAAAAAACCTTAACCCCTAATTTTTTCCCTCCATAATGCTTTTTAGGTTTGCAACAAATCTATCTTAAAATTTTGCCTCTCAAAATGCATCAAATATGTTTTTATTAATAGAAAAAAAAACCTAAACAAATACATTCATAAATAGCAAAAATTAAAAAAAAAAAAAAACTAAACATATTGATAGACTTCTACATATATATATTTTTTTCTTTTCTTCTTATTAATCTTAGTTTTTTTTAACTAATTTTCTTATTTTGTGTTCTACACTTTTTTTTGACAAATTATTTTGTATAATTATTTAATACTAAAAAAATGCATCGTTCCTATCCTCTTCCTTTTTTATTTATACACTTCTTTGATACTAAAAAAATGCATCTTTTTTTTTTGACAATATTTTGTAGACTTATATAATACCATAATTTCCATCATAACTTGGCTATATATACTAAACCATAAACCGTGTTTCTCTAAAAAAAACCTTAACCCCTATGTTTTCCCCTCCATAATGCTTTTTAGGTTTGCAACAAATCTATCCTAAAATTTTGCCTCTCAAAATGCATCAAATATGTTTTTATTAATAGCAAAAAAAAAAAACCTAAACAAATCCATTCAAAAATAGCAAAAAAAAATTTTAAAAAAAGGCTAAACATATCGACTTCTACATATATATACATTTTTTTTTCTTTTCTTCTTATTAATCGTAGTTTTTTTTTCAACTAATTTTCTTATTTTGTGTTCTACATTTTTTTTTTGACAAAATATTTTATACAATTGTTTAATACTAAAAAAAAATGCATTGTTCCTATCTTCTTGCCTTTTTTTTGTACACTTCTTTGATACTAAAAAATGCATCTTTTTTTTTACAATATTTTGTAGACTTATATAATACCGTAATTTCTATGATAACTTGGCTATATATACCAAACCCTAAACTGTGTTTCTCTAAAAAAAACCTTAACCCCTAATTTTTTTCCCTCCATAATGCTTTTTAGGTTTGCAACAAATCTATCTTAAAATTTTGCCTCTCAAAATGCATCAAATATGTTTTTATTAATAGCAAAAAAAAGCCTAAACAAATCCATTCATAAATAGCCAAAAAAAAAAAAGGCTAAACATATCGATAGACTTCTACATATTTTTTTTCTTTTCTTCTTATTAATCTTAGTTTTTTTTAACTAATTTTCTTATTTTGTGTTCTACACTTTTTTTGACAAAGTATTTTGTACAATTATTTAATACTAAAAAAATGCATCGTTCCTATCCTCTTGCCTTTTTTTTACACTTCTTTGATACTAAAAAAATGCATCTTTCTTTTTTTTTTTTGACAATATTTTGTAGACTTATATGATACCCTAATTTCCATGATAACTTGGCTATATATACCAAATCCTAAACTGTGTTTCTCTAAAAAATACCCTTAACCCGTGGTAAATTTCACACACATCACAAGAATCATATCTTTTGATATTTAGAGGTTTGCAAATGGAATGACGTGACCTTACAACTTTCCTCTCATACCACTGCTTAACTGGTAACTTTTTGATCATACACCTAAATTGTCGGCAGCGATACGGTCAAGAGGGAAAATAGTTTTAACAGTTACTTCGAGTGGTATAGGTGCATTATTAATACCAGGAGGTAGAACCGCACATTCGAGATTTGGCCTTCCCTTTATTATCGATGAATGCTCCACGTGTAATGTCAAACCTAATACCCCGTTGGCTAAATGGTAGTCCAAGCAAGATTAGTAATATGGGACGAGGCTCCGATGATGCACAAATTTTACTTTGAAGCACTTGATCGTTCTTTCAGAGACGTTATGAAGGAGGTGGACAAGAGAAACAAATACATCCCTTTGTACCTGTAATTCCTAAAATCAGAAGACCAGAAATCGTTCATGCTATTATCAATTCTTCAAAACTATGGAATTATTGTGAGGTTCTTACCTTGACTAAGAACATGAGGCTTTTGTCTGGTGCGTCAGTAGTAGACATGGAGGAAAAACGACAATTTTCAGAATGGGTTTTAAGTATAGGCGATGGACGAATAGGGGAAGACAATGAAGTGGACAATACCATTGCTATTCTGTCAGATTTGCTCATAGAAAGCACAGGAGATCCTCTTGCTGCTATTGTTGAAAGCAAGTATCCTAACATCTTGGAGAGCATGAGTGACATAGGTTACTTTCAAAATAAAGCTATATTGACAACAAAAAATTCCATAGTCGAGAAGATCAACGACTATATGTTGGACATGGTTCCAGATGAGGAGAAGGTTTATTTGAGTTATAATTCACCTATTCATCGTAACTTAAATGATGATCATATTGACAATGTTCAAACACCTGAATTCCTCAACACCATCGCTGCTTCTAGACTTCCTAATCACAAATTAAGGTTAAAGGTTGGTGTGCCAGTTATGTTATTGAGAAATATAGATACACGATATGGATTATGCAATGGAACCAGATTGGTTATCACTAGGATGGGAAGATACGTCATTGAGGGGAGGGTCATTTCCGGAAGTAATGTTGGTGAACAGGTTTTTGTATCTAGGTAATCTATATCGCCTTTAGATGTCAGGATTCCCTTTAAGTTTCAACGAAGACAATTCCCTTTGTCTGTATCATTTGCAATGACAATTAACAAAAGTCAAGGACAGTCGCTTAAACATGTTGGTGTATATCTACCAACACCTGTAATTTTTCACAGACAGTTGTATGTTGCTGTTTCAAAAGTTACATCCAGAGAAGGACTAAAGATATTGATCATGGATGAAGATGGTGAAGATACCAATGTGACTTCTAACGTTGTATATGATGAAGTATTTCACAATCTGCGATGAAACAACATGCCAATTTACTAAAAATTTCATATTCTCTTACCGAATTATTGATAGGATTACCGAATTTTCTTTTATAATATTTTTCAGATTTTATACATTTTATGAAGCGTTTTATTTTGTCTACTCTGGATTATTATCTGTTATTTTTTCACCGTTACCAATTATATATTGCATTTTATTATTCGTATGTCATTTCTTTAACAATAAACCCGTGTGGGCACGGGTCCAGTTTCTAGTTGAAATGAATTTTTGTTTGGTTTTTCGGGTTTGGTTTCTCTAGTTGTTTGGATTCTTCGGTTCAACGGGTTGTGTCTATATTGGCCCACTTTTTTTTTTTTACTTCTTTCTTTTTTGTCATTTTTTTTAAAAACTTAAAATGATACATTTCTCATATTTTTTGTACAAATAAGAGGAAGATAAAAGTATTATTACTAAAAAAAGTTAAAAGTAGAAGACCATATAAACAAACCATGATACATTCCTTCCATCACTACTTGCATACCGAGAAAACCATATACACACAAACCATTGCCTTTCCTTACCCAGAAAACGATTGAGAGAAACAAAGAGAGGAAAAAGAAATAGATCTAAAGAAACAGAGAAAGAAGAATCGCGGAGAGGAGGAATGAACACATAAATTATGGAAGAAAGAAGAATAAATAATGAACAGAGGGAGAAGGAGAAAATCACATGACAGGGAAAGAAAGGAAGAGAGGAAGAAGAATTAGATCTAGGATTTTTTGTGTGGAAGAAGAAATAAGGAAAAGAGATGGAAGAAAATTGCAAAAGAGAATGAAGATTAGATCTAGGTGGTTTTTGTTTTAATGATTTTAGGGTTAAATATATTTTTGGTCCTTATAAATATATCAACTTTTTGTTTTAGTCATCTAAAATTTTAATTCAACTTTTAGTTCCTATAAATTTTCAATCACTACTTTTGGTCTCTATTTTTGAGTTAATTTTAGTATTTTTTTAATGAAATTGTAGAAATGTGTAGAATATTGTAAAAATCTTTCCCAAAAAAAATTAGAATTAGAATTTTTTAGCAAAACATAAATTTAATATGAATTTTTAACCATAAACAATATAAAAATTCATATTAAATTCATGTTTTGTTAAAAAAATTTAAATTTTTTTGGAAGAGATTCTTATAATATTATGAACTTTTCTGCAAAATTTTATTCAAAAATATGAATTCTACATATGAGTTTACTTTAAAGGAGGGACCAAAAGTGAAGATGGAAAATTTTATAGGGACTAAAAGTTGAAGGATAATTTTAGAGGGACTAAAACGAAAAATTGATATATTTATAAGGACCAAATACATATTTAACCCATGATTTTATTTATGTTGTTTTTGATTTAGTCTTATTGGATTGGAAGTTGGGTTGGGTCAAGTGATGTTTGGTGTGTTGTATATATAGTGTATTTTAATAAACACAAACAAAAAAACTTCATACCAACCGGCCCAAAGTCACCGCCTGAACTGAATGTACACATAACAACCTGTAAAGTTCACCCGACCAACCTGTAACCGTTGTTACTTGAATCGAATGTGTAAATTTACATCGGGTTGGTCGGGTATATTCGGATCGACCCGTGTTTGCCCACCCCTAGTTGTAGTACTCGTATTACACATCAAGATGTAATTGGACCCTTTTTTTTACCGAACTCGGCATCTTGTGATAGGAACCATCTCCCGTGCGAGAGCGGCATGGGTCGCGTATGTGTGTGAGATGAAATTTTTGTTATGTTACCTACAACCGAATATCGAGCACTATGTTTATACCTTCTGTAATGGGTAAGCCTTATTTAAATTATAGAAACTAATATTGTAAATATCAGTTAATTCCATAATTATAAGGGCAATTTTGATACTTCCATTTAATTAAAATAAGTTTGTGCGAATAAGGCATAACACCCCCTTTCATATTCTGCAATCTTTCTTTCCTCTCCTACAAAAAACAATACGCCTTCCCCTCTTGTAACTATGTTGGATCTCAATCTACAGAATCCACAAGTCCACATATGTGAAGCTATTTATCTATTTTATGAGTTGCCAGAATTGATGTTGAATTAACTTCAGAGGATGAACTACGAAGGTAAGATTCTAATAATTGTTCCCCTTTTTTTTAGTTTTAAGAATGAATTAACTTCAGAGGAACTAAGAAGATGTTCATGATAATTTTCTTATGTTATTTTGTGTTTTTTTATGAAGAATGATTCACTATAAAAAGGAACTTGGTTTAAATGATTATTTATGTTTGGTAAATAATAGCTATGTTGATATCGATGATGAGTTATGTGATTTTTGGTAAAGAGAGATCCACGATAAATTAAAATGAAGCAATAAATTGAATCATAGTATTTATTTAGGTTATAAGATTGTGAAAATTGTTGATTTGTTTTGAATATTTGAAAGATCAGCATTTTCTACGGTATGAATTCAATTTTTCTTTGTTTAAATTGTTAAGAAAAAATCAAGGATGAACATGAGAACTTTCACCACTTGGAAATCAAAATTTATGCTTAGCAATCTATATGCCAATACTCATGATCCGGATTTCACCTCTATGCAGAGCCAATTGTCCCACCATTGGACAATATACCCCACCATTGGGCAATTACCCCACCATTAGGTAATAACTCCTAAAAATTCGATGTTCAGTACCCCATCACCGTTGGGCATTATTCTGAAACATCTAATGCATATGAATCGTTACTACCCCACCGTTGGGTAATAACTCCTAAAACTCGATGTTTAGTACCCCACCGTTGGGCATTTGTCTGAGTCATCTAATGCATGAATGTCTCCGTAAATATCCCACCATTGAGTAATCTCCTAAAATCAAAAGTCTAATATCCCACCTTTAGATATAGTTTTGAATCACCATTTAGTAATTAAAGGTTATTCACCCATAAAAAGTAGCATTCATGTTAAAACAGCTCACCAATAATAATACATGATATTCATGTCAAAACAACACCACCAAAATAATTATCACAACACCAATATATAACACAGAGCATTCATTTCAAAACAAAACACTATACTAATCATCACAAAACAAACATATACACATATACACGTACGGAAGCGCGTGGAGTGATGCCTTCACCTTTGTTTTACAGCAGCAATTTTTAAACTTCAAACACAACAACGGTCTTTGTTCCACTATCTTTATACCTTCACAGTTAACCTTCATTTTACTCCTAATTCCTACTAAAGGACTGAGTTAGATTAAGGTATAATTTACAACTCTACCTAATTATTTTGTTATCAAAATAGATCTTTTAACTAGTAAATAAACATGATTATCCGATGTAAATATAACTGTTATATTCGAGACTAGTTGTAGAAGTAAGACTTTATAATCAATTATGAATGAGATTTATAAAGTAGATTCAATAAAATGACAAAATCAGAACACTAGTAACACTTTAAATTCATTTCATTATGACTCCAACTTAAACACAATAATAAATATAATATTTTAAATCAAAGTGCTAGGTAGTAGTAGAGTACTGTTCAAATTCTCATATTTTAATTCAACTAGTTACGGTAATTCAAGTCATAACCAATTTCATATTGATAGCAATTTAATATCTCTAATAACTCCAAGCAGGCTATAAAACTATGGCTTAAAGCAGACCGATTCTGAATGTAAACAAATTTATGACTTCAAAATTTATCTTAAATAGTAGTAGTAGAAAATTAAGGTATTCTTCAAAAATTGTTTTCAAAGAGTAAACTAGTCTTAGATTTTCATAAAAGAAAATTGATTTCTAACGATAAATTACTAATGAGAGAAAAATGTAAGAGTGAAAAATATTCTTAGTTGAAGATAAACTTATTAAGATAGTGGTTGTCTCTAAAATCTCTCTCGACTCTTCTTCCTTCTTCTTTGTTGGTCTTCCTTCTCTCTCTAGCTTTCATTTTTCTCTAATGTTTTTCTAAGTGTATTAATGAGTGAAATGGAGCAATAACTAGAGGGAGAGAACTGATTGTTACTAATAGGGCAGTAAACTCTCCCCTAACCTCCTTCCTACATGAGTGGAATTAAAAGATGAAGGAGTAGAAAAATGTTATTGATCGTGTGACTAGGGAAAGAGGTTTTAAATGATTTTCAGCTCATGCTTAAAAGAACAATATTTTTTTTCTTTTTCTAATTAGTTTCACAATTTCGTGCAGCCTAATCCCCTCTATTTAATCTACTTTATTTTAATTCAATTATCTGCAATATGTTGGAACATTTTTTTCTTTATTTTTACAAAAATAATAATTCTTTTCAACCCCCACGACTTTAAACAAGGAGTAATATGGGTTTAAGATTCAGTAAGTGGAAGCACCTGTCAAGCATCAAATTGAATTCATATTATTGATTTAAATCAAATTTATCTAGAATGTAGATGGGTAGTTTATAATTATCATTGATAAAATTCATTTGGCCACATAAGGGTCTCACACTCCATATTATCAATTGGTCACTAATTTGATAACTACCAACTATGATATTCTTAAATAATTATTTTTCTCAAAATAAAACACAAGAAGGAAATATAAAATGGTAGCCATAAATGAATTTCACCGTCGATTTACAATAAAAATAATAATATTAAGATAAAGCATTATCTACTTAACAACTTGTGAAGACAAAATATTATAGAGTTCAATGATGCTAATAGCAAAATAGTTCAATAAATTATTTTAATATAAGAATAGTAGGAATAAAATACTTGGGCACAAAAATAAGATAAAATATACGAATCTTACGTAATGCAAACTTATCATGTAATTTAAAATATGTAGAAATTGTTATTTTGTGGCTTTAGCCCATTTGTTTATTTTTATTTTGATTGAGTTATTTTCATCGTTTTTAGCAAGCAATGAATGACATAACACACGAGGTTGATGGTAACGATGTTGGTGAAGGGGTTAATGATGTTGATGATGAAGGGGGTTCTTTTGACAAAGATGCTGATACAAATGATGATGATTATGTGGATGTAGATGATTTTGATGTGGTTGATGGAGAAGAGGACTTTGTTGGTGGTGATGATGATGATGGTGTTAGTAAAGTGGGTTTGTTATTGGTGAAGAATGTTCTGATACAAATGCAAACAACGCCAATGAAGGATTGGAAGGAAATTTAAATAGTCTCAATGAATCAACATATTCATATCAAAATCCAAATGAGTCCTTCGTAATTGTTGATATTGACGACATCGTAAAGATTGATCTGTTTAACAAATGAAGATGTTTCAAAGATGCAATTTGATAGTCTAGTAGTTGCATACAAATTTTATTGTTAGTTTGCAAAGATGAATGAATTTGTTGTACGCAAAGGTCAAGTTATTAAAAACCATAATGGAGAAGTTCTTCAACAAACATTTGTGTGTAATCTTGAAGGTTTTAGGCAAGAAAGAGTTGTAGAGTCACGCAAGCATGGTCCGAAACATGAAACAAGATGTGGTTGTGGTGCAAAATTTCAAGTGCATATTGATACAAATTCTCAATGTTAGTACATCACAGTTTTCACATTTGAGCACAATCATGATTTGTTGAATCAGAAGCATTGTGGGCTCTTGGCTGCACACATGAAGCTTACTAAGTCATACAAGATTCAAGTTAAAAACTTTGGAAATGCTGGTATCAAACTCACAAAAATGATTGGTGCATTTGCAAACGCTACCGGTGGGTTTGATAAAGTAGGTTTCTTGAATAAGGATGCACATAATCAAATTTCAAGACAAAGAAAAGTGATGTATTTTTACGTTAGAGGTGTTGTAAGGTATCTTATGGATCTCCGCGTTAAAGATCCACAGATGTTTGTTGTCCACACAATTGATGCAGACGGTAGGTTGCAAAACTTATTTTAGAGCGATGGAGAAAGTCAAAAGAATTACAAATTGTTTGGTGATGTGGTTGCTTTCGATGCCACATATAAGAAAAATAAATGCAACTGCCAGTTTTCTAGAGTTAACCACCATAACAAGACAATTATATTTGCCAGTGATGTAGTTTCAAATGAGGTAGAGGGAATATTTGTTTGGTTGCTGGAGCAGTTTTTGGGTGCAATGAAAGACAAAAAACCAATTTATATAATAACAGACGGTGATACATCCATGAGGAACACGATCAAGAGAGTCTTTCTGAATAGTTATCATAGGTTATGTGTTTGGCATCTTCTACGAAATGCAATGTCGAACATTGGTAATCCATATTTCATATCGTGTTTCAGAAAATGCATGCTTGGTGATCTTGAGATCTAGAAATTTGAAAAACTTTAGAAAAAGATGGTAGAGAGGTTTGGCCTAGAAGAGAACAACTGGATCAATGAATTGTACAAGAAAATGAAGATGTGGGCAACAACCCATATTAGGGGACATTTCTTTGCTAGAATACGCACAACATCACGGTGTAAGGCATTTCAACCCAAATGGGTCAGTATGTACACTTGAAGATGAATATGACCGATTTTGTTGAGAAATTCCATCAGTACGTGTCATATTTTCAATGAAAAGAGGATGAAGTTGATTTTAAATCCCAATATGGAGAGGCCGGGTTGCAAACCAAACTCAGGTCGCTTGAGGGGTCAACTTCAAAACAATTCACCAAATAAATTTTTCAAATAGTACGCTCTGTTATTAAAAAAAGAAAAATTCGCTTATATCATTAGTAGATACTCAACCAATGGCTTCTTATTCAATATATTCAATGACAAATTATAGAGAAGAAGGACATGTTTAGCGTGTATCACATAATCCTTCGGATAATGAATTTAAGTGCTCTTGTTTGAGAATGTAATCAATTAGAATCAAGTGTGAGCATATTGTTGCAGTGCAGATATATGTTGATAGTGTAGATTTCCTTGAATCTCTTGTGTTGAACCGATGGTCACAATTTGCGAAGGATTGTATTAGTGGTAATTACCTAGATGGTTCACATTATTGGGATTCACATTTGGTAGCAAGACATATCACTTTGGTGAATCTTAGTAAGGAAGTTTAATTATGACTTGTCTTATAAGGATGTTGACGACTATAGAAATTATTTAAATTATTTGACGGATGAACTTAGTAGGTTAAGTATTACAATGAAGATGTACCAAAGAATATTCAGGTTCTAGTTGTGTTAGGAAACATGCTTAATCCTTCACGTGTAAGAAGCAAGAGATGTGGACCCATTACAAAGGAGAAGCATGCGGTCACAAACATGCGGTTCAACTAAACACAATATAAGAGGTTGTCATACCCATGATGGTGATGGTGAACTTGATCCAGATTATTCTTTGCAGTCAATGTCCATACATTTAAGCGATGACAATTAACAAGTCAAAGGTTTTACACATCGTGGAATTGTAAGTACGAGTCATATTTATTTTTAAATGTTACATATTTATATATAAGTTTAAAGTTTATATGTTTTAAATTTATTGATGTGTTGATTGAAAATGAATGCAGATCCATAATGAAGTTGGATGTAAAAGTATACTTATTAGTATATTTTGATGGCAGAGTAAGGCAAGTGGATTAATTTTGATGGTTAATTTGAAGTAGCATTGATATATTGTTTATATTGGGAACTCCATTGACTCTGTTTCTAGTTTTAGTATATATAAATACTTGTGAAACCTCTTTGATTAGGCATGTTGTTTATTTAGGCAGACATCAAAAATTAATTTCCAAAATTGTATTGGTAGTTGCTGGCGTTGTTGTTAGAATTGAGTTATATTTTGAATTATGTTAATGTGAATCATATAGATTTCTTTGTCATTTTTATTTTGTTTGACTCTGCTGCAAAATTCATTATCATTTTATGATAGTTGCTTCTATTTTAAACTATGTCACGTTGGCTTAAGACTGTCATGCAAAAAGAAAAACATGGGAATTTTGTATCAATTGAGAGTCAATAAATGGTTACTTAGTTTTACAGGGTGTGCTGGTCGCAATCACATAGATTTCTCTATTATTTTTATATTCTTTGACTCAACTGCAAAAACACATGATCATTGAATAAATTTAGAGTCACTATAAGTCACTTTCTACTCAATGTGTGTGTAGCTTTTTTCAGGCGTCATTAGTGTTATATTTTGATAATTGTGTGGTAGTTGCTTCTAGATCTATGTAGAACTATGTTAATGTCAATCTTAACGGCATTTGGCTTTACTTTATATCTTGATAATTGTATGGTAGTTGTATTAATTCCTATTAAGAACTGTCATGTAAGCGTTAGTTGGTGACGCAAAGAGAAAGTCATGGGAAAATTAATCAATTGAGAGTTTATCTAGTTACATAGTGTTTAAGTTGTGTTGGTGTTAGACACATTTTTAAGAATTATTAATGGTAACAAACCACATGAATCATCCTCTTCATGTATGTTACTTATATCATGTTTAACACTATTGTTTGGTAATTTAAAGGAATGTACGTATATATTTAAGAATTATGCGATAGACACACACATCAAGTGTTAGTCTTACATCATATTTTAGAGTACTAGACATTACATATTGTTCAAATTGTACTAATTAAACAAATACAACCCATATAAAATACCAACAGCAGCGCACTTGTCAACAAAATATACGGGCAATAGTTGCATCAAGATAATTAACAGTCCATACAACAAAATTTGAAAAGAAACATTACATAGTGTTCTTGTATAAATCTATTAAGAATAAATTATATACTCTAACAGTTTCGTTACATTTAGTTGTAAAAATGGTAGTCTTATTTTATTGATGTTGTTTGTGTAAGCCTTTATGATTTAAATCATGTCATATTGATTGTAAGATAATAAGTGGATTTGTTTCTTTCAACAATGTTGGTTCCAAAGAGCATGATTTCAAAAAAGAAGGCTACAAATAATTAACAAAGGAAGGTTATTATGTTCCTGGTTGTGATCCTGTTCCAAAATTTGTCATGCAATATGACTTTAAGGAACCAGTTGAAGAACCTCCATTTCTAAATATTAAGAAAACTTCATGAGAAATTATCCTAATTGCTACTCATTTGAAACCAAATCACCGTCTTGTAAGTATTTTTTTTAATTAAATGTCTATTTTGTAATGAATATTTAGTGTTAAGTTGAATGTCATTGAACTTATTATTATAAAAAAATTATGTAACGTCTATCTCACTATATATTTGATGAAGGAATTTTCAATGTTAAAAAGAACATTTAACTAACTGAGCTTGATCATGAATTTGATGATGTGGATTCATATTACTGTGATGTTGAAGCTGATGCTGGAGATCCTCATAAGAGATACATAGTCAGTGGTTGGTGTAACTTTATTAAGGAGAGGAATGTCGAAATCAGTGTTAGTGTTAGGTTGTTGTTCATCGTTGAAAATGCTCATAATAATCGCTACTCCCTCTGGTCACTATTATAAGCAAATTTCTACTTTTTAGATTTATTCAATAAATGATGTATGTAGTCTATATTGTAGACCACATACATCATTTATTGAATAAACCTAAAAAGTCAAAATTTGCTTATAATAGTGACCAGAGGGAGTATGTTCGGTTTATTGATAATGATTAGATTTATTGTGGTCTGAGTGTTTAATGTAAGTTTATGTGAATTTTCTAAGACTTAACTGTTGTGATTATATTGTGTTTAATCTATTTTATGTTAATTTGTTTATGTAATGACATCTAAAATAATGTATGTTTCGTATTAATGCTGGCTATTTATCTGTTATGTCTTAAATGTTTGCCCTTAATGTAAGAACAGAAGCAATGCCATGACTTTTTTTTTCATATCTAATTCATAGTAAATAAGAAGATTAATTTGAAAAATAATATTGGATAGGTAATTAATATGATTAACATGTATAAGTTGTAAATAACTTATGATTTATAAAGAATGACTTAAACAAAATATAACTTAGGTTGCACAATAATTATTTTGTTTATAAAAAAGCTATGAAAAAAGAATTGTTTAGATAATAGAAAATATTTATTTAGATATGACCATTAAATACAATACAATTATGACAATACATAATAATTAAAATCAGTGTCGTATAAAATATAGTCGGCCCTAGTTTTTAAGTGAGAGAAACTCCACCTTGTCTCTAGATTTTCTTTCTCTTTCACTCATCGAGGAGGGGTGACTGTAGGTCATTTTTTGACCTAGAATCACCCCTCTGCATCCTTTTTCCCTTTCTTTCAATCAAATAAGTGATTTTCTCATAAGTGACTTTTCCTTTTTTTGTGATTTCGTCGTCTGAGTGCGACGTTGTGTTGTTCGTCGTCTTGTGCGGCGTTGTTTGATTTTGCATCTTGTTGCAGTGTTTGTTTGTTCATATTGAAAGATCAACTTCAGTCAATCAATTACATATTCAATCAATGATTTGGACGTCAACGTTGCAAATCCGAAAGCATGGGTATTCTGGTGATTTAGATTTGATCATATTATTTGTAGGCATTTTGACGTTGTATGCTATTAACTTGGATGCTGTGAGTTTGTTCACAGTTTCATCATTTACGTTTTTAGCAATATTGATGATGTTATTGTATCTGATGTATTCTATCGATTTGAATAAATGAATATCGTTTTGCTTTTGTCAAAAAAAAAAATTAAAATCGGTGTTGTAATCTCTTATCGTACTTTTATATGATCACAATATTGGTGGAAATGATTGGCTAACATTTGAACTCCAAATTTCATTAGATAATATTTCTGTTTGTCTTAAATTTATGGATTCACTAAAATAATTATCATATTAAGTCTGTATTGAAATTATCTAGCCGGTATTAGATAATATTTCCTTCATCCATCATTTATAATAATGACGATATCCTATTTACTATAAAAATTGTTATTTTATTCACTATTTTATTCATGCACCATGAAGTTATTTTTACATAAAAACTTATACTCTTAAGTTTACATCATGGGTAAAATTGTAAGTGTCACAATCTAGTTTAATCTCAATTTAACTGGTATGTTAACTTTTTTTTTTACCATATAAGCTCTTAAAATTAATGTATATGAATATTTTTCGAAGAAAAGAAATCACTGTTAATCTATCATGCATACTATCAAGAAACTTTTTGACAAAACACATTTCTCAAAAAGTAAGATTTCATGTTGAGCATAAATATAATATAACAAAATAAACACTTTCATATCTTTGCGAGAGTGCTTTTCAAAGGATTATTTTTTTCTTTCAAGATTTTAATTGTGATGAGATCCTAAAGATAAAAATATCAAGATCTTACATTTATGGAACTTAAAATTTTATCCCAACAAGAGTTATTTTAAATTCATGAAAGAAATAAACTTATTTGCCATTCAATATTGCCGAAGTGAGAGACTTTAAAACCCTCATTGGTCATCAAAGGTTATTTTTGAGTTGCCAAGTTAATCCTTCAAAGATTATTTTTGAGTTGTCTTTATCGATAGACTAATGACATCACTCAATTCCACTCGTACGTGCTCAAGGCTCACGAAGGGTCCCCTCCCACAGTATACAACGGAAGGAATTAATTTGCAGTTAATATGAGATGGATGGAGTTATATGTTGTATGAACAACCAATAACTTTAATTGATTTGTCGTGTGTATTACAAACTAATGGGGTGTGGAAAGGAAGATGTAATATAATTGAGCTAAGAGTCATTTAATAGCATAAAACGACAAATTTAAAGTTACGACCCATTATTTAAATACTACACCAACCAAGTTCCTTAGAACTTCTTTCTCTCTCAAGACCGACCGAGTCTCTGTTCCGCGCGTATTGTTCATCTTCTCCAAATCCTTGCATGTTGTTGTCATTACTTATACTAAACCATGGAAAGAAGGGTTAATCGAGTCCATGTTTACAGTATTTCTGACCGTTCATTGCATCAGAGGAGGTAAATACCAATACTTTTCTAGAAGTTGGTTTTTTGTTTCTTTTCTCTTTTGGTGCAATTAAAAAAATTGGGTTATAAAATCATCTATGATTTGATCTAAATTTACTTAATGTTTGTTGAAAATCATATGTTATTTGTAATTTTTCTTTTCAATTTTTCTTTTCCCTTTTGCTTATGAAAATGTGTGAGATTCAACTGTGATTGAGTTTCTAAAAATCTTTACACAAGACATTTGTATCTGTATTTACTTAATGTTGGTTGAAAATCATATGTTTTTTTTATTTTTCTTTCCAATTTTTGTTTTCTCTTTTGCTTACGAAAATGTGTGAAATTCAACTGTGATTGAATTTGTAACCATCTTTACACAAGACATTTGTATCTGTATTGGCCCTACTATTTTGCAACTCCTTTACAGCTAAAAAGGAAATACAAAATAGAGCAAAGTTAGTAATGTACATTTTCCTAAAAAACATAAAATTTATTTTAAACAGGATTCCATGCGACTGCTATTAATGCACATGCAACATCCACTTTGTAAAATACACAAATTTCTATCATGCTACTGCTATAATCATAAACCATCTGTTGATTGAATTTTTCCTTTTGATGACCAAAAAATTTCGTCAATTAAATGTTTGCTTGGAGTCATGTGTCATCAAGGAGATTGAATGTTGTTGCACATCTGCTGCAACAGATTTGTTCAGGAATGTAATCTATCTGAATAAGGTAACTGTTATTGCCATTAACAATTTGTAAATATTGATGATTTATTTTAATTTTTGATAGTTTTGTGTTTATTGTTTTCATCCTTGGTTGTAGACAAGGATTGAAGTGTCCTATCTTTTTTTTGGAACCTCCACAGAGAAATTAGAATATCGGAAACTGCATGGTTGTTTTCGCAACCAGTTAGTCGTGTTAGGGTTCTTCCTATGAGTAATGATGGGGATAATTTCTTGGTTGGTGGTAAAGAGGTGGCCACAAAGTTTGGCCTCAAAGTGTCAACTGCGGTGAGAGTTGACTATGTTAGAAACAAGTGGTGGTTTGAGCTAACCATTATGGAGGAGTATACTGTAAATGGTAGCGGACATGTACCTGATGTTGAACCTTTTGCAGACATTGGCTCCGAGGAAGAATCTGTGGCGAGTAATATAATTGAGGAGGATGAGGTTGCCGAAGAGGGTGAGGTGGTTGAATACTATCATTTTGAGAAACCGGTGGCAAAATCAATGGCTGGTAGGATAAGCCGCAAGTTATGGTATGTTGTCTAAAAAAATTCGATTAATGATTGTTGGTGAACTTATATATATGCACTAAATGCTAAAATTAGTGATTTAGTGTTTTGTTGACGTAGATACTTTTCTTTTCCAAACTTGAAGTATTAAATTAAAAGTCATTTTCTTCTATAGGATTAAACATTTATGGTACGCCAATTTTGTTCTTTCTATATACCTTTATAATTTTTTTCGCACATGGTGACAATTTTGTTCTTTCTATATACCTTTATAACTTTGATTGTATATAGTGACGCCAAAATTTAACTATAATTATTTGGTATAATTATTTCGTAGAAATTCTTCATTTCAATTTCGATATTTATAACTAACCATGAGTTCAAAATTTCTCTTCCAACAATTTTCAAACCGAATTGCAAATGTGTTAAGAAGTGGGCAGGCTACAATGATTATGTACGATAAAAAAAATTACAGGAGATATGACAGTTGTGTTATTACTTATGGAAAGGTGAAATTTTTAGGATAGGGTTGGTCCAAGTTTGTTGCAGACAAAAAGCTTGAAGAAGGGGACAAATTAATATTTGATTTGGGAAATCCTTCTGATGTTCTTCATGTGAAGCATGTCACTTGGAATATTCTTCCTTGGGATTGATCCAAATGAGATCAAACGACCTTTGGATGTCAACTTCCCTTTTTGGAATGCATTATTGGTGGTGACCTAACCTTCTGTGTGAAGATTATGTTCAACCTAGGGATTTTAACGTGTAACATTTGCATGCTACAGGAATTAAGTGTATGTTATGTTGCCTTTGTACATATCACTACCACAATTTTGGCTTTTAATAGCACAATTTTAATAGCGTTTATGGATAAATGCTATTAAAAATGCAACTCATATGCTTTGAAGAAAGCCTTTATAAAAAAGCTTTTCGACGAACGCTATTATTTTGGGTCGCACTAATAGCGCTTTCTAGCAAACGCTATTGTTGGAGGGGGTATAGATAGCGCTTTTCGCAAACGCTATATTTGGGCTTTATGAAAATTAAAAGAAGGGCGGATAATTTTTTTTCATTTTCGCGCACAAAACCAAAACACTCAACCTAGCCATCGTCCCAAACACACGCACACACACTCTCTCTCTCTCTCTCTCTCTCTCTCTCAATCTGAAAAGCTTCCACCGTCCCAAACACTCTCTCTCTCTCTCTCTCTCTAAACCACCGTCCTTCAATCCACCGTCCAGATCACTATTACACTCTCTCTCAAAACCACCGTCCATCCACTCTCTCTCTCTCTCTCAACAAGCTTCAGTCACTCCTCTCTCTCTCTATCTCTCTCTCTCTCTCTCTCTCTCTCGCAATCCAAACCAGCTTCCATCAAAATCAAAGGCAGAAGTCACTCTCTCTCGAAGTCGAAGTCGGAATCAAAGTCGGAATCGCTTGGGAAAACACTTTCTTCTTTGGTTAGTGAAAACGCTTCTTTCTCTTCTTTTACAGCTTTATTCTCTCTTTATTTTGCACGAATTGCATGCCTAAGTAATTGAATGTCCAACTATAGAACTATTTAAATCATAATGAATAGTTTATGCGATTTGAGGTCCTTATAACCAACCAGTAAGAAGAGATTATAAAGAGGATTTTTTAAAGAGGATTTTTTAAGTCTATTGGTGCGTGAGGAACTAAAGAGGATTTTTTAACCTAAGAGGATTTTTTAAATCATAAAGTGAGTTGCTGCACTATGTTGGGCATATTTGCAATTTCAATTTTGGTTGATGTAAAAGGTTATATATACTGGAATTGGATTAAAGTACAACATATGTTTTTTCTATTGCTTTTGTTCTGTTCTAATTAGGGACATGGTTAATTTCGTTTTGCATATTTGACATGGTTATTAGTGTATGGTTAATTAGCAATTCTAAACTGCTAGTAGTTCTTTTGTGTATTAATTTAGGCAGGTTCATATAGTACACCTATTTTCATATGTGCTTCATCAGTGTTGGTCCAACGATTATTGTACTTTGTTGTTAATCTATTTTCATCTTTGTAAGCTTCCTAGTTCAACATTGTTAGCATGTCGGGCTGGTTTATGTGTTGTTTTGGCTGGTGGCCTATGGCTTATTTGGATTGGCTTGTTTGAGTTTGTCGATTAACATAGTTTTGTGAGGCTATTTGGAAGAACTTATGAAAACATCTTATAACAATTTTCATAACTTATGAGACTATTTGTGAGAATTTTATACATATTTTGCCTTTAATGGGGGTGTACTAAATGAGGAGTTTTGTTTTGTATGTTACTAAATATTGGAAAATCTTTTGGCTTTGAGGTGCTAAACCATTTAGTTGGTGAATATTTTCTTTATAAATGTTCTGTTTGTGAATAACATTGTTCTATAATATTTTGGGGTCTAATATTATTTTTTTGAATGTTAATTTTGAATGAGTAAGAAAAGACATACAAAGGTGATGAATGCACATAGAAAAGAATAGGAATAACTGAGGTAGATAAAAAGTGTAAAATGTTGATGTATGTATACCTCAACATTGCCTTCATACTCGTCATCCATTCCAAGAGTTTTAAGAACTCGGCGAGCCAAAAGGAGACCAGTGCAATAAGCTAGTAACAGTGAAATGAATTACAGGGATTAAATGAGTAGAAAAAGAGGCATAAATTGAGAAAGTAAAGTTGGAAGTACCTGCAGCATAGTTAGTAAGGCCTACATGGAGGCCAAAGTGAGGAAGCTCATGTGCGTAAGCAGCAGCAAGAACAATATCACCAGCAATGGTGCCAGAGACAATTTGAGAGACAATGTCTTTGTTTGTCTATGAAGTTATAAATATTTATAATATGGTTAGGGATTGGAAATTAAAAAGTAGCTAACGTTATGGAGTGTGGAAAGAAATTACCAATCGAACAACGTAACGATATTTGGGAGTGCCGTATTCATCACCTTAAAATGATATTCAAATTAGCACACCCCTGTTTGATACAAAGGTCTAATATTCATCACCTTTGTATACATACATAAACTACATAATGTTAATTTTGAATCCACACTCTTAAAATGAACAAAATAGCATAAATGTGAAAGTGAATTGGTAATGTTATTGTATGGGAATGTCAATGTGAATGTGAATATCATGCTTCTTCTTCTTCCATATAATTGTTTGGCAATGTTTATTTATGTTAATTAATTTTTCGTTTCATATTATATGACACAGGAGACCATAAAAACGAAACTTTTATTAGCGCTTTCAGTGAAACACTAAGATACCCATGTTTGAGTAGAAAGGCTACGATACCGCTTCTCAGAAAGTGCTAAGAAACAGCTGTTAGAAAAGCTACTTTAATAGCACTAGAATAAGCCCTAATCCATTTCATCACCAGTTATGAATGAGTGAAAGTGATTTGGTAATGTTATTGGTATGGGGATGTCAATGTGAATGTGAATATCAATGAATGCATCTTTGCTTCTACATTTCATCACTAGTTTATATATATTCTAACACTTTTTGACAAGTAGTGTATATAGGTTATATGTAACAAGGTTATCAAATATGTAAGTGACATGTCCTAACTTGGTAGGATTTTTCATGAAATAAGGACAATTATGCATAAAATAATCTATAAAGTATATTGAGAGGTAGAGAACTTTTGAGTTTTACATGTCATTGTACACAGTAGCAGCTCTCCATTGTTTTTCTAAATATTTACTAAATTAATAGAAGGGGAATGTGAAAATACCTGATTTAAAAGTCCTAAACTTATCACCTTTGCTCCATTTAATTCAGCCTCCTTAATTGTTTCTTCAATCAAGTTGTTCAATGTTATGCTTTGCCCTTTTGAAAAATACTACAAAGTTCGAAATCAAAAGGGTAATCACTAAATCATTCTCCACGGAGAATGCAAAATCTGAATTCACGAAAAAGAAAGAAAAAAGCATACCTGTATTTTAAATCTTGGTATAATCCAACTTTGTAAGTTAAGATCATTGAAGGTGTTGCTTTCTAAAACAAAGGCACGACCACAAATCCAAGTCATAAGCATAGAGAACATTGTAAAGGGCCACATTAAATGTAGATACCATTTAGATGCTTGAGGGTTGGAGGCTAAGGAAGCAAAGCATAAACGTATTTGATAAATGGAATCAAGTGTGGTTAAATGTGTTAAGTGTACCACATCTGGTGACTCCTTTGGTCTCATCAATGAGGTTTCATATGTAGCATCTGTGGATTTATGCACTGTACCATAAATGTAGTCATAAATTGGCATGAAAAGTGAGTAGTTAGCCCTGAATTTGGTGTGATGCAATGAGTGAAACCTGTGGAAATATATCAAGGAGAAAATAAATAATTAGTGTAACACCCCGTTTCCCAAAACAACGTAATTTTAATATAACAATCAGAGTCAATCCACAAACGGAGCATTACACTGCTTTTTTCTAAAATTCTTTAATAGAAAATAAAACTATTAAACTTCAACAACCAATCTTATAAAAACTGCAGCGGAATATTCTTTTCAACATGATTAATCCTCAACAAAATCTTGGCACGAAGGCCTCAACCAACCAAACATTATTCAACAATATTTAAACTTCGACAACATTTTTCAAAATTAGATACATAAAGGAATGAAGAACAAAAACGACGTTTCCCATCCCGTTACGTATCAGAGCACCTAGATACGTGAGGAGTCCACTCACATCAACAGCTAGTCCTGGAAATCTGCACTTGCCCACAAGGCGACAATTCCAACAGAAGGGATGAGATTCACAATCAAAAATAATATATATATAATTCATCAAACACATTGAAACAGCAGCAAATTCACAACAACAACATCAATAAGACATATATATATATATATATATATATATATATATATATATATAGCATCATCCTTGATTATCAACACCACTTCAATTATATTTAATTTGAAACCAACTTCATTCATGATGACAATACACCGACAACGACTTAACACCAACGACACATCAACAACATCGACAACTCACCCAACACAACAACTACTACGATGTAACAATGCACATGCATGTGGTACCAAAAATACAGGGCAGAGCCCTCACCGCTTTGAACAACAAAGTGTTCCAGGACATGAGTCCTCCCGCTTTGAACGACAAGGCGTTCCAGGGCAAAAGCCCTCACCGCTTTGAACAACAAAGTGTTCCAGGACATGAGTCCTCCCGCTTTGAACGACAAGGCGTTCCAGGGCAAAAGCCCTCCCGCTTTTATGCATTATGCAATGAACTCCACTTGTGTATATCAACATACAACATCAACAACTCAATGGTGTATATCAGCATACAACCAAACGACAACAACAACACCTACTACGACATCAACATCTGTGCCTAATACTTATGACACACTCCCCAACTTGGACAACACGACTCAACAACATCAACAACGGGAACAACGATACACCGTATATAATTGTAGATATATAAACATATATATTCCAACATATCAACAACGATAGCAACATATACATTAATCAATTACATTCATATCAAAGTCCAAAACATCCTTCAAAAGCAAATCAAGTTTGATCAAGAAGACATAAGCCAAATACTCATAAAAAACCTCAACTAAATCTCTAATACTTAAGTTTGAAGTTGGGAAACCAACCATAAGTTTTTGGACTAACTTGGGACTAGTTATGTTAAGTTTTCTTAAAGTTTTCTAGAGACCCACTTGGACTATTTTCATCATAACTCAAAATCTAAACATCATTTTCAAGTCAAACCAAAGCCATTAGAAAGCTAACTCAATTATCTACAACTTTCATGTTTACACGAAAAGCCAGTTCGGAACAGAAACGGGTGAAAAAGACGCAAGAACACGAAAAACAGGGCATGCTGTTCACTGAAAATCGTACTACGATTTCAAGGCATCGTACTACGATGGAATGTGCTGAAAAAGTCATTTTTTCTACTGGAAAAATCGTACTACGATTTCCTAGCATCGTACTACGATGGAATGTGAACAAACCTACGGAAACAGACCAGTTTTCACTCCAAAAACCCAATTTTCAATCACCCAAACCCCAAATTGAATTACAAAAATGTTTACAGGTTCTAAATGCAACACAACAACCAAAACAATTCATTAAACATACATCAATAGCATAATCATCAACATTTTTGCAATTTAACACAACTTTCTAACCCTAACTCAAGAACACCAATTTCAATCCAATTTCAGAATTCATATATATATATATATATATATATATATATATATATATATATTACTAATTGAAAGCTAGCCTCACCCTTACCTCATATTGTTTTCCTGAAATCAAGCCGCGTTCTTCTTAGGTTTTTCTTCTCTCTTTCGCGCCTCCTCTCTCTTTCTCTAGGTTTCTCCAAAAGTTATATCACGTACTAAATAATTCTAACTCTAATTCTCTTATTTATATTCTCTTACTCATCTTATCTTATTTCTACTTCTTCTCTCAAATTCTCTAAAATTATGCAACAACCCATATCTAATTAAATATATTATATTATCAATCAAATAAGATAATACTAAAAATACATAAAGGCACACATCATCAAAATATATATTATATTTAATCAAGTAAAATGCACTAAAAATACAATAATTAATAAAATATTAAAAATTAAAAGTAGGGCGTTACAACTCTCCCCCACTTAGAATATTTTCGTCCTCGAAAATGTACCTTTAATCATACAATCTTAATTCAATGTTCACTACAAAACAAACAACAATTAGGAAAATACAATGACGGTATTCTAACTGTTAGACGACACTACTTGACTCAACTACTTGGCCGGACGGACCGACCTGCTCTGATACCAATTGTAACACTCCGTTTCCCAAAACAACGTAATTTTAATATAACAATCAGAGTCAATCCACAAACGGAGCATTACACTGCTTTTTTCTACAATTCTTTAATAGAAAATAAAACTATTAAACTTCAACAACCAATCTTATAAAAACTGCAGCGGAATATTCTTTTCAACATAATTAATCCTCAACAAAATCTTGGCACGAAGGCCTCAACCAACCAAACATTATTCGACAATATTTAAACTTCGACAACATTTTTCAAAATTAGATACATAAAGGAATGAAGAACAAAAACGACGTTTCCCATCCCGTTACGTATCAGAGCACCTAGATACGTGAGGAGTTTACTCACATCAACAGCTAGTCCTGGAAATCTGCACTTGCCCACAAGGCGACAATTCCAACAGAAGGGGTGAGATTCACAATCAAAAATAATATATATATATAATTCATCAAACGCATTGAAACACCAGCAAATTCACAACAACAACATCAATAAGACATATATATATATAGCATCATCCTTGATTATCAACACCACTTCAATTATATTTAATTTGAAACCAACTTCATTCATGATGACAATACACCGACAACGACTTAACACCAACGACACATCAACAACATCGACAACTCACCCAACACAACAACTACTACGATGTAACAATGCACATGCATGTGGTACCAAAAATACAGGGCAGAGCCCACACCGCTTTGAACAACAAAGTGTTCCAGGACATGAGTCCTCCCGCTTTGAACGACAAGGCGTTCCAGGGCAAAAGCCCTCGCCGCTTTGAACAACAAAGTGTTCCAGGACATGAGTCCTCCCGCTTTGAACGACAAGGCGTTCCAGGGCAAAAGCCCTCCCGCTTTTATGCATTATGCAATGAACTCCACTTGTGTATATCAACATACAACATCAACAACTCAATGGTGTATATCAGCATAGAACCAAACGACAACAACAACACCTACTACGACATCAACATCTGTGCCTAATATTTATGACACACTCCCCAACTTGGACAACACGACTCAACAATATCAACAATGGGAACAACGATACACCGTATATAATTGTACATATATAAACATATATATTCCAACATATCAACAACAATAGCAACATATACATTAATCAATTACATTCATATCAAAGTCCAAAACATCCTTCAAAAGCAAATCAAGTTTGATCAATAAGACATAAGCCAAATACTCATAAAACACCTCAACTAAATCTCTAATACTTAGGTTTGAAGTTGGGAAACCAACCATAAGTTTTTGCACTAACTTGGGACTAGTTATGTTAAGTTTTCTAGAGACCCACTTGGACTATTTTCATCATAACTCAAAATCTAAACATCATTTTCAAGTAAAACCAAAGCCATTAGAAAGCTAACTCAATTATCTACAACTTTCATGTTTACACGAAAAGCCAAGTCGGAACAGAAATGGGTGAAAAAGACGCAAGAACACGAAAAATAGGGGATGCTGTTCACTGAAAATCGTACTACGATTTCAAGGCATCGTACTACGATGGAATGTGCTGAAAAAGTCATTTTTTCTACTGGAAAAATCGTACTACGATTTCCCAGCATCGTACTACGATGGAATGTGAACAAACCTACGGAAACAGACCAGTTTTCACTCCAAAAACCCAATTTTCAATCACCCAAACCCCAAATTGAATTACAAAAATGTTTACAGGTTCTAAATGCAACACAACAACCAAAACAATTCATTAAACATACATCAATAGCATAATCATCAACATTTTTGCAATTTAACACAACTTTCTAACCCTAACTCAAGAACACCAATTTCAATCCAATTTCAGAATTCATATATATATATATATATATATATATATATATATATATACATATATATATACATATATATATATATATATATATATATATATATATATATATATTACTAATTGAAAGCTAGCCTCACCCTTACCTCAGATTGTTTTCCTGAAATCAAGCCGCGTTCTTCTTAGGTTTTTCTTCTCTCTTTCGCGCCTCCTCTCTCTTTCTCTAGGTTTCTCCAAAAGTTATATCACGTACTAAATAATTCTAACCCTAATTCTCTTATTTATATTCTCTTACTCATCTTATCTTATTTCTACTTCTTCCCTCAAATTCTCTAAAATTATGCAACAACCCATATCTAATTAAATATATTATATTATCAATCAAATAAGATAATACTAAAAATACATAAAGGCACACATCATCAAAATATATATTATATTTAATCAAGTAAAATGCACTAAAAATACAATAAGTAATAAAATATTAAAAATTAAAAGTAGGGCGTTACAACTCTCCCCCACTTAGAATATTTTCGTCCTCGAAAATGTACCTTTAATCATACAATCTTAATTCAATGTTCACTACAAAACAAACAACAAGTAGGAAAATACAATGACGGTATTCTAACTGTTAGACGACACTACTTGACTCAACTACTTGGCCGGACGGACCGACCTGCTCTGATACCAATTGTAACACTCCGTTTCCCAAAACAACGTAATTTTAATATAACAATCAGAGTCAATCCACAAACGGAGCATTACACTGCTTTTTTCTAAAATTCTTTAATAGAAAATAAAACTATTAAACTTCAACAACCAATCTTATAAAAACTGCAGCGGAATATTCTTTTCAACATGATTAATCCTCAACAAAATCTTGGCACGAAGGCCTCAACCAACCAAACATTATTCAACAATATTTAAACTTCGACAACATTTTTCAAAATTAGATACATAAAGGAATGAAGAACAAAAACGACGTTTCCCATCCCGTTACGTATCAGAGCACCTAGATACGTGAGGAGTCCACTCACATCAACAGCTAGTCCTGGAAATCTGCACTTGCCCACAAGGCGACAATTCCAACAGAAGGGGTGAGATTCACAATCAAAAATAATATATATATAATTCATCAAACGCATTGAAACAGCAGCAAATTCACAACAACAACATCAATAAGACATATATATATATATATATATATAAATATAGCATCATCCTTGATTATCAACACCACTTCAATTATATTTAATTTGAAACCAACTTCATTCATGATGACAATACACCGACAACGACTTAACACCAACGACACATCGACAACATCGACAACTCACCCAACACAACAACTACTACGATGTAACAATGCACATGCATGTGGTACCAAAAATACAGGGCAGAGCCCTCACCGCTTTGAACAACAAAGTGTTCCAGGACATGAGTCCTCCCGCTTTGAACGACAAGGCGTTCCAGGGCAAAAGCCCTCACCGCTTTGAACAAGAAAGTGTTCCAGGACATGAGTCCTCCCGCTTTGAACGACAAGGCGTTCCAGGGCAAAAGCCCTCCCGCTTTTATGCATTATGCAATGAACTCCATTTGTGTATATCAACATACAACATCAACAACTCAATGGTGTATATCAGCATACAACCAAACGACAACAACAACACCTACTACGACTTCAACATCTGTGCCTAATACTTATGACACACTCCCCAACTTGGACAACACGACTCAACAACATCAACAACGGGAACAACGATACACCGTATATAATTGTAGATATATAAACATATATATTCCAACATATCAACAACAATAGCAACATATACGTTAATCAATTACATTCATATCAAAGTCCAAAACATCCTTCAAAAGCAAATCAAGTTTGATCAATAAGACATAAGCCAAATACTCATAAAACACCTCAACTAAATCTCTAATACTTAAGTTTGAAGTTGGGAAACCAACCATAAGTTTTTGGATTAACTTGGGACTAGTTATGTTAAGTTTTCTTAAAGTTTTCTAGAGACCCACTTGGACTATTTTCATCATAACTCAAAATCTAAACATCATTTTCAAGTCAAACCAAAGCCATTAGAAAGCTAACTCAATTATCTACAACTTTCATGTTTACACGAAAAGCCAGTTCAGAACAGAAATGGGTGAAAAAGACGCAAGAACACGAAAAACAGGGGATGCTGTTCACTGAAAATCGTACTACGATTTCAAGGCATCGTACTACGATGGAATGTGCTGAAAAAGTCATTTTTTCTACTGGAAAAATCGTACTACGATTTCTCAGCATCGTACTACGATGGAATGTGAACAAACCTACGGAAACAGACCAGTTTTCACTCCAAAAACCCAATTTTCAATCACCCAAACCCCAAATTGAATTACAAAAATGTTTACAGGTTCTAAATGCAACACAACAACCAAAACAATTCATTAAACATACATCAATAGCATAATCATCAACATTTTTGCAATTTAACACAACTTTCTAACCCTAACTCAAGAACACCAATTTCAATCCAATTTCAGAATTCATATATATATATATATATATATATATATATATATATATATATATATATATATTACTAATTGAAAGCTAGCCTCACCCTTACCTCAGATTGTTTTCCTGAAATCAAGCCGCGTTCTTCTTAGGTTTTTCTTCTCTCTTTCGCGCCTCCTCTCTCTTTCTCTAGGTTTCTCCAAAAGTTATATCACGTACTAAATAATTCTAACCCTAATTCTCTTATTTATATTCTCTTACTCATCTTATCTTATTTCTACTTCTTCCCTCAAATTCTCTAAAATTATGCAACAACTCATATCTAATTAAATATATTATATTATAAATCAAATAAGATAATACTAAAAATACATAAAGGCACACATCATCAAAATATATATTATATTTAATCAAGTAAAATGCACTAAAAATACAATAATTAATAAAATATTAAAAATTAAAAGTAGGGCGTTACAACTCTCCCCCACTTAGAATATTTTCGTCCTCGAAAATGTACCTTTAATCATACAATCTTAATTCAATGTTCACTACAAAACAAACAACAATTAGGAAAATACAATGACGGTATTCTAACTGTTAGACGACACTACTTGACTCAACTACTTGGCCGGACGGACCGACCTGCTCTGATACCAATTGTAACACTCCGTTTCCCAAAACAACGTAATTTTAATATAACAATCAGAGTCAATCCACAAACGGAGCATTACACTGCTTTTTTCTAAAATTCTTTAATAGAAAATAAAACTATTAAACTTCAACAACCATTCTTATAAAAATTGCAGCGGAATATTCTTTTCAACATAATTAATCCTCAACAAAATCTTGGCACGAAGGCCTCAACCAACCAAACATTATTCAACAATATTTAAACTTCGACAACATTTTTCAAAATTAGATACATAAAGGAATGAAGAACAAAAACGACGTTTCCCATCCCGTTACGTATCAGAGCACCTAGATACGTGAGGAGTCCACTCACATCAACAGCTAGTCCTGGAAATCTGCACTTGCCCACAAGGCGACAATTCCAACAGAAGGGGTGAGATTCACAATCAAAAATAACATATATATAATTCATCAAACGCATTGAAACAGCAGCAAATTCACAACAACAACATCAATAAGACATATATATATATATATATATATATAAATATAGCATCATCCTTGATTATCAACACCACTTCAATTATATTTAATTTGAAACCAACTTCATTCATGATGACAATACACCGACAACGACTTAACACCAACGACACATCGACAACATCGACAACTCACCCAACACAACAACTACTACGATGTAACAATGCACATGCATGTGGTACCAAAAATACAGGGCAGAGCCCTCACCGCTTTGAACAACAAAGTGTTCCAGGACATGAGTCCTCCCGCTTTGAACGACAAGGCGTTCCAGGGCAAAAGCCCTCACCGCTTTGAACAACAAAGTGTTCCAGGACATGAGTCCTCCCGCTTTGAACGACAAGGCGTTCCAGGGCAAAAGCCCTCCCGCTTTTATGCATTATGCAATGAACTCCACTTGTGTATATCAACATACAACATCAACAACTCAATGGTGTATATCAGCATACAACCAAACGACAACAACAACACCTACTGTAACGCCCTAGTTGATATTTTATTATTTTGGTTGATTTAATATGTTTTATGTATTTTATATAATTTATGTGATTTATGTGAATAATTTGAAGTGTTGTTATTTATCATATAATTATTTGTGTGATTTTTGTTATTTAAGTAATTTAGGAGGAATTAGTAATTATTTAGAATTAGTAGAGTTTAAGGGGGTTAATGGAGATTAAAAGAAAATTTAAGTGAGGGAATAAAGAAAGAAAAGGAGTTACACTTTGTAAGGAAATAGGGAAGCCAGTAAGGAAAGAAAAGAAAAGAGCACGTATCAGTAAAACAAAAGAAACAGAGTTTTGGGAGAAAAGAGAAGAACCAAGAGGGAAGAGCTAGGAAGAGAGAATCTGATCAATTGCTGTAGATTTTCGCTGAATTAAGGTAAGGGTGGGCTAGCATTTCAATTGTTGATATATACATGTATGATTTCATGAAAATGGATTGAAATTGGTAGTTTTGGAATTAGGTTTATGAACATGATGAATTGCTCATTTTTCTGATGAATTGCGTTGTAATGTTGTTGTTATGAGATGTTTATGTTGTTTTGTCGTATAATGAACCCATAACATTGTTCAAAAATCATTTTGGGTGATTGAGGGATCAAAGTTGGGATTTTTGGGTTAGAACTATGCTGTTATCGCAACTGTTTTGCTGAACCTGAGACCTGCTCGCTTAAGCGTGCTGCAAGCGTGCAGCTAGCGAGCAAAACCAAACTTACGTCTTTTTGGACGCTTAAGCGTGCAGCTGCTCGCTTAAGCGTGCTGAATCTTTTCCCAGACCATAGTGCGCACGCTCAAGCGTACCGTAAGCGTGCAGTAAGCGAACAAGAACCCAACCTTCGTGTTTTGGCTCGCTTAAGCGTGCAGCTGCTCGCTTAAGCGTGCTGGGTCCTGTGCGACCCATAACGTGATTTTTCTAAGATGTTCCAAACCCAAACCTAAGCTTTCTAAGATGTTTATTATAATTTTTAAGAATTATTTGGATGATAAAAACTGTATTACGAAGATGATTAGATGGAATTATGTATGCTTATGTGCAAATAATTATACTTGCTAAGTTGAATTGCCTTGTCGATTGTTGAGTGCTATGGTCCAGTTGGGGAGGGTATCCTAAGTTGTTGTTGTTGTTGGTTGCATGCTGATATGCTCCATTAAGATGTTGTGTTGTATGCTGACATACACCATAGAGTCATTTCATTACTCATATGCATTTGTTGGGGGCTTATTGCCCTGGAATGTTTATCATTCACCTGTTGGGGGCTTATTGCCCTGGAACGCTTTATCGTTCACCTGTTGGGGGCTTATTGCCCTGGGATGCTTTAACCATCCAAATTGTTGGGGGCTTATTGCCCTGGAATGCTTAGCATTCAACGCGCGTAGTTGGTACCACATGCATAATGCATTAGATGTTGATGGAGTCTTGCATTAGTAGTAGGAGTGAGTTGTCCTTTTTGGATTGTTGTTGGTGAGATGTCGCCACAAATGTTGTTGTTGTTGTTGTAGATATGAATCAAAGATGAATTTAAGTTAATAAGTTGAGATGATATTGATGGTGTTGCTGTTGCAAGTTGTTATGAATTGTTGTTGTTTCAATTTACTTTGATGATTCATATATCTGTATATTTACTTTTGATTTGTGAACTCACCCCTTCTGCTGGAATTGCCGCCTTGTGGGCAAGTGCAGGTAGCGAAGACTAGCGGTGCTGGCTCTTGAGTCTAGGGCTCTGATACATAATAGGGATGGGGAAACGTTATCTTTCTTGTATTCCTTATGTATCATTTCTTTGAAGAAAATGTTGTTGAGATTCTATTGTTGAATAATTTCATTATGTTGACGGCCTCTGTGCCAAGATTTATGATGTAGTTGTTGAACATGATTTTATATAAAGATTTTCCGCTGCAGAATTTTTAATATGATGATAATGTATGTTGGTTTTAAATAGTTTTTATATTCTATTTAAATGATTTTGAAAAGGAAGTGTGATACTCCGTTGTTAAGTTGAATTACTCTGATTTTGATTATTAGTAATATTATTATTACGTTATTTGGGGAACGGGGTGTTACAGTTGGTATCAGAGCAAGTCGGTCCGTCAGACCATTAGAAGAGTCGTGTCGAGCCATTTAGAGTAGTGTGACAGGGTTACACTGTCTTGTTGTTGTTCTAATTCTTGTTGTTATGTAGAACTATCGAGATGGCCGGAAGGAATGATGCTGCTCTTGCTGCTGCCTTGCAAGCAATGGCTCAGGTTGTTGGTCAACAACAAGGTGCTGGTGGTGCTGGTGAAGGTGTAAGGATGCTTGAGACTTTCTTGAGGAATCATCCACCAACCTTTAAGGGAAGGTACGACCCCGATGGAGCACAGACTTGGCTGAAGGAGGTCGAGAGGATCTTCCGGGTGATGCAGTGTACGGATGTTCAGATGGTGCGGTTTGGCACGCACATGTTAGCAGAAGAGGCTGACGACTGGTGGGTAAGCACTCAACCCATACTCCAAGCTGAAGGTGCTGTGATCACGTGGGCCGTGTTTAGGCGGGAGTTCTTGAGGAGGTATTTCCCGGAGGATGTCCGAGGTAAGAAAGAAATTGAATTCCTTGAGCTGAAGCAGGGAGACATGTCCATTACGGAATATGCTGCTAAGTTCGTGGAGCTTGCAAAGTTCTATCCACATTATGCTGCGGAGACTGCTGAGTTCTCCAAATGTATTAAGTTTGAAAATGGTCTGCGAGCTGATATCAAGCGGGCCATTGGTTATCAGAAGATCAGAGACTTCTCTGAGTTGGTGAGCAGCTGCCGTATTTATGAAGAGGACACTAAAGCTCACTATAAGATAATGAATGACCGTAGAGGAAAGGGGCAGCAGAGTCGCCCAAAGCCTTATAGTGCCCCAGCTGACAAGGGCAAACAGAGAATGCATGATGAGAGGAGGCCTGCACGTAGAGATGCTCCTGCCGAAGTGGTTTGTTATAAGTGTGGTGTGAAAGGCCACAAGAGCAATACTTGTACCCGTGATGAGAAGAAATGTTTCAGATGCGGAAAGAAGGGCCACACTGTCACCGAATGCAAGCGTGGGGACATTGTTTGTTTCAACTGCAATGAAGAAGGTCACATTGGTTCTCAGTGCACTAAGCCTAAGAAGGCGCAGACCAGTGGTAGGGTTTTTGCCTTGACCGGTACTCAGACCGATCAGGAGGATCGACTTATTAGAGGTACTTGTTTCTTTAGTGGTACTCCTTTAATTGCTATTATAGATACTGGTGCAACGCATTGTTTCATTGCTATTGATTGTGCACAAAGATTGGGTTTGATTATGTCTGATATGAATGGGGAGATGGTTGTTGAAACTCCAGCTAAGGGTTCAGTAACTACTTCCCTTGTTTGTTTAAGTTGTCCGTTGTCTGTATTTGGTAGAGATTTTGAGGTGGACCTTGTCTGTTTGCCGTTAGTGGGAATGGATGTAATATTGGGGATGAATTGGTTAGAGTACAATCATGTCTTGATCAATTGTTTTACCAAGACGGTGCGGTTTTCTTCTGCTGAAGGAGAGAGTGGAACAGAATTTTTATCCACTAAAGAGATGAAGCGGTTAGAACAAGATGGCGTGTTGATGTTTTCTTTGTTGGCATTCTTGTCGGTGGAGAACCAAGCTGTGATAGATGGGCTGCCTGTTGTGAAGGAATTTCCTGAAGTTTTCCCTGATGAGATTCCAGATGTGCCACCAGAGAGAGAAGTGGAATTTTCGATAGACCTGGTGCCGGGTACGAAGCCTGTGTCGATGGCTCCTTACCGTATGTCAGCTTCTGAGTTAGCTGAACTGAAGAAGCAATTAGAAGACTTGCTTGATAAGAAGTTTGTGAGACCAAGTGTTTCACCGTGGGGAGCGCCGGTGTTGTTGGTAAAGAAGAAGGATGGTAGCATGCGGTTGTGTATTGACTACCGTCAGTTGAATAAAGTGACGATCAAGAATAGGTATCCACTTCCGAGAATAGATGATTTGATGGATCAATTGGTGGGTGCCCGCGTTTTTAGCAAGATTGATTTGAGGTCGGGTTATCATCAGATAAAGGTGAAGGATGAGGATATGCAAAAGACAGCGTTTAGGACGCGGTATGGTCATTACGAATATAAGGTGATGCCTTTCGGTGTGACGAATGCACCTGGTGTGTTTATGGAATACATGAACAGAATTTTCCATGAGTATCTGGATCAGTTTGTGGTAGTCTTTATTGATGATATATTGATTTATTCTAAGACTGAAGCTGAGCATGCAGAGCATTTGAAGATTGTACTGCAAGTGCTGAAGGAAAAGAAGCTGTATGCCAAGCTGTCCAAGTGTGAGTTCTGGCTGAACGAAGTAAGTTTTCTTGGCCACATTATTTCTGGTAAAGGTATTGCTGTAGATCCTTCGAAGGTTGATGCTGTGTCGCAGTGGGAGACACCAAAGTCAGTTACTGAGGTGAGAAGTTTTCTTGGTTTGGCTGGTTATTACCGCAGATTTATTGAAGGATTTTCGAAGTTGGCACTTCCTTTGACGCAGCTGACTTGTAAAGGTAAAGCATTTGTGTGGAATGCTAGTTGTGAGAGTAGTTTCAATAAGTTGAAGCAAAGGTTGACGACTGCTCCTATTTTGATTTTGCCAAAGCCAGAAGAACCTTTTGTTGTTTATTGTGATGCATCTAAGCTGGGCTTGGGTGGTGTTTTGATGCAAGATGGCAAGGTGGTAGCGTATGCTTCTAGGCAGCTGAGAGTGCATGAGAAGAATTATCCTACACATGATTTAGAGTTAGCAGCCGTGGTGTTTGTGTTGAAGATTTGGAGGCACTATTTGTATGGTTCCAGATTTGAAGTGTTTAGCGACCATAAAAGTTTAAAGTACCTGTTTGATCAGAAGGAGTTGAACATGAGGCAGAGAAGGTGGCTTGAGTTACTTAAGGACTATGATTTTGGTTTGAATTACCATCCTGGTAAAGCTAATGTTGTGGCTGATGCGTTGAGTAGAAAGACATTGCATATGTCGGCATTGATGATGAAAGAGTTCGAGTTGCTTGAACAGTTTAGGGACTTGAGTCTTGTTTGTGAAAGATCGCCTCAGAGTGTGCGGTTAGGCATGCTGAAGATAAATAGTGATTTCTTGAATGACATCAAAGAGGCGCAGAAGCTTGATGTTAAATTTGTGGATTTAATGGCTGCTAGTGATCCGAATGTGGATGGTGACTTCAAGGTCGATGACCAAGGTGTGTTGAGGTTTAGAGGAAGGATTTGTATTCCGGATGATGAAGATTTGAAAAAGTTGATCTTAGAAGAAAGTCACAAGAGTAGTTTGAGTATTCATCCTGGAGCTACAAAAATGTATCATGACCTGAAGAAATTGTTTTGGTGGTCCGGTTTGAAGAGGGATGTTGCTCAGTTTGTGTATGCATGTTTGACTTGCCAGAAGTCTAAGGTTGAGCACCAGAAGCCTGCAGGGCTGTTGACTCCGCTAGATGTACCTGAATGGAAGTGGGATAGCATTTCGATGGATTTTGTAACAAGTTTGCCGAATACTTCAAGGGGGCATGATGCCATTTGGGTCGTGGTCGACAGGTTGACTAAGTCGGCGCACTTTATTCCGATCAACATTACTTATCCGGTAGCGCAGTTGGCGGAGATCTACATCCGTGACATTGTGAAATTGCACGGTGTTCCATCTAGTATTGTGTCGGATAGAGATCCGAGGTTTACATCAAGGTTTTGGAAGAGTTTGCAAGATGCATTGGGTTCGAGATTGAGGCTGAGTTCGGCTTATCATCCGCAGACAGATGGTCAGTCGGAGAGGACTATCCAATCCTTAGAAGATTTGTTGAGGGTGTGTGTACTCGAGCAAGGTGGAGCTTGGGACAGCCACTTGCCGTTGATAGAGTTTACTTATAACAATAGTTACCATTCGAGTATTGGTATGGCATCGTTCGAAGCTTTGTATGGTCGAAGGTGTAGAACTCCTCTATGTTGGTTTGAGTCGGGTGAAAGTATTGTGTTAGGACCTGAGTTAGTGCAGCAGACTACGGAAAAGGTCAAGATGATAAGAGAAAAGATGAAAGCATCTCAAGATCGTCAGAAGAGTTATCATGACAAAAGGAGGAAAGCTCTTGAATTTCAGGAGGGTGATCATGTGTTTTTGAGGGTTACTCCGATGACGGGTGTAGGACGTGCATTGAAGTCGAAGAAGTTGACTCCAAAGTTCATTGGTCCTTATCAGATTTCCGAAAGAGTTGGAACCGTGGCGTATCGGATTGGATTGCCACCACATCTATCGAACTTGCATGATGTGTTTCATGTCTCGCAGTTGAGAAAGTATGTAACAGATCCTTCGCATGTTATTCCTAGGGATGATGTGCAGGTTAGAGATAATCTTACTGTTGAGACTTTGCCGTTGAGGATTGATGATCGCAAGGTGAAGCAGTTGAGAGGCAAGGAAATACCTCTGGTTAGAGTTGTTTGGGGCGGTGTAACCGGTGAGAGTTTAACTTGGGAGTTGGAGAGCAAGATGCAAGAGTCCTATCCTGAGTTGTTTGTTGCTTAAGGTATTATTTCGAGGACGAAATTCTCTAAGTTGGGGAGAGTTGTAACGCCCTAGTTGATATTTTATTATTTTGGTTGATTTAATATGTTTTATGTATTTTATATAATTTATGTGATTTATGTGAATAATTTGAAGTGTTGTTATTTATCATATAATTATTTGTGTGATTTTTGTTATTTAAGTAATTTAGGAGGAATTAGTAATTATTTAGAATTAGTAGAGTTTAAGGGGGTTAATGGAGATTAAAAGAAAATTTAAGTGAGGGAATAAAGAAAGAAAAGGAGTTACACTTTGTAAGGAAATAGGGAAGCCAGTAAGGAAAGAAAAGAAAAGAGCACGTATCAGTAAAACAAAAGAAACAGAGTTTTGGGAGAAAAGAGAAGAACCAAGAGGGAAGAGCTAGGAAGAGAGAATCTGATCAATTGCTGTAGATTTTCGCTGAATTAAGGTAAGGGTGGGCTAGCATTTCAATTGTTGATATATACATGTATGATTTCATGAAAATGGATTGAAATTGGTAGTTTTGGAATTAGGTTTATGAACATGATGAATTGCTCATTTTTCTGATGAATTGCGTTGTAATGTTGTTGTTATGAGATGTTTATGTTGTTTTGTCGTATAATGAACCCATAACATTGTTCAAAAATCATTTTGGGTGATTGAGGGATCAAAGTTGGGATTTTTGGGTTAGAACTATGCTGTTATCGCAACTGTTTTGCTGAACCTGAGACCTGCTCGCTTAAGCGTGCTGCAAGCGTGCAGCTAGCGAGCAAAACCAAACTTACGTCTTTTTGGACGCTTAAGCGTGCAGCTGCTCGCTTAAGCGTGCTGAATCTTTTCCCAGACCATAGTGCGCACGCTCAAGCGTACCGTAAGCGTGCAGTAAGCGAACAAGAACCCAACCTTCGTGTTTTGGCTCGCTTAAGCGTGCAGCTGCTCGCTTAAGCGTGCTGGGTCCTGTGCGACCCATAACGTGATTTTTCTAAGATGTTCCAAACCCAAACCTAAGCTTTCTAAGATGTTTATTATAATTTTTAAGAATTATTTGGATGATAAAAACTGTATTACGAAGATGATTAGATGGAATTATGTATGCTTATGTGCAAATAATTATACTTGCTAAGTTGAATTGCCTTGTCGATTGTTGAGTGCTATGGTCCAGTTGGGGAGGGTATCCTAAGTTGTTGTTGTTGTTGGTTGCATGCTGATATGCTCCATTAAGATGTTGTGTTGTATGCTGACATACACCATAGAGTCATTTCATTACTCATATGCATTTGTTGGGGGCTTATTGCCCTGGAATGTTTATCATTCACCTGTTGGGGGCTTATTGCCCTGGAACGCTTTATCGTTCACCTGTTGGGGGCTTATTGCCCTGGGATGCTTTAACCATCCAAATTGTTGGGGGCTTATTGCCCTGGAATGCTTAGCATTCAACGCGCGTAGTTGGTACCACATGCATAATGCATTAGATGTTGATGGAGTCTTGCATTAGTAGTAGGAGTGAGTTGTCCTTTTTGGATTGTTGTTGGTGAGATGTCGCCACAAATGTTGTTGTTGTTGTTGTAGATATGAATCAAAGATGAATTTAAGTTAATAAGTTGAGATGATATTGATGGTGTTGCTGTTGCAAGTTGTTATGAATTGTTGTTGTTTCAATTTACTTTGATGATTCATATATCTGTATATTTACTTTTGATTTGTGAACTCACCCCTTCTGCTGGAATTGCCGCCTTGTGGGCAAGTGCAGGTAGCGAAGACTAGCGGTGCTGGCTCTTGAGTCTAGGGCTCTGATACATAATAGGGATGGGGAAACGTTATCTTTCTTGTATTCCTTATGTATCATTTCTTTGAAGAAAATGTTGTTGAGATTCTATTGTTGAATAATTTCATTATGTTGACGGCCTCTGTGCCAAGATTTATGATGTAGTTGTTGAACATGATTTTATATAAAGATTTTCCGCTGCAGAATTTTTAATATGATGATAATGTATGTTGGTTTTAAATAGTTTTTATATTCTATTTAAATGATTTTGAAAAGGAAGTGTGATACTCCGTTGTTAAGTTGAATTACTCTGATTTTGATTATTAGTAATATTATTATTACGTTATTTGGGGAACGGGGTGTTACACCTACTACGACTTCAACATCTGTGCCTAATACTTATGACACACTCCCCAACTTGGACAACACGACTCAACAACATCAACAACGGGAACAACGATACACCGTATATAATTGTAGATATATAAACATATATATTCCAACATATCAACAACAATAGCAACATATACGTTAATCAATTACATTCATATCAAAGTCCAAAACATCCTTCAAAAGCAAATCAAGTTTGATCAATAAGACATAAGCCAAATACTCATAAAACACCTCAACTAAATCTCTAATACTTAAGTTTGAAGTTGGGAAACCAACCATAAGTTTTTGGATTAACTTGGGACTAGTTATGTTAAGTTTTCTTAAAGTTTTCTAGAGACCCACTTGGACTATTTTCATCATAACTCAAAATCTAAACATCATTTTCAAGTCAAACCAAAGCCATTAGAAAGCTAACTCAATTATCTACAACTTTCATGTTTACACGAAAAGCCAGTTCAGAACAGAAATGGGTGAAAAAGACGCAAGAACACGAAAAATAGGGGATGCTGTTCACTGAAAATCGTACTACGATTTCAAGGCATCGTACTACGATGGAATGTGCTGAAAAAGTCATTTTTTCTACTGGAAAAATCGTACTACGATTTCCCAGCATCGTACTACGATAGAATGTGAACAAACCTACGGAAACAGACCAGTTTTCACTCTAAAAACCCAATTTTCAATCACCCAAACCCCAAATTGAATTACAAAAATGTTTACAGGTTCTAAATGCAACACAACAACCAAAACAATTCATTAAACATACATCAATAGCATAATCATCAACATTTTTGCAATTTAACACAACTTTCTAACCCTAACTCAAGAACACCAATTTCAATCCAATTTCAGAATTCATATATATATATATATATATATATATATATATATATATATATTACTAATTGAAAGCTAGCCTCACCCTTACCTCAGATTGTTTTCCTGAAATCAAGCCGCGTTCTTCTTAGGTTTTTCTTCTCTCTTTCGCGCCTCCTCTCTCTTTCTCTAGGTTTCTCCAAAAGTTATATCACATACTAAATAATTCTAACCCTAATTCTCTTATTTATATTCTCTTACTCATCTTATCTTATTTCTACTTCTTCCCTCAAATTCTCTAAAATTATGCAACAACCCATATCTAATTAAATATATTATATTATAAATCAAATAAGATAATACTAAAAATACATAAAGGCACACATCATCAAAATATATATTATATTTAATCAAGTAAAATGCACTAAAAATACAATAATTAATAAAATATTAAAAATTAAAAGTAGGGCGTTACAATTAGCATATGGAATTTGATTAGAAATTAGGAAGTTCATTAGCAATAGCAACATTGTAAACTTACGATGGTGTGTATGAGAGATACTTCAAAATGGGACATATGTTCCCTGATCCATTAGTTTATATATGTCAAACTATCATCAATTAACCCATTCAACATGTGTGCAGATACTACTTATTGAATTTGGTTGATCACTTTCACAATAGAGGCTTGTATCATTCCCTTTTTGTAGGGTATGTCCCAAATACTAGCTCAAGTGTTACTCACACAATTTTTTTAAGTTTGTATGGCAAAGACTAATTCCCTCTATTTCGATTTGAGTTTTGAGGGACTAACTTTTTTTCACTTATATGATCAACGTGGTGCCAACTGCTACTGGTGTGAGAATCAAACAGGCGGATCAAGGTATTGACTTCTTTTATTTAGTATTTTCTCTTTCTAAAATGTTGGTACAAACTAAGAATAAACTATGGGACCCAAAGTCTATGGGTTTATTGAGTAGTTATCTAATTTAAGAATTTGGAGTAGTTGTCTGTTGGAATCTTTAGTTGTTGGCAGTGAATCCTTAAGCATATAATTCATAACTCGGTTGTTAAAACCAAATTTTAACTAGTAATATTTGTTACCAATAAACTCAAACTAACTATTCCCAACATCTTACTATCAAGACCTAGGAACTATGGATCGAAAATAGGTGTCGGCGAATTGATCGTCAAAGGAGTACATAGAAGGAGTGAAAGAGTTTGTTGAGTTTGTTGTTGCTCATGCAAAAGACAGTAGTAACATCATATGCCCATGCTTAAAATGTTGTTACGGAGCAGTTAGTGCGGAGCATTTGCAAGATCACTTAATATGTAATGGAATTGATGAAAGCTATACATGTTGGACAATGCACGGGGAAGAAGAAATTGAGTCTGCTGGTTTGAGGAGCAATGTGAGAGATACGTCAAATGATTATGAGTTTGATCGAGTCGAAGAGTTTATGAATTGAATCGAAGAAGATCTTCGTGATTGTCCCAAAATGTTTGAGAGGCTAGTAAGTGATTCAAAGATACCATTGTATGATGGATGTGCTAAATTCACAAGATTGTCTACGGTCTTAAAACTGTATAACCTAAAAGCACGCAATGGATGGTCTGATAAGAGCTTTACAGACTTGCTAACTCTGTTAAAAGATATGTTGCCTGAGAATAATGTGCTCCTTAGTCGAACCTATGAGGCTAAACAGATGTTACGTTCTATTGGCATGAGTTATGAGAAGATACATTCTTGTCTTGAAGATTGCATTTTATTTTGAAATGAGTATGCATCATTAGATACGTGTCGTAAATGTGGTGCATCACGATATAATAAGAAAGAAACAGCCCCAACCAAAATGCTATGGTACTTTCCGATAATACCAAGATTTAGGCGCATGTACCGTTATGCAGAAGATGCAAAGTACTTAACATGGCATGAATATGGAAGGGTTGCAGATGGAATGCTTCGACATCCTGCAGATTCTCCTTAATGGGAAAAAATTGATCATGATTACCAAGATTTTGGGAAAGAAGAAAGAAATCTACGTCTTGCATTGTCTACTGATGGAATAAACCCTCATGGTATTCAGAGTAGTAAGCACACTACTTGGCCGGTCATTATGATGATTTATAACCTGCCTCCATGGCTATATACGAAGCGCAAGTACATGATGTTGACAATGTTAATTTCTGGTCCTTCTCAACCAGGAAATAATATAGACATATACTTGGCTCCATTAATTGAAGATTTAAAGCTTTTGTGGGAGACAGGTGTAGAGGTGTATGATGGGTATAGAAAAGAATTCTTCAACTTGAGGGCTATGTTATTTGGTACAATAAATGATTTTCCAGCATACGGGAATCTATCTGGGTATAGTGTCAAAAAGGTAAAGCGTCTGCGTATTAAATTTGGAAAGCCTTTTGCAAGGGAGCTTGTCAAAGGCGGTTGGAAAAAAAAGTCAATTTTCTTTGAATTGCCATATTGGAAGTCATTGTATGTGAGACATTTCCTTGATGTTATGCATATTGAAAAAAATGTGTTCGATAGTGTCATTTGTACATTACTCAACGTGGCAGGAAAGTCCAAGGATGGAATCAATGCAAGGTTAGACATGGAAAAAATGGGCATGAGAAATGAGTTGAGGCATGTTAAGAAGGGGGATCGTACATTTCTACCGCCAGCTGCTCATACTCTTTCAAGAAAAGAGAAGATTATTCTTTGTAAGTTTCTTCATGGAGTTAAAGTTCCAAAGGGGTTCTCCTCAAACATTAAGAGATTGGTTTGTATGAAGGATCTCAAGTTAAAGGGTCCAAAGACTCATGATTGTCATGTTATAATGGAGAATTTACTGCCAATAGGTATACGTTCCATTTTGCCTGAAAAGGTGAGATGGACCATAACTAAACTATGTTTTTTCTTCAAGGCTATATGTAGCAAAGTCATCAATCCTGAGAAGTTGTCAGCATTGCAGAAAGAAATTGTTCTCACCTTATGTGAGCTTGAGATGTATTTTCCACCCTCATTTTTTGACATAATGGTTCATCTAACAGTCCACCTTGTCAGGGAAACACAACATTGTGGACCGGCTTATATGAGGTGGATGTACCTAGTTGAGCGTTACATGAAGATACTAAAAGGGTACATAAAGAATCGAAGTCGACCAGAGGGTTGTATTGTTGAACGCTATATAACTGAAGAAGCTATTGAGCTTTGTACTGAACACCTCACTAATGTTGAACCCATAGGCCTTCCAATGTCACGACACTCAGGACGAATAGAAGGTGAAGGGATTGGTGCATGTAAAATAGTGTCCATCTCAAAAGTTGAATTGGAGCAAGCCCATTTGTATGTTCTACACAATGTTGTTGAGGTTGAGCCATATGTCGAAAAACACAAGGAAAAACTTAAGAGTTTGAACCCTAATAGAAATGAAAATTGGTTAACAAGAGAACACAATCGAACGTTTACATCATGGCTAAAAGATCATATTTTTTCAGAATGTGTTAAAAATCCCGATTCAGTTTCAGAAAGATTGAGAATGCTAGCAGATGGTCCAGATATAGATGTTTTCTCTTACCATGGATATGTGATTAGCAACTTTACATTTTATACAAAAGAACATGATCAAGAAAGCACTATGCAAAATAGTGGTGTCACACTCGAAGCTCAATTATTGCATATCTAAAGTGCCAAAGACAAAAATCCCTTATATGCTAAGCTGTCGTATTTTGGGGTCATTGAACATATTTGGGAGTTGGATTACTCATCCTTTCAAGTGCCTGTGTTTGGTTGCAAGTGGGTTGAAAACAACAATGGTGTGAAAGTTGATGATCATGGGTTCATTAAGGTTGATTTTAATAGAGTTGGGTATAGAGACGAGCCTTTTATTTTAGCATCACAAGCTCAGCAAGTGTTCTATGTCACTGATCCTGCTAATGAAAAATGGTCTATTATGATTTTAAATGATCACAACAATAAAGAATGTGAAAATACATGTGTTGAGGATGATCCTTTCATTAATATATCAGAATCAACTGAGAATGTTCCAACTGTAGACGATATTATCTATATGAGAGAGGATCATGAGGAGGGGATTTTGATCGATCAATCAATCCTTGTAATTGAAAAACAGAAAAGTAAGAATAAAGAAAAAAGCAAGAATCAGACTAGGAAGAGAAAAAGACTGACTCGATCTTGTATGGCATAATAACTTGTTTTGAGTTATAATTTACATAAGTATGATTATTGAGTGCTATTCATTTGAAGTTGATTTAATTTTGATAGTGCCATGTGTATCAACCGTGCCCTTCATCCCAAGTCAAAATCAAAGTCAAGTATAATCCCATGGATAGCAATAAAGGTATTTTCTAAACAATGGTTTTTTTTTTGACAACGTAATCAATGGTATTTTTAATTCATCATGTGGATTAAATTTTAATTTTTTTTTTCCAGTGTCCTATGCAAACTAATGGCATTGACTGTGGCTATTTTGTCATGCGATTTATGAAAGAGATAATATTGGCAAATCAAGACATGATCCCCGAAAATGTATGTATGTGATTTTTAATATACTGTTAATTTGTGTGTGTGTGTGTATGTATATATATATATATATATATAGGCATTCTTTTTCTAACTCAATTTTTTTCTACTTTTATATTTGAATTACTTTGGAGATTACAAATGTAAAACCTATTCTAAAGATAAGCTAGTTGAGGTCGAGGAGGATTGGGCAACCTTTATGGTCTAGTATCTTAGTGAGTTTCATTTTCATTTTCAACAATTTTCATTTGCGTTTTTTAATTGAGTTATTTTAAATCGTAATTGGTTGTGCTGGAAATTCTATGTTAATTAATTTTTCGTTTCATATTATATGACACAGGAGACTATATTGCTGATAGACTTAAACCGTAATTGGTTGTGCTGGACTATATAGCTTGTCACGAGTCCTCTTAAATTTAGATGTTTTTTTGTTGGTAAATGCGGCTGTTTTTAGGAGCTTTTTTTTTTTATTGGCAATTGTGAATTGACTACTATTATGACATTCATAATTAAGTCTATGATCAATTTGTAATGAGATTATCATGAATGTAATTTGCTATATTCATATTTAAGTATCTTATTATAGCGTTTAATTATAGCATTTTTGGTTACAGATTTTAAAAAAAAACGCAACTTTTATTAGCGCTTTCAATGAAACGCTAAGATACCCGAAAGGCTACTATAGCGCTTCTCAGAAAATGCACTAGAATAAGGCTATATTAGCGCTTATCTGAAAGCGCTATTATAGGCTCCTGGCCTATTATAGCGGGGGCTTTCTTAGCGCTTGGAAAGCGCTATTAAGAGCCAAAATAAGTGCTATTAAAAGGGGTATTTTGTAGTAGTGTATGTTAGCTTCCTTTTTTTTTTGTTGGTGTCCTGCTGTAGACTTGAAAACACTTGAACTTATGTTGGTAAGTGATGAAACTTTGTTGTATCTAGGTTTGTCAAATGCATATTATTATGTTGTTAGTTGTAATAATGTTTAATTCAAATATTCGTATGTTGTCTATTATTTCTATATTACTTAAATACCTAGGTTACATTGGTGTTAGATTAAACTTTCATATTAGTGACAATGATTTTTGAACCAATACAAATTGTTTTAACAATTTTTCATAATTCTTATTCCAATAAAAAGATAAAAAAATTATACCTCAACTTACTATGATTATTTATTGGGTTAAATATGTTTTTGATTCCTATAAATATGTCAATTTTTTGTTTTAGTCCCTCTAAAAAAATTCTTTAACTTTTAATCCCCCAAAAGTTTTTCATTTTCACTTTTGGTCCATCCTTTAAAGTAATTGTATGTAGAATCCATATTTTTGAATAGAAATTTGCAGAAAAATTTATAATATTATAAGTCTCTCTCCAAAAAAAAATAGAATTTTTTAACAAAACATGAATTAAATATGAATTTTTAAATTTTTGGAGGTTAAAAATTCATAGTTAATTTATGTTTTGTTAAAAAATTCTAATTTTTTTTAATAGATTTTTACAATATTCTACATATTTCTGCACGATTTCATTAAAAAAAAAAATACATAAACTAACTTTAAAATACGGACCAAAAGTATTGATTAAAAATGTTATAAGGACTAAAAGTTGAAGGAAAGTTTTAGAGGACCTAAAATAAAAAATCTGTATATTTATAGGGACCAAAAACATATTTAACTCTTATTTATTTAACAACATATACCATGTTTCCAGTTACTCCCTAAATATATTTACGTACACCTCCTTTATTATTCTTTAAACTATAAAACCACTAAATATGAGTAAACTATTTCTTTCAACAATAAAACACTAATGATGAGTAATTGTCTAAAAATGCAAAACATGTGTTATTCAACGTAAACAATTGTTTTTCAAAGTGTTATTCAAATTTGATGTTATTTCAAACTATTATTCAACGTAAACATTTATTTTCGTATATTAATTTATTTTAATATTTGATATAATTATTAACACAAAAATACAAGGAATAATAAAGGATTGCAAATAATAATTAGTGTTAACAAGTTAAAATTACAAGCCAAGCCCGTGTCTAATTGACAAAAGCCCATAAACTATTCCAAAAAGCTCAACTGTAACATCGTAGACGACTTTAAGTATCGTCGACTGACCCTTTCAGCGTGTTTTGTCCTTACTCGTACGCTTACCGAAAAACTTCCCGATTTGTTACCCATCCAAAGACTACTCCAAGTCAAGCACGCTTAATTGTGGAGTTCTTATGGAATGAGCTACCAAAAAGAAGATGCATCTTGTTGATATAGGTAGTACCAAACAATTCTTTTAAGTCTTCCATCAATCATGTAGTCTCATACCTACACGACCTTAAGATCCCTCTCATTCCGATGTGATTAGGTTCTCTAAAAACTGTCGGGAGCCGCTCATTGTCGTGTCTTGTGCACCAGCGACCACTCCCCTTTCCTCGTCAGTCTGACGCCAACACTTCAAACTATACATTGCTTTTTCAACAATGACAAAAACACCCTTTGTGATAATTTATTCCAAAATCAATTGCATTTATTAAATCATTATATATGTTAAAAAACATAGAAACTTAGTGGGTCACTTAACCTACAAATCTCAGCAATTGAAAATCTTCAGATTACATCCAATAGTTCACATCCCTTTTGCAACAAAAATAAAAAATTTAGCTCATGCACCAGTAGGAGACCCATGATGGTCATGCACCGTAGCCTTCACCCTTGTGATATACGTGTGTGTTTAAGTTTCTACCAATGTTTTAAAAATTAGACAAACCGGGAACCGAAGTTTGTACCGGTCAGGCATAGAAAATCGAGGTCCAAAGAACCGGTAAGAAAACCGGTGTAAACCAGAAGAACCGTTGAACTGGTCCTGGCTCAAGAAACCGTCGGTTTGGGTTGAAAATCTTTTCTTTTGTCCATTTTTTTTTGCATATGTTGTTAATTCGACAGTGGCAGTTATATTGGCTAGATAACACAGTGCTATTTCAAACCAAAGAATCAAAATTATTTTGAAATTTGTTAGATTTGCATCCATTCCTTTAGGATAAAGTGGAAATATAATGATAGAATAGTTAAAACTAAGAGGAGGATAAAATTTACTTCCGTTGTTGACAAGATTCTAAAGTGGAAGAGAGAAGAAATCTCACAAAAACTAAAAGAGGAGGATGGAAAAGGTTCTGAATTTTGAAAGGTTATAGAAGAAGAAGAGAAGTGGCTGGCGGCAACAAGGGTTAAGAAAGGAAGAAGAGGTTTCTGGATCTTGTTTGTGAGGAGAGAAAAAGTTTGGGTTATTTATATTGGGTCTTTTGTTTTGAACAATCTTATTTGGCTTATTTTTTAAAAAAAAATTTCCTTCTTTTTATTGAATTCAATTATTATGTATTTATTTATTAATTAATTATCCAATTCAACACCGGTTCGACCGATTGAACCTTAAACTGAATGTCTCACGGGTTTGAACTCCAGTCCGGTTTTAAAAACATTGATTTCTACTTCAACAAGTTGATTTTGCTTAACAATAAAAGTTTACTTTAACCACTCGTTCATGCATGACGTTATATCCATTTTTCAGTCACATTAATATTTTAGTACTAAAAATGTGGAGTGTCATATGTCTCATCAGGAAACAACCCATTTAATGTAAGAAAGAACCTAAGTCCAACCAACACGTCCTTTTATTATTAAATGAAATCACATTAGCCGTTAAAAACCAACAAAGGTGGAAGAGTCAGAATTCAAACCCTATTCATAACGTTTGATTCAAGAATTTTAGTATTTTTACCAGCTCAACTAGACTTATGAACAACTAACACTCCTTTTAATCAATATGTTGATGAACTTTTCTAGTTTTGTATTTAGCGATCAAATTGCGGTGTTATGATGGATATGATTTCGTAAAACATGGTTGTCATACCCTCATTTTGGACCTAAAAACTACTCCTTCAAACTTCTGTCCTTTACTGTTTACTTCTGATACTTTTTCAAATTCACTGATTTTCTACTGTGCTTCAAACGCATATTGTACTATTTCCGTCTCTAATTCTCTTGCATGTAAAATCATCCAAAGTGTTTTTCTTGCATTGCAAGTCATTAAAAAGAGTTTCTAAAACCATTGCGTATTTTCTGGCATTTTATTCCAAATTTTGCATAAAATCATACAAAAGGGTATTTTGGTCATTTCCTACAAAGGAACCCATTTTAGTCCCTACATTTGTCCCCGAGTCTTTTCAACTTGTCTGCATGAATCATTAATCAAATTTTGTCCAAAAAATCATCTTAGTTTTGTGTCTGAGTCAGTCTGAGTCGTTTTAGTCCTTAGGGGCATTTTAAAATACCTCATTTTGGTAATTTGTTCGTTTTAGTCCATTTTATCGTTTTTTAACTGTTTCACTTTACGTTTTTTTTTTTCAAATTACATTTTTTCCAATTTTATTTTGTTCTTTGCAAGTAAGTCCAAATTTTTATTTTTAATTGCAAAACAGTCCAATTTTTAATTTCAAAACAGTCCAAATTCTTTTTAAATTGCAGTTTAGTCCTTATCTTTTTTCAAATTGCATTTTAGCCCTCAAGTTTTTACAGCATTAGTCCAAGTGCCACGCAAGCAAATACCAGTCCACATGTCATGTTCTCATTGGTCCAGAGGCCACATGGCAGCCTATATAAGGCCGGTTACTGTACCAGTCAGAAGAGGTCCACAGATTCAATGCCACATCACAAACACAATTCCAATTTTCTCTCTCCATTCAGTTAGATCAAAATCACAACAAACTCAGAAAATTGAAGAACACTTCACAAACCCTAACCGTTTCAGAAGCAAATTCGAGCCAAATCAATGAAGTTTTCATCAGCTCTCAGAGATTCATGGCAGAATCTTCATCATTGAGCCGGTGCCTCTGCAATTCAAGCATCACATTCGTCACCAGAAGCAGCGAATCCGATACGATCACAGAGGCACAGAGTTTGAGAAGAAGAGGGAAAGAGATTCAGAGGATCTGAACCGGTGAAGCAGAAGAAAGAACTTACCGATTCATTTTCGGAATCCAACCACAAAATCAACAAAAACAGAATCAAGATTCAAGAATTTCTGAAGGTTCTGACTCGGATCTCCGATTTAAAACCCAGGTAACACTCAAACTTCATCTTCTTCGTGTTTAAAAAAGCATCAACAAGTTCAAACCGGTGTAAATCCACGAGGTTTTGAAACGTTTCATCCAAAAATGTTGAAACCCTAAAAAACCGTTAAAAGTTGTAAAGAACTTCAAGATTCACAACGAAACCAAACCGAAGTGAATCCATGAAGTAGCGCGAAGCTTCGTTTAAAAAAAAACACAGTGGAAGAACAAAAGTTTGAAGCCGTGGAAAAATCTCAGGATTTACACCGATTTCATGATTGCATGTAGATTTGGTAGCGGATTCGTGTTTAGAATGATGAACGAGTGGATTGAAGCATGTTTGAGTGAATTCCGGGTAGTTTTAGGACGAGTTAGGGTTAGGGTTCCATGAGAGGAGAAGAGAGAATGAAGAGGAAGAAAGAGAAACGACCGGGGAAAGTGAGGGAATCCGGGTTGAGAACCCTTATATAGACGCGCTGGATCGGGTCGGGTTGAACCCGATCCAGCACCTTGCATTCTGGTCCTTTAGATCAAGGCCAGACGGATCCGGATCAATCCAACGCCTCTGAGGCATCAAGACTGATCCGGATCCATCAGGCGCGTGGGTCTGGGTCTATCTCTTGGTTTTTTTTTGGTATGTTTGAGCGTTTTTTGCTATTTCTTGCTACGTACACCACTTTTTCTTGCTACCTGAACCTCCCTATGTGCTTTGTTTTCTTGTAAAATTCTAGGAATTTTTCTGTGTGTTTCTTGATATGCTTTTCACTATTTTGTAGCATCTTTTACATTTCTCATATTGATAAAAATATATACCAAGTTTTCTTGTTGAGTCGTATCTTTTGAGCATGTTTTTTTTGTGAATTTCTTGCATGATTTTTTCATTAATTCTTGCCATGTGATATTGATGCTTTTTATGTGTTTCGTGATATTTTTGCTATGAGTCTATGTCAATCACCACTATTTTGTGAAACTTGGTATTAATTTCTTGTATGGCAAGTAATATGAGTCCTTTTGAAGTGCGAAATGTGTATAAATGTGTGATAATGTGGAGCTTGAACACATGTCTTGTAATTCTCATATGGTGCTTGAAATAATTCTCTTAAAAAAACTGCTATGATGAGAATTATAGGTCATGGGTTTAGCTTGAATTTTGTGGTTAGATTTTGTATATTCTTTTCATCACCTTTTGCCATTGTTTTTACTATTTGTTCAATGTTCTTTACTATTGTTCCTTGTCATTTTATCTACTATGCATTGCTTATCCATTACTATCATTTCATACCTTGCTTACTAACTATCTCATTTCATGTCTCATACATACTAAAAGCATTACATCATCCCACCTCCTTCTTAGTTTAGGTTTCATTCACTTTCTATATCAATTTCCGTGTAATATTTTTAGGTGATTTTACTTTCTTTTAAGTTTTTGCAAGACCATAGAATGTAAACTAGGGCTCATGCAAAGGACAATAGACACTATAATGATGTACACCGACACACGCACCGACACGCACACATGTTGTATGATCTAACGCTAGGTGTATGTTTAGGAAGCGCGAAACTTAGGAAAAATCATTTCCCAAAAAAGTGTTAACAATTCTATCACTTGAAAACCTTTTTCAATAAACCTTGGAGTCAAAACTCCATTGTATTTTCTTTTCTTTTTCTTAATCAAACCCCAAATGAAAATAATTCTTACTTAAACCTTTTTGTAAACAATTGAACTAACCTCACGCTTTTTTCTTTACGGCCTCTTTCTCTTCTTCAAAACCATTTTCGAAAACTAAAATGAACCAAAACTCACAAAGCTTTTCGAGAGAGAACTACATGGAGTTTGATCCCTTAAAAGGGTATGTAGGCAAGAGGTCAAAACCTCTCCAAGTCCAATAAAAATAAATCCTAAACACTTCTTTCCCCCATTCTTAAAAACAACCTCTTCAAAAATAGCATTAAAAATAAAGCGTAAAAGATAAATCTAGAAAAACGTTTCCTATAGAGTACTATAGTCGTTACGGGTGCTTAACACCTTCCCGTAGCGAAAATTGCCCCGAACTTAGAATTTCTAGGGGTTTTCTCAATTTTACCCTTCCCCAAAAAAAATAGAGACATCAATGATTGAAAGGTTCAAGCCTAATTAATGACTTGACACCCGAAAATCGCGATGACAATGGTATCCTAATTTTAGAATCTACTTATCTAGTTTATATAATAAGGGAACCCAACAATTAGATAACGTACTCGAATATTATTAGAAATTGAAGTTTTATTTTTTTCTTGAAAATAACACAATTATATTTTTCATTAATTAAAATGTGTGAAATATAAGATGAAATATAATCAAATACATAGTGACAAGCATAAAAGTTTTACCCCTGTCCAAAGTCATGAGCAACATTATTAGTTTGTCTCTTAACTAAACTTATCTTAAAGTTTGGAAGTTGAAAATAAGCATTTTACAATCATGAATAAAGTTGAAAATACGCATTTTACAATCATGAATAATTTTTCCAAACTCAAACTAGTTTAGCATCCTTAAGACCTCATGCTTCCGCTTCCACTAAAGTAGGTACAACAAATTTGTGACATGGGGGATGAGTCATCTGGATCACTATATGGTGTCTGATGGGTGGGAATAATTGTTGGGTGTTGCCAACCAATGGGCTCTTCTACGTGATGTGTCAGATCATTGCCCGATAATGCTCATATGCTCTTCCTAATTATGGGGTTTGAAGCCATTATGGTTTAACAATTTATGGCAGATCATTGCGGTTTTCAAGAAGATTTGAATCGTCAATCCCCGCAGGCATGGATGGCCTTCAAATTAAAAGATAAACTAAAATGCTTGAAGGGGATATCAAGTAGTTGAGTAAAGAGGTGTTTGGGGATATTCATTATAGAATGTACATGTTGATGGTATTCCTAAATGATCTTGACCTTTAGGAATACCAAGAGGTTCCGACCTCTCTGGTTAATAGAGGTTTTGGACTATTTTGTCCATCATCTTGTGAAGACTATGGACGAGCGACCACATCTGGACGATATTGAGTTCATTGAGCTATCCTTGGATGAGGATATGGTGTTGTCAGGTTGAGATTAAGGAGTGGTGTTTAGTGCAAACGAAAACAAAAGACTAAGACCTCATGGGTTTAATTTCTATTTCTTCAAGATGCGTTGAGACTTGATGCAAGGGAAAGTTGGGATTATATTTGACCAATTTTTTGTTTCTCATCCTATTTCATCATGCTTATCTCCAAGGTGGATTCTTCCAGTTGTAAAGGGGACTTCAAACCCTACCTATATGACAACCATATAGACACACATATTTTTCACTTTGACAATAAATTGTAAAACATATTTTCACCCCTCGAAGGACTAGCTTACTATAATCCAACCACTCAATATGATTACTTCTGATGATCATGTTGAACCATCCCCAACCAATCCAACAGAAGACACTTCTGTGTTGAACAATCTTAGTAGTCACTTCTCAGGTGAACTACCAGGTGTTGTTTTTAATCCAGATAAAGCCTCTGAAGTAGCATCTATGGAAGTTGCTTCAGAAAGCCCACAACAACATGCACCTGAACAACAAAAGACCCCAACGAACCCTGAACAGGTTCCTACAACTGTTCTTGAACAAAGCATTCCTGAACATTCTGTTCCTGAACAAACCACTGCTGAGCATATACCATCACCCACTTTTCCTGAATTGAATGTTGTTGAATTTGATGGCATGATCACTTCAAATGATTCTGAAATAGAGATGGATCAATCTTCAGTTACTGAGATTATGAAGTCTACTTCTGATCAACCTTCAACCAGCAACACTCAATCTATTCACTCAAACAGCCAATCATCATCAATCTCTCTAGCTATTGAACCTCTAGCTACTCCCAAACCTACAAACTAGGAGTGACTTGAATCACAGAGAAAGCTATGAGAAGCAATGTGTAACGCCCACGTTCGTTTTATTATTTATTTGAATCGAGTTTAGGTGATTATATTATATTTATATAATATATAAGTGTTTTGATATGCTTTGATATGTTTTGATGTGATTTGTTATGCTTGAGATGATTTTGTGGTAAGATATAATGCTAAGGATAAGGTTAAGAGGCTTATTTTATTGTTAAATAAAATAAGATTTGAAAAGAAAATAAAATATTTAGTTATGAGTTAGTTTTGGATTTTAGAGAGTTATGTGGGAGAAAGAGTAAATAAGATAAGATTTGTTGGCAGTATAAATAAGGAAACTAGGGTTAGGCAGTCAGTAACGTATCAGACTGTGGAAACGGAAAGAAAGAAAACGCACGCACGCGTGAGAAGAGAAGAGAAGGAGAGCTGCGATTTTCTGCTGCAATTCAGGTAAGGGTGGGACTAATAACTCTTTAATATTGATTAGCATAGTTCTGATAGCAATTAACAAGGATTAGGATTGAGTTAAGAGAATGAGAAAACTAGGTCAAAACCCTAGAATTTGATGAATTAACGGTTGGAATAGGTTTAATTGATGTAGAAAGTGTTCCTAGACCTTAGAATATGTTTAGGATGAATTCTGGAATCAATAGAAGGCTTAGAACCATGAGAATTGGTGAGATTTTGAGAGAATAGCAGTTCTGGCCGCAGCGAAATTCATCGCTCGCCACGGCGAGCAGTGATCCTCGCCTCGCGAGTGATGAGCTTCATCACTCGCCACGGCGAGTACTTATCCTCGCCTCGCGAGTTGCTTCTGGCAGCTCGCCATAGCGAGCACTTCCCTTCGCCTCGCGAGTTGCTTCTGCCAGCTCGCCACGGCGAGCCAACCCACTCGCCTCGCGAACACTACCAGAATGCGGTGTTTAAGAGTTGTGCGACCTGTTCGTACGTTGGATTAGGAGAGGACTTCCCCTTAGGGCTACTGAGACCTGTTAGTAATGTTGAGGATGAAGTGTTCATAGCTGAGTAGTTATGTGTGAATTTTAAGTAAGGATTAAAGTATTATACTTGTGCAATTATGATAAAGTTTATGTTACCTTGAATTGTAATTGATATGATGATATCATTCTGTTCTTGTGATTTGAATTATGCTGCTGATGTTATTAAACTGAACCGTTATGATATATGTATATATTATATATGCAATGATAAGTTGTTGTTTAGCTCCAATTTCTTGGATGCTTGTTGATAAGGTGATTAAGGATAAATGTTATTTGAATTGAGTCCATGCATAGCATACATTGAGCTTAGTCCTCGCCATGATAGGAGCTTTGTCCTCCGCACGTTTATTAGGAGCTTTGTCCTCCGCACGTTTAAAAGTATATTAATACTTATGATGAAGTTTGGTACCACATGCATATAAGGAGTCTAAGAGCATTGTCGCATGGTCATATTTATGATGTCATGTTGTTGATAAAGAATGAATATATGATTACGTGATAAGTGTTGTTTATCTATGCTACTTGCTTAAGGATGACATGAAATTGATTATGTGATTACGTGCTATATGTTATTAAATTATGCAAGAATGCTATTGATGTTTGGTGTTAGTTGTTATACTAAATTATGTTGATTAATATTATTTTGTTATGAAATCTCACCCATTCTGCTGGAATTGCCGCCTTGTGGGCAAGTGCAGGTGATCGTGCTTAGTGTTCAGGTGGTTCGTGAGTGGCCTTACCTCACCGTGTTGTCTAGGTCGCTCTGATACGTAACGGGATGGGGTTGTCTTATGCATGCTTCATTCTTTACGTGTATTTGATGTTCCTTGCTAATATTTGAGATAATTTATGGGGCCTGCGTGCCAAACGTTTATGAACTTTTAGTAATAATTCCGCTGCAAAGTTTTGAAGTAATTTGATTAAATAAATTATTATTTAATTGTTTTGGATTATGTTTCATGTAATATCCCGTTGTTGTGTTTGCAATCTCTGATAATTGTTTAAGGAATTTTTATGTTGGGAAAACGGGGTGTTACACAATGGAGCAGACTCAAGGAAAGAGTTGACAATATTATGTCTGCACTCCAAGATACTTGTATTGAAGCTCAAGATTTGGCTAAGCAGAAGCTGCAAGACTAGCTTAATGGAATAGATAACAGTCTTGAGGAAGTGAAAGTACTTGGAACATGGGTGAAGAATCCATTAAGTCTCAGAGGAAGAGAAGCGACAGACTTCATTCCTAACTTTGTGCATCCAAGAGACTTGGATTTATCATGTCTTACCAAAGTCAATCTCAGAATTGCATCTCTTGACTTGGCTTTAGTTCAAAAGAATGTTATTTTAGAGCAGAAGAATCAGAAACTTCAGAAAGAACTCCTAGAACAGAAGCTACTCTTGCTGGAATACAAGTCTTCAACTGAAGCAAAGCTGGAAGAAGCAAGGATCAGAGAGGAGAATCTGATCAAAAGCAATGAGAACTTCAAGGTTGAAATCAAGTTACAACAGGAAGCTATGCAGAAGAAGCAAGAAGAGACAAATGAGTTACTCAGACATATTATGGAAAATATGAACAAGCCAACCAACCTTTAGTTGCACACCATTTATTTAGCTTGTTTAAGTTTATTTTAGTTTGACTAACTTTGTCTTAAAACTCTTGTTACTCTGATATTTCTGAATACTTTATGCTTCTTAATACTTTATGCTTCTGAATATTCTATGCTTTGGAATACTTTGATTTTATCTTTATTATGCTCTGTTTATTCACTAGCTGAAGCTTTGTTATTGGTTTTTTTTTTTAAATTGCTCTGATCCTTTTATACGCTATCTCTCTATGTTTTTCTCATCTCTCTTTTTTTGTTAATTTCTTTTTGTTAATGACAAAAGGGGGAGTAATAAATATAGTATTTAAAGGCGCTGAGCCTCATTAAGTATATTTTGAAAAACTTTTCTTGAAAAAATTTTCTCAACCTTTTTAAATAAGGGGAGTAATAAAATTTCAGTATAACTAAATTGAACCAGATCTCTCATCTCTCATCTTCTATTTTATTTTGAAATATTATTGCGTGATAAATGAATTTCATTAACAAGATAGAACTTAGGGGGAGCTTACAAACCTCACCTTAAAGTACTATCAGACTCAGGGGGAGCTTACAAACCTCATACCCTATAAGTCAACTTGTTAATTAGATTAACAACAATTGATCAAGTTTTAAATACTATTGTTTGTCATCATCAAAAAGGGGGAGATTGTTGGAACAAAATGTGTTTAACAATAAACCTTGAAGAGTTTAGATGATAACAAGGTATTAAAAATTGACAATTGGAATTGCTAATATTTATTCAAGTGTACAGGACCATAGACAAAATTTACATCGTTACAAAGGTTCTGAATGAACAAAAGAGAGCAAAGAAATCAACAAAAAGGAAGCTTAAAGCATCTGAAGAGAAGTGCTCCTGAAGTCAAGTGCTCCTGAAGACAGAGTGCTCCTGGAGTGATGACGTCATCAGAAGCTGCCTCATCAGAAGCTACATTTCACCAGAAGCTCAAGTTCGTCAGAAGTCACAAAATTTGAAGCTTCAAGAGTTGTTTCATGAATCGAAGTTCATCTAAAATTGGCAGAAGACTAGTGGAATAATGCAACGGTCATTTCAAAAGGATTTGAAGACATTTGGGTGGTAAAATACAAAGAGCGTTGACATTGTACTTTGTACAAACTATACAACCACCTTCTCCACTACTCTGTTTTGTGTCTTTGCTACAAGACAAGATAAAAGCTCTAAAATACAACCACGCATGCAACAATGTTCCTTCACAACTGGAATGGATTTGAAATTGATCCTTCATAGGACAATATCTTAATCAGGCAAGGAATCATTGGTGAAAGATCAAGCTTCAACAAACGACTCTTTTTGGATGTGCTGGCACTTACAACGTTCAAATTCTCACCTCTATATAAAGGAGTGAATACTTGAAGAACAAAGAGACTCTACATTTTCTTTGTAATTTTGTTTAACCTCACTGGAGTGAATACTTGAAGAACAAGGAACGAATCTTTGAAATTCTAAAGCCTTAAGAGTCTGTATATGATTTGTATTGTGAACACCACTGATTGTATATCAAGTGTTTAACCTCAAACATTTTCTTTGTAATTTTGTTTGATAGAAGTCTCTTGCTTGTGTGCTTGAGCATTAGAAGTCTCTTGATTGTGTTCTTGAGCATTGGAAGTCTCTTGCAGTTGTGCTTGAGCATTTGTAATCAGATATTACATTTAGTGAACTCTCCTTGGAAGTGCAAGGGGGACAGGACTACTTCCGGTTTGTGGAAGGAACCTGTATAAATTGCTTTGTCTCTTTCTTCTCTCCTTCTCTTTGTTTTTATCCGTTGCATTTCTAGTTTTGAACATCACTTGAGAAGTTGTTCTTAACTGCTTCTGGTCTGTGTTCTAACTTTAGAGAAAACGAAGAAAAAGCTAACACAATTCAACCCCCCCTTCTTGTGTTTTTCTCCCCTTCATGAATGACACTTAAGAAATAAAGTAATGGAATAAAGTCATATATCCATTTAGCAAAATTAATTAGAATACATTTAAATGAGAAGAACAAAAGGTCACCTTGAATACAACATCATCACATCAAGGTCATTTATTACACAACAAAGTTATAACACAATCATTTATAGCATTGTCATTTAAACATAACAAAATCATAGCATAGTCATTTATAACATAAGAGAGTCTTAGTAGTGTCATAGAAAAGTCATTTATGACATAACAAAGTCTTTTATAAAAAAGTCATTTATTGAAGTAGATATAATAGTAGTAAGAAATTGGGGAATGGTTTGAATTGCAACCCTTTTTAAAATTAGTCATATACTTTAGAAAATACTTCTCATTTTGAAACTTAAAAGACCAATGTTATAGTTAATTTAATAATTTTGTGTGCGAGGTGTATATTGTAAATAGAAAGTATAGGGATAGAAAGACAAAACACATAGAAATTATCCTGGTTCATTCACTGCAAGTTACTTCAGTCCCCACTTTAGCTGAGATTTTTCACTATGATGCTTGAGACAACCTTCTCAACTTTTACATCTTTACAATTACTGTAACGTCCCAGATTTTGGTCCAAGACATTACGTCTATTTCTTTTTTTTAGAAAAATAAGACTATTTTTTTTTTCAGTAATAATTTCTAGGAGAAACTTAGACAAAATTTCTTAAAGTAATTTAATTAAAATTCTTAAAGTGAACAACCTTTAAAATTATTAAATATTACAATCCAATCAAAAACCCAACTTTGTTCCCCGTGTGCACCATAAAAAAAACATCAAGCACACATCATCTCTTCTTTGGTACCTAAAATGTTGGTTATAAGGGTTAGTCTTCAACACCCATGAAATAAAATCAATAATAAATTACGACATCAAATAAAAATACACAACCATCATCTAGGAATCATGCTAAGACATTTTTTTTTTTACTTTAAAATATTTATCATTCAACATATACGATAAAAACAAACACAAGACCCAATCTTTTTAAAGAAGACACAAGACTCAATGTTAATGCAGATGCATGAAATGCAACTAGACCATCATCCAGATGTCGCCCCAATTGGCATATAATAATAAATCGCACCATTTGGCATTTTGTAATAATCGCCCCAATTGGCACTTAAAAATCTATTGAATATTCGCCTCATTTGGCACTTGATAAAATAGCACAATAATCGCCCTTTTTGGCACAAGATAAATAGTACAATAATTGCCCTTTTTGACACTTAATATTCCATTGAATCGCCTCATTTAGCACTTAGAAATCTATTGAATCGCCCCATTTGACATAAAAGAATAATCGCCCCATTTGACACTTATAAATCCATTGAATCGCCCATTTAGCATAATTACATAATCATATAATTAACACACAATTTATTATTTTCAGGTTTGCATAGTAGTTTTTTCACTTATAAATCACATAATTACATAATCATATAATTAACACATTCAATTTTTGCACAATTTATTATTTTCAGGTTTGCATAGTAGTTTTTTCACTTACTAACTTTCTATAGTTCCTTGATGGAAGTTCAGCAATTCTATTGACTATTATTCGTTCGGTTCCATATGCATATAACATATACTAGTTTCTATTATGAGTTCCTAATACAAATATCATAAGCACATTATAATACAAGTCTTTCTTACATATATACTACACAATGTATATCTCGATATATCTTAGATTTTCTAAATTTGCTATTCTACTCTATCATTCTTATAGGGTAGTTTACATACATATATTCTTAGCATTTATTTTCCATTTCACAAATAAGTAATCATCAAAATTCACACATTCATTAAATCACACTTTCACAAAAATTGCAACTCACCACTCTTATAAAAAGAAGTTAATAAAACAGAATAAATCTTTTCACTCATATGTTGAATCAGAAAGCATGTGAAATTCAACGTCATAATCTATCATTTCATTTAAAACATGGTCAATACTAGAGCCCTTACCTCAAACGATATCTTCCTAGCAACAACTAAATGCTCCAAATTCGTGGCTTCAGTGCAGGCTTGGTTTCTCTAACTGCTTTCTCTCCTTTCCTCCCTATTGTTTTCTTCCGAAGGGTATAAAATTAGATGAGGGAATTATGGTATGAGTTTCGTGAAGGGGTGTAATGATAGGTAATAGAGTAATTTATTTCTCTTAGTGCCAAAATCAACAAATGATAGAAATGAGTGAAATAATAGTCATTGGGTGATATGGCTAAGTGGAAGAGGATTTTATGCAAAGAATAAGAGGAGATGCATCATATCATATGATTTAACTTTGTAGGAAGGAAACTGATTGTGAGAGCTTTAAGAGAAAAGAAAGAGATCATTTAAAGTCTCATAAAGAAATTTGGATAATTTAAAAAGAAAGAGGGTTGAGAGAGCATGGAGTTATTATATGTGTGCTAATTCATCAGCATGGAGTTCTGATGCTGCCTTTAACGCTTTAATACCCACAGACGAAAATCAGGTAAAATTGCATAATAAGTTGTTTATCTTATTCGCTACCTTGTTGGTAATTCTTGATTGAAAATAACATGTTCATCTTTTTAGCAGGCTGAAAATACTCTATCACAAATGCCTACACTAGAACCACCCCAAACTATTGATTTGGACAAATATCAAGGTGACAATGTTCAAAAGAAAAGGAAAAGGAAAGTCGGAGAAGCATCTACAAAGAATGTTTCTAATGCTGCTGATCCTAATGCTGAAGATCCAGGTAAAAGAAAACCTTGTAGGCCTAAATCTTGGGTTTGGGAGCATTTTATAAAAGAAAATGGTCGGGCTACGTGTAAGTGGTGTAAAAATGCATCTTATTCTGCTGATTCACACAATAGTGGAACCTCCAATTTATCAACTCATTTAGGAAAACAATGTAAAAAATTTCCCAAACATCTTGATCCTAACTATGATCCTAAACAAACCATTCTTAGCCTTCAAGATAGTAAAGGAACCAATAGTAATACCACAATTGTTGATGTCAATTTTGACGTTGATGTGTCTAGACAAGCTTTAGCTAGAATGATAATTGTGGATGAGTTGTCTTTTTCATTTGTTGAAAATGAAGGATTTCGTTATTTTATGAGTGTTACACAACCTAGACTCCCACTTCCAGGAAGGCTTGCAATTGCTAGGGACTATTTGAACCTTTACACTAGTGAGAAACATAAGCTAAGAAACATGTTTACTAAAGCAAATCAAAGTGTTTGTCTAACAACTGATACATGGACATCTGTGCAAAATATTAATTATATGGTTCTAACTGCACATTTCATTGATCAAGATTGGAAGATGCATAAAAGAATTCTTAATTTTTGTCCAATCACATCTCATAGGGGGGAGGTAATTGGAAAAAAGATTGAGAAGTGTTTAGAGGGTTGGATGATAGATAAGGTTTTCACCATCACTGTTGATAATGCTAGTTCAAATGATCTTGCTATCTCTTACCTGAAAAATAAGATGGAGGATTGGAACTCACATCCGTTAAAAGGGGAGCATTTACACGTTAGGTGTTGTGCCCACATTCTTAACCTTGTTGTAGGTGATGGGTTGAAGTCAAAGGACATCCACTCTTCAATTTCCAAAATTAGGAGTGCGGTTCGATATGTTTGTGGGTCAGCTAGTCGTTTGGATAGGTTTAAGATATGTATTAAAGAAGCTAGGATACAAGACAAGTCTACAGTGCAGTATGATTGTCCCACTAGGTGGAACTCCACCTACCTTATGCTTGAAAGTGAATTGAAGTTTCAAAAGGCATTTAAGAGATTAGGTGAGAAGTGTGTTGAGTATGCGATGTTGGAAAGTGGTGTTCCAAATAACGAGGATTGGGATAATGCTAAATGTTTTGTGAAATTTCTAAAGTTGTTTTTTGAAATCACTAAGAAGGTGTCAGGTTCAACTTATGTAACATCTTCTACATATTTCATGGAACATTGTAAGATATTTGGTGGATTCAATACTTGGATGGGATGTCACAAAGATGACCCAATACTTGCAAATATGGCTATCAAAATGATAGCAAAATATAGTAAGTATTGGGGGGACGTCGCGAAGATGAATATGTTGGTCTTTATTGCTGTAATTTTTTATCCTCGTCGTCAATTCCAATTTATTAATTGGGGATTGAATAAGTATTACGAAAAGGAAGTTGCTAATTCTTTGTGTGATAAGGTAAAAGAAGCTTTAAACAAAATGTTTGAAAGCTATAGTCGTTTCTCAAATAAAGGCCATGCAGAAAGTGTTTCACAAGAAATAGAAGGTTCAAAATTTGTTACAGAAGATTTGGATGATCAATTTGAGAAGGATATGGATCAAGATCCGAATTTGAGTCAAACTGAAGTGGATCTGTATCTCTCAGAGCCTATGGAGATGAAAAATCCTGATTTTGACATCTTGAACTGGTGGAAGGTGAATTCCACCAAATACCCTACTCTTGGTCTGATAGCTAGAGATATATTGGCTATGCCAATATCGATTGTTGCTTCGGAGTCTGCTTTTAGCACTGGGGGTAGAGTTCTTAGTTGTTATAGGAGCACTCTTACAACCCACGCTGTTGAAGCTTTAATATGTGCACAAAATTGGTTAAGATCATCACCTTTGTCAGTTGATATCGAGGAGCAGTTGGAAGACTTAGAGAAGCTCGAAAAAGGTATATATTTATATTGTAAACTCTGTTTTTGTTCATGATTTCATTTTATTCAATTTTAATTTTTTATTATGTCTAACTTTTGTTATATTTGATACATTCTTAGAATTGGCTCCGATCCCAAAATTGAATGAGGGGTTTTCTGATATTGAATCTGATTAACAGACGTGCTTGAAAAAAAATAAAATGGTATGTTGGATTGTTTATTCTTTTTGAAATCTTTATATTTGTTTTTTGAAATCTGATTAACAGACGTGCTTGAAATAAATTGATCTGACCAACAAACTAATCAATTATGATATGCAGATGGAGTCACGGAGATGGAGGCGATGTGTTTTTATTTTGGAGTCATGATAAATGTGTTACTTTGGAACTTCAAGTTGTTCTTTTTTGGTTCTTAAATATTATTTTGGTACTGTAATGTTATTTTGGATAAATAACTTTTATTGGTATTATAATGTCATTTTGGAACTTCAAGTTCTTTTTTTGGATATTTAAAATTGCTTGGTACTAAAATTGCTTATTTTGTAACATGTTGGCAATATTAGAGTTAATGTAATTTTTTTATTTATCTCGTGATTAACCGCATCAACCGAACCAATCCAAACCGCATTGGTTTGGTGTGGTTTGGTTTGGATGACTTTTTAAAAATCAACCGAACCAAACCAAACCGCATGCTTTTTTATCTCGCGGTTTGGATGACTATTATGCTCGAAACCAAACCAAACCGCACCGCGAACACCCCTAGAGTTATATGTGTGTTAATTCATCAGCAAGTTACACAAACAAGAGTTACTCCTGCCACTATAAATATGGATGGTTGGTTTATTTCCAAAGTCATGTAACACGTTAGCACATGCACTATTATCTTGTTTTCATAACCACCTAAATGTTAGCAATGCACTTGACATATTCTTTTCCATTTTTTCCTCGTGTCATTTTACTTCCCCACGTATAGTAGCCTATTATAATTTTAAATAAAATGAATAGACTCAATAATCATTGATTTAAAGTAACCAAGAAGAAGATTATCCTATTATAGTCACACCAAATTGATCCTACAAAGCATATAATTAGATAATTAATTAAAATGACTAAGACTAAAGGATTAGTGTTCCTGGATATAAATGTTCCTGGATTCTTGAATATAAACTTCAGAATGTTCTTGAGTTTTAAGTATGAACATCAGAATGTTTTTGGGTTCTTCACTATGAACTTCAAAATGTTTTTTGGGGTTCTTGGTATGAACTGTATTCTTTCTATCAACTTTAGAATGTTTTCTAGGTCCATGCCTTGTTTACTATCTTGGAACTTGTGTAGGAGGGAGGATAGTGGAGTTGTCACTTCATGCCCATGCTTTAAGGGCTTTTGTTGACAATGAGAAGTGTCTGCTTGCTCCTGTGTCGAGTGTTTATTGTATCTGACTGATTTTGCTTTTTGTTCCTTTTTTTACTTTTCTTTTTGTCATATAAAGCATGTGATTGTACGAACCTTCTGATGTTCATCAGAATGCTTCTTTGTTCCACTAAGGATGATTTGTAAGACTTTCATTAGATGTAATCAAATTCTTATAGTGAAACTGAATAAAGTGTAACATGTATAACAACTATGATGATCTTTTATGTACGTACAATTGTTTGTCACGCGTGCGTTGAATGTTTTTGGTATGATCATTAATTTTAGTGTATTATAATTTGATTTATAATATATATTTTGATGAAATATGCTAATATGTGTTATTTGGTGTAAAAATATATTTGTTATAGAAATAGGTTTGTTATGTAGAGATATATTTGTTATAGAAATATATTTGTTATTTGGTTTGAAAATATATTTGTTATTTTATGTAGAAATATATGTTATTTTGTGTGGATATATATATGTTATCTAGTATAGAAATATATTTGTTATTTGGTGTATTATTATTATTATTAAGATATTAGGGAAGAGAGTAGTTTTTGGTGATAAGAGTAAATAAGATAGAGGAGAAGAGATATATAAATAGGAGAAGCTAGGTTAGAATAGTTTGAAGGTAAAAACAATTTTTTGTGAGAAAAGTAGCCACCAAAGAGAAGAGAGAAAGCAATTCCCGTTTTTCTGAAATCTGCCTCAGTAAAACAGCGATTTCTCACTCGTTAACCGTTGGATCGTGACGATTTTTGGACACAAGGTTCACAACACCTGGGTCTACCTTTTCACTGTTCGGATCGTCGAAACAAGGTCGGAGTTAAGAGAAAACTGTCGCGCACTGCAGCAGTATATTTGGGTGTTTTCACCACTTTTGTTCTCTTTCGTAAGCTTTGTTCATCTGAATTAAGGTAAGGGTGAGACTAACTCTCATTAAAATTAAGTATATGATTTCTGAAATTGCAATTAGCATGATTAGGTGTAGTTTTGAGAGTTTTTTGAGAATTAGGGTTATGAGAGAATTTAATGATTATATTTGTCAATGAAGATTGTTTAAATTGGATTCATGTGTTGTTTTGTTTGGCTTTGATTATGATTTGAGTTTTGATATGATTATGTGATGATGTGAAATTGATGTGTTATTTAACGATGTGAAAATAATGTGTTATTTGAAGATGTGTTATTTAAAAGATGTGTTATATAAAGATGTGATATTTGAAGATTGTTGCATTTGAGTCGTGTCGTTGCATTTGAGTCGTGTCGTTGCATTGAGTCGTGTTTTTGCATAGCATAGTCAGCGATGGGGGCTTAATGCCTGACGGGTCCTTTTACGACCTTAGCGATGGGGGCTTAATGCCTGACAGGTCCTATTTGACCTTTAACGAAGGGGGCTTGATGCCTGACAAGTCGAATGACTTTAACGAAAGGGGTTGATGCCTGACAAGTCCAATTATGACTTTAACGAAGGGATCTTGATGCTCTATTGGTACCACATGCATATAAGTTGTTAAGGTTTCAAGATGTTAAGAAGTTGCATAGTCGTGTCGAGTTGTCTAAGTTGTCTAAGATGTTGAGTCATTGAAGAAGAGTCTTGATGAAATAATTATGAATGCATTTGTTGTTTAACATGATGAACTTGATGATGTGATGATGTTTTCTATATGATGAATTTTGATGATGTTTCTATACATGATTATGATGAGTTGTTTGAGATTATATATGTTGATGAATATGATGAACTATGATGAGTTGCTTTATTATTGTATTTGTTGAAGATTATGTGATTAGTTGATGTTTTAAATTGTTAGTTGTAAATTGATGAATTATATGCTTAAGTTTAATGTTTGTGAAATCTCACCCCTTCTGCTTGAAAATGTTGCTCTTCGTATGGGTAACTTGCAGGTGATCAAGATTAGTAGCTGTTGATCGTTGTCGTGAGTGGCTATCTCTCACTGTGTCCTTAGGTGCTCTGATACGTAACGGGATGGGGAACTTTACTTATGTTTTCTATTCTTTACGTATTTAACTATGAGATTTTATGAACATGATATTAAAGAATTTGATGAGATTTTACGTTGAGGCCTTCGTGCCAAAGTTGTTTTTAAGATTTTTGAAATAAATTCCGCTGCGAAGTGATTTAAGATTTTATTGAAATATTTTGAAGGATAAATTATTATTTATTCCATTGTGATTTTTAAGAAATGTAGCATTCCGTTTAAGTTGTGAAACTCTGATTATTATTTTGAGAAATTTTTATGTTGGGAAAACGAGGTGTTACAAGCAATCTTCTAAACAACCTTCTAAACTTTGACTGAGTTCATAGTCTTTAATGTTCTTTGATCACTTGATTCTCTATTTGATTTATACTATTTTATGTCTTAGTTAATCGCTCAACAACACATATTAAATACCAAAAAACTATCAAAGTTCATTAATCTTTTAATCGTCAAAGTTTGTTTATCTTTAAAGCACTTTATAAATGCTGCCTCAACATTTATAACACAACATGGTCATTTATAACATAACAGAGCATAGTAAAATTGATAAATCAAAACACCTATCTTTACACTTACAAGTTTCACACTGTAGAGCCTTAATCAAGATCTGAGGATTAAAGTTGATTATAATAATTAAAAAAGTTTTTATTAGGGAGTGGCCCAGTTAAACTCCTCACCAGACATCTAATGTAGGGTAATTAATGTCATACTGTTCATAGGTGTTCATTTAGACGGTTAATAGGTAGGACGAAGATAAGATTTTGTAGTATTTTAGACTATAATGAGGATTTGTTTGGCCCACTTATATTGCACTTTCGACTTTAGAGTGAAGAGGTTGTTGTACATCGATGTTAATAATGTACTTACTCTTGTCATGTCTACTTCTTATTGTACTGTTTTGTCTATGCCTTTGTTAAATAATATGGTTTATTTTTTTTAATATTGGAGAGAAGTTGATGTTGATTTTTTTGTCTTATTGTGTGGGCGCCGTTATTACATATAATAATCTACTTACTATTGTCAAGTCTGAAAAGGAGAATTGGCGGATCAAAGCAAGGGTTGTTAGGATTTGGAATGTTCCTTCGTTCCTTAATCATGAGCAGCCCAATTCCATTGAAATGGTTCTGGTTGATGATAAGGTATGTTTTCTTTGCAATCTGTGTTTTCCTTTTGGTTTCATGTTGTGTGATTAAATATTTTTGTCTGTTAGTTTGCATTATGTTTAGTTTATATTTTGTTTTCTTATTAGTTCAGGGAGATAAGATCCATGCTACTATCAGAAAACAATTGATTTACATGTTTCAAGGAAAGTTGGTTAAAGGTGATTGCTATAAGCTTTGTTATTTTGGCGTCGCTCCGGTATCTGGATCCTACCGAACTACCTCTCATGAATACAAACACCTCTTCCTCATGAAGACCAAGGTTCAAAAGTGCGATGGTTCTCTATAAGTCGATTTGGTCTTTCCCTCATCAAATGTGCTAATGTGAAGGCCCATAAGTCTGAATCTGTTTATCTTAGAGGCAACTTGGTTAATTTTGTTGTTTTCATTCCTGTTGTCCATGTTTGTTTTTTAGTTATAATTATAATTATAATTATAATTATTATCTTTATGTCTTGATTTTCTCTTGATTTGTTTCAAATGTAGATGTGATTGGTTTGGTTAGTGGAATGTCTGCTGAGAGGGAGTAAATTAGGGATGGCAAAATCACTAAGATGCTTATTGTTTAGATTATGGATGATAGTTGTTAAGGTTTATATTTTATTTAAGGATTTTCTATTTTTATGGTTTGCATGCTAATTTAGTTTTTGTATTGTTCTCTTGGATGGTTATTTTTCTTTTCCAGTGGCAAGTTTGATTGTGCTTTATATAACATCTCGATTTTCGTTATTTAGTTTTCAATTAATTTATGTGTATTTATGTATGCTTGTATGTGATTATTTACCCTTTGATGTATTTTCTTGAGTTTAGTGATTAGGAGGGTATTTTGGTCTTTTGGCGAGTAAGGGTAAAACAGTAATTTTGGTCGAGGATTAATCGTAGCATTTTAGTAAGAACCGATTGTTTAGTAATTTATTAGTTAGTTGGAGTAATTAGAATTAGTGTCGGTAGTTGCTAAATATTTTATTGTTAGTAAGATAGAAAACTAGTAAGTGGCGTAATTAGAATTGAGTCTAATTATTATTTCATGGGTTGGGCCCAATGGGTATGGATATATATTTCAACTTTAGAGAGAGAACTAGGGTTTAGAAACTTTGTTCATTTCAAAGAGGCAAAGAGGCTAGAAGAGGATTGGAGAGAAAACTTGGAGAGGGGAAGAACTTGGAGCTAGAGTGAAGCCTAAGGATTTCTTGTAGAAGATTAGAGGTAAGGGGGCTAGACTTTAATCATAATCTCTTTTCCTACCCCTTTCTCATAAGTGATTATTTAATTAAGTGCTTTTGAAAATAAGTGATTATGTGAAATTTAATGAATGAATTCATGTTTAATTGTTGATGATATGTTTGTACATGTGAATTGAATGATTAATTGTTGTTGAAATTGAATTCATATGTCAAAAATTATATGTATGAATATGTTGTGTTTTGTGAAAAATGATGAATAATGAAGTTGTGGTTTGATGAACTTGGAATGAATTCATGAATAATTGTGTTGATGATGTTTGAAAACATGTTGTTGATGAATTGGTATGATGAATATGTCATTGGTGAATTGATGATGAGAGTTGTTGTTGATGTTGAATAATTTTGAAAGTTTGGTGAAATTTTGAATTGAGACAAAATGATGTTTGATTCATGAGTTTTGAGCATTCTTGAGTATGTGTTTATGTACATGACCTATAAACTTCATTTGGGACGAATTTTGAGTGTGGGAGGATCAAAATTGGAGTGTTTGGGAAAAAGGGTTTTGAAATTCAAAGTTTTTTTTTCTAGACTGATGAGTGTTCGCTTAAGCGACGCCTAAGCGAACCTCAAGCGAACGTGCCCAGTTCATTTCTGGACGCAGCTCGCTTGAGCGAGCCGTGAGCGAAGCGTAAGCAAACACAAATGTAGGTTCTGTCAAGGGTTCGCTTGAGCGAGCCATAAGTGAGCTCTAAGCAAACACGCCCAGGACGCTGCTAAGACCTGGTCGCTTAAGCGAACCAGTCTTCGCTTAAGCGAACTGTACCCTGTTCAGCCATACTTGATTTTTTGTTTCGTGTACTTGGGAACCAATCCTAACTTCCTAAATGGTTTCTTTTGATTTATTTAATCATTACATGTGTACCTAATCTTTTGGAAACATCATTGGTATGGATTTGGACTTAGTTTCATAAATTGTTCATAACGTTTGGAAAATCGTCCAAGAACACAATTTTCCAAAAACTTATTTTCTCAAAGACAATGATGTGGGATTACTTACATATGTTGTCTAAATGATTAAATAAATGTTCTTGAACTAATTCTTCGAGAACTAGAATGTCTTGCTTTGAAAAAGGACTATGTTTTGAAAAATAACGTTTTGAGACGAACTTTACGAATTTTGAGAATTCATAGTATTTGGCCGATGAAATGCTTATGTGAGTATACCTTCATGCATATGTGATTAGTATACTTCCTTAGTAGAGACAATGGAGTCATTTTGATTTCGTTTTGGTTCATTAGTCTAGATTGTTAAAGTAGTGAATCATATCATACGAAAATAGTTGAAAATACATCCATTGAACTTTCTATCTTGTAATTCTTTCGTGAATGAGATTAAAAGTGCATATATGTTGTCGGTGATTGTATATGATTGTGTGCATATATGTTGTTAGTGATTATATATGTTGTGTGCATATATGTTGTTGGTGATTATATATATGTTGTGTGCATATGTGTTGTTGGTGAAATCTTTTACATGCTATTGGTGTTGAATTGATGGTGTAAGCATGTATTGGAATATACTTGGTGTGGACTTGTGAAATTACATGAAGTATGTATTGTTGTTGTCGAGTCCTAGTTCACACACAGTTGGTTTGGTGACTTTCATCTCCATGTTGGTGATTGGATACTTATGTATTCATTATTCGGGGTGTTTATTCGAGGTGATATGATTTGTTTATATGCATCGGGGCGACGGCCTCAGAGATGAAAGGAAATTGGTACCTCACATAGTTGGGTCGGTCTAGTCACATTGTATGTTTCTAGGAAGAGTCGTGTTTGTTTATGAGCTTGGTGCGAATACGTGTTGGTACTTTGTGTGCTTGATGATTGTTGTAATTGGAACCTTGTGCTTGGATATTCATTGTTGAGAATGTTTGAGTTCATGATTGTTTATGCAAGATATTATTAATGATGTATGTCTAATCCTGTTTATTTTGATTATGATTAATGTAAATCTAACCCCAGTGGTCTTGGTGGACCGCCTACCTATTTGTATGAATGGGTAGACGGCGTGCAGGATTAGTGATCGCATTGCTTTGGTGAGTACTTGTGGTAGTGAAGCTTCATCCTTTCATGTTGTTCATCGTGTCTTAGGGGCTTTGATCTAGGACGTCGTCGTTTTATATTTCAGTTTTTCTAGAGATTGTATCTTGTTGAGATTATTTATGTTGTGAGATTCATCGTATGTTGATGACATGGTTTTTATGTTGAGATGTAGTTGATTTTCCGTTGTATGATTTTTATGTTGAGATACTCATGCATGATTACTTGGTGGTTAATTGTAGACATGACGACTATTTCTTATGTATTTATTTAAATTGCATGATTTATCGCTTAATTAGAAATAGGGTGTAACGTCCACTTTAGATTATTTTAATTATTTGAATTATTTGAAGAGTCTATATATATATATATTAAGAGATGTGGAGATTAAGATTTAAGTGATTTTTTATGTGATTTATGTGATGTGGTGACTTATTTTATTGTTTAATAAAATAAGATTTGAAAATAAAATAAATATAGAGATGTGGGGTAGTTTTGAGATTTTAGAGAGTTATGTGGGAGAAAAAGTAAATAAGATAAGATTTGTTGGGAGTATAAATAAGGAAAATTAGGTTTAGATTGTCAGTACGTACGTTTTGGAGAAAAAGGGAGAAAACCAGAGAAGAGAGAAGAGACCAAGGAGAGCTGCAATTTCTGCAATTTTAAGGTAAGGGTGAGCCTAGCATTTCAATTCTATTAAACTGTAATCCATCTAATTATAATTAACAAGTGTAGGGTTGATTCTAGAGAATTGAAGAATTAGGTTAATTATGATGAATTGATGATTAGATGATGTAAAATTGTGAAACTGATGTAGGAATTGAATTCAGAACCTAGAATAATCATAGTGCTGATGTTTCAGATAGTTTTGAGGTTAAGCATGATGGGATTTGGGACTTTTGGTGAGAAAAATTGCAAACCCGTAACCTGCTGTTCATCGCTCGTCTTAGGCGAGCAACGCAACTCGCCACGGCGAGTAAACCTTCATCGCTCGCGAGGCGAGCAATCCCACTCGCCATAGCGAGGGACCTGTAATCGCTCGCGAGGCGAGCAATAGAGCTCGCCATAGCGAGCCGTGCTGTGACAGAATGTCACGTTTTCTTTGTTTGCGATCTGTTTCGCACAAGACTTTGAGAGTTGAACTTGGGGTAGCATTGGAAGATAATTACATGATAAATGATGATCTGTAAAGATGTATTGTGATGATTTAATGTTGTTGACTATGATTTATGAATCATATATGCATTATGTGAAATATATGTGAATCGTATATGATGTTTGAGATAATGTTTGCAATGATATCGTTATATCCTGTGATTTGCTTGCTGCCATGTTGCTGTTTACATTAAATAGAGCTGCATGTGTCGGTCCAAGATGTTTATGATGTTGAGACGTTTAAGATGTTTAACTTGTTTAAGTTATAAGATGTTGAGTCCATGCATACTCATTCAGAGATGAGGGATTATGCCCTGGAGCTTTTGCTCACCAGCGACGAGGGCTTATGCCTTGGAGCCTTTGCTCAATAGCGACGAGGGCTTATGCCCTGGGAGTATATTTATGCTCAAAGAAACGAGGGCTTATGCCCTAGATTGGTACCACATGCATTTAAGATGTTAGAGTTGCATAGTCAAGTGAAGTTGCATTGTCGAGTCAAGTTGTATAAGATGTTTATGAAGATGATACTTGTGATGCTAAATGTTATTTGTCGTGACGTGTTTATGTGATGATTTGTTGTTAACTATAATTGTTGAATTATATGTTTACTATTATTGTTTTGTGAATCTCACCCCTTCTGCTTGAAAATTTTGCTCTTCGTCTGGGTAACTTGTAGGTAATCAAGAATAGGGGCAGTCTTATGAGGACTTCCCTCGGTTGTGTCTAGGTGCTCTGATACGTAACGGGATGGGGGATCTTTGCTTATGTTTTCTCTATTCCTTGCGTATTACTTTTATGATTTCATGACTAAGATTTTAGTATTTGGAATTTTATGAGACGTTATGATGAGGCCTGCGTGCCAAAGATTATTTATGATTTTGAATGAATTCCGCTGCAATGTTTTGAATTATATGCGATGACTGTTTTAGTGAAGAATAAATTGTTATTTATTCATGTATGAGATTTATGTGATATGTGATACTCCGTTATGTGATTAACTCTGATTTATTTAAAGAAATTTTTACGTTGGGAAAACGGGGTGTTACATAGGGCGTTACACTTTATATGGTGAGTACGTGGATATCATGAAGAAACTGATGGGGAATGCTAGAGAAGGAATAACCGTGATTGTTGTCCAATTTGCTAAGATTAAGGTTTTTAGGGGTATGAACTCATTTTATTCCATGTTTAGCATAATTTGTATTTAAATGTTTTATATTGTGTTTTAGATTTTATAATGCTGTCAAACTTTCTAAAATTTAATCTTTAGAGAATGCAACTATTCAAAACGTTATGAATACTACTAGGGTTTTAATTAATCCTGGAATTCCTGAGGTTGCTGAGTTCAAAAATGGGTGAGTTATAAGTTCATTATATGATTTATTTTGTTGTATTTGCTACATTGTCTTGATGGAAGGTGACATGTTTTTTAATTCATTAGGATTGTTGTTCATGGAATTGAGTCTACGCATCAGGTGGCTCTCATTCAACCTAGGGCTATGATTTCTAAAGAGGATGTTTTTTGGAAGATGTATCCTAGAAAAACTGTAGCTGGACTGAAAGAATGCATGAAACATGGTGTGTTTATTGTATATGCTGATGTTTGTGGTTTGGAGGATGGTGAATATTTTTGCTATTCTGCCTGCAAATGTAACCGAAAAGTAACTCCAGATTCTGGATCCTATTATTGCTCAGACTGTGACAAGCATGTTTATCAAGTTATTCCTAGGTATTTTTCGGTATTTTTTTTTTTTTTATCTTTTGTTGTGATGGGTTTTATGGTTTATGAATTAGTTTGTGTTGGTCTATATGGCTAGTTAGTTTGTAACCTAGAGTGGAGGGTGGGGGGTGAATAGTTTTTGAAAGTTTTTACGGAGTATAATAAAAAGTGAGTTTAACGAAATCGACTATTGGAATCGTGCGCGAACAATTACAACAATATACAAAAAAATAAATCTATGGGCAATAAGATTTAATCTAGAATTGAGAGATTCACGATACAAATCTTATATACAATCAAACTTTAATAAACCTTGAACAATATACAAAACTTTTAGACAATTTCAAACCAAACCTATATGAACAAAATTACTAGGCTATCAATTGAAAAACACTGCATATAGAATTGAGTAATTTGATAGAATTTGCACTCAATTGATCTAAGCAAAATTATAAAAAAATTGGCTTAAATATGCATTTCATCCCTGTAATTAGGGGTCGTTTGAAATTTCATCCCTGAGCTTGCTAATCCTCCCATTTTGCCCTTGCAAATATTAATCATTTGACTTTTGGTCCTAATTAAGTTTTTTGCTGAGGTGGACTGTCATTAGCGACGTGGTGCCCATGTGGCAAGTGATGATTGGGCGAGGTGGTTGGCTTAAATAGATCTTTCGTCCCTGCAAATATAGGTCATTTGAATTTTCGTCCCTGAAATTACTAATCAGATGTAATTAGGACCATTTTTCAAATGATTAATAATTGCAGGGGCAAAATGGGAGGATTAGTAAGCTCAGGGATGAAATTTCTAATGACCCCTAATTACAGGGATGAAATGCATATTTAAGCCAAAAAAATTTAATGAAAAACTACTTAGATCAATAAAAACAATTATCCTAACAATTATTCAATAAACCACATGCAATAATGAAAAGTAAAGAGGATAGGAAAGAGAGATAACACCGATATTTTTATAGCAGTTCGCTCTTTCTCATCCTTGCTAGAGCCACGTCTACTCTTCGTGATGAAGTACACCTTCACCAAGGTCATCCACTATGTAACAAAAGTTGAATACAACGTGTTTACAAGAGTTCCATGAAATTAAACCTAATTCTTCAACCCCTATGCAAACACTCCCCCAAACTTCAAATAACCTTTGAATTTGGTGCTCCTTGAATCTTTGAATCCTAGAATACCCGTGCACTGCTTCGAACTCTTCACTCGAGCCTTCGATGCTACGTCCGGTAAGCGAATCCCCTTCGACTTCAAAAATGGTTAGATAGACCCCCAAGTCCTTTGGAGGTGGAATGAGATTATTCACTTCACTTTGAAGCCTTGATTAAGCCCAATCAATCTTCTTGAAAGAACCAACTAAAAATCCCTACTTGCACCCTAGCAAATCAATGTGACTCAAAGAACAAAGTAATTCTAAGAAAAAGTTTTTAATCTAGAAGAATTTATGTGCTATGAGTTTTTGAGACCTAGAGAGAATTGTTGCAAATGATTCAATAAATTGAAGTTTATGAGGAGGAGACTTTATATAGTGAGGGATGATAAGAACAAAATTTTGCCTAAAAACAACTTGGTGAATCAATTCACTAGATGAGTGAATCGATTCGGACAGCAAAAGACAACCCAAGAATGCATGAAGGATGAAACAATTCAGTGCATAATGAATCAATTCAAGTAAGCCCACTATGAAGAATAATACAATTCAACCTTCAAATGAATCAATTTAGTGCAAGTCAGAGAGTTTTGTGAGACGATTTAAACTGAAATGAGTCGATTCATATGTGATACGATTCAAAAAGTTGTGAATCGATTCATCTGTAGTCAGAGACTTAGATGAGTCGATTCAGTGTGTGATGAATCGATGCAAGTCAGAGAGTTTTTCTATTTTGTACTTGTTGGGCAGGATGTCAAGCTTGATTTTGACCATTTTTCAAGGTTAACTTGTGGAAATCAATCCAAAAGGAAGATCACTGGCTCTTAATTTATTGTAAAATTTCATAGGCTGGTTTGTGCTATTACCAATTATGATGATTTTCAGATATCCATATGATGATGTTATTTTCTGTTGTTCCATTTACACATTTGATTTTTTTGGTTACAATTTACACATTTGATTGTGTTTTCATTTTTGTTTTTCGAAACATTGTAAAATCTAATTTGGTTTAATTGAATCGTATTTTGCTGATTTTATTTTCTACCATAACATCTTTGTTCCAATTTTTCTTCTTCATTATTTCGTCGAAATCTGTCATTTGTCGTTTGGTTTACATTACACTTGTGTGTGTGGTCTAGGCTTGAATTTGTTTTTTTCAACAGGTTGCCCATTATTTTTCTTTTTATTTGTAACCATCGACCTTTTTGTTTTGAGAGACAATCTTTTAGTTTTATATTGCTTTGCACATACCGGTGTTTAATTCTGACGAATTGAATTTGGTCAAGAAAAAAATTCAGACAAATTGAATGGTTAAATGATATAGTGCTGGGATGAATTCATGGTAAACAAATGAAAATATATAACCGTGCGACGCACGGGCTAGATCACTAGTAACATAACAAAGCACAAAAATCAGGTTTCTCCGCTTCAAACGTCTTCCCTAATATATTAAAGGAGTATACAAGGAAAATTAAAGAGTTGGCAATGATTTTTAAAATAAAGGGTAGAAATGGAATAAAAATGTTATAATTCATTCCATTCCGTTACATTTCATAAAAAAAGTATCCAAACAATGGAATACAATATTTATTCTGTTCCGCTCTATTCCATTCCGCTCCGTTCCGCTCCATTCTATTCCGTTCCGTTGGTTTTAAGTTATCCAAACAGAGCCTAAGTTGTTTCCCAATTCTAAGACTATAATTGCTAAGATTCCTACTAATAATCATATACTCTTGGATCTAATACCAAAGGCTTAACCAACTCTATTGATACAAATTCTCCAAGATCATATGATTAAACCTATACATCACGTAATATTTATAATTATCATAATATAAGTAAAGATTAATAAGAATGAGTGTTTTTCAGAGCAATAGATTATGAGGTAAATGATTCAAATTATACCAAATTGTATAGCTTGAGGAAAAAGATGATTGAACTCTTGATCAAAGATGATAGATTTTGGATACAATGTGCAAAATTTTGTTGCCTTCTTAATGATGATTTGAATACATAATTTTCAAATGTAGTGTCTTCTTCTCGGCTTAAGGTAAGCCACAATTAATTTTTAGAAGACATGGATGGTACATCATTTATAGACTCATAAAAATTATGATGAGTGGAAAGAAATTATTTTCATGACCTATATGAGATGCAAAGTAAATGTATGAGGTCCATAAGTGCAATGGGGATAAACCATGCTATGAAGTCAAAAGAAACGGTAGGATCAGTGAAGTAGATTTGAAGCTTGATATAAGCCAGCCTACATAATATGATAAATTTGGATTTATATTATGATGTGTATAGAAATAATTGATTATCATGTTCTAGTCAATTTAATAGAGTTCGAATTTGAATTTTCATAAGAGATTACAACAGTAACTTGGTTCTATATCCAATGGTGAGTTTTAGCATGGGACAATTGCAAAATTTCTCTATCTTAGGTCAATTTTAGTGGTGAGGTTTTTACCCTTTGATCAAATCAAGAACACACTTATATCATACACCATCAACACTAGATAGAATAAAGAACAAACTTTTATCATATGCCCTCAACACTAGATTTTTTTTTTCCTTTTTTCACAATGTTGCAAGCTACTGGACCAGATATGAAGTTGTTCGTGTGACTAACCCAAATCTGTTTTGGGTTCTTGTGCACTTCCATTTTCATGTCCTTGAGCTTAATATGACAATGGAGCGGAGATTGGATTGAGAAGAAAATTATACTACTTGTTTAATCCACCATTAACGGTACTGATTATATACAACAATTTATGTTGGATGATAATTTTTTGACAAATGTTGGATAATAATTTGTGAATGAATGAATATATACCATTAACAATGGTAGCTATTTATTTTTGTTGGACAGAATTAAAGATGGTAATTTTTTAATTTTTTTTGTCAGTTTGTTTTATAAATCCAAAATGTTCAATGATGAAGAGAAACCGTATATTAGGGAATGAGGAAAAATCTTAGAACTCCATCCGAAATCACTTGAGGTAACGAGAAACAACATCAATTTTCTATCAACAAAGAGAGGATAAAAATTGAGATCATGAATCTCTCGCCGAAAGATCATCGATAATAATAATAATATGTGAAATAATAAAATTGATTGTCCAATAATGAAGAAGAAAATTGTGTCCTCCATGTGAATCAATATTATATATATAAAGTAAGGTTTTTTATTTTACGTGTCATTTCCACATTTATTCTCAATATTTTTATTATTTTTTCTATTTTTAAAAACCAATAATTTATTTAACATAAATATCTCAACAAACTTTTGATCTTATGTACTCAGTATTTTCTTTAAATTTTTATTGAAGTTTTAATATTTTATGTAGCAGAAATATCTCAACAAAGGCTTAATTGCATGTTTGATCTCTTATGTTTATTTTAGTTTTTTAGTTGGTCTCTTATGTTTTAAAAGTTTCAAGTTGGTCCCTTACGTTTTAAAAGTTTCAAGTTGGTCCAAAACGTTACCCACATTGGAATAAGTTAGTCCATTCCACGACAGGATATTGAGCAACGTTTTGGACCAACTTGAAACTTTTAATGCGTATAGGACCAACTTGGAAACTTTTAAAACATAAGGGACCAACTTGAAAATTAAAATAAACATAAGGGATCAAACATGCAATTAAGCCCTCAACAAGCTACACATAACTCCAATTTGTTTATTTTTTAGGAAAAGAAGCTTCAATTAGTTATTACTAATCTTTTAGCATTGTATCATTCAATTATTAGTTTTTATGTTTGAGGAAAAAAAGGGTTCGATTTTTTTTTTTTTGATAAAAAAAAGGGGTTCGATTAGTTATTATGTGAACTATAAATAAATAAATTTTTGTTAATCACATATTTACATATTTTGAGCACAAGCAGAAACCTCAAACTTTCTTTTCATCTAACATTTTTCCTTCTTCAGGTTTGCCAAACACCAATTTTATTATTTCTCATACATACATACATATATATATATATATATATATATATATATATATATATATATATATATATGGTTTTGCTAAAAGTCACCCATGAAAGTATCTTTGCTAAGCAACCTACACCTCTTTCAATTTTTAGTTATAACTTTGCTGAAAGACACCTTCATAAAAATTATTTGGTGTCTTTTAGCAAATACTCATAGAATAACTTGATAAAAGACACCTTCATAAAAAAATGTGTCTTCTAGCAAAACTCATATATATATATATATATATCAACTACTTGCTTCCCTTTCAATCGATTTTTTTCTCTCATACGCATGGGTCACGAAACAAACCCATCACCACGTGTTTAAAGCGATCCAAAACTCTTACCACACTACAAGAAACTTGTCATTTAGCAACGGCAGAAACCGTTAGTAAAAGTCTCAAAAGCCGTTGGTATAGGTCATAAAACTTATACCAACGCCCATCTGCTACCGTCTACGATACTATGCTTATACCAACGGCAAGAATGTCGTCCCAATAGCTTATACCAACGGAAAATTAGCTTGATGCTATAGATTTTGGAGCTATAGCAACGACATTTTACACCTATTAAATAGTTTTAGTCAACCTCCATATCCGTTGGTATAGGACCAAAATGTCTGTTGCTATAGGTTCTCTTTTTTAAAAAAAATAAAATTCACCCTAATATAAATATTTTTAATAATAATTAAATTTTCACAATAATTCCTGACCAAAAAAAATAATATATTCGGCTATACTTTTTTATTGCACTAAACAAAATTTAAGGTAACATCAAAGAAAATTTCAATTATATGATCAAAGTAGTAAGCCTTACAAACATATCAAAATAACAAAATAATGTCAATTTTATATAATAACCAACACAAAAATAGATACTACATAAAAAAAAAAACACTATATGAACCTAAACATATCCAAGATAATTTTTTTTCTTCTAATCTTCCTCTCTTCCGTCTTCATCACTGCATCGACTTGAAGAATTTATCTGGTTTGGAGTACTAGCACCATTTGTGGCCTATTAAAAATAAAAATAAAATATGTTACAAACTCTACTTAATTCATGTTATCATAATATTCGATATCTGAACTCGAAAAGTAAAATATCAATTATATATATACCTGTTTTGCAGCTTGTAAAATATCATTCAAATCTTGAGATAATTGATTTTGTATCACTGACATCATATTTGCCATAAACACATTTGTCCTCTCTTGACTTTCTCGCATTTTCTTAAGTTCATCCTCAATTCTTGATTTTCAGATAAAGTAGCTTTTGATTTCTTAGGTTTTGGAATATTGCCTATACAACGCACATGTCCCCACTTTTCAGCTCCTTTTACTCGGGAATAAATGTCATTCTTCCAAGGCATATGAATTTGTGTCCCAACCGATTGAGAAGTTTCTGCCTCATTATTATGTTTGTTTAGTTCTTCCTGAAAAATTATAAGATATATAGATTATAAGAATACATTTTAAAAGAGAATTCATTAATATGACAATCAAAACAATTGAAAAGGGTCACTTTTATGTCATAATCATAACAAAAATGTTCATTAAAATAGAACATTTGAACATAATTCAGAACAGAATTCAAAACAGAGTTCATTAATTTAAAACAAAATTCAGAACACAATTAAATTAGAACAACTGAACCAGAACAATTAAAACAGAATAAGCAGGATCAAAGTAATGGTTGTGGATGGTCATTCGAATAGGGGACCGCTCATTCGAATATATCAGTTATTTGTAACAACTAGTTCAATTTTACCAACAATAAAAACACACAGCATCATGACAAGAAAATTCGAAATGAGGCCAATATAAATAACAAAATTCCCCACCTGAATGGCATCATAAAAATCATTCAAAGGGAACTAACTGAACTATACTTGCAAAACAAACTTCAAAACAGAATTCAATCAAAGCAATTGAACTAGAACAATTGTTACAGAACAATTAAAATTGAATAAGCAAGTCCAATTTTATGTCACAATCAGAACATAATTCGGAACAATTAAAACAGAACAATTGATCCAGTTTCAATTCTTACGGTCATAATTCAATTTTATACAACATTCAATTTTATACAACAGACGGGGATCCAATTTCATTGATTTAACATATCGTTTCAGTATAAGTTATAGAATCAAAAAAGGTATGAACGAAAGAAAATCTTACTATAAATCTTGCAGCATGTTCATTAACAATTGAACCATCTTTACGAGTACATGTATCAATGTAAATCTCTTTGCATATGGGCGACACTCCTTTGGCTTTTTCTTTCTAATACCAAACAAATTAAATTATAAGTAATTTGTTTTATAAATACAATTTATTCAATTACAAGTTCAAATATTAACTAACCTTCTCATTGATCAATTTCAGGAGACTTTTTGTACCCATGCAATGAATATCTTCATATCTTTTACGATTCTGACTATTCTTTTTACTTTCTTTCTACAATTGATACAACATAATGTTAGTCGAAAGAAGGAACCAAGTTCGAAGATTTTTATAGTATGATAATATCTCTTTTAAATTTGACTTACTTGTGCCTCTTCAGAAAACCAATGATCAATCCTATCGCATATTGAGATTGTAAGCAAAAGTGATCAATCCTATCGCAAAATTATCTGGTAAGGCAAAAATTTCTTGTAATGTTAGTCAAACATCACTTTTTTTTATTAAAAAAACAACATATTATAAAACAAGCTGATTGCATACGCACAACAGAAACGGCGAGAAAACAGGACTACAATACTGCCCGGTGCATACACATAGGCGCTCCACAAAGCCAAACGGAAAAAACAGCACCAAACATACACATAGGTGAAAGTTTTTGGTGCTGTCATGACGGAGAGATGACAGTCTATAAGCTGGTGTGTGGAAGAGAGCTGAGCTCCAAGTAGCAGCTCTCTTTCCCAATATAAAAGTTTTGTTTTCTTCTTTCTGGTCAATGGATTCTAAAGGTAAATAGTTCAATTGATGTATTACACCTCCTAGTGCTTGTGATGTTTTTTAAGGCTGAATTTGTGTTTGTTACTACTCACAATGGTTAATCAATTGTTACCTAACAACAAATTTAGGCCATGTTTAGTTTTTCTAAAGCCTAATTAGAACAATACACCACAAGCTACTGAACATGGCACTTAAGTTCATGTTTCTGCTTTTATCAACAATAAACAATTGCAAAGTGAACTCCATCTAAAATTAAGTAACACTACTATAGAACTTTTGTATGCTTTACAAACAGCAATATGAAGCAAAGAACACAAAGAAGGGGATTCAACTGTAAAAGACAGCCAAAAAATCATCACTAACTAAAACATATAAATATATAAAACAACCCAAATCACAAACAAATTGACAAAATCCAAGAAAGAAAAATCAAAACCTTAACAGATAGGCATTCAAATTGTGCATACATAAAAACAAGAGAAGGAGAGAAAAAGAGTCTTGAACCTGTTTGCAGCAGCCAAGTGAGATGAGCTAAGTGAGCAATGGGCCAAGCGAAGTGAAGGATTTAGGAACTTGTTTGCGGCAGCAAAGTAAGATTAACGATAAGCTGATCGAAGTGAACTGATGAGTGAAGGTTTTGGGAATTAGATTGATGAAGTGAAGATTTAGGGCAAATGAATTTGGAAATTAGAGAGGGGAAATTAGATTAGGAACCGATTAGGGGACCTGTTTGGGAGTTAGATTGATGAACGATGAATGGATTTTTGGTATGAGCGATTGTTGATTGATGAGTGAATGAGGAAAAACTTGAGTTTTGTTATGTATCTGTTTGTTATAACAATAATGAACGATGTGAGAGAGAAAGTAATGTTTTGTTATTTATAATTTTTTGAGAGGCATTATTTTTTTGAGAAAGTGGTGTTTGTTATTTATATTTATATAATAATAATAATAATAATAATAATAATAATAATAATAATAATAATAATAATAATAATAATAATAATAATAATAATAATAATAATCTATCATAGTATATAATTGGGAGCAAGAATGTTCTATTGTTTTTGTTATTGAAAAGGTAAAAAAATTATTTTTTTAATAAAGAATTTTTATTATATTTGTTATTTTTTTTTTAAATAAATGTTATATTTGTTATATTATTGTTAAAAGATTAACGTAATTTGTTACCTATAATAATGAAACCGTCTTATCTGAAAAATTAAAGTTTGTTTTTTTTAATAACAAACTTTTGCTACATATAAGTGAGAGTAGAAATTATATAAATAAGATTGTAATGTTGTTACAAATTTAAGTGCAAATTAGAATAATAAATCTGATAGCAAAAATAAAAGACTCTATGAATATTCAAAAAGAAGAAAGAGTGGAAGATTCTTTTGAAAAAAGTGAAGGAGAAATAGTTGAAGAAAGAGTGTTTCTTAACCTATAGCAACGGGGTATTGAAACATCAGTTGCTAAATTTTATCTATATCAACTCTTTTTTCTGCAGTCGCTAAAAGTGACCGTTGCTATATGGCAAATTTCTTGTAGTGCCACTTGGACTAATTCATTATTGACTTTGTTGCACTTTTTATTTTTGCATTAGACATTCGTCTCATCATTTATATTTATTTTTAAGATATTATTATAATTGTAAATTTAAATAAATTCAATCTAATATACTTACACGTGTATTTGTCATACCCCAATTTTTGACCTAAGACACCACTTACACGCGTCGTATAGCCCGAAATAATCTCCGACTTTTCGAACGAAATTTCGGCAGAGAGGTATTTTAAAATACCTCATTTTGTGGTTCCGAGTCGGGCCCTCTTCACACATTTTTTTATTACTATTTATTTTATTTTATTTTATTTCATTTCATTTTAACCTTTTAATTGTCTATCTTTTTAAACCTCAAATTTTATTTCATTTTTTATTTATTTTCATTTTATTCTAACCATAATGTTAAGTTTAAAAATTCTTAACTCTTTTTAGTCTTTATCTTTATTTCGTTCCGTTTTTCTATTATAATTGTTTTAATAAGTCCAAAGGTCCAAGGGTCCTGATCCGAACAGACTCCACATGCTTATCCGCAAGCCATAAACCGAATCCAAAATTGTTGCGCACTGAGTCAATCTGATTCTAATCCCAATCCAGGCAAATTTTGTGCTGCTCTTAACAAACCCTAGAATAAAAACCAGCACTATAAAACCAACCTGCAACACGCACAATAGGGAAAAAAGAAAGGAGGATCCGAATCCAAAAACCAACCAAACCCAACACAACAGTCACCAAAACATCACACCAAACGGCCAGACCGGAGCCAACACACACAGTTTTCACGTGCAACACAACACACACGGCGCAGAACAACACACACACCAGCCGCACGCGCGTGACGATGACTCAAACCCAGCCGCGGCCATAACAGAACCTCCCAAACCCACAGACACACACACGGCACACAAACAGCACATACACCCAGCTACACGCACAACCAGTTTCCGCAACCAACAACGTCAACAACAATACAAAAACGAGGTAAATTTTCTTTTTCTCTATCGTTATGTATTTTGTAGATCTAGGGTTGTAGGATTAGGATTTGGGGTTTGAAAACGGGAAGAGGGTGAGAAAACAGTAAGAAACAGCAAAAAAATTACAAAAAAAAACCTTTTTTTTCATTCCGGCACGGCGACGCAGCCGCTAGGGCTCGCCGGCCACCGCGCCGGAGCTGGCGCGCCCATCGGAGAAGAAGACCGGAATCCGGTCGGAACATAGAGAGAGAAGAGAGCGATAGAGTTGGTGAAGAGATAGGAGGGACGGTAGAGAGAGAAGGAGGGTTTAGAATGAGGGGAAATTAGGGTTTACAACCCTTTTATATTATCTAAATCGGTTCGGGTCTCCTGGACCGACCCAGGATCCGAACCGAATTGGTCCCCCCAACCAGAGCCCAGTCCCATTTTCTTTTACTCTTTGGCACACCCCTGATCACTGTTGCACCCCCCACCTGCATTCATTTTTATTTTTTTATTTCTAATTACATTTTATTCTGCTGCATCTTATATCATTTTAGTTTGCATTTGCATGTTTTATTTTATTGTTAAGCATTTTTAAATTATTAGAATGTATTTAGGCTTTTATGTAGCTTATTTATTTATTTTTCGTTTCTTGGACATAATCTAGAATGCAAATAGGCCTTAATGTAATTTATTTATTTTTCCCGCAGACTTTAGAATGTATTAATAGGTCTTTTGTAATAGCGTAGAATATATGCGTGCGTGAGTGTGTGCATGCCTTTTATTTTTTTCGTAGTTTAGGTAAAAGTTTCTCGTGGTGGTCCAACGCTACCATGAGCAACTTACACTTTATTTTCTCGCTCCGTTAGCTTTAGTTTTAATTTAATTATTAACCAAAAAACAACAAAAACATTCAAATACCAAAAACCACAAAAATATTTTCATAATAAACATCGACTTTCAATCGAGTGATCGTTCATTTTTAATTTCTTTCTTAATCAAATTTCAAGTCAAACTTAATTCTATCATAAGTCTATTTTCGTTAATATTAAAAAACACAAACGCATTCTTACTTTTGCCACTTTGGCTTTTTTTTTTCATTTTAAAACCTTTTTCCAAACTAATAAAAAAACACTCAACCAATCAAACAGAAATTTCTACCCCGAACTACGAGGTTCTGATCCCTCACGGGTACGTAGGCAAAGGACCTAGTCCTCCCGAATCAATAAAATGTAGATAACTAGGTCTTTTTCTTTTTTAATCACTATTCTCAAATTCTTTCTTTCAAATAAAAGATAAGCAAATTATAGCACAAAAAGTAAAATAAAGTCGAAAGGTTCTCGTAGAGTACTACGAATATTTAGGGTGCTAATACCTTCCCTAAATATAACCAACCCCCGTACCCCATCTAAATTTAAATCTTTTTAAATCAAAAGTCGTGAAATAATTTAGTGAGTCAAAAGCTAATCAAATAGCCTTAATCTCCGAAAAATGACGCGACAGAAATGGCGACTTCACTGGGGACTAATTCGAGGGTTAAGCCTAACTCAACTTTATTTAAATTCTCGTGCTATAACTTGCTTAAACAAAAACAAAAATAAAAGATGGAAATACTTGTATATATGTTCTCCTTCTTCTTTCTCCTTTCTTCGTGAGTGGTGAGATAATAAGTCCTACACCCGGGCTGGAGTGAAACATAAGATAGGACGGAGGGATCATAGTCTCAGGCCAAGAGTACTCTTCGGTTTTGGCACATGTGATAACCCCACTCAATGGAAGGATCTTGGAAGTATACTTCGTCAACGTGAGTACTCATGCTTGGCTTACTATTTTCAAGTGACCGTCAAAGTTGAGAACCTTAGTTACCTTAACCCATCTTGGCCTTTTTAGGACGTAGTGCGGTGGCTAATCGAGAGTACTCTTGAATTGGTCGATACGCGATACTACACCCAAACGAGACTATCCTACGGATGTTGTTGGAATGGGAGTACTCCCGTCACCCGATAAATGTTCGGAAGTGGTTGAAAACTTTGGGAACTTGGTAGAACCCGTGATACAGGTACAAATGAAGCCAGAGTCCCTACCCGACGACGTATTATCCCTCAACTCCAACACCATGCACTAAACCTCAGCATGTTTTCACTGTTTGTGTAGCATAAATCATGCATACATGCATTCATTCATAAAAACTTTTTTTCATCAAATATCGAAGGATTTAGAAAAGTTTCTTGCAAACATCACAGACGAATGAACCTTGTAAGAAAGAACACCAAGAAATACTACTTCAAAAATCTTAACTAAGCCTTAGCTTTTGTTAAGAAATTTTTCCTTGGTTTCGTTCTTACTTTTGAAAAAAGAACCGATTGCGATGTCTTCACAATTTTCAAATAAAACCATGTTCCTCTGCGATGTTTACAATTTACTTTGATAAACCCTTCAAAAATGTGTGTATATTTTTGCATAAACATATCATGCATCATCTTGCATTCCATAGTTTCAAACCCGAGTCTCACAAAGTCTCCTTTTCCATCAAAAAGGTCAACATGTGGTCCGACTCTCCTCTTCAGCCAACTCGCACATACAACAGTCGGGCAAGCATCAATGGAAGGTCTTGAACAAGAGAATCAGGCACTCCGTGAAGAGATGGCAATCATGCAAGCTAAAATAAACAAGATGGCAGCTGTGCAAACTCAGGTCGATGAATTAACTGAATTGGTGAGAACACTAAGAGCTGCACAAAATCAACCACCGCCTCCTCCTCCTCCTGTCAGAACTCAGGCCGAAGCAGGTGGCTCTGCTATCCCTGATTGGACGATATGCTTCGAATCTCCAACATTTTCTACGCCTCCACGATCTGCGCCTTGGTTCCCGCCCTTTACTTCTGGTGAAATACTCCGCCCTATTGCTTGCGAACCTCCGGCGCCTACTTTTCAACCTACAGTTTACACTCCTCCACTAGTACCAACGCTCCACCAAAGAGAACCTCTGGTGCCTACTATTCAACACGCAATCTATGTTCCTTCTCCAACTGTGACACGCCCTCAAGCTACTATGACTTATCCAGCACCAACAATACATACTGTCCCACAAAATGGAGAACCCATCTTTCACTCTGGGAATATGAGGGCCTATGACAGAGTGGATGACCTGCAAGAGAGATTTGAGATAGTGAATCGAGAGGAACAGGCCCTCCATGGAAAAGAAACATTCAAGAAAGATGTTTATGATATGTGCTTGGTGCCGAATGTCCAGATACCCCACAAGTTCAAGCTCCTAGACTTCGAGAAATACGAAGGGACTTCCTGCCCTAAAGACCATCTAACAATGTATGTGAGAAAAATGTCCATGTATGTTAATGATCATCAAGTCCTCATCCACTGCTTTCAAGACAGTTTAACCGGTACCGCACTAAAGTGGTACATGAACTTGGACCGTGCAGAAATCCGAACCTTTAATGACTTGTGTGAGGCCTTCGTGCGGCAATACAAATTCAATATGGACATGGCTCCGGACCGAAGTGATCTTTAGGCTATGACTCAGGAAGACGACGAGAGATTTAGAGAATATGCCCAACAGTGGAGGAACGTTGCTACCCAAGTCAGCCCACATGTAGGAGAGAAGGAGATGACCAAACTCTTCTTAAAAACTCTCAGTCAGTTCTACTATGAGATGATGGTCGGAAGTGTGCCCAAGGACTTCTCGGAGATGGTGAGCATAGGTATGCGTCTGGAAGAAGGGGTCCGAGAAGGACGATTAACTAACTCGTTGGAAACCTGATCTCTTATGTGCCTTCCATCAAGGGGCACAAGGTCATGACGTTGAGAACTGTTTCTCCTTGATGATTGAAGCCCAAAAGTTAGTCGACGCCGATGTCCTGCCTTTCGAAATTTGAATCCGAGCGTGTAGCCGTAATTGGGTCGCTTTCGATGTTCTTTCTACTACTCAGTTGTTCGAATAATGTTTGTTTGTTTGTTTTCTACTTTTCAAAAATCCTTTCTTCCCGCCCGAGACGAAAGTGAACTTATGTAGGGCTTTTTGCTTCAAGTATTTTCCATCATTAATAAAAGGTCGTTTCTATCCCGGCTGTCTCTTTTTGTGCTTATTCCGGAAAAATGGTAATACAAAAAACCAAAAATTCTCTTTAAACATTCTTAAATAACTGCATAATCATAACTTGGCTTAAGTATGTAAATCGTCCCTGTAAGTTCGCGTGTTTTTGCTTTTCGTCCCTGTATCTTTTTTTGTTCTAAAACAAACCCTGTAAGTTACAAACGTTTTGATTTTCGTCCCTCCCATCAGCATCTGTTACAAAAACGCTGATGTGTCTAACGGTGGCTGACGTGGCGTTGTTTGACGTGGCAAAACAAGCTTATGTGTCCTTCCATGCAAGATTACAGGGACCAAAATCAAAAACCAAAAATTACATAGGGACGAAATTAAAAATAACTAAGTTACAAATTTGAAATTAAAAATCCTTGATGTTTCCATCTTCTTCCTCTATCATCCGTATTATTATTCTTCTTCTGCTCAGATTCTCTTCACTGTGAAATTATAAAGAAACCATTTGTAACTTCTCCTAACTTTGTATCGTGATTTCTCCATTCACCAAATATATACTTTATCATTTTGAGGCCAAAACTTGTCCCATTTTTTGTCCTACGTCACATGAATGAGTACATGTTTATGGGAGAAAATTTAGAAAAAGGTGATAAGTTGGCTTTGAAAACCTAACTAGTTTTCAATGCACAAATTTTGGTTTTGTTATTCAAGTTATTTTTTTTGTGAAAGTATCACTGCTGGAAGTGTCACTTTAGTTCCAATGTTGTCTTGTTGTTGTCCGCAGATGAAATAGAATGGGTTACCACAATTGAATGCAAGGAAATAATGTTACAGGTTCATGTAAGAAGAATATGAAAGAGAGAGGAAGAAGACACACAGAGAGATGAAGAAGATAGAAAGGTTTTTAATTTCAAATTTTGTAACTTAGTGATTTTTAATTTCGTCCTTCTGTAATTTTTCGTTTTTGATTTTGGTCCCTGTAATCTTGCATGGAAGGACACATAAGCTTGTTTTGCCACGTCAAACAACGCCACGTCAGCCACTGTTAGACACATCAGCGTTTTTGTAACAGATGCTGACGGGAGGGACGAAAATCAAAACGTTTGTAACTTACAGGGTTTGTTTTAGAACAAAAAAAGATACAGGGACGAAAAGCAAAAACACGCGAACTTACAGGGACGATTTACATATTTAAGCCTCATAACTTATACTTACTTGTCAAAATCAAATCATGCATAAACCCGTTGAACATATTAACCCTGTACTCTCTCCCAACTTTGAGTTCCCAATGTCCGAAACTCGAGGAAGAGGAAGATGAAGAACTCCCCGACAAAATTTCTCGCCTACTAGGGCATCTTGGTCGTCGAAGTCAAAAACAAAAACTCCAAGAGGAGTCCAGAAAAGGGCATTCACCTTCAAAGATTGGCACAAGATGTTGTCATCATACTTCAAGTGCACACTTCAACCGGGGCAACCCCCCTCCTTCCCTCAGTATACAACATGGAGGTCGTCGAAGTCCCTGTCGATAAGAGTTCTGCTGAAATCCAAGCTTTTTTAACTGAAAAACATGACGGTCTTGTACAACTATGTCGGGAGAGGTTGACACAAACTCCCAACAAGAAGGTTCGTCCCCGTGATTTCAAGAAACCTTGTGCTAAAAAAGACATTGTCTTTCCAACCGGACTCCAGGGGCAAGTGGATGCCTAACTATGAAGACCCATGTGCGGTGACTTATGTGACCACAAATGTTGACGAACCCGCATGCCGGTGCAGTCAAGAAATATTTTGTCAAAATCAATCAAATCAAAAAAAAAATCAAAAAAAATCAAAAATCTCGATAAGTCGCAAACCTGAAAAGGCGACTTAGGAAAAAATGAGCGTCTCGGTGGACTGAAAACCCAAAAGGGCGGTCCAGGCAAAAATTAGAGACATGAACAAAAATGATCATCCTGATAGATTGAAAACCCACAAGGGTGATCTATGCAAAAGTCAAGGATCATGACAGAGTAACTGTATCCGGTCAGGCACAGTCAACTTGAGGCATTTAGTCATCAAAAGACCTCCGATTCAAAGCATCTACAAATCAAAAACCCGGAACTGGGGCAATTCAAAGTTGTTAGGGAGAATAGTGGTTACCGTTTTCAATGTACCTTTACCATATAATTACCATTTTTCAAACTTTTAAAGATCCGTGGAACCACGCCCTTGGCGGGTCACCACTCAATTCATCAAATTTGAGCCTGTGCCCATTTATTTGGAACTCTCACTTATTCTATTTGCAAAAAAAAAAATCAATCTTTGATGGCAATACTTGAAACAAATTTTTTTCGAAGTACAAAAAACTTTTTTTTACATCTTTTGAAAAGTGTGAACAATAAACACACCCTCTTTGAACTCATAAGTAGATGAAACATACATCAGTATCCGCCTCGAGAACGGTTACATTCCGGAAGAGAAACATGGCTAAGTGTTATAGAGAGGACCTCCGCTTCAAGCAAGATGCAGTCACAATCAAAAAATACAAAAAAATACAAAAAAGAGCTCGCTAAGCTGAAAACCTGAAAAGGCGGCTTAGGCAAAAATGAGCGTCCCGGTGGACTGAAAACCCGAAAGGGCGGTCCAGGCAAAAATTAGGGGCACAAAAAGGAATATACTCCCGGTGGACTGAAAACCCGAAAGGGCAGTCCAGGCAAAAGTTAGGGATTTTCACAAACAATAACAAACAATGACTGCTGAAGCATACCTGGGGAAGAACACTCTGCTCCCATTTACAAATGGCGACTTCTCCCAGACCTTCAATCAACAATGAGCTGGCTTCCCAAGGGGCATCGGCTGCCACCGTGCGCCAGGTTTCATACCACCAATAGCTCGATTTATTCATAATAACATCAAAGGAAGTTTGCCCAGTGTTTGTACTGCGCTGTCAGTCCGCCTCCAATCTTATATGTCCTGTCTTGTTCCATCGAGTCACCTGTCATATGCAGTTTATACGGTCGTTCAAGTCACATTCATACATTCATGCATTCACACATCAATACTTTCATATACTCGCACATTCAAGCGTGCATAACACGCATATGCACACATATCAATTCACACATGATTGCATCAGTCACCCAGAGTCTTGTTTAGTCATATCTCATCAATTCAGCCATCAATTCTTCCAAGCGGTAAGTCCTACATAACGGACAACTTGAGGTTTATTTTTCTGTCTTCCAAGTGGTTAGTCCTACATAACGGACAACTTGAGGTTTATTTTTCTGTCTTCCAAGTGGTTAGTCCTACATAACAGACAGCTTGAGGTTTATTTTTCTGTCTTCCAAGTGGTTAGTCCTACACAACGGACAGCTTGAGGTTTATTTTTTCTGTCTTCCAAGTGGTTAGTCCTACACAACGGACAGCTTGAGGTTTATTTTTCTGTCTTCCAAGTGGTTAGTCCTACATAACGGACAACTTGAGGTTTATTTTTCTGTCTTCCAAGTGGTTAGTCCTACATAACGGACAGCTTGAGGTTTATTTTTCTGTCTTCCAAGTGGTTAGTCCTACATAACGGACAGCTTGAGGTTTATTTTTTCTGTCTTCCAAGCGGTTAGTCCTACATAACAGACAGCTTGAGGTTTATTTTTCTGTCTTCCAAGTGGTTAGTCCTACACAACGGACAGCTTGAGGTTTATTTTTTCTGTCTTCCAAGTGGTTAGTCCTACACAACGGACAGCTTGAGGTTTATTTTTCTGTCTTCCAAGTGGTTAGTCCTACATAACGGACAACTTGAGGTTTATTTTTCTGTCTTCCAAGTGGTTAGTCCTACATAACGGACAGCTTGAGGTTTATTTTTCTGTCTTCCAAGTGGTTAGTCCTACATAACGGACAGCTTGAGGTTTATTTTTTCTGTCTTCCAAGCGGTTAGTCCTACATAACGGACAGCTTGAGGTTTATTTTTTCTGTCTTCCAAGTGGTTAGTCCTACATAACAGACAGCTCGAGGTTTATTTTTCTGTCTTCCAAGTGGTAAGTCCTACACAACGGACAGCTTGAGGTTTATTTTTTCTGTCTTCCAAGTGGTAAGTCCTACACAACGGACAACTTGAGGTTTATTTTCTGTCTTCCAAGTGGTAAGTCCTACATAACGGACAGCTTGAGGTTTATTTTGTCTTTCTTCCTAGTGGTCAGTCCTAAACAATGGACGTCCTGAGTTTATCCTCTTGTCATTTTTTCGAATAGTCAGTCCCAAACAACGGACTACCGGTGTTTACCTGTCATTCTCTCAAGATTCATTCCTAGTCTGACTGGTCAAAATGTGTCTCTCCATTCCAAACCAATACAATAGTACACCACCATTTTCCCCAGTGAAACTACACTGTCCCCTAGCTGAGTCGGATCCCTTTCTCAACGAATACAGGTATCCCATTGTGGTTTCTCGTCCCAGTCAAAATGACCTCGTCGTCTTGCATTCATAATTGCATCACAAGCATTCATAAGCATCTTAGGTCAAAAATGGTGTATTTTTTCGAGTCGAAGATTTCATCTCCAAATCTTCAGACGAAGAAACTTAAATAGGGGCATCTGTCATACCCCATTTTTTGACTTAAGACACCACTGACACGCGTCGTCTAGCCCGAAATAATCTCCGACTTTTCGAACGAAATTTCGGCAGAGAGGTATTTTAAAATACCTCATTTTGTGGTTCCAAGTCAGGCCCTCTTCACACATTTTTTTTATTATTATTTATTTTATTTTATTTTATTTCATTTCATTTTAACCTTTTAATTGTCTATCTTTTTAAACCTCAAATTTTATTTCATTTTTTATTTATTTTCATTTTATTCTAACCATAATGTTAAGTTTAAAAATTCTTAACTCTTTTTAGTCTTTATCTTTATTTCGTTCCGTTTTTCTATTATAATTGTTTTAATAAGTCCAAAGGTCTAAGGGTCCTGATCCGAACAGACTCCACATGCTTATCCGCAAGCCATAAACCAAATCCAAAATTGTTGCGCACTGAGTCAATCTGATTCTAACCCCAATCCAGGCAAATTTTGTGCTGCTCTTAACAAACCCTAGAATAAAAAACAGCACTATAAAACCAACCTGCAACACGCACAATAGGGAAAAAAGAAAGGAGGATCCGAATCCAAAAACCAGCCAAACCCAACACAACAGTCACCAAAACATCACACCAAACGGCCAGACCGGAGCCAACACACATAGTTTTCACGTACAACACAACACACACGGCGCAGAACAACACACACACCAGCCGCACGCACGCGACGCTGACTCAAACCCAGTCACGGCCATAACAGAACCTGTAACGCCCACTTTCGTTTAAGTATTTATTTAAATTGAGTTTAGGTGATTATATTATATTTATATAATATATGTGTGATTTTGGTATGTTTTGATGATTTTGGATGATTTAGTTGATGTTGTGATAAGTTATGATTTTTGTGGATTTGATTAGATTAAGAGACTTATTTTATTGTTAAATAAAATAAGATTTGAAAATAAAATAAAATATTTAGTTGTGGGTTAGTTTTGGATTTTAGAGAGTTATGTGGGAGAAAGAATAAATAAGATAAGATTTGTTGGGAGTATAAATAAGGAAATTAGGTTTAGAAAGTCAGTAACGCGTATCAGACTTTTGGAAAGAAAAAAAAAAGAGGAACGCACGTGAAGAGAAGAGAAGGAGAGGAGTGCTGCGATTTTGCTTCTAACCAGGTAAGGGTGAGACTAATAATTCTGTAATATTAATTAGCATAATTCTGATGATTGATTAGCAAGAATTAGGATTGAATTGGGAGAATGAGAAATTAGGTCAAATCCTAGAATTGGCTAATTGAACGGTTAGAAATGGTTTAATAGATGTAGAAAGTGTTCCTAGACCTTAGATTATGTTTAGGATGAACCCAGGAATCAGTATTAGGCTTGGAACCATGAAATTTGTGAGTTTTTGGAGGATTTAGCAGTCTGCCCGCGGCGAAATTCATCGCTCGCCACGGCGAGCAGTGATCCTCGCCTCGCGAGTGATGATCTTCATCGCTCGCCACGGCGAGCACCTTCCCTCGCCTCGCGAGTTGTGTTGGCAGCTCGCCACAGCGAGCAAGTTTTACTCGCCATAGCGAGTTAGGGCAGAGGGCTGGTTAGCTTTTGCATTTTGACCTTTTAGTTGGACCTTTAGTGCCTTGGATGCCTGCACATACCTTGTAATGAATAGGAATGGATGTAGGACAGGATTGGACCCAGGACAGTAGAGGTTAGGATTCAACCTTACTCGCCATGGCGAGCATAAGCTCTCGCCTCGCGAGCAAATCTAGAATGGGTAATATGGGGTGTTTGTGCGATCTGTTAGTACGTTTGGTTAAGAAAGGATCCCTTAGTGCTACTGAGACCTAATGGCAATGTTGAGAGTAATCTATATAGCTGATTAAGTTATATTTATGATATCTGAGCAAGAATTAAAGTATTATACCTTATGCAAGATATGATAAAGTTTATGTTGTCTTTGAATTGTGAATGATATAATGATATCATTCTGCTTTTGATGATTGACTGTGCTGCTGTTGTTATTAAACTGAGTTGCATAATATATATATATATATATATATATATATATATATATATATATGATGAATAAGGTATTGTTTAGCTCCAATTTCTTGGATGCATTATGATAAGGTGATTAAGGTGTTTTGTTGTTTAGAGTCCATGCATTAGCATACATTGAGCTTAGTCCTCACCATGATAGGAGCTTTGTCCTCCGCACGACTTATAGGAGCTTTGTCCTCCGCACGTTTTAAAGTATATTAATACTTATGATGAAGTTGGTACCACATGCATATAAGGAGTCTAAGAGCATTGTCGCATTGTCATATTTATGATTTATGCTATTGTTGATGATTGAATAAGTGATTACGTGATAACTGTTTACCAATTATAATAAGTTGATTAAGAATGTTGTGATGTTAATTATGAATTTGAATTATATTGATTAATATTATTTGATTATGAAATCTCACCCCTTCTGCTGGAATTGCCGCCTTGTGGGCAAGTGCAGGTGATCGTGCTTAGTGTGCAGCTGCCTCGTGAGTGGCCTTGCCTCACTGTGTCGTCTAGGTCGCTCTGATACGTAACGGGATGGGGTTAACTATTATGCATGCTTCATTCTTTTACGTGGATTTTTATGTTATTTTGCTATAATGCAATTAACTCTTTTGAGACATTTTTATGGGGCATGCGTGCCAAACGTTTTATGATTTATAATTATTTTTCCGCTGCAATGTGTTGAAGTTATTTGGTTAAATTATTATTTAACTGTTTTTCGAATTATGTTATATGTGATATCCCGTTGTTTGATGTGTACTCTGATTATTTATTTTAAAGATTTTAAAGAAATTTTTATGTTGGGAAAACGGGGTGTTACAGAACCTCCCAAACCCACAGACACACACACGGCACACAAACAGCACATACACCCAGCTACACGCACAACCAGTTTCCGCAACCAACAACGTCAACCACAATACAAAAACGAGGTAAATTTTCTTTTTCTCTATCGTTATGTATTTTGTAGATCTAGGGTTGTAGGATTAGGATTTGGGAATTTGGGGTTTGAAAACAGGAAGAGGGTGAGAAAACAGTAAGAAACAGCAAAAAAAATTACAAAAAAAACCTTTTTTTTCATTCCGGCGCGGCGGTGCAGCCGCTAGGGCTCGCCAGCCACCGCGCCGGAGCTGGCGCGCCATCGGAGAAGAAGTCCGGAATCCGGTCGGAACATAGAGAGAGGAGAGAGCAATAGAGTTGGTGAAGAGAGAGAAGGGACGGTAGAGAGAGAAGGAGGGTTTAGAATGAGGGGAAATTAGGGTTTACAACCCTTTTATCCCTTACTCTTTAATCTTATTAGGTTTGCAACCATTTAACCTAGAAATTTCCCTCTAATCCTGGTGCATTAATTGCTCCAAGTGTTAACCCTAAAATAATTCCCTCCAAACTCATTGTTAATTTGAAATTCAAATTTTGTACTGAGTCATTCCAATTAAGTTCGGTGGCTTTTTTGGTATTTGTCCATAAGTTGCCTCCCTTTTTTGGTGTAATTTGATTTTACTTTATTCAAAAAATGATTTTAATTAAGTCTATTGATATACCCCATGAAAACTACACAACTATCCACTAAGCAGTTCTCTTATTTTTCCCATGCATGTGCACCGGTTACACAGCCAGAATTATTTCCTACTATATACACGCTGCCATCTCAATGGAACTCATACTATCATGTTTGTTATTTACACTCTGCAATGAAAATGGTGCTTCTCATTTCTCACTTTCTTTCTTTCTCTTTAGTCTTTAATTTTCCATTGTTATTTTTTTCTTCTTAATTTCTTATTGTTATTTTTAGACAGGGTTTTTATGGGAGGTTCCTGTGAGCTAAATTTCAAAATAGCAATTGTTTTCCCTTCTTCCAACATTCAAACACTACTCCCTCTTTTTCTCCAAATCTTTTAATTAAGCTTTCTCTTTGTTTCTGTTTTGTGCTTTTTCAAGCATGTTCCAATGTCTTTTCACATATTTTGGGTTTCATAGGCTATGGAAGAGATATGTTTGATCACATTTGTGTTTTTTCATAAGCATGTTCCAATGTCTTTTCATATATATCTTCAGTTTTGAGATATGTTTTGAAATTTGAAAAAGTCTTCATTTATACAAAAGAAATCAACGAAGAAACCTCCAACCAAAAAGAAACTTGCATTTGTGTAGTATATTTCATATCAGGTAATTAATTGGATGTTTTAATTACTTTTGTGTTGATTATTACTTCTTTTTTTATTTATTTATTCTAAGCTATTAATTTCTAATTTCTTATAGCCAATGCCTGTAGGGTTGCGCTTAGGTTGACTGTGATTTTGGCTAAAGAATATTGTTTTAGGTTACCTTTTAACATGGTTATGTTCTTCTTCAAAAAAAAAAAACATGGTTATGTTTTTTTTTCTATTATTGAAATGCATTCCATTCAAGCCTAATCATGCTTGACGTACACAACAACAAGAAGTCCTATAGTAGGTTGATATTTTATTATAATGTTCTAGATTTCGCAAACAAAGCTGGTATTGATGGTGATTAATGAAGGCTACATTTTAAGGCAAGTTAAAATATTCATTGTGTTTTTTATTTGGTGTATTAGTTTATTTGCTTTTAGATCATTCAATTGCAACTAAAAAAATGTATCTACTTTTCACATATTTAAGATTAAGTACGACTATTAAAGGATGATAGAATTATTTGTAATTCATAAATTGAATTTTAATTCAATTGTAAAGTTTTTGATTGGCAGAGAAAAATATGGGAGAGGACTTTTAAAATTGAATATAAAGATACAATGTCTATATAACTCACCCATGAAGATATCAATAAGTGATGAAGATGCTTCTAATATTGTCTATAGAAAAATATTCTAATTTGTGATAACTAATGTCTGCCTTTTTTAAAAAAAAAAAATACAAATGTTTATTTTATTATGTTTAAGGTTAATACAACTTTTTTTTATATATAACTTATTGGTTTTATGATAGTCGATAGTACCCGTGCGTCGCACGGGTCGGAAGTCTAGTATTATCTAAACTGGTTCGGGTCTCCTGGACCGACCCAAGATCCGAACCGAACCGGTCCCCCCAACCAAAGCCCAATCCCATTTTCTTTTACTCTTTGGCACACCCCTGATCACTGTTGCACCCCCCACCTGCATTTATTTTTATTTTTTTATTTCTAATTACATTTTATTCTTCTGCATCTTATATCATTTTAGTTTGCATTTGCATGTTTTATTTTATTGTTAAGCATTTTTAAATTATTAGAATGTATATAGGCTTTTATGTAGCTTATTTATTTATTTTTCGTTTCTTTCACATAATCTAGAATGTAAATAGGCCTTAATGTAATTTATTTATTTTTTCCGCAGACTTTAGAATGTATTAATAGGTCTTTTGTAATAGCGTAGGATATATGCGTGCGTGAGTGTGTGCATGCCTTTTATTTTTTTTCGTAGTTTAGGTAAAAGTTTCTCGTGGTGGTCCAACGCTACCATGAGCAACTTACGCTTTATTTTCTCGCTCCGTTAGCTTTAGTTTTAATTTAATTATTAACCAAAAAACAACAAAAACATTCAAATACCAAAAACCACAAAAATATTTTCATAATAAACCTCGACTTTCAATCGAGTGATCGTTCATTTTTAGTTTCTTTCTTAATCAAATTTCAAGTCAAACTTAATTCTATCATAAGTCTATTTTCGTTAATATTAAAAAACACAAACGCATTCTTACTTTTGCCACTTTGGCTTTTTTTTTCATTTTAAAACCTTTTTCCAAACTAATAAAAAACACTCAACCAATCAAACAGAAATTTCTACCCCGAACTACGAGGTTCTGATCCCTCACGGGTACGTAGACAAAGGACCTAGTCCTCCCGAATCAATAAAATGTAGATAACTAGGTCTTTTTTCTTTTTTAATTACTATTCTCAAATTCTTTCTTTCAAATAAAAAATAAGCAAATTATAGCACAAAAAGTAAAATAAAGTCGAAAGGTTCTCGTAGAGTACTACGAATATTTAGGGTGCTAATACCTTCCCTAAATATAACCAACCCCCGTACCCCATCTAAATTTAAATCTTTTTAAATCAAAAGTCGTGAAATAATTTAGTGAGTCAAAAGCTAATCAAATAGCCTTAATCTCCGAAAAATGACGCGACAGTATTCGTGCACACAAACTTATAAAACTAATTTAATATCTAACCCAGGCAACGTTGGGTCTCTAAACTAGTATTATTATAAAGTCTGGGAAAAAAATGTTTGGAACATATTTATAGAGGTTTGTATAAGAAATTGCAAATAAATAATCGAAAAATCTAAATAAATTGTCCAATTTATAAGGGTTTATATAAAAAATTCAGAGGAATTTACGTAAGAAATTACAAAAAATTTGAGCCGAAGTCCGGACAACTCTCCAAGCTCATCGGACCTTAGAACCGCCCCTGTGAACATGTACAACTACAAGTCTACAACACTATAGAAAAGATAAAATAAAAATAAAAATAGAAGTGTAAAGAAAATAAAAATCTAGTGTTGATGATATAAGTGTGTTCTTGATTTGATCAAAGGGTAAAATCTTCACCACTAAAATTGACCTAAGATAAGAAAATTTTGCAATTGCCCCATACTAAAACTCACCATATCCAATACATAATGGTTTTCTCTTCATTGTTCAATCGAACAAGAGGAGGTTTCAGGTTAAGTGGATTGCTTATTCTTTTACGATGGATTCATGATATTCATATTCAACCTGCTGATTATAGGATTGACTCAAAAATTATGGTGGAAAATTCCATAGCCTCAAAGAGGATCTTTATGAATTAGGTGTTAATTTACTAGATTCTAGAGAATCTTTTTTCTACTTTCCACTGATATTTGAACTTGTAGCATGACATCTTTATTGATGAAATGCTATACCTAATTTTTTAGGTCAAATATTTATCGCAATCATTGAAGTTAGATATTTATAATATGTTAGTTTTTAAGTTTTTTATGTAATAAATTGGTCTTTTGAATGATAAAATGTGCACAATGTTAATCTTTTTTTTCATCCAACTTCATTAAGTGCTTATATGAATGTTTAACATTGAGGTGACATGTCCAAAAACGTTTATGATATCAAACATAATTACTTAAACACACTTTTTTCTTGTTTTCAAATTCAAATCTAATTTTACAAATAAATGTTTTATTAAGAACATTATAAATTAAGTAATTATCAATTTTGTTTTAAATCAAGATTGAATAATACACATATAAACTCGAGTCATATATTTAAACCTACCAATTTGACATTAAACAATCACAATAATCACGGTTTGACCGACTTTATGATTTAAGAGGTCAATTTATTACATAAATTTTTTAAACAACTAACTTATTACAAATATCTATCTTAAGTGATCATTTGAAGTAGGGTTAATATGTCTTTACCCCCCTGTAATTTGGGCGAGTTCCGGTTTACGCCCCTGTAAAAAAAAAAGTTTAGATTTCAACCTTGTAATTTAAGATTCTTTCGTTTTAGACCCTGACGCTGACGTGGCATGCTGAGTGGCGCGCTGACTGTGCATATTTGATTATGTGGCACGCTGACTGTATAATTAATTTTTTATTTTATTTTTTTAAAATAAAAAATAATATAAATGAAGTTATATTAATTGAAAAATAAAAAATTATTTTAAAAATCAGAAAATTAATTTTTTAGAATAAAAAAATCGTAAAAAAAATATTTTCGAAAAAAATAAAAAATTCTGGAGTTTAATTTTTAAAATTTAAAAAAACCAAAATTTAGGAAAACAAATTTGAAATTAAAATTTTTTTCAGGAAAATAAAAAATTTCTAAAAATAAGAAGAAAAAAAATCTGGAATTTTGATTTTACGAAAAAATAAAATTTTGAAAAATTCAGGAATTTTTTTTACTACGAAAAATATTTTCCAAAATTTTTATTTTTTGTATAAAAATGAAAATGAAGCTTTTTAATTACGAAAAAAAAATCTAAACTTTTTCGAATTATATTTTCTAATTATTTTCCAAAAATTTTCATTTTCGTAAAAAATAATTATTTTTTTTCTAATATTTTAGTTTTGAAAAAGATTTTATAAAATTTTAGGAAAAAAAAATTTGAATTTGTTTCTATTTTTTTAAATTTAAAAAAAAATCTGATTTTTTCTTCCGATTTTTTCAATTTTAGAAAAAATAATCTGATTTTTTTTTCTATTTTTAAATTTAAATGAATATAAAAAATTATTTATTTTTTAAAAAAGTCTAATTTATTTTCGTTTTTTAAAAAAATCGATTTTTTTTCTTATTTTTTAAAATAAATTTTCAGTTTTTATTTTTATCTTTTTAAAAATAAATTTTTAAACCATTATACACATGTCAGTTTTTAAAAAAATAAAAATTAAAATAATTACACAGTGGTGTGTCACGTCAGCGTCCATTACACACGTGTCAGGTTTTAAAAAAAATAAAAATAAAAATAATTACACAGTGGCGTGCCACGTCAGCATCTGGATGGGGTCAGGGGTATTTTGTGGAGAATCTTTATATTACAGGTGTGTTTTGTGGAGAATCTTCATATTATAGGGTTAAAATCTAAACTTTTTTTTTTACAGGGGTGAAAACCGGAACTCGCCCAAATTACAAGGGGGTAAAGACATATTAACCCTTTGAAGTATTTGATTTTTTTTTTACAAGGCTAAGCAAAAAACTTCAACATCAAGAACGTATAAATATCTATCTGGTCACCTTTTTTGAATGTCAATGATGACAAATTTAGTTTTGAGTTATGATATTTTGACATATGTTAAAAGGTTGACAGATTTAATATCATAATAATTCTAGTATTTGTCAATTGTTCCACGTTTTCTACATGAACCGCCGTCTAAACAGGGATGACAAATTTAACAAAAGTAGATGGATATCCTACTGAGAAATTGGTTTGACGCGTATACTCTCTTTAATTTATTTTGTAGTCCTTTGGAGAATTTTTTCAAAGAAAAAAGTAGTTCAACCTTTACAAATTGGTGGCAAGTACATTACTATCAACAAAAGTTAAGTAAAATATCATTTGAGTTATCACAATTCAAAATCATTAATTTGTTTATAAGAGTGATAGTAAAAAATTAATAAATAATTTTTATTGATGTTAACACAAATGAATAATCTATACTCATCTTTTATTGATGTCTAAATAAAAAATTTAGACTTAAAATTGGATTGGATTTTTGGTTGAGTTTTCATTGTTTTTTTTCCAATAAATATAAAGTAACTTTTCGTGATGTTAGGAATATTATAAGTAGATGTTTATATAGCAATTGAGTTATTAGGTCATATATTAATTTATTGGATCATATTATGCTTGCTCTCTAAGTTATTGGTATTTGTTCATTAAATCATTATATTTCTTTATAAATAAAGCTTATATGTAACCTAATTGTATATCATAAGAGAATAGTATAATATTTCTCTTTCTTCTTTCTCTTTCTCTCTTCTCTTTTCTTGTTCTTATTTCGTGAGTTTTATAACACGTGACAAATTTTAATGTCTTTTTAAAAAAAATGACAATTTTTAATGTTTATTCCAAGACAAAGTAGGTCCAATTCCGGGTTCTATCCGTAGACCAGATCCGTCCAACTTGATAATCTTAAAATGCAAATCAAATTACTCAACACACCTCAACATCAAAACAATAGAAACCTACTATTTTAATCTCATTTAATTGTATTTTAGCTTCTGCAAATCAAATTCCGGGTTCTATTATGTTTTTTTACTGTCTTTTAAAGGGAATTATTTTATTGTTTTTTTTTCTTTTATGTTAATCAGTTCTCTATACAACTCACAACTCATAGATTTTTTTTTTATCTGATGGGAATTCAGGGATTGAGTTATTAGGGATTAAAATTCAAACCTCTACATATATTATGTAATATTTTTACTAAATTAAGTTCACAATTATCTCTATTTAATACGAAGTAATATTTTAATTTCTTTTGTTGTATAAATATTAGTAAACTGCTATCATTTCGTTTCATGATCAATCACAATTTTTATTGGTAAACCGGTTGGAAAATTTGTGGTCATAAATTTTCAAAAATGGATGCTTAAAATCAAATTCCAGGTTCTATCATGTTTTTTTACTGTCTTTTTAAGGGAATTATTTTATTGTTTTTTTTCTTTTATGTTAATCAGTTCTCTATATAAATTGTTTGACTTAAAGCTCTCTAGAGCCGTAAAACAACTCACAACTCATAGATTTATTTTTTTTATCTGATGGGAACTCAGGAATAGAGTTATTAGGGATTGAAATTCCAACCCCTACCTATATTATGCAATATTTCTGCTATTTAATACGAAGTAATATTTTAATTTCTTTTGTCGCATAAATATTAGTAAACTGCTATCATTTCGTTTCATGATCAATCACAATTTTTATTGGTAAACCGGTTGGAAAATTCGTGGTCATAAATTTCCAAAAATGGATGCTTAAAATCAAACTATTAATCTGAATATTATATTGTAAAGGTATGTGAAAAGAATTTGATATACAATGACCAAGACCAAGTCATAGGCAACGTACACGGTATTTGGTAAGGATCAAACAGTGAAAAACTTATCTATAAATATTTCTAATATTTTCTTCAAAACATGCACACAATCTTTATCACAACCAAACCCATTCCAATTTCCAAACAATTAATCATGCTATCTTTTTGCTTTTTTTACTTTCTTCTATTTTTAGCATTCAAGAAAATTCAGTTTTCCAAATTAGCATTGTTCAAACCAGTTCAAAAACCTAAAAGGAAGATTGTATCAACAACCATGGAGAATTTACCACATGAATTGGTATCCAACATTCTCTCAAGGTTACCTGCAAGAGAGTTGGTGAAATCCAAGCTTGTTTGCAAAACTTGGTACCATCTCATAACTGATTCTCATTTTACAACCAATTACTATTCTTTCCACAACCAACTTCAAAACCAAGAGGAGCATCTTTTGGTCATTCGTAGACCCTATATTTCAAGCCTCAAAACTACTATTTCTCTTCTTTCTTCAACTTTCAATGATCCCAAAAAACATGTTTCTTCTTCTGTTCTAAACCCTCCTGAGCAATACAATTCTGAACATAAATATTGGTCTGAAATTATAGGACCATGCAATGGTATATACTTACTTCAAGGAAATCCAAATGTCTTGATGAATGCTTCTTTGCAACAGTTCAAGGCTTTACCTGAATCCCATTTGACAGATTCAAATGGCATTTATTCTCTCACTGATTATGCTAGTTTTGGTTTTGACCCAAAAACCAATGACTACAAAGTTGTTGTGCTTAAAGATCTTTGGTTAAAGGAAACAGATGAAAGACAAAAAGGGTATTGGACAGCTGAGTTATATAGTCTTAATTCAAACTCTTGGAAAAAGCTTGATGCTAAAACTCTTCCTCTTCCCATTGAAATTTGTGGTTCATCGTCGTCTTCGTCTTCTCGGGTTTATACTTATGTAAACAATTGTTGTCACTGGTGGAGCTTTGTTAATGATCATGAATCTCAAGGTATGAAACAAGATTTTGTTTTGTCATTTGACATAGTCAATGAAGTTTTCAGAAAAATTAAAGTACCAAGAATATGTGAGTCTTCACAAGAAACTTTTGTAACATTAGCACCCTTTGAAGAATCTTCTACAATTGGTTTCATTGTTAACCCTGTAAGAGGAAATGTGAAACACTTTGATGTTTGGGTGATGAGAGATTATTGGGATGAAGATTCTTGGATCAAGCAATACAGCGTTGGGTCCATTGAATTAGAGATTGATAGGCTTATGGGGTTCATTGGGAGTAATCGTTTTCTTTGGAAATGTAGTGATGATGAGTTGGTATTGCATGAACATGGCTCACAAAAATCAAAGGATCTAAAAGTCAAAGATTATGGGAAGTATGATGATTCATTCAGAGCTGTTGTATACAAGGAAAGCCTTGTTTCACTTCAAAGGGGGGAAATAACATTATTCAACTAATAAGGGCCCACTAAGGGTGTATGTCATTTTTTACTGTATATACTTTGTAAATTGTTTCACATGAAAGATAAAATTGTGTTTAATAGTTGATTTCCTAAAAGCATATTCATCATGCTGTTTATGGCTATGTTTGGTAAAAATATTCATTTCGAATAAAACTTCTCATGGCGAATAAACTTATAGTAGACCAGTTAGGTGATTATACGCACGAACCACACGACATGTGGCATCACCTCCCTTTTCTAAATTAAATTTTAATAAAAATAAATTAAAAAAATTTGAACAGTGTTTGGTGCAAATACAAGGTCGTGTGTATCCCACGACAACTCAAGTCGTGCCATTAAGCATTTTTGTTAGACAAATTAAAAATTATAAAATGATCTAAATATTTAATCATTAATTAATATTTAAGTCATTTTAATTAAGGTCACAACAGTAAAATCTACTCTATAAACTCAAATGCCATTTGATGTAATGTTTTAAAAAATGTTATAAACTAGTCAAAAAGATATTTGAAACTTGTGAGAGAAGACTAGTGCTCATCAACTATACTCTAATAATACAAATTCAAACAAAAAGGAAAGAGTAAAATATACTTTGCCTTAAAAAAAAAAAAGAGTAAAATCTACTCTATAAACTTAAATGCCATTTGATGTAATGTTTTAAAAAAATTTATAAACTAGTCAAAAATATATTTGAAACTTGTGAGAGAAGACCATTGCTCATCAACTATACTCTACTCATTCCTTAAAAAAAAAACTATACTCTAATCATACAAACTCAAACGCTATATCATTTGTCGCATCCTATCTTATTATAATTAAATTGGAATAAAAAGAAGAATTAAGAAACAAATTTACAACAAATATCTCGTTAAAAACCTCATATGAAAAACTCAAAGATAAAATCATGAGATTTAAGAACGTAATTAAGAAATTGTGTTCACTTCTTGAAGTTAGCATATACTACCAGTCTCGATCTCCCATTGGACAAGTGAAAACTTTCAACTTAGATTCTCTTTTTTTTTTAAGGAAACTCAGATTCTCTTATTATTAACATATACCCCCAACGTCGCAAATTGTACGACATTTTAGACATTTTACACGTATTAAGAAATATAATTAATTTTGTGTAAAACATAAATATTATAAGTTGTTTTACAAAACTATTTTTAATAAATGATATGAAAAAGATAAATTAAAGAATTAAAAGAAGAGAGAGTAATAAATAATTAAGAATATGATAAAAAAAATAACTTTAATGTTTCATTGGTATTATACGTATAATTTATAACTGGAATGGTTGGCCATCATCTTCCACTAACCCCAACATATGCTTTTTAAAAATTATATGATTGACTAAAACCATTTGTCTCTCTTTAATCAATATCATTGTTGCTGGCAAAGTGTAGAGTTTGTTGAAGATGACTAAAGTCAACATACGGTCAACATTTCTACAACGATTTGATAAATCAACAAATTATGAATCTACTGAAACATGAAAGGATTAAAAAGAAAAGTTTGATCAAGAAGGAATCGACAAAAACAAAATTAGTATATATGTCAAGCTATAACGTATTCTCCCCATAAACTCATATAGTGGACAAAGGGTTTTTCACCATGTGGATGATTAAGGGTGCATTTGTTTCAATTTAAAAAAAAAAAAAATGTGTAAAAGAATCTAGAGATTTTTTTTAGAGATTTTAGAAAAAATTTGAAGTTATTTTTGTTTACCTACTACCCATAAAAATTCATTTTTTTTAAGAAAATAAATTGAAAAAAAATAAATTTTGAGAAAAGCTAATCCTAATAGCTTTTCAATTTAGGGTCAAAATAGATTTTTTTTGATAAAATAACTTTTGTAAAAATCCTAAACAAACACCTAGAAATGACAAAAGTGATTTTCTTAAGAAAAACAAAATAGATTTTTTTTTTTTTTAAAAAAAAATCTTAAATAAACGCACCCTAAAACACCAATCTATGGGATCATATAGCCAACGAAGATATATTCAAGGATGTGTGTCGATTTTAAGCACTTGTTCTATCGAAAATAGTTCGCAAAGTAACTCTTATGATTGTTGCATGTCATTAAATTGACGGTTGTTTAATTTTCTTTCTCTAAAAAAAGTATAATTCAAAGAAGAAAAAAAGTTCGGATACTTAATTTTTGAGAATAATGCTAGTTTCAGCGATTTTTTTATAGCAAAATTAGACCGAAATCATTCCAATTGGGCATCTGCCCGTGTTTTCCGCCCAATTCCTACTTAAAACAGCCACGTGTATTCTACAAATAACTCTAAATAATGACACGCGGTCTTCGTGAAATTTTTCGAGTGGTTTTTTCGGGATATATAGCAGCGCCCAGTTTTTGAAGCCTACTCCTTTCTAAACTCATGCTCAAGCTTCCAGAATATTAAGTATACCTTCCATTGTCCTTAAATTCTTTTCCATTTCAGTCATTTCAACTCAAAGCAATATACATCATCGCTTGTGACATTTGTTGCCTATACAGAGGGAGGAATTTTGTTCCCAGGTTCCAAGACAACTTATAGAGGGGGAGGGCTGCAGGGCCGTTGTAATGGCACACCTGGCTCTGGCGGTTACGAAATCGTGGGATGTGTAACCGCCAGAGAGTTTATTGCGGGAACGTGCAGAGAGACGTTATGGCTCGTTTGAACCGGTCTCGCTCGCTTTGTGCACCCCCCTCGCGAGGAAGGGGTGTGTCGCAAGTAATGTTGCCAAATAGGGTGTTTGGGCTTTGGATGGTATTGGACCTAAGTAGATGGGCCAAAGGTCCTTTTGGCCGGTCCAGAACAGTAGCCTCCCAAGTCGTTACTCCTGATGAAGAGTGATGACTTAAGTGTGGGCGTCTTTGAGAGTTCGTCTTCGGTCGTGAGAAGGAAGTTCACTTTTATGTGCTTTTTGTTTGTGAGTAAACTAAGCTTTGTTTGATGGACGTGAAGACGTCGCTGAATTTGGGAATTGTTTGCATGGGTGTTTAAGAGTTTCGTGAGAACTGGGTGAGCGAGTGTGTGAACGCGCTCGCTATCCTCTGAATCCCCTTGGTTCCCTGACCAAGCAAATTCGCCAATGGAATGAGCTATGTTCGGCATGCGAGTGCTCGGATGTCTTGTATCAGAAAGATAGATTCCCTTGCCAGGAAGTTTGGTCGATTGTCATTCCGCAATTAATGCCCACGTGTCGAGGGAAAGACTGAGGAGACATGACCTTTGGTTTCTGAGTGACACGTGTAAAGGCTATTGTAGTACTTGAGTACCTATAGTCTGCAGAGTTTTCTTAGTTTGTTCTCCATAGCTGACGAATTTTTTCCTTTCTATGTTTTGTAGGAAAAATGAAAGATTTAGGGGCCCTTGTGAACGCAGCGAGCAAGAAGATCTCTGCCAAGAAGCGGCGCAAGAACGTCCAATCCTTGGAGCACCTCATCGTTGGATCCTTCCCTGGTTCCACCTCTAGTCCTGTGGTGGACTTGGAAGGTGATGGTCCTCCTGAAGAGACGGTGCAAGAGCTTGCGAAGAGGCAAAAGGTGGGAACGCCTTCCAAGGAGTCAGTCAGTCCTATCAGGGTAGTTCTTGTTTGTTCTAAGAGGGGGGACTTCCTTGAGCTTTTGAAAGTTTGATCTGAACCAGATATGTGCGGCCCTCATTCGACCCTCTTCTTGGACGATCCTGAGCTAAAGACTATTCAGGATTTAGGTCCAGTTGGCCGTTGTAAAGCGATAACTAACGCGGTTATTGCTACTATGAAGGCTTTGAAGGTCGTCACGGCCCTGAATAATGCTTCGCTGGAGAGTGAAATCTGGGTCAATGCATTGGCGCAAGAGAGGGATGCTCTGACTGCTAGAGTTGCTGCTCTTGAAGAGGAGGCGATAAACAAGAGGTCAGTTGCTGAGGAGCGTGACCGCCAATTTGCTATTTTGGAGAAGCAATCGGCAGAAGCTCGGACTGCTCTCGAGCAAGCGGCCGACTCTTCCCAGAAGTTGGCTGAGGAGAAGGCGTCCTTGAAGGAAGCTTTGAAGAAGGCGGACCTCCCTAGGGAGGATGAGATGGAAGACATGGTTGTCCTGAGGCGTGCTAGTCTTGAGGACAACATTGGTGAGCTGGAAGGAAGCTTGGTGGACGCTGTCCGGCTTGGCTTTGATTGGGCGGTGGCTCAGCTAAAAGTGGTGAACCCTGGTGTGGACTTGAGCGTCGAAGGGATTCACCCCCTTAGTGATGTGAAAGACGGGGTGATCACTCCCCCTCTTGATCTTGAGGAAGATATTAGGCATGTTGATGAAGCCTAGGCCGTTGAGGCCTTGTAATTAATCTCTTCTTTAACAACCATGCTTCTAATGACATTATGCACCCTTCGTGGTTTTAACACCCTTGCAATATAATTAGTTTATTCTTAATCACACTTGTCTTAAAATATTTGTTTTATTTACAGGCATAATTATTCGAACTGAGTGCTCGTTGTGTGAGGCTTTTTTATACTGTTTGAAGTATTTGTTGAGAGTGAACTGTCTGTCTTGCATGTTTTACAAAATGTAACAATTCGTATGCTCTTAGTATTCAAGTGTTTCTTGGTGATCACTTTGTGAAAACGAGGCTTCCTTTGAAGTGAAGTAAGTTCGCTGAGGTGGAATGGCCTACCCCCCGGCAGTCATTATTTCGACAAAGTGAATTAATGGCTGGAGAGTTTTGCATGTCCGCCTGCGACCTTGCTACTTTAACTCATTGTTTTGAAGCAAAGCTTTGCCTTTCTCTTCCTAGGTATTTGTTGCTCTGTTTGGAACGTTTTACCTTTTGCGTTCTTTTTGCAAGGGAAAAGTCGGGCATAAGAGTTCTAACTTTTACGCGAAGTATTTGTTAGAAGCGTTTCACATCCAAGAGATTGTTTATCTGAATGTGTGACCAGAGTTATGTTTTGAACAGAGAACAACGGATGAACGAAGAAATCAATCTAAGTTCAAAGCACTGAGGCGTGAATCACCCATCGCGAGCTGGAGTTCTACCTAACATGACGAGCAGTGATGTCGCGGCAGTAAGCATACATACTGAGGAGTAAGAGAATCTGTTTTATAGATTTCTCTTATCCTTTAATTTTTTGGATTTGGAGTGCACGACTTTCCTCTTCCGTTTAATTGCTCGTTGCAGAGCTTGAAGTTCGTTGTAATGAATTGAGTATGTACATTATAGTAGTTTGGCGTTGTTTGCCATCTAAGTGTAATACTTTTTGAGTGTTTCGGCGTTCCAAGTTCTTGGAATTGTGCCTTTATGGAGATCTTCGAGCTAGTACGCCCCCGTTCTGGTTTTCATTCAGACTCTGTAGGGTCCCTCCCAGTTGGCTGCGAGCTTTCCCTCTTCAAAGTCCTCCTGGTTTCGCCGGAGGACGAGGTCGCCTACTTCAAATTCTCTCTTGATGACCCTTTTGCTGTGGCGAGCGACTATTTTTTGATTTAGCGTTGTTTCTCGCAAGGCAGCTTCATCCTTGACTTCGTCTACAAATTCAAGCTCTTCACGTAAATTCGCCGTGTTGGCTAGGAAGTCAGTGTTGGCGTCAATTCGCCAAGTGAGTTCAGTTAGCTCAATGGGTATGACCGCCTCTGTCCAATACATGAGTCGAAAAGGTGACTCGCCAGTAGTGGAGTGAGGAGTAGTTGTGTAGGCCCATAGGACCCTATGCAACTCTTTAGCCCACTTAGTTTAGGCTGCGTCCAGCCTTCTTCGTATTCCTCGTAGAATGACCCTGTTTGCTGCTTCGGTGAGGCTGTTAGCTTGAGGGTGTTCGACGGAGGTGAAACTTTGTTTGATTCCAATCTTCCTTAAGTAGTCCTGGAACCTTTGGTCCGTACACTGAGTCCCATTGTCGGATATCACTCGGGTCGATTCCGGTCATATCGACCGCACTCCTGGCGAATAGGTCTGCGTTCTCCCTGAGCAAGGCGACCAACTGTGCTTTGACAAGTTCAGGAAGATCCTTGCCGATCTTGAAGTTTTTCGAGGGGTCGTTCTCGATAGGGACCAGCTCGAATTCACCGTCATGAATGGGTCTAAGAAGTTTCGTGTTGAGCGGATCCTTCTTTTCCCTCTTTTGTTCCTCAAGGTCTTCCTTGGTGAACATGGGGTCAAGTTCGACCAAGTTTGCATCCAGAGTGCTCGCAGCAGCTTTCCCTTTGTCCTCAGAAGGTTTGCTGGATTGGGAAACCGAGTTCTGGGACTTATTAGCCTGGAGGAAACATCTTATTGCAGCTTCGATGTCTCCATTGAGAGAGGTGATGGCGCCATCTTTTGCATGGTATTTCAACTTGAGATGAACAGTTGAACATGCAACGCCCAGTTGGGCTAGCCCGGTTCTCCCTATAATGCAATTATAGAGAGAAGGACAGTCGGTCACCAGGAATGGGATCTTTATTGTTTTCTTGGCCTCCTTTTCGCTGATGGGATAAAACCGCAAGTGCACGGTCTTTTCAGAGTAGTAATAAAGAGAGTATCATTCTGACAGGGAGTTGGTCAATTCAATCAACTTAGAGTTATGATTAGAAGAGAAAATAGTAAATTTAGGGTTTTAAAATGTTGGAAGAGAAAATAATATAAAAGAGAGCCTTGGGATTATTGGTTCATCTTAATGACAAACCCTCCACAAACCGAAGCTTTAACCTTAAACCTTTATGTTGGACCTAATTTCTAATGACCGGTTTCCCTTTAGCCCCTTACTTTTCCTCTCAGTCCAGTAAGAGTTTACTCCTATCAATCAATCCTATTTTGCTGAATTGATTATTAGGAGATGTATTAAGGCTATGAAACTACTTCGTCCAAAGATTGCAAAGACTATTTTGCTGCCTTTGCAATCTCTGTCTAAATTCACTTATTCCAATATCAAGACTCGGCTTTCGCTTTATGAATTGATATTTGGGATAATGGATTAATAATTATCAAACCCTCAACTTTCGCGTCAACAGTTTGATAATGATTAATCTATGTTAAAGTGGTGAATTTAGATTAGAAATTAGGTTTACATAAGGTTTAGGAAGAAAGTTTGGTTTGTTTTGGATTATGTCATTAGACTATCCAACAATCCCAAGGCAAGAGAAGTCTACTCACTCATGATCATAGTAGACAAGGGGAAGAAGAGAGAAGACATAAAATAAATAACAATAAAATAAAGAGAGAAATTATTATTAGAAAGACAACTGTCACTATTGTATTCCAAGAATAAGATGAATGTTTGTGGTGGAAGACTACTCTATTTATAGCTTACAATTTACTTAAAATCTAAGCAACTATAATGCTAGAGTGTCCCACAAGAAACTGTGGGCCTAAACTACAAAACAGAGTAGCTTGCAGGAGAAGAAAAAGCAGCAAAAGGGATCCTGAGAGGTGGCACGGCCGTGCCACATTTGGCACGGGCCGTGCCAAGCTTCTAACTTGGGGGCATCATATTTTTGTGCTGAATCTTGTATTTTTCCAGCCCGAATCAACTCCTAATCCTCTTTATTTTGGTTCAAGACTGCTCCACCCAATATTCGTTCTTGAAATATATTTTATTGAATCTTAAAGTAAATTGCTCAAAAAAGGAAATAACAATAATATAAAATAGACTCAAATCTAAATAAAACAAGATTAAATATTATTTAGAATAAACTAATTATTAATTCATTAAATAGCTCAAAAGGAAATAATAATAATAAAATAAAATAGACTTAAATCTAGATAAAACGAGATTAAATATTATATAAAATATACTAATTATTGACTCATCAAACTCCCCCACACTTGGATCTTTGCTTGTCCTCAAGCAAAAGGCATAGACATTGTAGCATAAAACAAGATTATGTATGACAATTCAAATGAAGCTCATGTCTCAAAAAAAAAAGTTTTTATTTCTAATGTACACTAATCACAAATTCAAGCAATTTTTATATATTATTTAATCAACCCAACAATCAAGTTCTAAGTGAGTATGTGTGTGTAGTTCATCCCTATTTTTGCTCCTGTATAAACAGATATTATGAGGAAACATGTTCCAACCTTAAGACTAAACCAACCGAGAAAGATTCTTTCTTCATTTCGTATAAGAGAGATGAGAGTATTTGTGGTCATTTTGACCTTTTGCCTTTTGCACAAATTTGGAATTTAAGCGCATTAATTTAAGGGAACAACATCTTCACGTAGGAAGTCGGAGGGCCTGCCCCCTTCCCCAATCTAGATTCAATGGTGCCCCTTAAAACATCATCTTCACGTAGGAAGTTGGAGGGCCTACCCCCTTCCCCAATCTAGATTCAATGATGCTTTTATTTTTCTCAAGATAACATCACTTTCACGTAGGAAGTCGGAGGGCCTACCTCCTTCCCCAATCTAGATTCAGTGATGCAACCTCGGAATATATATTTTTTTTCTTTTATTATTTTTATAAGCTCCCCCACACTAACTTATACTACTTTTACTCTGAAAATCTTTAAGGGTTAATTTACCTTAAGAGTCGGAACGTGCTGCTTAAAATACCTATTCATACACTTGCTCAAGGGATGCAACTAGTGTTTTTCTCATTGGAGAATTGTTCACAATAAAACAAGATGTGGGTATATCAAGAAAACTTAAAACACAAGAGTTCACTTTCATGTGCAAGAAACTACCAATTTAGAGGAGACAAACAAAAAAATTATGTCATATTTTTACACTAAAAACAAGCTACTTAATCATGCCTTTCGCAATTAAACAAAACAAAAGAATAAAGTTCAAGGGAGTTTGGGAACACTACGACTCGAGACACTTTGTTAGCCCCCCCCCCCCCCCCCCCCCCACCCACTTGGGAGAAGCATTGTCTTCAATGATTCAAGAAAAACAAAAATTTAAAGGGAAAGAAGGATGAAAAAGAAGAAGAAGGAGGAGGATGATAGGTAGAGTGAGAATAGAGATAGAAGGGAAGAGAGGAAGAGGATAGCTCACATTTTATTGAGTTCCGTAAGGAGGACCTTGGAGGTTGAAGTGCTGCATCATCATCCGGAGCATGTGATTGTTCTCATCATTAACCCGATTGCCTCTTTGGACATCGTTCCTTAATTCGGTGATTTCAACACCTTGCCTTTGTTGCTCGGTGCTTATGCGGTCAACCTCCGTTTGCATCCATGCCCACCGGTTGTTTTGAACATTATAGTTGTCACCAGCATCATAGTCATGGTGCTCCTCATGGTGGTGTAAGTTTGCACCTTCCTCCTCAAGGTTTTGCTCCTCCTCTTGTTCCTGTGGGACATCACCAACATACAACAAATTTTCTTCAACCTCGGTGTTAGTCCGAGATGGGTTAGGAAGTACAATCAAACACATAAGCACATTGAGCTGAAGCTCAAAAGCTATACGGCCGGGTTGAGGCTTAATGAAGTTCATAGCAATGAGGGTTTCTATATTAAGCTTATTGTTCCCCTCAATTCTATTAATCCCTTGGTTCTCACCTACGCCAAACTTCCTAGCTATAAAGGTGATAATGTCCCCTACCACTATCTCACTCCTAGCATTAGATTTTGTACCTAAAGAAGCAAGATAATCAAGCATATAAAAGCAAGTATTCACAAGATGGTTGTTAAGCATTGCCCAAAGCATAAATATTTCATCCGTCCTAGTGGTACCTACTTCCTTTCTACCCCAAATTGTGCAAGCCATAGCCCTTTGGAGGTATCTAAGCACAGGGTTATGGATATTACTAGCCTTATTGGATCTAGAGTTGTATTGGTGTAGGCCGGTAATACTTTTCCAAAAGGTGATGGGGTTGTATGCTTCCGGCCTAAGATCATGAGTATAAGAGTCATGGATGAACCTCGTATTAGCGAATCCCATCTCTTTGCAAAAATGTTCTAAAGACATCTCATAATCGGTGTTCATAAGCCGGAAGTAGACTCTATGGTCGGGGTCATCATAATTCATCCTATCTTTAGTAAAAACGATAGTGCTCAAAAATTCATAGGTGAAATTCTCATAACCCCGCATAGGTCGCATCATATCACCCCATCCTAGCTTATTCAACAACATATTCACATTATCTCTAATCCCTAATCTATTCATGTCATAATCATCAGGATACCTACAAGGGTGCACAGGTTTAGAGAGAAGAGATTTATACCTACTATGTTGTTCCGGAGTGCTAAATGTGATGCCGTGATTCTTTGGGGTAGCTTGCCTCTTGTTGCCTCCATCACTTGAGCTTGCAACTTCCTTTCCCGATCTCTTTGGAGCCATGTTGACATGGTTGACTTTTTTGTGAATGTGTGGAAGGTTGGGGTGTGGGAAATTTTTTGGTGGAAAAGGTAGGTTTTGTTATGGGGTTGAGTTGGAAGTAAGATTTTTAAGTTGAAAGGTAGGTTTTGGTGAAGATTAGGTGGTTTTTTTGTTAGGTTTCTAGGGAATTCGAATTTGGGAATTTGTGGTTTGGGTGGATGAAAGTTGTTTTGGAGTGGTGGGTTTTGGTTGTGGTGATGTTTATAATTGATTTGGTGAAGAAATTTGGTGAATTGGTTGAGTTTTGAGGGAGTTTGGAAGATTTGTAGGTGAGTTGTTATGGATTTTTGGAGGTTGGGTAAGTATAGAGAGAGGTTTTTGTGAAGAATGGGTGAAGAAGAATAGGGAAAAGTCTTTAAAATATGGGTAGACAACGGGCACGGTCGTGCCACATTTGGCACGGGCCGTGCCAACTTCCTGAGTGTTTGCTCTTTTTTGGCTGTAATGTGGCACGGCCGTGCCACTTCTAGCACGGGCCGTGCCATCTCTCTGGACCTCCAGGGCTTAAAATTTTGTGTTTTCCTCGAATTTTAAGCGGACAATGACCTACAAAACATCAAACGAAAACAAAACAAAAGCAATTAAATGTGTGGGTTGCCTCCCACGAAGCGCTCTTTTAATGTCACTAGCTTGACGGTTAGAAAGCAAATCTTAAAATGGATCAAAAAGATCATGTTGTGTAGATGACGTTAAAGAACGTTATTGCACAATATGATCATTGAGCATGCAACAAGAGAAATCATAAGGTTTCTTATTAACAGTTTCCATTCCAAATCCTACTATCTCATTACTAACTTGAAAGGCAATCATTCCGCCCTTGACATCCATCATGGCCCCCGCAGTAGCGAGAAAGGGCCTCCCTAAGAGTATAGGTACTTGGTCATCCTCATCCATATCTAGAACTATAAAATCAGTTGGGATATAAATCCCTCCTACCTCAATGGGTATGTCCTCAATGAATCCAACGAGGTGGACGTTAGTACAATCCGCTAACTTTAGTGTTATCTTGGTTAGTTTCAACTCACCTATACCAATCCTCTTAAAGAGGGACAAAGGTAACAAACTTACCCTAGATCCTAAATCACACATGGCCTTATTAATGGCCTCACTTCCAATCACACAAGGTATAGAGAAACTACCCGGATCCCCAAACTTATGAGGAAGCTTCTTAAGGGTTGCACTACTCTCCCTAGTCAGAGCTATTGTCTCTTTATGCTCTAAAGCCTTTTTCTTTGAAAAAATTTTCTTAATAAACTTGGCATATAGAGGCATTCGAGTCAAAGCTTCCACAAAGGGAATTTTAATGCAAATCTTCTTAAGTATATTCATGAACTTTTTAAATTTAGCCTCCAAGCAAGGCTTAGCAAGCCCTAATGGCAAGGGTGTCTTGGATTGTTTCTCACTCTCTACCATAGCTACCTCACCTTGATACTCATTACTCTCTCCCTTAATGGTTCTAGCTTTAACAACGGTATCCTCTAACTTCCCACCATTCCCTAATGATATAGCGTTAACACGAGCTTGTGGGTTGGTTTTGGTTTGTCCAGGAAAGATTCCTGGTGTTTGAGATGATGTGGCCACTTGTTGGGCCACTTGGAGATTTGTGTTTCAAGCATCTTATTATGGGTAGCAAAAGAGTTGACCTTGGCATTAAGTTTGGTTAGAGAATCATTTATAAATCCGGTTTGGGTTTTCAATTCTTGAATTTGTTTATTTTGATTCATGATATAGCTTTCCATTAAAATTTCCAAACCAGATTTTTGATCGGTCCTCTGGTTGTTTGTATAGCCGGGTGGTGCTATTTGTCCATAGGAATTTTGAGGGGTTTTATAAAAGTTTTAGTTTTGCCTCATTCCTTGGTTGTATTGAGTATAGTTCATTTGCTCAATACTATAAATAGCACTACCTAGCTGACAATCAACACCAATATGGCCATGAATACCACAGACTTCACAAGGAGGAGATGAAGAAGAAGGATTGATAACACTAACACTAAGTTTTTCAAGTTTTTGGGTTAGTGCATCAACTTTAGCAGCAAGATGATCATAGTTAGAGACTTCGTACATACCTGCTTCTTTCTTAGAGAGAGTAGGAGCTGTTAAGGCTCTCTCATTGGTCCATTGGTAGTGATTATGGGCCATATCCTCAATCAAGGCGTACGTTGCTGTATAGTTCTTGTTCAACAAGGCTCCACCTGCAGCTGCATCAACAGTCATTTTAGTGGTATAAGATAAGCCATTATAAAAAGTGTGGACTATGAGCCACTTTTCCAAACCATGGTAGGGACAAATTCAGAGCATTTCTTTGAAACGCTCCCATGCATCATAGAGAGATTCCCCATCCTTTTGGTTGAAACGTGTAATTTGGTCCCTAAGTTTGGCGGTTTTAGAAGGGGGGAAAATCGGGAAAGGAATGCTCGCCTCATTTGATCCCATGAGGTGATGGAACCGACCTCTAGAGAATGGAACCAAGCGCTAGCTCTATCCCTTAATGAAAAGGAAAAGAGTTAAAGTCTTACGGCTTCTTGGTTCTCTTTTAGGGTGCCACTAAGTCTTAGGAAAGTAGAGATATGAAGGTTAGGGTCCTCAATAGGTGATCCAGAAAACTGATTTTGTTGCACCAAGTTAAGAAGTGCAGGTTTAATCTCAAATCTTGCATCCTCAACCGTTAGGTACACAATAATAGCTTGTGGCTCTTCCGTTGAAGGAGTAGCATACTCTTTGAGAGTACGTTCAGCCATGGCAATATTATTTTTTGCTTCTATTCTCCTTTTGCGCAAATATCTTTCAATCTCAGGTACGAATGCACCAAGACTTTTAGACCTTCGCATAAAAGGGAAAGAACCCAAGAAGTTAACGGTGACAAAAGAGGAGAGAAGAAGAAAAGAGAAAAAATTAGCAAAGAAAAGTAAAAAAATAATGAAGGAAATTCTAATCACAAGAAAAAGTTAATCAAATTAGTTAACTCCCCGGCAGCGGCGCCAAAAATTTGATGGGATAAAACCGCAAGTGCATGGTCTTATCGGAGTAGTAATAAAGAGAATATCGTTCCGACAGGTAGTTGGTCAATTCAATCAACTTAGAGTTATGATTAGAAGAGAAAATAGTAAATTTAGGGTTTTAAAATGTTGGAAGAGAAAATAATATAAAATAAAGAGAGAAATTATTATTAGAAAGACAATTGTCACTATTGTATTCCAAGAATAAGATGAATGTTTGTGGTGGAAGACTACTCTATTTATAGCTTACAATTGACTTAAAATCTAAGCAACTATAATGTTAGAGTGTCCCACAAGAAACTATGGGCCTAAACTACAAAACAAAGTAGCTTGCAGGAGAAGAAAAAGCAGCAAAAGGGATCTTGAGAGGTGGCACGGCCGTGCCACATTTGGCACGGGCCGTGCCAAGCTTCTGACTTGGGGGCATCGTATTTTTGTGCTGAATCTTGTATTTTTCCAGCCCGAATCAGCTCCTAATCCTCTTTCTTTTGCTTCAAGACTGCTCCACCCAATATTCGTTCCTGAAATATATTTTATTGAATCTTAAAAGTAAATTGCTCAAAAAAGAAAATAACAATAATATAAAATAAACTCAAATCTAAATAAAACAAGATTAAATATTATTTAGAATAAACTAATTATTAATTCATTAAATAACTCAAAAGGAAATAATAATAAAATAAAATAGACTTAAATCTAGGTAAAACGAGATTAAATATTATATAAAATATACTAAATATTGACTCATCATTCACCGAAGGTGACCAGTAGTTCCATATAACCCCATGGTTGAGTAGATGAGCCATTGAAGCCGTAGAGTTCATTTACAACATAAGGAGAAAGGTTTTTCTCCGTCAGTTGAAGAGTTTTGAACTAGCCGGTGTACATGATGTCGCATGAGGCCCCTATGTCAATTAGGACTCGACGAACATCGGCGTTGGCCATCGATGCTCGCACGAGCAAAGGAATGGCAGAATTTGAAGCTCTACCGGGTAGTTCTGAGTCGTAGAACGCCAAAGGCGGTCTTCCTCCATGAATGGAGGGGGGCAATAAATTGACGCTCATGAGCTCTTCAAAATTTCTCTTCATGCTTCCCACGTAGATTTCCAACGTTCCTCCCGTGATGATGTTGGCCGAGGGGAACCTCTCCCAGATGCATGAGTAGGGGGTGATTTCCATGTTGTTAGGGAAATCGCCTAGGTGTTCCATAGACATAGCAACTGTTTTTCCAAGCTCGGTGTCGTCACCGATGAGTTCGACGGTTTTTCTTTCCGTCTCGGGGCCTTTGATGAATTGTTTAAGCCGTCCTCGTTGGATAAGGAGTTCAATACATCCTTCAGGTGGATGCAATCATCAGTGGTGTGCTCGTGGCACTTGTGGAATCGACAATATTTTGTTTTGTCAACTCTCTTCCTCTTCTGAGATGGAGCCTTTGGTGGCTTGACGTCAGCTTCTATTAGATCGGCTATAGCGATCTCGGCGAGGATCTTCTCCCTTGACATGGCCAAAGGTGTATACTCGGTGAAGTGACCGTTGGGCCTTTTGCCTTCACGAGTTACTTTGCCTTCCTTCTTTTTCTTATGGAAGAGCTTTTTGGAGGATTCAGCAGCAGTTTCCTCCTTCCTGGATTTGTTGAGCCTGTTCGCGTACAACTCCTCTTCGTATGCTGTGTAGATATTTGCGATCGCTAGAAGCTCGTTGCGATTCCTTGGGCGATCCAAACGGACATCTTTCTTCACGTCTGTGCCTTCGTGCAGACCTTTGGCGATGAGGTACCGCTTCATTGTTTTATCGACACCTCGTACCTGAACAGCTTCTTTGTTGAACCTCTCGATGTAGTCTCAGAGAGGCTCGCTCTTTCCTTGGACAATGGCTTCTAGGGATGCCACCGTTTTTGGTTGCGTCCTAAAAGCGGTGAAGTGGGTCGTGAACTTGTAGCAGAGGTCGTGTAACACCCCGTTTTCCCAACATAAATAGTTATAAAGAATATCACAGTTTTCCATCAAAAACGGAGCATTACATTCAACTTCATAATTCAATATTAAATCACGAACAACACCATATAGCATCGTATTCATCAATCAAATATACTCACATAAAACCAAGTTAGATTCATTAAAACATAGGTTAAATACTCATAAACACCTTAATTGAGCTCATAGTACACGGGCTTTAAAGTTAGAGACAATCCATAAGTTTTGGGTTAATTTCCATAAAATTTCACTAAGACTTCCCTGGAGTATTTTAATCATATCTCAAAAACTAAGAATCATTTTCAAGTCAAACCAAAGCCACTGGAAAGCTAACTCAATTATCTACAACTTTCATGTTTACCCCAAAAGCCAGTTCAAAACAGAAACGGGTGAAAAGGACACAAGAATGCGAAATAGAGGATGGTTTTCCCAAAACACACTTGGAGTGTTTTTATCATAACTCAAGATTCACAACACATTTTCAAGTAAATCCAAAGCCATTAGAAAGCTAACGCAATTATCTACAACTTTTATGTTTACACTAAAAGCCAATTCAAAACAGAAATGGGTGAAAAAGACGCAAGAACGTGAAATAGGCGATGTTGTAACTGTGTAGCTCGCAAGGCGAGTAGGTTTACTCGTTGTGGCGAGTTGCGCAGACAACTCTACGGGAATAGACCAGTTTTCACCCCAAAAACCCTAATTTCATCAACCCAAATCCCCAAATTGATAGGAAACTCTACCTATGTGTCGCGTCATTTTTCGGGAGGTCATCGCAGTTTGACTAGCTTTGACTCACTATTTTTTATTCACGACTGAACCTTTTAATTTTTTAAAGAAAGGGGGAAAAAGTTTAAATTACCCATTTGAAAGAGATTTGGGTTTGGGGGTTAGTTATATTTAGGGAAGGTATTAGCACCCTAAATATTCGTAGTACTCTACGAGAACCTTTTGACTTTGTTTTACTTTTTGTGCTATAACTTGCTTAACTTTGTTTAAAAAACGGAATTAAAAAAAAGAGATTTGAAAGAAAAAAGAAGCCTATTATCTACATTTTTTTATTGATTTGAAAGGATGAGCGTCCTTTGCCTACGTACCCGTGAGGGATCAAAACCTCGTAGTTCGGGGTAGAAATTGACGTTTGATTGGTTTTGTGTTTTTTATTGGTTTTGAAAAAGGTTTTAAAATAAAAAGCCAAGTGGCAAAAAAGCTCGTTTGTGTTTTTTAATGTTGAAGAAAATAGACTCGAAATAGAATTAAAGTTGCTTTGAAATTTGATTAAGAAAGAAAATAAACAGGAACGGTCACTTGATTAAAAATCAAGGTTTATTATGAAAAAGTATTTTTGTGATTTTTGACTATTTGAAATGTTTTTGTTGTTTTTGATTATTTGATTTTTTTTGAGAAAATGATTTTTCTAAGTTAAACGCAACCTAATAAAAAACTAAGCGTAACGACATTATGAAAAGCAAGAAATTTACAAAGGACGTTGGATCCTAAGCAAATTCTCAAGTTTGAAGTGAACCTGAAATTACTAATAGTTTGATTTTAAGAAAATATTTAGAGTCCAATTATTAACCTAATTTGTCACTAATTCATTTAGCCTCGGTTGCGATTATGACATAAAGCGATAAATAAAGTGTGGTGTCGATGCATATTCTCATTATTTTGATATTTACATAGGACCTAGATACATTCTAAAGTCTTGCATAAAATTAAATGACAAGGAATAAAAACATAGGAAATAAATTACATCAACTCCTAATTATACACTAAAAATGATAAAAAATATCTGAGACGAATAAAGAGAAATAAAACAATAAAGCAAGATAAATAAATGATGAAAGGCAATAAAATAAACAAACAACATAAGCTGAAAATATTTTTTTGTGAATTTTGATAAAAAAAAGTTTGAGTAACAAAAATGGTAAAACATAGTGTAAATAATGAAAATGTATTAAAAAAGGGCTGGATAAGTCTCAGCCATCTAATAGATCAGATGATTCAGACTTGATCACAGCTGAATCCATCATGGCCATATGATCTTGATCACGCGAATCAGAAAGAAAGACAAACATATGAGTAAGATGAAACATTCAGGAGCCATTAGATCAGAAGTATAGGAGGATCAGAGGGTTGAGAAACAGAGAGTACACAATAGAGGGGTGGATTGATTTGCACAGGATCATAGGGGTATAAATACCCTTAGACCCACGGCAAATCACTTCCAACTTCCTTTTCTTATGTTTCCCTCTCTCTCTAAACCGGATCCTCTCTCTTCTCTCTAAAGGCCGCCGCCTGGTTCATCTTCTCCGGCGAGTTCAAGCATTTCGGTGCGTTGGCCAGTGGTTGCGCCGTCGTGCCGGAACTTGAAACGCCTCTGTTTTTAAAAAAAATTACAAATTCAAATATCCTTTTTCATGCTTGTTACGGATCCGGTGACATTTTTTGAAAAAAAGATAGAAACAAGGCGTAGATCTACAAATTTATGCTCAAAGGTTCTGGAGAAAAAAACAAACAGCAAGAGAAAGGGAAAGAGTCACGAGTACTACCTTTCCTCTCACGGATCCGGTCTCTTCTCCTCTCTGTTTCAGTTTCTTCTCTTTATTTTCGGATTCGAAAAGAGATCGATTTTGTTTGTGTTGTTATGTGACTGGATCGGTTGTGATTGTGTTGTTATGGGGAATTTGGTTCGGATTTGAGCCGTTTGTGTGTTTGAGTCCGAATCCGAATGGAAGAAATGAAAGGGATGGTTCGGTTTTGGTGTAGAGAGGCTTACTGGAATTTAATTGTTCATGTTGTTCATCTATGTTCATATAGTTTTTTTGTGTTTTTTATGGTATTTGATCTGAAAATGTATGAGAGAGAAAAAAGGTGAAGTGTTTTTTGATTGAGATTGGTGACTACGGTCGTTCCCGTCGTTTTTTTGGCTCCCCCTCTGTTTGTCTGTTTGTGTGCTATTTATAGACTTGGAGACAGAATTTGCAAGCTGTAGTGAGCTGCAATTTCAGCAGAACATTCTGAGAATGTTCTTGCTGTGTAACCTTGGACATAAAAAAGGACTAAAAAATAAAAATGAAAATGCTGCAATCTCAGCAGAACATTCTTGAGAATGTTCTTGCTGTGTAAACTTGGACATAATAAAAAAGGACTAAAAATAAAAACGAAAATGAGATAAAGATAAAAAAATGAGTTTGAAGTTAATTTAAAATGATTTTAAATAAAAAGATGGACACTAAAAATTAAATAAATAAATAAACAAAAAGTGAGAGAAGAGGGCCCAACTCAGAACCAAATATGAGGTATTTTAAAATACCTCCCTGCCGAATTTTTTATTGAAAATCAAAGACCGGTCGGGTTAAAGGACACGTGTCAGTGCAGTCTTGGGTCAAAAATTGGGGTATGACACTATGATTATTCTACAGCTTAGACATCACTTCTCTACGTTAATTCATGAAATTCATACTCTTTCTACCATCTTTAATGATTTTAACCTAATTTCCCAAATTCTTAAAAACTACAACAACGATTAATTTCTATGAATTACAACTTGATATTAATGAAGGTTAGTCCCACCCTTACCTTAGATTGGTTTTTGAAATCAACAGCAGCGTTCTTCTTTCCTAGGGTTCTCTCTGAGTTCTCCTCTTTCACCTCTTTTCTCCAAAAATTGAACGTGTTATGTTTTCTAAACTCTTACTGACTCTTAACCTAATTTATAATTACTCTTCTCACCAAAAACTACTCTCTTCCCTATTATCTTATTATTTCTAATAATATTATACTTCTCCCCCACTTAACAATAATCATAATAATACACCAAATAACAAATATATCTCCACACAAAATAACAAATATATTTCTATACTAGATAACATATATATTTCCACACAAAATAACACATATATTTCTATACTAGATAACATATATATTTCTACACAAAATAACATATATATTTCTACACAAAATAACAAATATATTTTTACACCAAATAACACATATTAGCATATTTCATCAAAATGTATATTATAAACCAAATAATAATACACTAAAAATACAATAAATTAATAAAATATTAAATATTAAAAGTAGGGCGTTACAGGTCGCTCCATGAATCAATGGAGTTTCTTCTTAAGTTCTCGAACCAAGTGACGGCCCCCATTTCACGGCACCTTGCACCGATCTGTAGGTGAAAACTGCCTCAATGTTCTCGATGTGCTCATCCAAGTCGGTTGTCTCGTCGTACGAGTCTATTTGGGGAGGCTTCTCTAGCCCGCGGGGAATAGGAGTTTATCGGATGTGCCATGTGAATGGACCGTAAGCGTTACGGTCATTCCGGGCATCGCGAGTGTCTTCAGAGCTAAAGAGGACCAAGAGTGCCCATTGCATCTTGGCGGGGATCTCCTTGGAGGGGATCGTTTAGGTGGAGATCTCCTCGGAGAAGATCGTCTAGAAGGAGACCGCCTTGGAGGAGTTCGTCTGGGTGATCTCCTTCTGGTTGACCTCCTAGTGTAACTTGGAGATCTGACACTTACTGAATGCCTCGGGGATTTGGAACGTGATTGGCGAGGGCTCCTTCCTCTTCTGCTACGTACTGGGGAAGGAGTCAGTTTGGTTTGGACCAGGGGACGCGCTTGCTCCAGATCCATCAGGCGTCGGTTCTGTTCCTCGATTAACCACGTATGTCGTTGAACCGTGTGGAGCAGGTTGCTGACGAGGGCACCAGTTGGCATGGTATCTTCAGTTGTCTATGTAGGTCGAGGAGAACCTTGCAGAGGTCTTTGCTGGAGAGGAACTATTTGTGCAGGTTCTTCTCTGGGTGTGCCCACAGGTGAAGGTGAGGATGTCATACCATCTCGTAGAGGGATGCGTATCTCACTTCGTATATGGGAGCTGGCATTGTTGGCAACCATGGTAATTTATTGGAAAGCTTTGGTTTTTAGAAGTATAAAAATGGGGAGAGCTTATATATCCCCACAGACGGCGCCACTGATTGTACCTGATCAGAAGGTGACTTCTGGTGCTTTGAATGTGGTGGTTTAGACGATGGTGGAATACGTCAGAATGCTTCTTGGAGCGAATGGGGGTGTGTACCTGAGGCACTCCGACGCTCAAGTCAGTAGAGATCAGAGAGTGAGGGTTTAGAGGAAGAGATCGATTCTACCTTGGGGACTGCATTGAGTCCCCTATTTATAGAGGGGGAGGGCTGTAGAGCCGCTGTAATGGCACACATGGCTCTGGCGGTTACGAAATCGTGGGATGTGTAACCGCCAAAGAGTTTATTGCGGGAATGTGCATAGAGACGTTGTGGCTTGTTTGAACCGGTCTCGCTCGCTCCGTGCACCCCCCCTCGCGAGGAAGGGGTGTGTCGCAAGTAATGTTGTCAAACAGGGTGTTTGAGCTTTGGATGGTATTGGGCCTAAGTAGATGGGCCAAAAGTCCTTTTAGCCGGTCCAGAACAACTACCTTGTCATCGGTCATTACCAAACATCAATGGCAAGCAATGGCATTAAGAAAGTTTCAATTCCTTCAACGAGGGACTTGCTATCTTGAAGGCTTTTAAGGTCAACATCAAAGTAGTCGTGCATGGACTAAATGTAATACATATGGTGCATCCTTCGGTTTCCCGGACAATGTAGCTTGTGTTGACATTTTCATAAACAGTGATGCAAAGCAGGATTGAAAGTGGTGAAATTTTTTTGGGGGACAAATATTGAAGAAATTTTTAGAGAAAATAAAATGAAAAGTTTAAAGTTGTTGTGAGTATAGTTCAATTTGTAGGACATTGCGAAATGAAATGACTCAAATTATTCACTTTATCATCTTAAAAAGTAATATTTTTTTTTGTTATGTAAATCCCGTATCCTCCACATGCAAAAAGACGACGAACGTTTTAAAATTGATGCATACCTAGGACTGAATTTGAATTCAAAACCTTGATTAATTTAGTAGTAGAAACCCGCACCATTTCATCTAAATGTTCTTAAATTAAAAAGTAAATTTATAAACACTACACTCTTCGGTCACTAATATAAGCAAAAAACTATTTTTTAGATACATTCAATTAATGATGTATGTGATATATAATAAAGACCATGTACATTATTAATTAAATGTATCTAAAAAAATTAATTTTTGCTTATATTAATGACAGGAAGGTGTACACTCTTAATAAAAAAAATAAAATAAATTTTTTTTTCTAGGAATACAAATCATATTTCCTCTTCAAAAAAGACAGAAAGTGAAATGATCCCTACGTACATATTGGCTCCCACGTCCCCGTTACAATACGTCGCCGTATCCTCTTAAAGAAAAGTCCCAATCTTCAAAATCTTTTTTCCTCCTTTCATCTTCAACCCTTCTCTATCTCTCTCACTTCACCACCACCAAATGGAAGACTTCTGGAAAAGAGCGAAGACATTCGCCGAAGAAGCCGCAAAAAAATCCCAATCTCTAACCACCTCCTCCGCCACCTCTCGAATAGCCGATCTCGTCTCCGAAACCGCCAAGAAATCCAAAGAACTCGCCGCCGAAGCTTCCAAGAAAGCAGATGAGATCAAATCCGCCGCTCTTCGTCAGGCCGATCAGATCAAGTCCTTTTCCGATAACATCTCCATTCCTCCTCAATTCTCCGCAATTGCCGCTGCTGCAACAAGTTCTACTGTAACTCCTCCGGTAGAAAACCTTGAGCGATTCGGTATCACCGATGATCTTCGATCGTTTGTTCAGGGACTTACTTCCACCACGTTCAAACATTTTCCTGTTAATTCAGGTAATTTGTGATTTAAAATATTATGTTGTAATTTTTTTGATTATTTTTTTCAAATGATTTGTTTTATGTGATTTGGAATGCAGATGAATCTGAATCCGAGGGTTCTGATGTGGCTACTTCTAATGTTAGAAAGGATCTCAATGAGTTTCAGGAGAAGCATGCTACTCTTGTTTTAACTACTGTTAAGGTGAATTCTCATTTTTATTATTATTATTTATTTTTTTATGAAATTCTCTTTAATGTGAATGCGTTTTATATTGGTTTCATACTGTAGAGGAATTGAATTTGTGTTATCATATGTAATGTGATTATTTTGTAATGCATTTCACTTCACATTTTTACTTTAGTAATGTGTAAAAGTCTAGAAGGCGTGAAAACCTTTCTTCACGTGGTTTTTTTTTTTTTTGTGAATGTTTTTATTTAAGAACCAATACGAGAATAAAATAAGTGTAGTGGAGATGAGGATGTTGCGTGATAGAATTAGAAATGACAATATCAGAGAAAGAAAGTTGGTGGAAAATAGGCTTACGTGGTTTGGGCATGTAGAGGGAAGAGCTGGAGATTTTCTCAGATGGAGGATAGTCAAATCACTAGAGGGAGAGGAAGGCTTGAAAAACTATAAGAGACACTATTAAGAAAGATATAGAGATAAATGAGTTGGACAGAAATATGGTTTAGGATAGAACATTATGGTGTAATTTGTTCCATGTAGCCGACTAAGCTTGGTTGTTAATATTGTTGTTTTTAAGAATTTATGAAATAAAACTGGGTGTCCCCCGGAATAGTCGGTCCTTGGACTGGATACTGAGTTAAAAACATTAAAAAAATAATAAAACTTGTGAGTTGAGTTATTGATATATAGGGTTTGTACTTTATATTGCCATAGTGTGACTGTCTTTATATCCACAATCCACTGGCTAGCAGAGAAGGTGGAGTTTGAAACCACAACATATCTTTTTTCTTCTAAAAACAACTAGCAGAGAAGGTGGAGTTTGAAACCACAACATTTCTTTTTTCTTCTAAAAACAAAATTTCCTCCAATTTGAGAATAACAGCTGTGATTGTTCTAGTAGAAAAGATTTCCCAATGACGAAAATTTTAGTAATTGAAACCACAACATATCTTTTTTCTTCTTAAAACAACTAGAAGGTGAACCACAACATTTCTTTTTTCTTCTAAAACAAATTTTCCTCCAATTTGAGAATAACAGCTGTGATTGTTCTAGTAGAGAAGATTTCCCAATGACGAAAATTTTAGTAATCGAAACCACAACATATCTTTTTTCTTCTAAAAACAACTAGCAGAAAAGGTGGAGTTTGAAACCACAACATTTCTTTTTTCTTCTAAAAACAGAATTTCCTCCAATTTGAGAATAACAACTGTGATTGTTCTACTAGAGAAGATTTCCCGATGACGAAAATTTTAGTAATCTGAAGGAGGAGTGCGGGTGTTCCTGGTTTTCAATCAAAGTGCAGGCTTCCTTCTTTACAGAAAAATAGAAGTTTAGGAACCCATTTTGATTTTCATGCCATGCCCTCTCCTTTGTTGATACTTGGCATTCTGAGGAATCTTTCTCCATATTATTTTTTGTTTATCTCCACTTTTTATCTACTAAATCCCACAGTGTCATTTTTTTTTGTTATAATTTACCCACACATCCTCTTTGCCCTCTGTTGGATTTTATGAGGATTTAGCATCCGTCTCTGGTTCCTCTCACGTTTCCATCCTCGTGGCCATATGCTAATATACGACTAGAGCAGAGGCACATGAATAGCAAGTGAAAAAGTAGAAATGGTTTGGGCGTCAATACCTTCTATTTATAGAAAGCAAAAGAGGCGTACTCTTTTAATTCAAGGTGCATCTATAAAACTGTTTACCTATTTTAATTTTTAATCCTTTACAGGAAATTTCAAGGTTGAGATATGAACTATGCCCACGTGCTATGAAGGAAAGACACTTTTGGAAGATATATTTCACACTTGTCAACACTCATGTGGCTCCGTAAGTAGCATACATATTAACAGGTCATATAATATGTTAGGTTTTTTAATGCTGGTTAAGAAATTTCTATTTTATGAGATTTTGTTGATTAAACTCCATGTTTTTGGAGGGTTGGTTAAGTCCTCTTACCATGTCTGGATACAATTTTTTCACTGTTTGCCTCGGTTTTAACGCCAATTGTAGCATGAAAATTTGTATAGCCACCTCAGACAATTTAATAGAAAATTAAACAATGTTAATATGCAAGAATCTAATTACAAAAATTTTAATTAAGATTAAAGTGTGAGCAAGATAAGTTGATTGTATTATTTTTCATGAAGTACTTGGCATTTAGGATGTGAGTAATTTGAGCTACATATATAATACGAGGGTAGTGTTGCAGCAGTTGTTATCATTTAATAATTATGACTTTACAAGCAGGTTTGAGAAGCAATACATGGAGGAGCTGAGAGAAGCAGCAAAGAAGAGTGAAGACACTAAGGTAGAGCAATCTGATGTTAGTGGAGGAAGTGGAAAGGCCGAAGTAACAGGGAAGATTGTGAGTAAATCTTCTAATTCATCCTCTACTGAGCAAGACTTGGATACATTTCTTCTTGGAGATCTTGAAGACAGTGATGAAGCTCCAGGTATGTTATTCAAACAAAAGTTTGTTAATATATATATATAGATACACACACACGCGCGCGAGCGTGCGCACACACACAAAGAAATATGTAGTTTTGAATTTGTTTATATGATCAGTAACTGAAATTATGAACGCATTATGTAGGGAATTTTATTTGCATAAGCGTGAATACTTACCATTCTTATGATTCTAGAGAATTAACTTGATTTTGAAATCTTAAAAAAAAAAACTTGATCTTGAAATCTTTGGGCAGACACTGTCTTTGATGATTATAATTAAGATTTGTCTGTCAAGTCATGATCTGCAAATGCTATGATCTTGCATTGTTTTTCTACCTTTTTGTGTAATCTTTTATGTTTTTCAGATGATGGTGAGGGAAGCTTTGATGATGATTTTGATAAGATTGAAAGTTCTGTAAGTGCTTTTTATCTGGATCTACTTTGGTTTGGGTTTCTTGTTTTTTGTTGGGCTAACAATCTTTAGTTGCCTTAATATTGTTAAGAGAGCAGGCAGATATGATGTTCCCTGTGAAAACTGATTTTGTTGTTAGTTAGTAGAATCATAATTGATCTTCATATTTTGGGTCTAATAAGCTAAGGTTGCATATGCTTTATAGCTGTACAGCCCGTAATTGCTTGAACTGTTGGACTTGGGTTGTGGATGATGATATGGATGGATAATAGATCTAGCATATACTCCAATACTATCTTAGATTAGGGATTTGAATTTGATTCAAACCCACAAAATTGATTTGTAATGTGGGGATTGTCTAAGTTTTATATGCTCTATTTTGTATACATATCTTAGGTGGGATTTGAACCATGTCCCTTGAAGTTACAATGCTAAGCTGTAACCATACCACTAAAGCTGTCAGCTCTTGGACATTTTGTATATATCTCTAATTAACGGTAGAATTAGGTTTTTGAGGAGTGCTAGGAATACTAATTTATTTGGCTGAAATCTATGTAGGTCACACACTTTCAGAATGGGTCCCACATAAAGTGGTGGGACCCAATAAAAGAACGACTGTTAGTGAGTTCCTGTAGCACTCTTCTTGGGGTTTCTCCAATAATAATTGCAGTAACATATCATAAGCAAGTCCACTCTCAAAAGAGGCGGAAAATTTAATAGGATTATTAGGACAGCGTGGAATGTTGATTGAGAAGTTTTTTCTTTTGTCGGCATATATGGCCTTCCTCAGCGTTTTATTGTAACTTTAGCTGTTAGCAGCTTTTTTTTTGGTTAAGATAATTTGTATTTATCATGTTATGGGAACTTTCAGGATGTTGAAGATGAGAAGCATGCAAAGAAAACATCTGCTGCAACAGTTTAGGATGCAGAGTTACTCTTTTGACCCAAGTGAAAATGAAGTTAGCTGCTTGCAACTAGCCGATATATTCGTCAGAGACGAACGGTTGTAGCAGTCTCGAGTTTAAGATCAGTGGCTGTGGTACCCTGTAAATTTGGTGAACTGGTGGAAAATGCTTATGTAATTCGTTATTGTTTATTTGTTGATCATAGTACCCTATATAGTGGTGGATTAACTCATTAGATAAGAAGTTTATGATGAACCCGGGTACTTGCCTTGTACAGTTGCCATAATTGTTGATGTTACTAAATTCTTATATAATGTTTTATTCATTACATCAACATAAGTATATTGAGCAAACAGCTTTTATAAGAAAATCTTATTTCACTCTTACTGTAATTTTGCACGTTAAGTGTTTGATGTCCCAATGAATGTCATATTAGCACGGTGTCTCCAATTTCCTTTCTCTAAGAGTGTGGACATACAGTTCTTGTCAATTATAAGTGTGCTTTCTATTTCACATCTTGTATTTGACCATGGATTGTATGGTCGTAATTTTTTGTTAATGTTGCAAGGTCTTTAGCAGCAAGACCTTGTACATGTCATAATAAAATCTGGACTATTACTTTTTTCCCACAATGCTGCATTCTCATGCGTCTTGTAAAAATGACATAAATATCCCTGGTTCGAATTATATAATCCGAATCAGATTGTTAGCATTTTTTGGATTACAAAATTTGAAAAGTTATGATATGTAATTGTGTTTTCTTTGATGTCAAAGATCTATGTTGAACGGTCAAATAATGACTATGACACCACAAACAATTGCAGGGGTTATATGAATGGTCAACAATGACCACGACACTATAAACACTTCTAAAAAATGTTGTCGAAAATGTAAGAAAAGAGGTGAAATGAAGAATGAAGGAAATTGTTGAAGATCCAAACATATTTATAACCTTAAACCAGTCCTAGATCATAAGTACAGTCAAATAAAACATGTTCCACTGTCCACACCTTTGGTCTTCCTGCAGCCCTTCACACCTTTGGTGGCACAGGTTTGTCATAAGGAGTTGGTTCCCAATATATTTGAGAATTCACTAGTTGGATAAAGTAGTCATAAGTTGCCATATATGATTCAAGGGTCAACCAAACATGACAATGTTCTTCTGGCTTTAAGCCTCTCATAGCAAGTGTTGCACATGCATGCATACATGACATTCCTGTTAATAAAAATAAAAATACAACCAATGTAAAAACCTGTTCCAAGTATATCAAATCTAAACCAACAAAATAAGTCTAAAAATACAACATTTACTAGTTAACTGCCAAAATCTGCAAGTTCAAGTTTGCTAAAACAGATCAACATCCACCTTGACTTTGTAGCTATTTTCTATCTGATACCTTTGCATTGGAGCATCACGACTCCTCAGTGGTTTCCAATTGTGACTAGCAATTTCTCTTTCTCAAGCCTGCTTTGCGGCCAAGGACATAGTGGTTCAGCTCTCCCATCAAGTTTCATCTTGTGTTTGACTCATTTTTCTCATTACATAACATCTAACTTCCTCAACTAAAGTTAGTATTGGTTTCCCTCTATAGTTCATAATTTTTGTATTGAAAACCCCACAAGCATTGTTGACTATGTTATCTGCCTTGCAATTTTAGTCCATACCTTCTCATTTTCCCTTTATGGCTAGTTTAGTCCATGCTTCCTTTGGCCATTTATTGAGATACTCCCATGCCTTCTCATTAAGCCTCTTCACCCTCTCCATAATGTGATTGAATTGAGTTGGAGTTGTTGCCCATTCACACTCCCAGACCACCCCTCTCAATTCCTTATCTTTCCATTGTTTTGTGAAGTTCCCCCGTAGAAACATATTTAAAATATGCTTTTGGAAATGTTATATTTAGACTTGTTTGAGTTATGCCCCATAATTGAATTTCTTTTTGCCTATGTAATATTTAAGACTTATGACTTGTTAATGCATCATAGTTGGGTTGACTTAATACTTATGACTTATTTGATGGTATTTACAAGGATGAAGTTGTGTCTTCTGACTTTTTAACTTTGTTCTACACATATATGCTTTAAGGATCAAATTGATATGTGTTTATATAATTCAAGAACTTATTTGACGTTTTTTTAATATAATGCAGGGATCAATGTGATAGTTAGTCAAATATAAAAGGGACTAAATTGCATAACATTTTCTGCAAATCAATCAATTTCGTCCTTGAAAACTTTGGTCACTATCGGCCAAATTAGTCCCTTCTTATGTGGCATCTGACATGACAACCCACGTGAGAGGTTAACAGCCATGTCAGCACCGTTAACACTCCAAATGGAAGAAGAGACTAAATTGATTGACATATGACAAATTAAGGAAATGACTCTCAGTTAGCTTTTGTGAAAGGGAAGCAAATTTCGGATGGTACCCTTATTGCTAATGAGGTTGTTGATGAATCACGGAGGTTGAATAAGGAAATGATTTTATTCAAAGTTGATTTTGAAAAGGCTTACGATTCAGTTGACTTGCATTATCTGGACGCTGTTATGGTCAAAATGAATTTCCCTACCCTTTGGAGGAAGTAGATCTCTGAGTGTGTTGGTACTGCCACTGCTTCAGTGTTGGTGAATGGTAGTCCTACGGAGGAGTTCCCTATAGAGAGGGGGCTTCGGCAAAGGGACCCTCTTGCGCCATTTTTATTCTTACTTGCGGCTGAAGGTTTCAATGTGATGATGACATCGGTTGTAGAGGCGGGGGTTGTACCACGGATACCGTGTTGGAACTCATGATGGCATTTCTCTTTCTCATCTTCAATTTGCTGATGATACTCTGATTCTCGGTGTGAAAAGTTGGGCTAACGTGCGTTACATGAGGGTGATTCTGATCCTTTTTGAACAAGTGTCCGATTTAAAGGTTAATTTCCATAAAAGCATGCTCACGGGGATTAACATTATTGCTTTGTGGTTATCAGAAGCCGCATCCGTGCTGAACTGTCGTGTGGGAACACTTCCATTTATGTATTTGAGGCTGCCTATTGGAGAACACTTCCTTGTGCGAGAAGAACCACTCCTTTTGTTCTAATTAATTCCATTTTGGTTTGTTAAAATAAAACGGACAAAATAGCCATTTCGATAAATTGGGGGCGATTTTGTTCGATAGTTGTAAATTCAAGGACAAATTTGACTATTCACTAGTTAATTGGGATTGAACATTTAAAAAAGGGCAGATAAAAAAAATTCTTTGAATTCGAGAAGGAGAATCTTTTCCATGGCACACCGCGCCCTTATTTACCTCTCACATTCCCACGCCGCCAAACTCAAACTCGAACTCACCAATGTCACTATCTCTTCCTTCTTCTCCACCCTCTGCCGCCACCCTACCACCACACTTCCGCAACAACCTCCGCCGTCCCCAAAGAAACTCCCTTTCACACTGTCTGTTCACGGCAGGACATGGGAGGACCCATATCACTGGATGTCCAACACCGACGATCCCCATTTGTTGGAACATCTCAACCGCGAAAATAGTTATGCTGATGCATTCATGGCTGATACTCTCAAACTTCGCTCTCAGTTGTCTTATGAGATGAAAGCACGATTGCCTCCTTCTATTTGCACCCCACCTGAACGTTGGGGACCCTGGTTAGTTTTCTTCTGTTTTTTAAACTTAATTAGCTCTTTACATTCAAATTCAATTGAAGTAAATTACATTTTTCACCCTTGTAATATTTAATGTCATATTAAGTATAGGGTTATTGTAGTGTAAGTTAAATCTATTATTCTCTCCGTTCGCTCAAGAACACTTAGGTGAGATGGTAAGGATCTTCCAGCTTAAAAGGTTCTAAGTTCGAATCCAGCTATGAGTTGCACTCTTACGAGGCTCAAGGGAAAACTCTTGCATTGCCCTCCAAGTCCCCCATTTTGGAGAGATTGGTGGAAGAATGTAGTTCTATGCCGGATAACAATTTTTTGCAGGATAGCGCTTAAGACAAATGGTATTGGAACATTTATCCTAATGATGGGTACTCACTCAGTCAAAGGAATTTATCATGTGTTGACTCAAGTTGGAACAAACCAGCTCATCTAAAAGTTCATTTGTCTCCTCCAGAAAAATGAACCATGACACTAAATCTTGAAATAACCACTTGCTTCCTCTCCAACCAATTAGACCTGACTATTTTCACTAACGAAATGCATAGTAGTGACTTTACCTATGTATAAAGAGAATACAAGATTTTAGTGTGACATTTTTTTCTTCAATTTTGTGCGCAGTTTACTGGTTTTGATTGAAACAACTATTGTAAAGAATACTATAAATAGACACACTAAACGCAAAAGAAATGCAGAATGATGAACACACCTTTGTCCGTCTTTCTGGTAGTTATTTATAATTTATAATCTTGTATATTTTGAAAACTAATTTAAATTGAATGTTTAATTTTAATTAAAATTGATTGTGTTAATGGAACTATAGAATTGTTTTTATGCCAAATGGTTTATTTTTATTTAATTGAATGCTTTTGTTTTGTCGTTCAGGTTGTATTATCAGTACATTCCAGAGGGAAAGGAATATCCTGTGATGTGTAGGAAGCTGGAAACGGAGCAAAGTGGTTGGATGAATACATTTTTGCACCGCCATGGAATGGCAGGATCTAAAAGGGAGGAGGTTTTGCTTGACTGGAATGAACTCGCAGAGAAATATGGTAAGTTACCATTCAACACAGTATGTACCGAAGATGGAATGTACTTACAAACTAATAAATATGAATGTATTGTAAGTTACCTTGAGTTTGATTCTGAGACTATTATGCAGACCTGAATGCAAGTGTGACATGTTATAATTAATCTTGTTACTCTGAATTTGATAAGGAATTAAGGTCACTGTTTTAACCTCCGGCTATATATTACTTCATGGGAGGGTTCATACTGAATTCTTTTTAAGGGATTTATACTGAAATTGTTAAATGTTAAATTCTGCTTGATTTTTTTATTTTATTTTATTTTATTACTTCCCTATTGGTGATTGGTGATATTTAACAATTTAAATAATATGACAGGGTATGTTCATGTGGGAACATGTAGGGTTTCACCTGATCATAACTACCTTGCGTACACGGTTGACATTTCTGGTGGTGAACGGTTTATGCTTCAGGTTAAAGACCTCAGAAGTGGATTACTTGACCCAAAAATAGAAGTGGATGGTGTTGTTAGCTTGGCTTGGGCTCGAGATGCAAGTTCTCTTTTTTATACTCAATCGGATGAAAACCAGCGACCTTACAGGCAAAATATTGTAACCAGATTCTCTGTTTTGTGGATTTTTTTTTGGGTTTGGGGAAGGGAAGGTAATGATAGTTGCGTTAAGATCGTATCCTAACTTTTGTATGATATTACGGCAGGGTTCTCTGCAGAAAACTTGGATGTGATCTTTTGAATGATCTCCCAGTATTTACTGAAAGCGATTCCAGTTTTTGTGTGGACATAACAAGCACAAAGGATGGCAAGTTCATTACTGTGAATTCAAACTCAAGGACTTCATCTGAGGAAGGAACTTATATGTCTTGTTTTATGAATTTATAACAATTTTTTTCTAACTTAGTGACATGTTTATATTGATTCTTATCACAGGTTTATGTTATAGATTCCACCAATCCAATGGATGGTTTACAAAGACTATATGAACGTACTTCTGGTGTACAGTACTTTGTAGAGCATCACTCTGGTCTATTTTTTATCCTTACTAATGCTCCTTTGCCTGATGGACAATGGTCTGGTGAAGAGTATTACCTTGTTAGATGCCGAGTTGAAGATATCGAGTCACCTAAGTTGCAGGTTATGTTTCTCACTCATTTAAGTTCTCATTCACCTGTGCGTCTTTTTGTGAATGGTATCGTTATCGTGTCACTAACTCCTCGTTTGTATGCTTTTTTAATTTCAGAATATCATCCTTCCTGATAAAGATACAAACCTATGTGATATGGACATCTTTAATGGACATCTGGTTCTTTTCCTCAATAAGAAAGGTCTTCCTTTGTTATGTTCCTTGAACTTACCTTTCCAAATTGATTTCAAGGTATATTACTTGACATCAATCACAATGAAACTGATGCTACCTGATATACATTTTCTAAACTTAATTTATATGTGATAACTGAATGGCTTAGTTTTGGGTTAGTTAATTGAATTTGTTGCTAGATCATTTTAGTGGGAAAGTTGGCTCGATACAAACAAATTCACATTTTGTATATAAACCAGTTTCTTCCACTTCAACTAATAGCAAAATTGAATCTGCAATTTTTTTTTATTATTAATCAGAAAGAACTGTACAAATATATGCAAAGGCAGTGGTGTCTAAATCCTTAAACTAGGGTCAGGATTAATGTTAGCTTAGGGCTATGTACTTAAAATATGAAATGCTATAAAGAATAAAACGAAAGAGTCATCCAGTCAATAATGAAACCTTAGATGCATCCATCTTGTTACATAATTACACTTTTCTACGATCCTGTAAGGACTTAGTCAGCATGTCCACCAGCTTACATTGGATTCCACAGAAAAAAGTTGATAATGCTTGAGAGGATCGTTTCTCAATTGAAAGCAGCAATAACCTTTTTTTGTTTAGTTCTTTCGTGAAAGATTGGATTTGAAGAATGGTTGGGTATCACAATAAAGTTTTACAGGACCTCTCTCACAAAATCTCAACTCTTGGAGAAAATATTTTAGCCAGAAAAGTTTACAAATAGTCTGAGCTATAGCATGATACTTACCATGCCTATGCACTTTATCTTTTGACAACAATATTTTATTGCTCTTCTTTAAGATCAAGTTTCCTCCTATAAGCATGCAATAACCTGAAGTGATCCTTTTCTCACTAGCATCACAATCCAACTGTGCATATGCAAATAAGACTTGAGAAACAAAAGTGGTTGCTCCATAGAATCTGCTCCTCTAGCTCACTTGGTAAGAGGGGATTTAGTATATAGACGGTACAAGGGCAAGTGCCTCACAAAAAATAATCAATGCCGTCATAATAATATGAAAACAAATAGCATAGTATTTCAAACCATATATTTGAGTGTAATCTTTTGCTACTAGTTGGGATTTTAATCTGTCCACTTGTCTATTTGGGCCAACTTTGATAGTAAAATCAACCCAACGATAGTCAACTATAGATTTTGCAGGGGGTGAGGACAATGTGCCATTTAGGATAGTGCTTTCTTAATAGCCTTAAGAGGAATTACCAGCCAAGTGAGAAGAATCATCAAATCCTAAAATCGAGGATCCAACAGAGTGGGAGAGGCAAATGGTAAAATTACTTGCAGTTTACTGTTATCTATCAAGACATTTTCTGTTGGGCATATAATTTTACTTGCGGCTTGTAGTTTGATTTCCTTCTCTGGATTGTCATTAATTTTATGAAAAAGCTCCTCTAAGATGGACTGCAAATAAATTATATTGAATGCCTGTCAATATAAAATTTAAATGTCTATCATATATTGACCTTATCATGCGTTGTTTTGCAGAATCAAGTATATATTCAAGATCTGAAACCGTGGTACTTTCCTCTGCCATCGAATACATGCAGTGCCGTTCCTGGTTCCAATCATGACTTCCTGAATATGGTTTACCGAGTAGTTCTTTCATCACCTGTGGTATGATAACTTAAGTCATGTATATATACATTTGTAGATTTAGTGATGATTTGTGTTACTCATTTAATGTCAATGTGCTTTTTGAAATTGCTATATAAAAAGGATTTCAAACATAAAAAAAACAAAAAATTATATACTGTAATTTTTTTTTTTTTTTTTGCAGCTTTGTATAAGTAGATTAGTTTCTTCTTTGTTAATATATTGTTGGTTTATTAAAGGAGAGTTCCCTTGTTGAGCATACCTCACTACCTGTACCTATTAAAAGCCAACTTCATTCACTTTATATTATAAATCATTGAGACGTACCATAGATGCCTCACTAGTGGTTATCCATGACCTTGGGTACGCTGGGCCAAGTTCTGCTGCAACACTTGTTATGTTATACCATAGATGCCACTCCAGTCTAGTTACTCTAAAGTAGGGAGCCTTCTTATTGCACTATGGTTTACATGAATTGAAGCAGTGGAAGTCGTCTTGGAGATAGTTGCAACTTGCAATACTCCAAGATGCTTGTTAAGTTGTGATAGGCTCTTCCAAGCCCAGCAGAGGGTTGAGTTTTATAGTTTGAGATTGGTATGGCTTTAATTCAACCATATGGCCAATTAACAGTAGCTAAACAGAACCATACAAATTTTCAGTGTCATAGCCGGAGTAGGACCTGTTGCATAAACATAACTATTTACGGGACCCCAACCAGATGTTATAGCAATGCAACACCAAAGCCTTACAGACTCCTTGAGCTATTCTTTGCAGCAGAATAGCATCAAGAAACAGGATCTGTAAATGTTGTGTGGAAAATATTCTCAAGAAAATGCAAAATGGGAACTGGTTGGCCAATTCCGATAAAGGTATCTTGAATTTAAGCTTGAGGGTAAACTCAACCAAAAGGGTGATGGCGTAGATCCCTCTATGGGATGAAATATTTGAGAAGGGAACAACATAATTAGATTTGTTTTGTTTCCTTAACTGTTCATTGTTGTTTCCTTTAATTAGTTTATTGGTTCTAGTTCCTTTAAGTGTTTGATTTTAATCATCAGAATCTATACTCCGGGATCTCTTTCATTTTCTTATTAATAGTCTTGAAAAAGGCTGTCAGAATCAGTCAAGTATTCTAGAATCCTCAAAGGACTCAAATTGGGCTCTATCAAGTACGAGTCTACTTTTCTATATTCACTATAGATCACAAAAGGATTCTTCCATATCTAGATCTGAGATTAAATCTACATATACCTTAGAGTTGCTTTAACCTAACCATGTTTTTCATTTGTGAGTGGACAGATGCCAGATGTTGTTGCTGACTATGACATGTCGAGACAAACATATTCAATTGTGCATCAAGAGGAAGTGAATTGTGATTCTGCTGGTCAATCACGCATCCCTCCTTTCGAGTTAATTAATAATCCAATTCAAGAAGCATGCATTGAAAACAAAGAGATTGCCTCGCATTCCGATTCACAGAGATGGAACGACTTTTCAGAAGTATATTGTTGTAAAAGAGAGGAAGTTGTTTCCCATGATGGTGTAAAAGTTCCACTAACCATTGTGTACTCAAGGGAATCCTGGCAAAAGGGTCAAAGCCCTGGACTTTTAGTAGGCTATGGAGCATATGGAGAAGATCTTGATAAGAGCTGGTGTTCAGATCGCCTGAGTTTATTGGACCGTGGTTGGGTTGTGGCATTTGCTGATGTAAGGTTGGTTGTTTGAAATCACTGAAACTGACTTTTGGTATTGTTATATGATCCTGTTGGCCAAATAGATTGGAAGTTTCTATTATGATACCACTAACTTAAATATCCATATTGTTAATTATCTTCTTTCTGTATTGTACCAGAGGAGGTGGAGGTGGTGGTCGTTCATGGCATAAATCAGGGAGTGGACTAAACAAACACAATTCAATATCAGACTTTGTATCTTGTGGCAACTACCTGGTTAATGAGGGTTATATCCGCAGAGACCATCTTGGTGCTGTTGGCTGGAGTGCAGGCTGCCTTCTTGTTGGCGCAACTATCAATATGTTTCCACAACTCTTTCGTGCCGCCGTTTTAAAGGTATTTGTCATCTTGACGTTGAAGGATGGTTTGTCAGAGATGGCGTTAGTCGTTAAAAAAGACTTTGAACATTTAATTGCAATTTCTTCAAGTAAACCCTTTTGTCAAGTGTTGGGCGAAAACTCATTTGATGCATTGTTGTCAAAATTCGAAATAATCAATTGTCACTCTTTGCTGTGTATGGTTAGTAGAAAGGCATAACTTTAGAGTTTAGACAAAAATTAATTTCAAAATATATCTCACCGAGTGAGCTCGAAATTCTATCTTATAGCTCTTCATCTCTCCCTATGTGTGCGCGTGTGTGTGTGTCTGTTTTGGAACTATTTAAATGTATGTATAGTAAAACATTATTTGCCTATCTAGGATCTATGTTTATGTCATGCATGTCTCGCATCATGTATTTTTATACCAGCGATCAATTCTCTGCTTCCAGTGTATCAATTTTTTTTATTTTTTTTATAGATGTGGTAATTAACTAGGTAAGTAAATTCATTTATTTTGGTTTAGAAGGGTAATAATTTCAATCAATATTTTGAATTCTTTATCCATAATTCATATTTTAATTTAACTGCTTGTGACACTCGGATGGGTCATATGTATCAGGTACCATTTCTTGATGTATGCAACACATTGTTGGATCCCAGTCTACCCCTCACAATCCTGGATTATGAAGAATTTGGAAATCCTCAAATTCAATCGAACTTCGATTCTATATTTAGTTTTTCTCCTTATGACAACATTCCTCAAGGTTGTTGCTTTCCATCAGTTATAGTTACATCAGCAGTTAATGATTCAAGGCAATCTCACTCTTCCCAGTAGTCTCTAAACATTATTTAACTCTTGAGCTATATGATCTATTAGTCCATTAAATTAAAGAACGTCAATCAATTTAGTCATTCCATCAAAATATATCTAGTTAACATCCATCAAAACCAATAAAATACTTACATATTGACTTGAATAGTCTCTTGGTGCATCAAGACAAACATAGAACCTTTAAAATTGTGGTACTTAGTTTGAAAAAATGACCAAATTGAATGATGTTCAAATTAAAGGGACTAGGTTGCTATTTAGCATATTTGAATTACTAAATTGACTCAATAGTTATATGCATTTTTATCTACTGTTATTGACTTCAAAGAGATTGATGTTAGCAATTGACATTCATTAACAGGGTTGGAGTATGGGAAGGTGCTAAGTGGGTAGCAAAAGTACGAGATAGTACCTGTTCTCGTTGTTCTCGTGCTGTTATCATGAAAACAAGTATGGTAGGTGGCCATTTTGGTGAAGGTGGTCGCTATGCTCAGTGCGATGAAACAGCTTATGAATATGCTTTCTTCATGAAAGCTTTTGGAATGTTAAATGAATAAGTTAATCTATTAGGCCAGCTGCAGCTAACGCTATTTTCATCAGTGGAAGACTTGCCATGGAAAAAAGGACGAGTTCTTTCAATCCTCATAGTTAGTGCACATTATTTTTTTCCTCCTATTTTGATTCTCCGGTGTCATTCTTGGAAGGTAAATGTTTTCAAATGGTATAAAGTGTGTCACTGCTCAATGATTCTTGTTATATTTTACCAAAAGAAAGGTAATTGGATGCGCGCAACATAGTTTACAGGAGTTGCTGTTTTGGGATTAGGGAAACGAGGAGACTCATGTTGTTAGAAACTCGTACTCACGACATTATGAAATTTGCATTATTTGAACTTGTTATGTAGTGACTTCCTATTGATCAAAAGGAACGCTTCCTAAGCGTGGTGCTGGAGATAGAAATTAAAGCTTTCAAGTGAAATTAACTTGACTCTTGCAATGTTATGAGCAAGGATATGAGATGATTCGGGATTGCAGACTGAACCCAATGACTTAGTGGGGCCAAAAGGATGATCATTAAACCCAAGTGGAATGATTATATTTCCATCGAGTAATGACTCATTAATTTTATAAGATTGACGATTCACTAGTTTGCTTGGCCATATAAGATCATGTAGTTTCTCTATTATTACAATCAATGAAATTATCTAAATATCTTTTTTATTCTATATTTCTAGGAGGCTCTCTCTGTCCTTTAATTTAGAAAATCATATTTCTGATTTGTTGCTTTCATCCAGAGTTTCCACAATTAGCATGAGTGCTTCTTTGACGAATTAACATTCACAATTATTGTCAAACAAAATGTCGAGGGTTATCAATAAAATCTCAATTTTATTCCGTCAAACAGAAAATTCTTTGCTATATTTGTACAAAAAAAAAAAAAAATCAGCTTTTGTCATCTTGACTCTGAAAGACATTTTCATATTTGTTTTTCCTGAATGTTTTACCTAACTAAACTCTTAACTAAATATGCATAAAAATAGTAGTACCAATAACAATCTTAACTATTAAAAAAAACTATTAAAAAAATGTCAATTCTATAGTGCACAAGTGAAGTACATCTTTCATGATGTACATGTTAGTTTTCATAGTTTGATTAATAAATTTCATCATTTCGATCAAATAAAATGTGATGAGATTTATTAATCTAATGTTTAAAAGCACATTTGTGCATAGTGCAAGATCATTTTACTTATGCACGTTAGATGAAATCTTAAAAAATGTGTGTTGAATTGTTTGTTGCAAAATAAATTTTACTAATTAATCAAATAATTGAACTCAAGTGGATAACGAGTTTTCCTAAGACGAATTGTTTAAGAAAATTTGAATTCGATTCCTAGTGAAGATTTTTGAGCATATTTTACTTAGGCCAACATTTGATTAAGAGGACTCCTTACCATAAGAGTTGGAGGGTTAAAACCAATTTTTTTTCTTCAATAGATATAGGAAAATACACATGGCCAGGTATAATAAGACTTAGAGGAATTATTGGGGGTGAAAAGGGAAAAACGCCACCTAAAAACACTACACCTCACTCTATGACTCCCTCATTCTCACTCACAAGACAGACACCTAAACACTGCATATATTTTCTCTGCAAAACTCAGAAAGAAAGAGACACACACTACACATTCAGCTTGAACTAGAGAGAAGGAGAAGATTTTGTGCAAAGCGACTTGACCATTGTTCTTGTCTTTGAAATCAACATCAATATCATCATCTTCTCCCTTAAGTTTGGTGAGTTTCTCATATATTTTTCTACTTTTGGAAGTTGGAGAAAACATCTAAAATTAAGGCTGTATAATGTGCTTGCATGTGCTTGTTAGATATGCATGTGTACACTAATGATTGTGCATTTAAACTCAATGTGGTGTTGTATTGATTTCAAGTGTTACAATTTCTTGTTTTTTTTTTTTTTCGTCAAGTAGCCTAGCAGCTAGAGAAATTCGTCTTCAAGGTGAGTAAGAGGGGTGTCCGGGGTTCGAACCTCGGCCTCTGCATATACATGCATTATCCTTTACCAAGTGAGCTAAACTCACGGGGACCAAGTGTTACAATTTCTACTCTAGATTGAATGCATGTAAAATCCCTTGTATTATATTAAACTCAGTTCTTTGTAAATTAGGATACTAGGCTAAAAATAAGATTTTTGTGCATGTTTCATCAAACATTTTACTAGTTCTTGAGAAAGGAAGATGCGTAAATGGTGAGAAAATTGTGAGGTTTGTTTGTTATTAAGGGAAAAGATTTCTTTGCAGTCTAAACTTGATGTTTCAGGTGTTTGTAATTGAGGTGTTGAAGTGAGTAAAAAAATGAACTGTTTTGAGTAAAGAACCAAGTATTCTGAATAATTTAGTGGACTGTCTTCAAAACTTTTCATGGATCTGCTTACCTTTTTTTTTTTTTTTTTTGAAGAAATGGATCTGCTTACCTGTTTGTCAACTTTGTTTAATTAATAGTTTTGAAAGTTGAGGTTTATTGATAGTTGTATTGTGGTTTACCCGTTATAATAAACATCTCAATGCAAGAAACATTCAGTTAGTAAAGAAACATTCCTTTCTTTGTCCAGATTCATAAATCTAACACCCTTTTAGTTCTGGACCATATTTAATATGGCAAATTATAAATATCCTAAACAATATTCTTAATATGATTTATCGATTAAATGTTGAGCTACGATACGACTAGTTTTGCAACAATTGTTGTCCCCTGATCCATAGGAAGATGTAGATTTTCTTAATAAATTTCATCTATAGTGGTGATGGCTGATAACTAAGTCCTATGGCAGTATTTGGGTAGTTTCATTTAATAATCCTTCATTAATTTTATTTCTTTTGCTTCATACGTTTAACTTGGCTTTCCATTTGCTTTATTAGGAAGAGTATCCACATTGTTTGTAAAAGATATGTCAGGAAAAGAGTTGCTTGAACTTAATGGTCAAAGATGTGTAAGGAACTCTCCACAGGAAGCTCCAACCAATAATTCCCCGGACACCCCCCTCAAAAGCGTTGAAGTAAAACGGCCTCGACTGGAGGTTTCAAGTTCAGCTCTTGTACAAATTCCTGGAAACAACCAGCGATGTTCTTTGGAATGGGTGGATGAAATGTGGACATCATTTTTCACTGAGATCAATAGTAGTGGTGATGTTGATACCACATCAATCTGGGGTGATAATTTTCCTTTTGGAGACCTTATTAATAAGCATTTCAGTGAGGAAAAGTTTCATGAAAAAGTTAAGGAGTTGGAATTTGAAAGAGTACTCCAAACTAGCCTGACAGATTCCATTCGAACAACCTTCCTTCTTCATGTCATGAGGCAAAAGTTAGGTGATACAGTCAAAGAAAACAAGGCTTATGTTGGAGAGATCACTGAATTGAAAAATAAGTTGTCCGAATATGAGAAGAATTATGTTGGAGAGATTACTGAATTGAAAAAGAAGTTGTCTAATTATGAGAAGGATATGACTCAGCTCACAAATCTGAAAGATGAATTGAAGAAGACTATGGAAGAAACAATCTCGGAAAAGAGGCGAATGGTGGCAAGAGAAAAAGACCTAATGGACGAAAACTCAAAGAATAAAGGGAAATTACTTGTAAAAGAAGATGCTTACAAAGTTACTGTTGACAAGCTGAAGGCTGAAATTGAAGAACTGAAGTATAAACTTTCAATGCAGTACAAAGCCGGTTATGATAAGGCGGTAAAGCAAGTTGTATTTTTTGCATCAGGACTTAAACCTTGACCAGGGTAAAGAAGGTTGCTTTGAAGGTGGGTAAGAAGTTGATAGTTGACTGAAGGAGATTGAGGAAATGCCCTTTCAAACTTCTTTTGGTGTTAGATGTTCTAGATTCCTCTTGAAACTTGATAGTGCATGGTTTTCAAGTAACTTTGTTTTAGGACTTTAGGATTGCATAGTATCTATAAACTCTATCTTTATATAATGTTTTGCTTTCCTCAACAACTATTTATTTTTCCTATGATATGGTTTTAGAACTATCATGCTTTTTGAACTATTAATTTAAATGTTAAGTACTGGTTTACTGATGCCATCTTCTTTCGTCAATATATACTTTAAATTTAAATTATTTAAATTCATAGTCCAAAATAAACTGAAAGGGGCGACTTTAACATTAAATCATATGATCAGATGGTATAGATACCACTGAAGCAAAATACAGAACGAAAATAGGAAAACCACTTGGTTTATATAAATAGGAGGATCCATTCCTCCAAAATTCATTCAGATCTTCATCTTCTCACAATTCACCACACCTGGTTCATCGCCGGCAAAGTCTCTAATGTTGCGCTCATTGTAAGTAAAGATGGTGCCCACCGTGCGGCCTGGTATAAAGATTCTCCCAATTCTCCAAACTCATGAAAACGACGGATTCTCCAAACTCATGAAAACGACGGATTCATCTTTGCAAAGGTTTCCAGGTCATTTGGTCCTAATTGTTGGAGATGCGCTTGATAATCCCTAATTTGCCAAAGGTTCTTTGATCATAGGTATCTTACGTTATTCTTAGTATGTTTTTCAGTCGATTCAGTGTATGTCAGAGACTTTTGTGAGACGATTCAAACATAAAAGAGACATTCATACATGAATCGATTCAAGTAGATGTGAATCGATTCACATAAAATCAGAGACTTTATTGAATTGATTCAGACTATAATGAGTCGATTCAAACAGATCCACAATGATTTTTGAACAGACTCCAGGGTGCTTTAACGTGCTAGCTATAAGACAATTTTTTAAACGATAAACTAGTCTAAATTAAGCTAAGGAACATCATCAAAAACATATAAACTAGACAGTGTAGTCTTCACAACTGATTGTATATCAAGTGTTTAAACTCAAACATATTTCTTTGTAATTTGTTTGTTTAGAAGTCTCTTGCTTTTGTGTTTGATCGTAGGAAATCTCTTGCTTGTGTGCTTGAGTATTTGAAGTCTCTTGCTTGTATGCTTAAGCATTTGTAATCAGAATTGAATTATAGTGAAATCTCCTTGGAAATGCAAGGGAGCCAGGACTACTTCCGGATTGTGGAAGGAACATGTATAATTGATTTGTGTCTTTCTCTTCTCCCTCTCTCTCTATCTTTACTTTATCCGCTGCATTAGACTCTGAACATTGCTCAAGAATTTGAACTCTATCAGACTCTGGACTCTAAACTTAGTTTATAAAGAAGAAAAAGCTAACACAATTTGTTGGATCGACGATGTGGGCCAAGCCCCAGTTTGAAACAACAACAATTCAGAATGTGGTGGAGGTGTAGGGTGAGAATCGTAGCATATTTTTTTTTACAACAACAAAATAACGCTATTTGGATATGACTTTCAATCTCTTATTGTTACCACTCGAACTTTGGCTAACTCTATGTTCATGTCTCTCGGATAATCACTTGCACTTGTGAGAGAGATCTTCCTTTTTTGGTCACTATATTTATTTTCTAGAAACTTTATATGATATTGTATAATGAGCATTTTTTGTTTAACCCAGTTTATTTAGCCTTGAAATCTCAAGTTTTTAAGCTAAATTACACTAACTATTATTTAGAATGCATAACAATGAAAAGTAAAGTAAAATTTTGTTTGCAATTTACAAAAGGCTTAAATATGATTTTCGTCCCCATAAAAAAAAGTTTGGAAAACATCCCTGTAAATTTTTTTTTGTTTGAAAAAGGTCCCTGGCCCCACATTTTTGATGATATTGCATGGGTGTCATACCCCAATTTTTGACCTAAGACACCACTGACACATGTCGTCTAGCCCGAAATAATCTCCGACTTTTCGAACGAAATTTCGGCAGAGAGGTATTTTAAAATACCTCATTTTGTGGTTCCGAGTCGGGCCCTCTTCTCACATTTTCTTTTTTTATTATTTTATCATATTTCATTTTAACCTTTTAATTGTCCATCTTTTTTTATACCTCAAATGTTATTTTACTTTTTTTATTTATTTCCATTTTATTCTAACCACAATGTTAGTTCTAAAAATTCTTAACTCTTTTAGTCTTTATCTTTATTTCGTTCCGTTTTTTTATTATAATTGTTTTAATAAGTCCAAAGGTCCAAGGGTCCTGATCCGAACAAACTCCGCATGCTTATCAGCAAGCCGTAAACCGAATCCAAAATGGTTGTGCACTGAGTCAATCTACTGAGTCAATCTGATTCTAATCCCAATCCAGGCGAATTTTGTGCTGCTCTTAACAAACCCTAGAATAAAAACCAACATTATAAAACCAACCTGGAACACGTACAAGAAAGGGGGGGATTTTTGAACGACCAAAACAGAACACAAATTCACGGCCACACACAAATAACATGAGAACACAATGACACGGCAGCCGCGAACCCACGACGTCACACACACACACAAACCAGCATCACAGCCAAACACAAACACGACACAAACCAGCACCACAAAAACACACGCACACCGTACGAACCAAAAACCCAGCACACAAGGACACAGCAGCTGCAAACCCACGACATCACACACGCACAGAATCGTACCAGAACCCACGGCATCACACACACACACAGAGCCAAGCCAACAGACACAACAAACAGACCCACTATCACCGATCCATCAACAACAGACACGGAGGTCCGTCGCGGATCAAACCGTGGTTTCCGTCGTGCCAAACACACAAACCCAACAACAACCTTCGCGAGTCAAACCTGAATCCGCAAGCGACGACATAGAGGTAAGATTCTTGTTCTTTTTTTTCGATCTAAGACCGTACGGCCTTTTTTTGTGGGGAACTTTGAGTGTGAAATCGAGTAGAGGATAAGGGATAGGAGCAGAAGACAAAAAATTTAAAAAATCTAGGGTTCTGGCGCGGTGGTGCTGCCGTACCGGCTGGCAAACCGCCGCCGGAACCCACCTCTTACCGTCGAAGAAGAAGGCGTGAGGGAGAAGGAGAAAACAGAGAGAGAAGAGAGGGTTTTGTGGGAGAAGGAGAAAGCATGAGAGAGAAATGAAGGGTGGAAATGAAAAAACCTGTTAACATATATACCAACCCGTGACCCGTTACCCATGAAACCGACCCGGTACATGCTCCGAACCAATCCAGCCTGGTTCCAAGCCCAATCCCATTTTCTTTTACTTTTTACACCCCTGTTTACTGCCTGCACCCCCCAATTCCTTTATTTTTGCATTTTCTTTTTACATGCATCGTTATTCTCCTCATTTTAATTCCGTATGTTTATTTTCATCATCGTAACATCACATGCATATTCATTTTATTTTATCTTATTTTTCATCGTATTAATTTCAGAATGTAAATTAGGTTCTATGTAGTTTATTTATCTTTCCGTCATTTGTTACGCGGACTTTAGGATGTAAATTTTAGGCTTTCATGTAATTTATTTATTTTTTATCGCAGACCATAGAATGTATAATAGGCTTTTTTGTAATAGCTTAGGTGCATGTGTGCGTGAGTGGGGGATATGTCTACTTTTATGCTTGTTAGCTTAGGTTTCAGGTTCTCGTGGTGGTCCAACGCTACCATGAGTAACTTACGTTTTATTTTCTCGCTCCGTTAGCTTTAGTTTTAATTTAATTATTAACCAAAAAACAACAAAAACATGCAAATAACAAAAATCAAAATATTTTCATAAACAAACCTTGACCCTAAGTCAAGTGACCGTTTTTTTAGTTTCTTTCTTAATCAAATATCAACCAATTTAACTTATTTTGAGTTCACTTTCTTTAATATTAAAAAACACAAACAAATACTTTTTTGCCACTTTGGCTTTCTTTTATTTCAAACTTTTTTCAAAGTTAATAAAAAACACAAAACCAATCAAACGACAATTTTTACCCCGAACTACGAGGTTCTGATCCCTCACAGGTACGTAGGCAAAGGACACTTGTCCTTCCAAATCAATAAAATGTAGATAACTAGGTCTTTTTTTTCTTTTTTTAACCACTATTCTCGAAATCTTTCTTTTAAATAAAATTAAGTAAGTTATAGCATAAAAAGCAAATAAAGTCGAAAGGTTCTCGTAGAGTACTGCGAATATTTAGGGTGCTAATACCTTCCCTAAATATAACCAACCCCTGGACCCCACCTAATCTAAATAATCTTTTTAATCAAAGTCGTGAAATAATTCAGCGAGTCAAAAGCTAATCAAATAGCCTTGATCTCCGAAAAATGACGCGACAGAAATGGCAGGCACCACTGACACGTGTCGTCTGACGCTGAATAATCGCTGACTTTTCGAACGAAATTTCGGCAGAGAGGTATTTTATAATACCTCATCTTTGTTCCGAGTGGGGCCCTCTTCTCATTTTTTTTATTAGTTCTTTTTTTTTATTCATTTCCATCTTTTATTTATTTTTTATTATTATTACCTTTTTTTTTATTTCACTTTTTATTCTATTTTAATTTTAGTATTTATCTGTTTATTTATTTTTATTTACATTATTAGATGATAAGTACAAAAAAAGTCAAAATCAAAAATATGCATAGTATCTTTTTTTATTATTTATTTTTATTATTAGGCTATAAGTCCATAATCTAAATGCAAGCTGTAAATTTGCTCCCATTCTAATCCAAAGCCACAATTTTTGTGCTGCTTTTAACAAACCCTAGGATCAAAGCCTATGACTATAAAGATCATCCTGCAAATCAACAAAAGGGGGACAACCAAAATTTTTCCACAGCCAGAAACACAGAAAATATTCCAAAAAAACCTACAAAATAAAAATTCAGTAGCCACCATATTTTGCAACACAGTTCTGCACGTTATTTTCTATTCAATTCAATTCCAAGTTTCAGTTTTCATTTATTTTCTTTGTATTCGTTCTGCTTACTAATGCATGTTGTTTAGTTTAGAATTATTTTCTAGTTGTTGCGCTGCTCAGTTTCAAATACAATACCCTTTCCATTTTATTTATATTATTGCTTCTACCATCTATTTAAATTCCCTTATGTGATTCATGTGCTTGCTGCGTGGCTACTGTTCATGGTTTGATTCCAATTCATGGGATTTAAATTTGCTAACCACCGTATAATGTTTTGAACCTGCAATTTTTCCATTCAGCCGTCAATACTCATTTGATTTTAATTGCTACTTCATACGGTTACTATTCACGTTATTTCATTTGAGTTTCTTTAGCGCTGCTTCATTTTCAATTTATTGCCTCCCACTTTATTTCATTGCTACTAGTTTAGTTACTGTCCCATAATATAATATACTTTTTAGAATTCTTGTTGGAGACAATTTTTTTTTAATTTTCCAGTTCCATATTACAAACTTTTGATTGCAGGGTTCCACATATATACATACACATAAATTGCTGCGTGGCTTCTCTTTGTGCTTTGATTTCCTTATTGTTGTCTTTTTCTATTTTAATTCCAATATTCAATTCCAATTCTTGTGGTTATCGTGCACTTACATATTACTTAATGAATCAGTTACTGTGATGCTTAAATTCTACTATGGTGATATTCTTAGTTAGCTGTTTGCTTTCTTGTCATGTTGGTGCTTGTCGTGGCTGTTCTATAAATCAAAGGCTATGGGTATAAAAACAGGAAGAATGAGGGATCGAAAAGACCAGAACAAATAAGAAAGGGAATCCATCAGCTACATGTTTTTTTGCATTTTTATTTTATTTTGTTTTATATTTATCATTCTGCATTTTTAATTTTAGTCATTTATTCTACAGCAAGAATTTAGAATGTATACTAGGCTTATTGTAAATCATTCATGCATATTTATTTTTCCGTTGTTTATTTTATTTCGCAGACTATATAATGTATTAATAGGTTTAATGTAATAGTTTTAGTGTGTGTGTGTGTGCATGTGTGCGTGCGTGTGTGCCTTTATTTCCTTTAATGCTCTATGTACATATGCGAAAACATTAGGTTAGGATAAAGGACCTTGCGGTGATCCAACGTCACCATGAAGTTCTCACGCTTTATTTTTTACTAGTTAGTTTTATTCTTAGGTTTAGTCAATATTAAAAAAAAACAACAAAAACATGCAAAAAAACAAATTATCACAAAAACATTTTTCACAATAAACCTCGATCCACAAATCGAGCGATTCCCTTTTCTTTCTTAATCAAATTTTAAATCAACTTTAATTCTACTTTGAGTCATCTTTCTTTTAATATAAAAAATACAAACCAATTCACTTTGCCACTTGGCTTTTTATTTTTAAAACCTTTTTTCAAAATCTTAATAAAAAAACACAAAACCAATCAAGCGAAATTTTTACCCTGAACTACGAGGTTCTGATCCCTCACGGGTACGTAGGCAAAGGGCCTGGTCCTTCCGAATCAATAAAATGTAGATAATTAGGTCTTTCTTTCTTTAATCATTCAAAATTCCATTTTTTCAAAACAAGCAAGTTATAACACATAAATTAAATAAAGTCGAAAGGTTCTCGTAGAGTACTACAAATATTTAGGGTGCTAATACCTTCCCTTTATTTTCAAATCAAAAGTCGTGAAATAATTAGTGAGTCAAAAGCTAATCAAATAGCCTTGACCTCCGAAAAATGACGCGACAATGGGGTTTGCCACGTGGCAATCCACGTAATTAAAAAATTAAAAATATTTTTAAAGTTTTGAAAATTATTTTTTTAAATAAAAAAATTCTGAAAATAAATTTAAAAATCCAGAAAAAAAACTGTTAAAATAAAATTTTCGACCATTAATTTTTTTTTAATTTGAAAATTATATTTTTTTCTTCATAGTTTAAAAAAATCATTTCATTTTTTTCGAAAAGTTATTTTCAGAAATTTCAGATTTTATAATTTAAAAAAAAACTAATTTTTTTTTGAAAATTATATAATAAAAGTAATTTCAGAAAATAATTTTTATATTTTTAAATTTCTTTTCAAAATTTTTAAAATGATTTTTATATTTTAAATTTTTTTCTTCAGATTTTTTAATTTTTTAATTTTTTTAAAATTTATTTTCATATTTTTAATTTTTAAAAACAATTTTTAGAATTTTAAAAATATTTTTAAAAATTTAATATTACGTGTCATGCCACGTTAGTGCCATGTGGCAAAAGTTGCACAGTCAGCAAGTGCCACGTGGCAAAAACCATGCCACTTCAACGTTTTGGTGGGGCCAGGGACCTTTTTCAAACAATTTTTTTTTACAAGGATATTTTTCAAACTTTTTTTTACAAGGACGAAAATCAAAACTGGCCCAAATTACAGGGACGAAAATCATGTTTAAGCCTTTACAAAATAATATTAATCCTAACGAATATTTCATGCAGTGTTATTTACGCACTCTCATACCAACGATTCAGTGCTCATGATTTTATCTTGAATTTATCATCTTACCTTTGCAATTTGTTTTTTCGTGTTTTCTTTCTTGACTATATAAAAATCTTCTTTAGTATCATCATACTATAGCAAGTCTAAAGGAACTCGTCTTTCTTATATCTTTGAAATTTCTTATAATTTGGGAGACATATTAACTTTGGATATATCATATGATTTCTTATATTTTTGTTTTTTCTTTACTAAGTTATACTCTTCAAATCAATCCCCTCTAAGCTAAATTTATGACTTTGTCCTTGAGTGGAAGGATGAAGGAAGAAGAAAGGGGGAAACATCACGTGTTCTCCTATATTTTTGTGTTTTTTTTTTTTAATAATTCCCATGGTGGATCATTGTTGGATAGACCATATAATAAAATATGGACACATCAGAGGGACAATGGCCAAATTTAAAAATCACAGGGGTCAAAAGTGCAATTTAGCCAACCTAAAAATACGAAGTATTTAATTTTGAGTTTAAGGTGTCACAACTTCGATGCTATAATTTTGTCAAAAAAAAAAGTTATATCGTACTTTTACTAATAAATAAATATGTTGTGGCCTCTAGTACAAAAAAAACATTAAAGTTGTGGCCTCTTCGATGCAGTATTTATAAAAATATTTTTTTTATCGTTCATCTATGTTGTGAATTCATTGATAAAAACTCACCAATAAAACTTTGATGCGTGGAGCAAATTAATACCAAGCAATCAATATCAAGCGGTTGACAAAATAATTCAAACAATAAGTAAACAACAAGAGATGAAAGGAAGAGGGAGAACACAAGAATTTGTTTACCCAGTTCAGTCTAATGATGACCTACTCTAGGGGAGAGAGCAGCTCTCCGTTCCGCTATAATGATATGAGTTTCTCTACAAAGAGATATTGAGTTACAAGAATCAGTCTTCAAACCTAATTCTACCCAAGTCCCAGCCTCTTTCCGTGACCAAGAGACTCAATCCTAATAGTGTTTTGTTCAAGGTGAATCAAAACAATCCCAACCCTAGTGTTTGTTGCCAAGAGAAATTCTCTATAAAACCCTAGTTTGTATGTTGGCTTCTAAACTCTGTTTTCTACACAGTGTTTTGTTTTCTACACCATATTCATCTGATACAAGGTTTATATTTATAGTAAAAGCATCCCTCATAAATTGGAACTAAATCAGGCCCATAAAAATATGTTTTATTTTTCTGCTCCTTCACGCATTCGGGCGCCCAACTCCCTCTCTCGAGCCCCGATAATTTACGTAGCAAAAGATGGAAAAACCAGGCAGAATTCGGGCGCCGAATTGCCTTTTTTAAGATGCTTCAATTTTTGAGTCATTTTTCCAACAATTCTCCACCTTGACTCTAAAATAGTGATGATGCCAATTTAACCACCAAACACCAAGCTGCTCTTTCCCTTGCTTCCCACTACACCAAGTAGCTCCACAAGTTTACACCTTAACCCCTTCAACCATCAGAATGTCTTCCGCCTTCTCGAAGGTCCTTGTATCAAACTACACTAGGAATTTCAGGTAGTTTTACAAGACTATACCATACTTCTTCAACACATGACATCTCTTGCTTCTTTGAAGATCTACTTGTGCCCAATCACCCTTGGCTTTTAGAATAATCCACAAGTACACACCTTAACCTCTTCAGGCCTCAGAATGCCTTCCGCCTTCTCGAAGGTCCTTGCAGTCCAACTACACTAGGAATTTTAGGTAGTTCCACAAGCATTCACCATAACCTCTTCAACACAGGACATCTCCCGCTTCCTTGAAGATCACCTTGCATTCAATCACCCTTGGCCTTTTTTTAGAGTAATCCCGCAAGTCATGCTATACATTCTTCAACCTTCATGAAGAAATCCCTTGCTCACCATAGAGCATAGCACCCAAGGTCCTCCATAGTCGTACCATTCCCGGTGTGTTCAACTCCAGCTAAAGATGAGCTTCCAACCTCTCAACTAGCAAATGTGTACATCCCACTATGTCTTCAACCTTGAAACTCCACCTTAACAGGTAGATCATGAGTATTGTTGCCTCCGCCTCTCCAGACTGATCATGAGTATTCTTACCACCACCTCTCCAGTATGAGGTTGAGTGTTTAACGTCTCTCCAGACGACTCGTAAACACTCACTTGCTTCCCACTACCCTGTGATTCTTAGGTAATGAAACATGTTTCCAAGTTTGGTTCTTTTCCAATGAAAGTATTTCCTCATTCATTGCCTTCAGCCAGTCCTTGCTTTTGTTGCTTTCTAATGCTTCCCTGAAGTTCTTTGGTTCCGAGTCTTGCAATTCTTCAGCTGCATTCAAAGCATAACAAGTAAGGTCAGCATAACCGTATCTTTTAGGTGGCTTAATCTGTTTCCTTTGCCTATCTCTTGCTAGCTGATAGTCAGGATCAATTATTTATTGGCCTTCACTCTCATCAGGTACTGGATTCTGATCCTCCCCTTCCCTTTCATCAGTGGTAGGCTCCACCTCAAACTGAATTTTCTGTACCCCCGTTTCTGAGCTTGCTTCCAGGTCTTTGCACTTCATCCCCATACGGGTCTCATCAAAAGTAACATCCCTGCTTATAATAATTTTTGATCCTCCAGGTTCCATCTTCCACAGTTTGTAACCTTTCACACCTTTAGGATAACTAATGAAAATACACTTCGCAGCTCTAGCATCAAGTTTGTCCTGTTTGACATGAGCAAATGTTAAAGCTCCGAAAACTTTCAAATTAGAGTAGTCTGCCGGTCTCCTAATCCAAACCTCCATAGGTGTCTTGAGATCTATCCCTGTTGATGGACATATGTTAATCAAATATGTTGCAGTACTAACAGCTTCTCCCAAGAAACTCTTGGACAATCCAAAGATCCGAATGAAGGCCTACAAGATTTATGCACACCCACCCCAAACTTCATCTTATGTTGTTTGCCTAATGTGCAATTATCACAGAAATCTAGTTTGTTCAACTTTTCATTCCCTAACAAACCTTGTTTAGCTAGCTCAACCAAACCCTGTTGGAACAAAATGTGTTTAACATGACCTCTTTAGAGTTTTGATGATAACAAGGTATTCAAAATTGTCAATTGGATATGGTAATATTTGTTCAAGTGTACAGGACCATAGACAAAATTTTGTGTCTACTTAAAGCTTAGGTACTGGAAGAACAAATGAGAGCAATGGAATCAACAAGTAAATGAAGCTTTACGCATCTGAAGAAAAGTGCTCCTAAAGTCAAAGTGCTCCTAAAGTGATGACGTCATCAGAAGCAAGTTCATCAGAAGCACCTCATCAGAAGCAAGATCACCAGAAGCTGAAGTTCATTAGAAGATGAGAGACTTAAAGCTTCAAAGGTTGTTCAAAGGATTTAATCATGCTTAGCATTGCAGAAGACTAGAAGAGTGAAGCAACAGCTAAATCAAATGAATTTGAAGGCATTGGATGCTTGTTCTTTGAAGAGCGTTGACAAAGTACAATTGTACGAAGTGTACAACCACTACCTCCACTACTCAGAATGTGTCTCTGCTACAAGACAAGAAAAACAACTATGCCTGCAACAATGTTCCCACAGACTTGGAATGGATTTGAAATTGATCCTTCATAGGACAATAACCATATCAGGAAAAAGATCATTGGTGATTGATCAAAGCTTCAAACGAATCTTTTTTGATGTCCTGGCAATTCACAACGTCTCTCTCACACCTCTATATAAAGGAGTGAAGACTTTGGGAATTAAAAGAGAGACTCTGCAACAATTTGAAAGCGCCAAAACTCTATAAAAATTGTTCTACATCAAAAGCTCACTTAGAATTTCTTACCAAAGTTCATATCTTAGAAATTCTAGAGTCTTAAGAGTCTGTATCTGATTTGTATTGTGAACACCACTGATTGTATATCAAGTGTTCAACTTCAAACATTTTACTTTGTAATTCAGTTTGATTAGAATTCGCTTGCAGTTGTGCTTGAGCATAGAAGTCTCTTGATTGTGTTCAGGAGCATAGGAAATCTCTTGCAGTTGTCCTTGAGTAATTTGAAGTCTCTTGCTAGTTTTAGCAGTGAGCATTTGTAATCAGATATTACATTTTTAGTGAACTCTCCTTGGATGTGCAAGGGGGACAAGACTACTTCCGGTTTGTGGAAGGAACCTGTATAATTGCTTTGTGTCCTTCTTCTCTCTCTCTCTCTCTCTCTCTCTCTCTCTCTCTCTCTCTCTCTCTGTTTTTATCCGCTGCATTTAGAATCTAAACATCACTTCAGAAGCTCTAGTCTAACTGCTTCTGGCCAGTGACTTCAGTAGGAGAAAAAGAAGAAAAAGAAAATATAATTCAACCCCCCCTTCTTGTGTTTTTTCTCACCTTCATTTGGTATCAGAGCCTTGGTTCTGTTGAGAACACTTAACAGTGTGACAGTCCAAGATCTGAGAAAAACATGTCTGGTGAATCATCTGTTTCTAGTTCTGGTGGTAATCATAATGTTGTACCGTATGATTACAGTGATAAGAAAGCAGACTTAGGAAAAGTTCCAAAGCTCAATGGAGATCCTGACGAGTTCTCTTGGTGGAAAACCAACTTCTACAGTTACATCATGGGCTTAGATGAAGAATTGTGGGATATTCTGGAATATGGAGTTGGTGACTTGGACCTTGATGAAGAAGGAGCTGCTGTTGATAGAAAAAAATATACTTCTGGTCAAAAGAAAATGTATAAGAAACATCACAAGATCATAGGTTCACTTGTTCTTGTTATACATCGTGTAGAGTATATGAAGATGAGCGATAAATCTACTGCAAATGCTATGTTTGCTTCTCCTTGTGCAAACTATGAAGGTAGCGAGAAGGTTAGAGAAGCTAAAACACTTATGCTTGTTCATCAGTATGAGTTGTTCAAGATGAAGGATGATGAAAGTATTGAGGAAATGTACTCAAGATTTCAAACCCTAGTCTCTCTACTACAAATACTGAAGAAAAACTATGTTGCTTTTGATCATGTGAGCAAGATACTAAGAAGCCTGCCTGCAAGATGGAGACCAAAGGTTACTGTTATTGAGGAAGCTAAAGATCTAAACACTTTGAGTGTTGAAGATCTTGTCAGCCCTCTCAAAGTTCATGAGATAAGTTTTAATGAACATGAACCTGCTAAGAAGAGTAAATCTATTGCTCTACCATCTAAAGGGAAGTCATCAAAAGCTCTTAAAGTCATAGAATCTAAAGAAGAATCACCTGATGGAGTTTCTGATGAAGATCCTGCTGAGATGATGGCTATGCTTTCAAACAGGCTACAATATCTGGCCAAGAAGAACAAGAAGTTCTTGAGCAGAAGAAGTGGTTACAAAGGCTCCAGGAAAGAAGATCAGAAGGGTTGCTTGAACTGCAAGAAGCCTGGACATTTCATTGCTGATTGCCCTGATCTTCAGAAGGAGAAATCAAAGGACAAGTCTAAGAAGTCAACTTTCAAATCAAACAAGATGAAGAAGTAGATCAAGCAGAGTTTGATGGCAACCTGGGAAGATTTAGACAGTGAATCTGAATCTGATAAGGATGATGCTAATGAAGATGCACAGGTAGCTATTAGGTTAGTGGCTACAGTAACTTCAGAAGCTGAACCAGAATCAGAATCAAAAGAAGAAAATGAGGTATATTCTAAAATTCCCAGAGAAGAACTTGTTGGAACAAAGGGTGTTTCACAAGTAAACCACTTAAGTTTTGATGATAACAAGGTATTACAAATTATCAATTGGATATTGCTAAAAAGTTTATTCAAGTGTACAGGACCATTAACAAAGACTTATTTACAAGAGGTTCTGACTGAATGAATTAAAGAGCAAAGGAAATTAAGACTGAAGCCTGAAGAGCATCTGAATAAAAGCGCTCCTGGAAAGTCAGATGCAGAGTGCGTCTGAAGAAAGAGCTCCTGAAGATGACGTCATCAGAAGCCAGTTTTCCAGAGGCAGATTTATCAGAAGCAAAGATTCTTCAGAAGCTAAGGATCGTTGACAAAGTACAATGTACGAAAAGTACAACCACTATGTCTACGCTTGTCCCTGCAACCACCAACTCTGCACAGTGTCTTCTATACACGACAAGAATAACAACAACAAAAGCAGAGACTTTTCCATATTTGCTGGAATGGATTTGAATTTGATTTCATATTACAATCCTCAAATCAGGCAAAGGATCATTGGTGTCAAATCAGCTTCGGTCAAGAAAAAGTGATGAGCTGGCAGTTCCCAACGTCTCTCAAATTCTCTATAAATAGGGATGAAGACTTGAAGAATAAAACATATATACATACGGGAACAAGGCTATTCTCTCATATCCAAAGTCGCAAACATTTCTCATCAACAACTTAGATAATTCTTACAAAAGTTTACATTTTAGAATTTCTAAGTATCTAAGAAAAACAGAGTCTGTTTTGTTTTGTTTTGTTTTGTGAACACCTCTGATTGTATATCAAGTATTCAAAACTCTTTTCAATTCTCTGTAATTGTTTAGAAGTCTCTTGGAGTTGTCCTTGAGCATTGAAGTCTCTCTCTTGTGTGATTGAGCAAAGAAAGTCTCTTACTTGTGTGTTTGAGCAACTTGTAATTTGATATTACATTTTAGTGGAACTCTCCTTGGAAGTTCAAGGGGGACAGGACTACTTCCGGATTGTGGAAGGAACCTGTATAAAATTGTTTGTGTTCTTCTCCTTTCTCTTGCTCTCTTCTTTTATATCCGTTGCACACTCAGACTCTGATCTCTGTTCAGACTCTGATCCTTTTCAGACTCTGATCCTGAGAACAATACTGATTTTCGCAAGAAAGAAACGTTTTTGAAAACACAATTCAACCCCCCTTCTTGTGTTTTTCCGACCTTCAGTTGGTATCAGAGCTTCGGCTCTGTAGTTTGCACTTAACCGTGTTACAGTAAACGATCGGTGAAAAACATGTCTGGGGATGAAGCTTCTGCTTCTGGTTCTGGTTTTGGTTCTGGAGCTGCTGTGCACTATGATTACAGCAACATCAACAAAAGTGAAAGATCTTCTAATCACAACAAACCTCCCATGTTTAATGGTGATCCTGAAATGTTCTCTTGGTGGAAAACCAAGATGTATAGTCACATCATGGGAATGGATGAAGAGTTGTGGGATGTTCTTGAAGGTGGTGTTGGTGACTTGAGGTTAGATGAAGAAGGTGCTGCTCTTGATAGGAAAGCTCACAATGCTGAGCAGAAAAAGCTTTATAGGAAACATCATACGATTAGAGGCATTCTTGTGGCTGCCTTGCCTCACAAAGAGTATTTAAAGATGAGTGACAAATCAACAGCAAAGGCTATGTTCACCTCATTGTGCTCACTTTATGAGGGTAACAAGAAAGTCAGAGAGGCCAAGGCTACTATGCTTGTTCATCAGTATGAGTTGTTCAGAATGAAGGAGGATGAAAACATTGAGACCATGTACTCAAGGTTTCAGACTCTTGTTTCTGAACTTCAGATTCTGAAGAAAAGCTACGTAACGTCTGATCATGTGAACAAGATTCTAAGAAGTTTACCTGCAAAGTGGAGACCGAAAGTGACAGCCATTGAAGAAGCTAAAGATCTAAACACTTTGAGTGTTGAAGATCTTATAAGCTGTTTAAAATGTCATGAGATAGGTCTTAACGTGCATGAACCTGTCAAGAAGCCTAAGTCCATTGCACTGAAATCCAGAGGCAAGTCAAGTAAGGCTCTGAAGGCTTTGGAGTCTGAAGAAGAATCTACATCTGAAGATTCTGATGAAGACTCTGAGATTGTTCAAGAGATGGCTATGCTCACCAACAGACTACAATATCTTGCCAAGAAGAACAAGAAGTTCATGAGAGGAGGTAATAGTCACAAAAGTTCTAGAAAAGAAGATCAGAAAGGTTGCTTTAACTGCAAGAAGGTTGGACACTTCATTGCTGAATGTCCAGACCTGTAGAAAGAGAAATCCAAAGAAAAATCAAAGAAAGCAATCTTCAAGTCCAACAAATTCAAGAAGCAATTCAAGAAGAGCTTGATGGCAACTTGGGAAGATCTGGATAATGAGTCTGAATCTGACAAAGATGATGCTGAAGATGAAGCAAAAATAGCACTGGCTTTAGTAGCTACTGCTGATAATGAAAAAGATTCATCTGATGCTGAGTCAAGTACATATTCTGAAACTGAAACTGAGGTATATTCTAAACTCACTAGATCTGAATTGATTGATTCTCTCAAAGAACTTCTTTGTCATTATGAAAACCAATCCACTGAGTTGAGGAGAGTTAAGCAACGATACATTAAGCTGCTAAAACTCCATGAATCAACTAAGATGGAAATGGATGTTTTACAACAAGAAAATAATGATTTGAAAACAATGACTAAGAAAGGTGATAATAAAACCTTGTCTGAGCAGGATGCTGCTCTTCAAGAATTTATTAACACAGGAATTGATAGAACCAAAGTTGCATCTGTGATTTATAGCATAAATCAGAACAACAAAAAGGGAATTGGTTTCACAAGAGGAAACTCTAGTGAAGTGTTTCTGAAACCTTGTTCTAATAACATCAAAGAGAGTCTGAAAACTCATTTTGTGTCTGAGTCTGAAAAAGCTTCCCATTCAGAATCTAAGTCTTTAAATTCAAAGGAATTGACGAAGTCAAAACATGAGAATCAAAAGACAAAGGTAACCAATAACTCTAAATCAAAAGCTCCAACGTTACAGATTCTGAAGAGATCAGAACCTATCAAACAGGTTCTGAAGAAAACAGAGTCTGAAACTAAAAAGCCTAGATTTCAGAAGAATGGAGTTGTCTTTAGTACGTCACATTCTAAGACCAAGGGTTCTGAACTCAAAGTCTGGAAAAAGACTGAACAAGATAATGTCAGACAGAAGACACAGATGAAACTCAGAACCTCTAGAACTAACCAAAGAGGACCCATGAGAATATGGGTACCTAAAACTGAAATTGTTGATGCTGCAGATATGTCTAAAAGGAAACGAAAAGCAGAAGTCCTGGTATCTGGACAGTGGCTGCTCGCGACATATGACGGGAGAAAAGTCTATGTTCCTAACCGTGACCATGAAAGAGGGAGGAACTATGGGATTTGGAGGAAACCAAACTGGCAAGATCATTGGTACTGGAACAATAGGTAACTCCTCTGTCTCAATCAATAATGCGTGGCTTGTAGATGGACTAAGGCATAACCTACTTAGCATAAGTCAATTTTGTGATAATGGTTATGACGTCTTGTTTAATAAGAACAACTGCACAGTAATCAACACAGTTGACCAATCTGTAGTTTTTAAGGGGAAGAGAAAGAACAATGTCTACAAGATCAATTTTTCAGAACTGATTGATCAGAAGGTATTTTGTCTTATGTCAATGAGTGATAAGAAATGGCTGTGGCACAGAAGGTTGGGACATGCTAACTGGAGATTAATCTCTAAGCTTAGCAAGTTACAACTTGTCAGAGGCTTACCAGACATTGATTATCATTCAGATGCACTTTGTGGTGCATGTCAGAAGGGAAAAATTGTTAAAACTTCTTTCAAATCAAAAGACATTGTTTCTACCTCCAGACCCTTGGAACTACTCCATATTGACCTATTTGGACCAGTCAGTACTGCGTCCCTATATGGAAGCAAATATGGATTGGTTATAGTTGATGATTATAGTAGATGGAGTTGGGTTAAGTTTCTCAAATCTAAAGATGATTCATATGATGTGTTTACAAAATTCTGTATTCAAGTCCAATCTGAAAAAGAACTTAAAATTCTAAAAGTCATAAGTGATCATGGGGGAGAATTTGAAAATGAGCCATTTGAAATATTTTGTGAAAAATTTGGAATTATCCATGAATTCTCTTCTCCTAGAACTCCACAACAAAATGGAGTTGTAGAAAGAAAGAATAGGACTCTACAAGAAATGGCAAGAACCATGATTCACGAAAACAGTCTGGCAAAACATTTTTGGGCAGAAGCAGTAAACACAACATGTTATGTTCAGAACCGGATCTATATCAGACCCATACTGAATAAAACAACATATGAACTCTTTAAAGGCAGGAAACCTAACATCTCTTACTTTCATCAGTTTGGATGTACATGTTACATTCTGAACAATAAAGTCTATCTGAAGAAATTTGATGTAAAGGCTCAAAAGGGAATCTTTCTAGGTTACTCTGAGAGATCTAAGGCATACAGACTGTATAACTTGGAAACACTCTGTGTTGAAGAGTCTATGCATGTCAAGTTTGATGACAAAGAGCCTGGAAGTCAAATTCCAGAGCAGATTGAAATCAATGCAGGTTCAGAAGAGTCTGATGATTATTCAGAACCTGATTAAACTTCAGAGTTGAATGAAACTTCAGAAGCTGTGACAGCTCCTGAAGTCCCAATTGTTGAAGCTTCTGAAGAAACTCAAGATGATTCACAGCAAGTTATCCAGTCCAGAAACTCATTCAAGTACAAGTCTTCTCATCCTGAGGATCAAATCATTGGCAACAGAGAAAGTCCCAGAAGAACTAGATCTCATTTCAGACCTGAAGAGTCTGCCCTGGGTCTGCTGTCCATGATAGAACCTACAACAGTTGATGAAGCACTAGCTGATGATGGATGGATCTTTGCAATGCAAGATGAGCTTAATCAATTTAAAAGGAATGACGTATGAGATCTTGTATCTAAGCCTGAACACAAGAACATTATTGGAACTAAATGGGTGTTTAGGAACAAGCTGGATGAACAGGGAGAAGTAATCAGAAACAAAGCCAGACTTGTTGCTCAAGGATACAACCAACAAGAGGGCATTGATTACACTGAAACTTTTGCTCCAGTTGCAAGATTGGAAGCAATCAGGTTACTTCTTTCCTACGCAGTAAATCATAACATAACCTTGTATCAAATGGACGTTAAAAGCGCATTTCTCAATGGAGTCATTTCTGAAGAAGTGTTTGTGAAACAACCACCTGGTTTTGAGGACTTAAAACATCCTGACCACGTTTATAAGCTAAAGAAATCTCTGTACGGTCTGAAACAAGCTCCCAGAGCCTGGTATGACAGACTGAGTAATTTCTTGCTTAAAAATGATTTTAAAAGAGGACAGGTTGACACAACACTTTTCAAGAAGACACTTGAGAAATACATTCTGATTGTGCAAATTTATGTTGATGATATTATTTTTGGTTCAACTAATAGATCTCTTTGCAAGGAATTTTCTAAGATGATGCAGGAGGAATTTGAAATGAGCATGATGGGAGAACTGAAGTTCTTTCTAGGAATTCAGATCAACCAATGCAAAGAAGGAGTGTATGTTCATCAGTCCAAGTATACCAGAGAGCTTCTGAAAAAGTTTAAACTTGAAGACTGCAAGGAAATGAACACTCCAATGCATCCTACCTGCACTCTGAACAAAGAAGATCAAGGATCTAAAGTTGACCAGAAGCTGTATCGAGGTATGATTGGTTCTCTGTTGTATCTCACTGCATCCAGACCTGATATTTTGTTCAGCGTATGCTTGTGTGCAAGGTTTCAGTCAGATCCTAGAGAATCTCACTTAACAGCTGTTAAAAGAATCTTTAGATATCTGAGAGGAACAACTAATCTGGGACTTCTTTATAAGAAATCTTCAGATTATAAGCTAGTTGGATTCTGCGATGCTGACTATGCTGGTGCCAGGATTGAAAGAAAATCAACCAGTGGAAACTGTCAGTTTCTTGGTGAGAATCTGATATCCTGGGCCAGTAAGAGACAAGCAACTACTGCTTTGTCAACAGCAGAAGCAGAATACATCTCAGCTGCTAGTTGTTGCACACAACTTCTTTGGATGAAACATCAGTTGGAAGACTACCAAATAACTGAAAACTGTATTCCAATTTACTGTGATAACACAGCTGCTATCTGTTTGTCTAAAAATCCTATTCTTCATTCAAGAGCCAAGCACATTGAAATTAAACACCATTTTATCAGAGACTATGTTCAAAAAGGAGTTTTAGATATTCAATTCATTGATACTGATCATCAATGGGCTGATATCTTTACAAAACCTCTAACAGTTGAAAGATTTAATTTTATAAAGAAAAGTTTGAACATGCATTTTGTCTCTGAGTAATGCTTGACTCTGAATGAAAAACTAGACTCTGAAAATTATCAGACGCTGAAGAAGTTTCAGACTCTCCTTGGAGAATTTGAAAAGACTCAGCCTCTGAGAAAATTCTCAGACTCTGGAAAGGAATCTTTTTGACTCTGATAAGTACCGAGAAGTGGAAAAGGTTAAAGTTAATTTTTGTAGCCTTCTGACACGTCTATCTGCATTGGGAAACAACATTCTTAGGGCAATGATGGTTAGTATCTGATCAAATATTCTTGCGCCCCTAAAATCATTAATGCGTGTGTCTGGTTGTCGCCTCTGAAATGTGTAAAGTTGTTTTTCAGAAATCACTATAAATACCAAACACACACTACTCACTCAATTTCCTACACTTTCACGTTTTTAAGCAGTTACGATTGAAATTTCATTTTCTCTCTTCTCTCACCTTAGAAACCCTTAAACCCCAAAATTTCAACTTCTCAAATGGCTACTTCTACCAGCGGTTCCAACATGCAACAAAGCTCAGAATCAAACTTCTCTATCAAACCAATAACCGTTTCGATTCCAATCGATTCATTGGAAGTCCAAATCGAATCTCTAGTGGACTTCTCATCCCTAAAGAAAAACTCGGTAGACATGGACGCACTGATTGTTGCTCAGAAGATGGCTGGGTACTTTCAGATGCTTAACGGACCAACTTACGTGAATCTGGTCAAGGAATTTTGGATTAGGGCTGAAGTGTTTGATATTGAAGCTGCTAAGGCTCAAGAAAATCAAGCTGTGTCAAGAAACCCTAATTTAAAAGGGAAATCAAGGAAAGAAATGGGTCTTGAACCTTTCCATGGATTGGAAATCAAGTCTGCAGTAATGGGTATCCCAGTATCTATTACTGAAGGAGTGATTGCCAGAGCCTGCAGGATGGCTCCTGAAGGAAGGTTCCAGTGGAACGTCAGTAGGAAAGATGCTCTGCTGGAAAGCTATACAAACCTGTTGCTGAAGGGAAATCCAGCAGCAAAGTTGGTTGACATGAAGATTGAGCACAGGGTGCTCCTGAAGATCATAAATGAGTGCTTCTTTCAGAAGGGAGGAGGTGCTGATCAACCAAATTTGGATCACAAACTGGTGTTATACTTCTTGGCTGGATTTCAACCAATAAATCTTCCAAGATATATAATGCACCACTTGTGCTGGGCAATAAAGGAAGCCTCTAAAGGCAAGAGGAAACAAGTCCCTTGTGGAAGACTTCTCTCTGAGATCTTCTATCAAGGAGGAGTGTTGAAGACTCTGGACAAGTTCAATCTTGTGTCAGACAGAGTCCTGGGAATTAACACTGGAAGGATGATCAGTGGTAAGACCCTATACAACATGAAGGCTATTGAGATCATTCTCACTGATGCCAAGGATCTGAAGGAATCTGACACTCCTTCTCAAATGATAAGAGACTTCCCCTCTATTCTCAAGGAAGACAATCCTGAAGCATTGACTGCTTATCTGGCAGGATTTGCTAAGGAGTCTGCAGATGCTACACAGAAGGCTGAAGTTGCTAAGGCCAGAAAGCAGAAGGTTGCTAAATCTGAAGCAACAAATTATGGAGCTGTGGCTGCTCCAAAGAGAAAGAGAGGAAAGGCTGACTCCAATATTGAAGAAAGAGCTCAACAAGCCTGGGAAGAAATTGAAGCTGATGAAGCTGCTGGCATTGTTAGGCCACTCAAGAGGTTAGCTGGAGGGGAGATTGTGATGCCCATGCATGAAGTAACTCCTGAGGAAGCAAAGAGGAATGCTGAATACTATCAGAATCTCAAGAATGAGAAGAAGAGGATGAAAGCTCAGTATAAAATTGAGAGAGAGGAGAAACTGGAATCTCTGGGTCTTGAAAACTGTGATCAAGCCTCCATTGAGAAAATAATTGAGGTTCAGAATCTCTCAAGGAAGTTAGAGGAAGAGACTCTGAAGGGAGCCCAGAAGGTTCTGAAAAAGGCACCAGGAACTTCAGTAGCTGATACTTCAGATGCTGTTCCTCAAGTGGCTGTTTCAGAAGCTGCTGGATCTCCACCAGTAATACGGACAAGTGTTTCTCTCCCAGACAAATCAGTCACAAAAATTCCATCAGCAGCTGCTACATCAGAAGCTGCTACTTCAGAAGCTGCTGTCTCAGAAGTCCCCAAGACTTCTAAGGTAAATCAGAGTCCAGTTCCCCCAACCTCTCCTTTATCTTCATCCTCCACTGACACTGACTCTGACTTAGATGATATTCCTCTAAGTCGGAAATACAACTTGACCAAACCCATTCCAAAAGCTAAACGAACCATTAGAACTAAAACAACAACAAAAAAAATCCAAACTCTCTCCTAAACCCAAACCTTTCAAAGAAGCTTCCGTTGATGTTTATAAAACAATAGGGGAGTTATCTGAAAGAAGAGTAGGTATCTGCAACAAGCTACCTGCCAACCACCCCTTCCAACCACCTGTTATCAAACCTATAACCATGCTACCCACAAGTGTACCCATTCCATCCTCCTCAAACCAAGGAAGTCCTCAAGTTGTTGATTTAACAGCTACTGCTGAAGAGCAAGTAGTTACTGAAAAACCAACAACTTCTGAACTTCCTCGCCCAGACTCACCTAAAACCAAACAACAACAAACAACAACCTCTTCACCACAAAACCAACCCTCTGAACAGGATGACTTATCTAACTTAGAAAGTCATTATTCAGGAGAACTTCCTGAATATCAACAGCAAAAGTCTTCTTTCAACCCAACCCAATCAACCAAAACACCAGAACAGACCATTCTAGAATCTGTTATGGAGACAGTGGCTACAGAGTCTGTCCAATTGACAGAGTCTGAACCCACTGTGTCTGTTTCACATTCTGAACCAACACAACATCACCCATCAAATTCTGACCAACCCTCATCTTCCTCACCTATTCAGATATCAGACCAACCACCCATCAACATACTGGACCCTGATTATATGGAAGAGCAGCTGGTGGAATTAAATGACGGGATGCAGAATCTGGTTCTCCTCAGAAACACTCCTTTCCTACCTTTTGTATATCAAGACAGCTGGTCGAATCTCAAGCATAGAACATTGAAGTTCATTGATGGTGTTGCTAGAAAGTGCTGCCGTATTCAGGCTCATGCTATGAAACGTCGTCTGGAAGAATCACACTCTTCTCAGCAACTCCAAAGCAAGCCTCTGTATCTGGCAAACGCTCCTTTTTATGCTGAATCTGAATACGTGACAAGAGACTCCAAGGTGTTCAAGATGCTGAAGCAAAAAGTGCTGAAGTAGCAAGAGGAATCTAAGGCTAGGGAAGACTACCTTCTTCAGAGGCAGTTGGCTCTGGAAGAAACTGTTAGGAAGCAGTCTGAAGACATTCAGTGTCTAATGGCTCTTATTCAACAGCAGCAACCTCAACCTAACCTTTAGATTGCACACCTTGTTTTCTTTTAGTTATGTGTTTTTAATTCTTGATCTGACTTCTTGTACTCTTCTGACTGTCTCTGATATACAAGTTTTCACTTTTGTTCATTACGTGTCTTTACTGTTTTTTTGTGTGTGTTCTTTTTAATTGATGACAAAAGGGGGAGTAATAGAAAGCATTTAACAAAGAATCTGAGCCCAAGAATAAAATAAATTCTAACAAACTTTATTGTATTTGAGAACCTAATCTTATTTCATTTGAACGTTAGAAATAATTGTTAAGCTTAAAAATGAACTTAATTAACCCGGATAGGACTTAGGGGGAGATTACAAACCTCACCTTAAAGAATATCAGACTCAGGGGGAGTCAGAACTTACAAACCTCAGAACCCCTTAGAGTCAACTTGTTAATTAAGTTAACAACAATTGATCTTTTTAAATACTTGTGTTTGTCATCATTAAAAATGGGGAGATTGTTGGAATAAAGGGTGTTTCACAAGTAAACCACTTAAGTTTTGATGATAACAAGGTATTAAAAATTATCAATTGGATATTGCTAAAAAGTTTATTCAAGTGTACAAGACCATTAACAAAGACTTATTTACAAGAGGTTCTGACTGAATGAATTAAAGAGCAAAGGAAATTAAGACTGAAGCCTGAAGAGCATCTGAATAAAAGCGCTCCTGGAAAGTTAGATGCAGAGTGCGTCTGAAGAAAGAGCTCCTGAAGATGACGTCATCAGAAGCCAGTTTTCCAGAGGCAGATTTATTAGAAGCAAAGATTCTTCAGAAGCTAAGGATCGTTGACAAAGTACAATGTACGAAAAGTACAACCACTATGTCTACGCTTGTCCCTGCAACCACCAACTCTGCACAATGTCTTCTATACACGACAAGAATAACAGCAACAAAAGTAGAGACTTTTCCATATTTGCTGGAATGGATTTGAATTTGATTTCATATTACAATCCTCAAATCAGGCAAAGGATCATTGGTGTCAAATCAGCTTCGGTCAAGAAAAAGTGATGAGCTGGCAGTTCCCAACGTCTCTCAAATTCTCTATAAATAGGGATGAAGACTTGAAGAATAAAACATATATACATATGGGAACAAGGCTATTCTCTCATATCCAAAGTCGCAAACATTGCTCATCAACAACTTAGATAATTCTTACAAAAGTTTACATTTTAGAATTTCTAAGTATCTAAGAAAAACAGAGTCTGTTCTATTTTGTTTTGTTTTGTGAATACCTCTGATTGTATATCAAGTATTCAAAATTCTTTTCAATTCTCTGTAATTGTTTAGAAGTCTCTTGGAGTTGTCCTTGAGCATTGAAGTCTCTCTCTTGTGTGATTGAGCAAAGGAAGTCTCTTACTTGTGTGTTTGAGCAACTTGTAATTTGATATTACATTTTAGTGGAACTCTCCTTGGAAGTGCAAGGGGGACATGACTACTTCCGGATTGTGGAAGGAACCTGTATAAAATTGTTTGTGTTCTTCTCCTTTCTCTTGCTCTCTTCTTTTAAAACCGTTGCACACTCAGACTCTGATCTCTGTTCAGACTCTGATCCTTTTCAGACTCTGATCCTGAGAACAGTACTGATTTTCGCAAGAAAGAAACGTTTTTGAAAACACAATTCAACCCCCCTTCTTGTGTTTTTCCCACCTTCAGAACTTATTGAGTCTCTTAAAGAGCTCTTTACACATTTTGAGCTGAGAACCAATGAGTTGAATGATTTAAAACAAAAATATGTTGATTTAATGAAACAACAAGAATCAACTCTATTGTATCTGAAAGCTTCTGAAGAAAGACTTAGAGGCTTTGACTTCATTTGCAAAACCTATGAAGAGAAGCTCAAGTTCTTATGTCAGAAGCTACAAGAAAAGTGTAATGGAAAACCTTTAAGCAACCATGAAATTGCTCTTGAAGATTTTATTATGTCTGGTATTGACAGAAGCAAAGTTGCTTCTATGATTTATAACATTTACAAAAACAATGGCAAAGGGATTGGATTTTCATAAGGAAAACCTAATGAAACTAATCTCAAAGCATGTTGTGAATGTATCAAGGAAGGATTGAAAACCTTCTTTGTACCTGAAGGTGTTAAAGTTGAAACTGTGGTTCAGGAGCCAAAGAACTCTAAGTTTAAGGCTATGACAAATTCTGACTCTAAGACCTCAAAGATAAGATTCTGAAAAGATCAGAACCTGTTCCTCAAAATTTGGTATCTTGAAGTCTAAGTCTCAGAAGAATAAAACAGTTATGGCTTTAGGTGAATCAGAACTAAAAGGTGTTACACCTAAAATACTGATCAATCAGAAGCTCTCAAAACCACACCTCAAGGTACAAGAAGTGAAGAGTAAAACTTCGAGCACTAACCTCAAAGGACCCATAAAACAATGGGTACCTAAATTTGAAATTGTCAATACTGCAGAAATGCCTAAAAGCAGAGGAAAAGCAAAAATCATGGTATCAGGAGAGAGGTCAATGTTCCTCACCCTCACAATGAAAGAAGGAGGAAATGTGAAGTTTGGAGGCAACCAGTCTGGCAAGATCATTGGTACATGAACTATTGGTAACTCCTCTATCTCTATTAATAATGTGTGGTTGGTAGATGGTCTTGAACATAACCTTTTGAGTATCAGTCAGTTTTGTGACAATGGTTATGATGTGATGTTTGGAAAGACCAACTGCACAGTAATCAACAAAGATAAAAACTCCATAATGTTCAAGGGAAAGAGAGTTGAGAATGTCTATAAAATCAATTTTTCTGAACTGGTTGATCAGAAGGTAATCTGTCTTCTATCAATGAATGATAAGAAGTGGGTATGGCATAAAAGGTTGGGACATGCTAGCTGGAGGTTAATCTCTAAGCTTAATAAGTTACAACTTGTCAAAGGCCTACCTAATATTGACTATCATTTAGATGCACTTTGTGGTGCATACCAGAAAGGAAAGATTGTGAAATCATCTTTTTAATCTAAAGACATTGTCTCAACCTCCAGACCTTTAGAACTACTTCATATTGATTTATTTGGATCAATTAATACTGCATCCTTATATGGAAGTAAATATGGATTAGTCATTGTTGATGATTACAAGAGATAGACTTGGGTAAAATTACTGAGAAGTAAAGATAATGCGTATGATGTTTTCAGTAACTTCTGCACTCAAATACAGTCTGAAAAAGAAATGAAAATTTTGAAAGTAAGAAGTGATCATGGTAGATAATTTGAAAATGAGCCATTTGAAACTTTTTGTGAAAAACATGGAATTGTCCATGAATTCTCTTCTCCTAGAACTCCACAGCAAAATGGGGTTGTAGAGAGAAAGAATAAAACTTTACACGAAATGGCAAGAACCATGATTCATGAAAATAATTTGGCTAAACATTTCTGGGCAGAAGCAGTGAATACAACATGTTATGTTCAGAATAGAGTCTATATCAGACCTATCTTGGAGAAAACTGCATATAAACTCTTTAAGGGAAGAAGACCCAATATATCTAACTTTCATCAATTTGGATGTACCTGTTACATTCTAAATAACAAGATCTATCTAAAGAAATTTGATGCCAAGGCTCAAAGAGGAATCTTTTTAGGTTACTTTGAAAGGTCAAAGGCATATAAAGTGTAGAATCCAGAGACACTCTGTGTTGAAGAATCTATGCACGTTAAACTTGATGACAAAGAGCCTGGAAGTAAAACTCTAGAGCAATATGAAAGTTTTACAGATATACAGGCTACTGAAGATACTTCACAACCTGATCAGACTGAAGAATCTGAAGACAATCCAGAAATTGAACCAACTTCAGAAGCTCAAGATGAAGTAGCTTCTGATGAAGCTCAAGATGGCTCTCGGCAAGCAAATAAATCCAAGAATACATTCAAGTACAAGTCTTCACATCCTGAGGATCAAATCATTGGATCAAAGACAGTCCTAAAAGAACAAGATCATATTTCAGACAAGAAGAGTCTATGATAGAATTGTTATCAGTGATGAAACCTACTACACTTGATGAAGTACTTTAGATGATGGATGGATATTAGCTATGTAAGAAGATCTCAATCAGTTTCAAAGAAATGATGTGTGGGATCTGGTACCCAAACCTCCTCTGAAGAACATTATTGGAACAAAATGGGTATTCAGAAACAAGCTGAATGAACAAGGTGAAGTAACCAGAAACAAAGCTAGTCTTGTTGCACAAGGTTACAGTTAACAAGAAGGCATTAATTACACTGAAACATTTGCTCCAGTTGCAAGATTGGAAGCAATCAGGTTACTTTTATCCTATGCAGTTAATCATCGCATAATATTATATCAAATGGATGTCAAGAGTGCATTTCTAAATGGAGTCATAGAAGAAGAAGTGTTTGTCAAACAACCTCCTGGTTTTGAGGATCTTAAGCATCTTGACCGTGTTTATAAACTTAAGAAATCACTATATGGCTTGAAAAAAGCTCCCAGAGCTTGGTATGATAGACTGAGTAATTTCTTGATCAAAAATGATTTTAAAAGAGGTCAAGTTGACACACACTCTTCAGAAGGACTCTTGAGAATGACTTTCTTGTTGTGCAGATATATGTTGATGATATAATATTTGGTTCTACTAATGACATTCTCTTTGCAAGGAATTCTCTTAGTTAATGCATGATGAGTTTGAAATGCGCATGATGGGAGAATTGAAGTTCTTCCTTGGTATTCAAATCAATCAATGAAAAGATGGAGTATATGTTTAGCAAAGAAAGTACACAAAGGAGCTTCTGAAGAAGTTCAAGCCAGAAGATTGTAAAGTGATGAACACTCTAATGCATCCAACCTGCACCTTAAGCAAAGAAGATACCGGGTCAAAGGTAGATAAGAAGCTGTATAGAGGTATGATTGGTTCTCTGTTATACCTCACTGCATCTAGACCAGATATTTTATTCAGTGTATGCTTGTGTGCAAGATTCCAGTCAGATCCTAGAGAATCTCATTTAATAGTTGTTAAGAGAATCTTCAGGTATCTGAAAGGAACAACTACTTTGGGTGAAACATCAGTTGGAAGATTATCAGATTAATGCTAACAGTATTCCCATTTTCCGTGATAATACTGCTGCTATTTGTTTACCAAAGAATCCAATTCTACTTTCAAGAGCCAAGCATATTGAAATCAAACACCATTTTATTAGAGACTATGTTCAAAAAGGAATCTTGGATATACAATTCATTGATACTGAACATCAGTGGGTTGATATATTCACTAAACCCTTAACTATTGAAAGATTTGATTTTATAAAGAAAAATTTGAACTTGCACTTTGCGTCTGATTAAATCTGCTTGCTCTTGAACTAGAAGTTAGGTTCTGAAGTTAGTTCAGAAGCTATGGTCCATCAGAAGCTCTTAACTGAGGTTTTGAGGAAAATGTGCTTCTGAAGATGACATCAGTATCTTAACTTCAGGAGCTGGATTTTGTGTTTCTGAATAGCAGAGCTAGTGGAAACATTGGAGTTACTTTTTGGTAACACCTGTCCCACTAACTTGACAGTGCATCTGAAGTTATCTGACGTGGCTTAAATGTATTGGTGTATAACATAAAAGGGCAATGATGATTTTAAGCTTTGAATGTACTTTCTCGCGCTCCCAATTGTCATTAATGCTGTGTTTGTTTGTCCCCCTCTGAATTGCAATCGCTTGTTTTTACTCAAAACACTTAGACAAAACACACACTACTCACTTCAAAACCTACACTTACTAATCTCATAACCTATTCTCTGTGAAGACAAAAGTTCATCTCCCTCAATCAAAAACCTAGAACCCTAAATCTTCATTATCATCAATGGCATCATCAAGCTCTATTCCAGAATCAAATATGCAAGAGACTGTTCAAGGAACCTCTTCTCAAGAAATAGCACAAGGATCGTCTACTCAAGAAGCTCCTGCTTATGAAATAAAGGGAAGAACCATGTCATTAGAAGAATGGGATTTGACCGTTCAAGTTAAGAGTCCCGTGGATTTCACTTCCTTATCATATCACGGCTTCAACATCAAAGAGTACAATGAGTCACAGGACCTCATGTACTACTTCAACATGCTAAACGGTCCAATATACATGACTCTGGTAAGACACTTATGGGTAAGAGCTCATGTTTATGATAGAAAGGCTGCTCAGCAGGAAATGAATGAAAAAGTACTGGTGTAACGCCCGTTTTGAACTATTTTATTTATTTAATTATTTGATTGAGTTTAGAGTCTTTTTAAATAATTTAGGCTTAATTCGATAATTGGTCCCTTAACTAAATTGTTGTTTTCATTTTGGTCCCATAAGTTCTAAAATCAACGATTTGGTCCCTTTTCTTTTGCTCCGTCAGTCAATATGGTCCCTTCTGTCAAATGCTTGTCTTTCCGTTAGTTTTTGCACACGTGGACGATCCTATGTGGCTCCACCGTGGCACGTATATAAGGTGTAGCTCATATCAGAATCCCAAAATTAGGGTTCTTCCATTTTCAATCACCTCTCTTTCTCTCTTAGAATTCCCCCATAAACCAGATCCAGATTCTTAGGGTTCTTCCATTTTCAATCACCTCTCTTGCTTGAAACCCTAAATTCGAACCATCCTCCAATTCGAATCTGTTCGAATTTGAATCGCCACTATCTACTTCCCTTCTTGTTCTATTCGAATTTGAGAAATGTCAAATCATGTGGGTCAATCAGCTATGTCTGTAGGTTCGAATTTGAGAAAAAGAGCAATTACAGAATGCAGGTGTGGAGAAGAAATAGTTGTTCGAACTGTTACAGATACCTACAATCCAAACTGTGGCAAAAAGTTCTTGGGCTGCAGAAACTACAAAAATCAATTTGACAAGGGTTGTAGTTTCTTCAAGTTAGTCGACGAAGAGTTATGTGATGACAGGGATTTGAAGATTGCAAAGCTGGAGAAAAAGAATACAAAACTGAAGACTGAATTGGGGAAGACCAAATCTTGGCTTAAGATGTCAATTATCTTAGGATTGTTATGTTTTGGAGTTTGCCTAGTTTTAGGAACAATACAATTATGCAAGCCGAATGGAAATCTGAGTAATGTTTATTTGAAATAGGAAGATTGTTAGAATTATGTTTTGTACTTTTGGTTGGTTGTGTAACCTGGAAAAGTTTGAAATGAATGAAAAATGTTGATTTTCCTTGAAGTTGTTGCTTAAAATGTTGTGTAATTTGATATGAAAGGATGAAAATGTATGTGAAAATGTAGCTTTGTATTGAACATAAATTTGGTGATTGAAAATGCAAGATGTTTTGGACTGTCAATGAAAACCTAATTATGCACTTATGATTCAGATAAAATTACTAAGCAATACAACTTGGAATAATACGATCAGTAGGAGCAAAATCTGTAATCACAGTAATGGTAAGTAAGAAAGAAGGACTCAAGTAAATCAAATTGGAACATTTCATAAAGTATTGATCCATACCATAATAATAGGATTTGTAGCAACATAGTCAGTGTCATGAGTACATCAAAATAAAGCTACCATTACATCAAAATAAAACCTAAACCATATGAGACACCCAAGTACTTGGTCATTACTAAACTTAAGCATAATAGGTTCTAGATTGTATCATGCACTTAGGCATTACAACAAAATATATGCACTTAGGCATTACAACAAAAAATATGCACTTTATAGCAGTTCTCTATTGCTGGCTTGAAGCTGAACCCTTGCCTCTAGCAGTTCTCTTCTTCTTTTTTGGGTTGCCTGGTTGTGTTGCTGAAACATGCGGCTTGCCATTCCTTTTCCTGGTATTTGAAGATGGTGCAGGTGCAGGTGCAGTTGCAGCTGCAGCTTGTGGAGGCTGCACTGATCTTCCTTGGCTTGAGGATGGTGCAGTTGCAGCTGCAGCTTGTGGAGGCTGTGGAGGCTGCACTGAAGTTGTTGCATTAGGTACATTTGCAGGTTGTGCTGGATTCTGCCCTGTTGTGCCTTCAGATGCTGGTGGAAGCTTGCAGGTGGACTTATTATGTCCACTCTGTTTACATCTACTGCACTTTATACCCCACTTAGCTCTCTTCATCTGATTAGTATCAAGCATTTCATTAGCATCCTTGTTTCTCTTCTTCTTTGGCCTGCCTGGTTGCCTTTTGATTGGTGGTGGCAGAAGATCAGCATATGATGTTCTTTCCCATAAACACTGCCCATTAGCTGGGTAGATGACACTGTTGTAGCATGCAGCATACCTTTCTTTCTTGAAACAATCAGGAACAAAATCATTGATGTTCATGTCCTGGCTCTTAATGCAGGAAATGTCATGACAGCATGGTAAACCTGTCAACAACCATCTCCTACAATCACATTCCCTCCTAAGTAGATTGACAGAATACTTCTCAGTTAATGAAGCAATGCGTCTGACTTCATAATCATACTCACTTGCACGCCTAAATAAGTTAACAAATTGACAAGCAATTTCAGGGCACAAATTAACCAACCAGTAATTATATTAGCATAAACATATAATTGGCAGTAGCTATATGAGATCACGTACCTAACCAACCAGTTATTGGTGATATTTGATTCTCTTGCAATTCTTTTTTTGATGTTAGGCAACACTTCATCTTCATATCCAGCAATTTTTTGCCTATTTGCTTCCCATCTCTCCATCAGGTACACTCTAATTTCTTCAAACATAGTGACTACTGGTTTTCCTCTAGCAATGATAATGGTGGAATTGAATGCCTCAGACATGTTGTTCACCAGAGTATCACACAGTGGTCCACTTGTAAATCTTGACTTGCTCCAATGCCTAGCTGGGATTTTCTTCAGATACTCATATGCTCCTTCACTTATGGCTTTAATCTCATTCATAGCATCATTAAATGCATTGTCATGTGATGCCTTTGCTGCTTTCCACATGAGCTCTTTCAATTTCTTACCAGGATATTTCTTCCTGAAGTTGTTGTACAGATGCCTCACACAAAATCTCTGATCCACTCCAAGAAGTAACTCATCCATAGCAGGTAGAAGACCCTATACCAAATTAGTGAGTGTTAAAACAGGAATTGAATAAGCTTAACACAGAAATGAGCTGAATAAATAAAAATTATTTACCTTTTGTTGGTCACTAATAAAAGTGTCAGTCATGCACAATCTAGGTCCACCTAAGTCAGCAATGAGCTGCTCCAAAAACCATTTCCAAGATTCTTTTGTCTCCCCTTCAACCAATGCAATTGCTATTGGAAGCATTTGATCATTTGGGTCCCTTCCAATAGCAGACAGTAGTTGGCCACCATAGTACCCTTTTAAAAAACACCCATCTAGTCCTATTATTGGCCTACACTTGAAAAAACTTTCCTTGTAGCCTTTTAAACAAACATACATCCTTTGGAAATGGGGAGAGAAAACAGCACCAGGATTCTCAAGGTCTTCTTCACTTCCATGGTAAGGTTGAGTGGTAATAGAAACACTAGATTCTCTGTTAGACCTCAACAACTCATGTGCATAGTCATAAAGCCTGGTGTACTGCTCCCTAAAAGAACCATCCACCAGATCAATTGCTTTGCTTCTAGCTCTGAATGCCTTAGTGAAGTTCACCCCAATACCCCATTTTTCATTAGCTCTTTCCACAATTTTAGCCAACTTCAGTTCTGGATTTTCCTTCACCCTACTATGTAGCTTGTTACCCAACCATTCTGAATTCATCAACCTTATCTTAAACTCCCTAGTGCAGGTATGCTTCCCCCCCTTTATCCTCCTCAATTGCCATGTTTCTTCATTTGGTATCTTTGCCAAATATAGCTCCCTTGCACAACCAGGTTTACATGTAACCCTCACTCTCCTTTTATCACTCTTCTCAAACTTCATAGCCCTACCAGAATGGACTGCATAAGTTCTCACAGCATCTTGAAACTGCTTCTTTGACACAAAATATGTCCCTGCCTCCCATTCATAGTCTCTCATGTTTTCAAGTTGCTTGAAGGTTGGAAACTTATGCTTGCTGCCTATATTTTCTTTCTCATCTTCAGTTTCAGCACCACTATCCAATTCATCACTATTATACTCCTCATCATCACTTAAACCTCTATCCCTCACTATGCTTGACTGACCAGGAACCTCCTCACCATTTTCATTTCTGTTGACTTGATGAGCTAAGACCTCATCTTCAAACACAGGCTCATTGCTCTTTTGTTTTTATTTCTTTGGTCTTCCCCTTTTTTTCTTGGCCTTACTACCACTAGCTTCTCCTACAGTCTGAGCCCCTTGAGTTGATTCACCAACAGTTGTAGAGGATAGACCAGCTTCTCCCTGACTTGATTCACATACAGTAACAGTTGATGGACCTGCTAAAACCTCATCTTTTTTCTCTGCTAAAACCTCACCTGCTTTATCTGCTTCTTCAACTACTGCCTCACCAAAGTTATCTTCATCCCCAACCTCTTCCTCTGAGTCTCCAAAGGACACTTGCAGAGCACTATCTTCCTTTTCCTCATCATCATAATCTTCTAAGTTAATATCAAGCCCATCCCTCACTGCTTCATCTAGACCAGTTGTGTTTCCCTCCTCACCAGCAACACTTATGTCATTATTTAATCCCTCAACAAACTCAGTGGACCTCTCCTTATTTGTTTCATTCACACCAGTGGGACCCCCATCAATTATAATATTCTCCTCAGTTACTCCACCATGTGCCCCATTGTTTGTCCCACCATTGGCCCCACCATCCATATCACCTTCAATTACCACATTACCCTCATTCAACTCATTTCCATGCATATCATCAGCATTTCCCTCATTTTCCACCATGTCAACACCATTTCCTTCATCCACAACATTTCCTCCATTTTCTTCAACCACTACAGGGTACTCAATCATAAGAACACCACCATTTTCCACATCATCTACAATTTCCTCCAAAACAACTCCAGCATTGGGAACAGGAAAGTCACTGGCTTCATCTAAAGGGTTAAGGTCTCCAAAGGCTCGTGGGTCTATAGAGTGTATTACATAAACATGAACCAGCTTATCCATTTCTGCTATATCTTTCATTCTGCTACAACCATGGTCATCCCTCAACCTAATCAAGTTTTCCTCTACATAAGGGTCATGGTACCAAAGGCTCGAAAACATGGGGCCTCCTAGTCTCTTAATAGTTGCTAGCAAAGAAAAATAACTCCAGTAATCTGGCTCAGCTTCTAACACAGTTTGTTTTCCAATATATTTGGTATGGTGAAATTCAACAAAAACCCCCCCATGATGAACCACAAGCATAAACCTTCCTTCTAACTGTTACAAAATCAAAACAAACAACTCTACTCAGTAAACAATAAGATTAAAATGAGTTGCAGTTCATTTAATTTCGAAACCATAAAACGATAAACAGTTCATTAAAAAATTGTTATTTTTTGAAAACCCTAACCCTAAACCAGATCCCAAACCCAGAAACCAGCATGAAAAACCAGAAACCATACCCCTAAACCGGAAATATGAACAAACCCTAAACCCTAAGGCAAAACGAAAGAGAAATAAGGCTTACATCGACAATCAGACCCTCAAATTCGGGATCTTCTGCAGCCATTTTCGTCTTCAGCTAGTGACAACGACCTTCTTCTTCCTCTTTGATTCAAATGAAACAACTTCTTCTTCTTCTTCTTCGCTCCCTCTCTCTCTAAAACCTTTTCAACTTTCTAAAACCAGTTTCTCTCTCTACTTCCAAAAAACGCCTTATATACGTGCCACGGTGGAGCCACATAGGATCGTCCACGTGTGCAAAAACTAACGGAAAGACAAGCATTTGACAGAAGGGACCATATTGACTGACGGAGCAAAAGAAAAGGGACCAAATCGTTGATTTTAGAACTTATGAGACCAAAATGAAAACAACAATTTAGTTAGGGGACCAATTATCGAATTAAGCCAATAATTTATTTGATTTATGGTGATGTGTGTTATTTTTGTGTTATGTGTTGGTGTTTTAGTAGCATATTATATTATAATATATATGTTATTTGGTGTAAAAATAGATGTGTTATTTGGTGTAGAAATATATATGTTATTTTGTGTAAAAATATATGTGTTATTTGGTGTAGAAATATATATGTTATTTTGTGTAAAAATATATGTGTTATTTGGTGTAGAAATATATATGTTATTTGGTGTAGAAATATTGTGTTATTTGTTATAGAAATATGTTTGTTATGTAGAGATATATTTAATTTAGAAATAAATAGGATAGAGGAGAAGAGATATATAAATAGGAGGAAAAAGGTATTATTTGGTTTAAAAGGGAATTAAGTGAGTTTAATAGAAATTAAATGAGAGTTAAAAGAATATGGGGAGTTACTTTTTAGTAAAAATAAGAGTTTAAGATTTGGTTGTCATGAAATTTTAGGAAGATTAAGGGTTAAGTGGAAATAAAATAAATTGTTTAAGGGTTATATAAATAGAGAATTAGGTTAAGAAAAAAAGAAGAAAACGTTTTCACGTGCAATTGAGAAAAGGTGAGTTTTGAGAAGGACCAAGAGGAAGCTAGAAAGAAGAGGAAAGAGATCAAATTTGCTGTAGAATTTTCTTGCGTTGCTGAATTAAGGTAAGGGTGGGATTCCTTTCCATAATATATATGTTAATTTGATTTTTGATGGATGAATATGTTCTAGGGTTAGGTTTATGATAAATGTGATGATTTATGTCGGTTCATGCATAATTGTATGTTGTTTTGACTCCTTTGCTGCATATATGATCTGTAAACAAGATTTCAAATACATTGGGGTGATTAAGGGATTAAAAATGGGATTTTTGGGTGGAAAATGTCACTTTTCCCGAGAGTTGCACAGTGACAGCATCTCCTGTTCTTGCGCCTTTTTCACATGTTTCTGTTTTGAACTGGGTTTTGGTGTAAACATGAAAGTTGTAGATAATTGTGTTAGTTGTTTAATGGCTTTGGTTTGACTTCAAAATCATTCTTAGAACTTATGTTATGGTCAAAATACTACACGTAGGTCACAATAATTTCAGCACAACTTTTCGCTTCCACTTCTGTACCTGAATTTGAAATAAAAACTGGTACTGATAGGTACAGAATTTGTCTTAGGTGTAAACACGAAAGTTGTAGACAAAAATGTTAGCTTTTTAATGGCTTTGGTTTGACTTCAAAATCATTCTTAGAACTTAAATTATCGTCAAATTACTACACGTAGGTCACAGTGAAATTTCAGTTTCTGTACCCGAATTTGAAATAAAAACTGGTATTGATCGGCACAGAATTGGCCTTAGTTGTAAACGCGAAAGTTGTAGATAGTTGAATTGTATTTCCAATGGAGTTGGTTTGACACAAAAATACCTTGCGAATAATTTTATTTGAATTTATGAAGTTATGTGACGAATTAAGAATATTGTGGAGAGAAGTCCTTGTCAACGTCAAGGTTTTGGAGGGAGACTTAAAGAGTTTAGGCACAATTATTATTGTTGTCGAAGTCAGTGTTAAGTTGTTTAACTTATTTAAGTTATAAGTGTGAGTCCATTGCATATGCATAAAAGTGGCGATGGAGCTTTTGCTCAAAGTGGCGATGGAGCTTTTGCTCAAAGTGGCGGTGAAGCATATTAATGCTTAAAATAATGGTACCACATGCATGATGTCTAAGTGTAGAGTTGCATTGTCGAGTCGTGTCGTTTGTGATGTTGATTAAGTGATGATGTGAAGATGATTTTGTGATGTTGTTAAAGTGAATAAATGTGATGAATTGGGATGTGTTTATGTTAAATACTATCTATTTACGATGTGATTGAAGTGATGATTTTATGTGGTTTGTCATTAATTATTGAATTATATGATATATATTATTGATTGTGTTTCTCACCCCTTCTGTTGGAATTGCCGCCTTGTGGGCAAGTGCAGGTAATCAAGCTTAGGTGCGTATGTGAGGAATCTGTTGTGTGTGGTGTCTTAGGATGCTCTGATACGTAACGGGATGGGACTTTGTCGTTGTTTCTATTCTTTTACGTATTTTCTTTGAACTATTTATGACTTTAAAATGGTTGTTGAACCTTTTGAGACGTTGATGTGGCCTTGTGCCAATATTTACTTAAAAGAATATTTTGAGTTTATAATTCCGCTGTTACATTGAATATTTTGATGAAGAATAAAATATTATTCATTGTTGTTTAGTGATTTTTATGAAATGTGACATCCTGATTATGGGTTTAACTCTGATAATATACGGAAATTTTTATGTTGGGATTTCGGGGTGTTACAACTGGACATGAGAAGAAATGGGTTTGGAACCCTTCATAAGCACTAAGATTAGATCAAGCGTCATGGGGATTCTGGTCTACATCTTTCAGGATGTAATTGCTTATGTTATCAGGAGAGCTTCTGAAGGTAGTTTCAAGGACGGACTGGACATCAACAAGAAAAGTCCATGGAATGAAATAGTCAACCAGACTATGTTCAACAGTAAGAAGAAAGGTGCGTATAGTGACCTGTCAATGGAGAAGAAAATGCTTCTGAAGATTCAGAATGAGAATCTTCTGCCTAAGGGAGGAGGTTCTGATCAACCTTCTTTGGAACACAAGGTGTTTCTTCACTACTTTATCAAGAAGGAAAAAACAAATATGCCTAAGTACATCTTCAAGCACATGATCAAGACACTAAGTGAGAGTCAATTGAGCAACATAACCTGGATTCCTTATGGGAGACTCATCTCAAAAATTCTTCATCAAGGAGGAATTTTGAGAGCATTGAGTAATACTAAGGTCTTCATTGATAGGAACTTGGCACAATTACTGGAAAAGTAATCAATGGTAGCACTCTGAGGCATATGAATTTAATCAGAAAGGAAGATTACAAGAAGTTGGATACATATTTGAAGGAATCCAGAGCAGTTTCCAATCTTATGGAAGACTTTCCAATCTGCAAACAAGATCCATTAGATGTGCAACTCTACTTCATTCATGACCATTTGCAAGTCAGTGAAGAGACTATCCAACTGGAGGATATACTAGAGCAAATGTACGATGGTGCTCTGCCAGTAGCAAAGGGTAGAAAATCAAAGAAAAGAGCACTCACAAAAGTTGAGTATCTTAATCAAGCTTCTGAAGAACCTCCCAAGAAATCCAAGAAAGCCAAAGTTGCTGAGGCAACTGGCTCTGCCTTGTCAACAATACAAGAAGAAGTTCAGGATCTGGAACCTGTTAAGGTCCTGAACAAAAGAACCAGAAGTGGGAAGGAAGCTGAACCTTCACCACCTCAACCTTCTCAACCCTCCATTTCTAGAAGGAAAAGGAAACCTGTTGTCAGGAAGTTAAAGCTTGCTTCTGAAGTAGAAGATGAAGAAGCAACATAACTGGTTTAAAGAGAAGTTAAGACAAGGAAAGAAACTGATGCTGCTATAGAGAAAGCACTTCAGTTAGCAAAGGAGATTGAGATTCCTGCTGAGGTCCTAGCAAAGGAATTCACAGTTGAAGCTGCTCAACTTGGATTGGAGCTTACAGAGAATATGCAGCAGATGATAGTAGTTGATGGTGTTTTGAAGACTGTTGAAGATGCTCAAGTGGAAGCTGACTGCTCAGAAGCTGTTACTTTAGAAGCTCCTGAAGGTAATATTGTTTCTCTAAACACTACTGCTGAAATAGTTAATATAGAATCTAGTACATCCTCTGACCCTAGGTCTCTACAGCCTCCCTCCCATCATCCTCATCCACATCATTTGATATGGATGATGTCCCTCTCAACAAAGTCTACACCACTCTCAATAAAGCTTTATCCCTATCACCATCAACCAAAACTTCTAAAAAGGCAGATTTTGATACCTTTGTGCCAATGTATCCCTCTGTTGAAGAGAGGTTAATTGACATGCAACAAAGGAGAATTGATGTACGCAAAAATCTACATGTTGATCATCCTTTGTAACCACCCATGATTGATCCAATTCAATTTGTTCCTACTGATGCAGAGGGTGTTGATGATCACACATGGGAATATATTGCTAACATTGATGTATCATCATATCAACCTATCTCTCAAACTCAAACATCTACACAAACATATGAACCTTCAATCATACAGAACCTTGTTAACCATTATTCAGGTGAACTACCTGAGTAAGAGACCAACCAAGATAAAGATCTAACATAGCTTCTGATGAAGTTATGACAGAAATCCCTCAACAACATGAACCTAACCAAGAAATGGCCTCATCAACCAACACATAGTCTATCCCTATCCCTGATCATGTTCCTGAACAACCTGTTTCTAAACCAGTTGTTCCTGAACAAGTCATTTCCAACCAATCACTTTCAACCAACACCATTGTTGAACCTTAAACCTCCATAAATGACCAACCCTCATCCTCTAACTTAGCCATTCAACGTTGTGCTCCTGCCAGAACAAATGTCCCTTCTCCACCCACTGTAACGCCCTATTTATTTATTCGATTATTTCGTGGAGTTTAGAGTCTAAATATATGTTTTATTTAATTATGCGGTATGCTGATATTTTACTAAGTGGCTTTATTTATTTATTTAGTAGAATATGGTTAACAATAGAATAATTAGACTTGAGGGGCTGGAATAGAATTTAGAGGAGTTTAGTGGACTTAAGTGGAATTAAGAGGGTTGGTTAAGAATATAAAAAGAGAAAACGTAGAGTCAGAATAGTTTTTCACGTGAAACAGTTTTTGGGAGAAAAGGGAGAAAAAGTGAGAAGACAAAGAAGAAGAGCTAGGTCTGCAATTTCATCATCCAAGGTAAGGGTTATATAATTCTGAAATTGAATTTAACATGTTGTAGGTAGTGAATTTGGGATTTTGGGAATTAGGTTTAATTTCATAAAAATGATGTAGAAAGTGTGTAATTTCATGAATTAATGTAAGGAAGTGATGTCTAGGTCGTAGATTACACGTAGGTATTGATTCCTAACATTTTTGGGTTTATTAGGTTGAATTTTGATTTTTAGGGTGAGAACAGAGGTCTGTTCGCAGACCCTTCTGTCATTGCTCGTCCCAACGCGCGATTATCCTCGCCTAGCGAGCTGATGTAGTAGCTTGCCTAGCGAGCAATGTTTACCCGCCCGACGTAGCGAGTGCTTTTCCTCGCCTAGCGAGCTGTTCAGTAGAAAATAGTGATTTTTGGGAAAAAGATGTTCTGGGTCAAGTTTTATATGATTTCGAGTGCCTTTTGATGTTTAAAAATTATGAGACTAATTACAGAATCACTTCTGGGCATTGGGGAGTTAAAATTGGGATTTTTGGTGAAAAATGGTCACAAAGTCGTAGCTACCCAGTTTTGCTCGCCTTAAGCGAGTAGCCTTCCTCGCCTCGCGAGTTGCTTTGGTTGTGTGCTCACCACCGCGAGTAGATGTCCTCACCTCGCGAGTTCTGCTGTGTCAGACTGCCTGAGTTGAATTCTTGTACCGTTTCCAGTTGTTTCTGTTTTGAGTTGAGCTTAGTTATGAACATGTGAATTGTTGATATATGACTTATCTTTCCAGTAGCTTTGATTTGATATGCAAATCTCCTATGATTGATTTTATATGAATTTATGACGAAGTTGTCTAAGATGTCAAGTTGTAAGAAGTTGTCTAAGATGTCAATTTGTAAGATGTTATCGAAGATGATGAAGTTATAAGATGTTGTCTAAGTTGTTGAGTTGCATTGGTTGACGAGTTCATGCATAGTCATTAAAGATGAGGGCTGATGGCCCTGAGAGCTTTGCTCTAAAAGATGAGGGCTGATGGCCCTGGGAGCTTTCTCCACCACGATGAGGACTTACGTCCTGAGAGTTATTACTCTAACACGATGGGAGCTTTACTCCATATGATGAGGGCTTATGTCCTGAGAGTTATTACTCTAACACGTTGAGGGCTTATGCCCTGATTGGTACCACATGCATGTTGAAGTCGTTGTCGTTGCATTTGTCAAGTGTTGGTTTCGTTGTTGATGCATTGTCGTTGTCGTCAAGTTGTCAATGATTTAATAAGTGGTTATTGAAGAATTATGTGAAGTATTAACATTGTTAATTGTTGTTATTTATGTTGTTAAATTCAGTTGATAAATTATATGCTTATTATTATTGAATGTGAATCTCACCCCTTCTGTTTGAATGTTGCCTCTACGTGGGTAACGTGCAGATAACCAGGACTAGTTGTTGAAGTGAGTTGACTCTCTCACGTGTGTCTTAGGTGCTCTGATATGTAACGGGATGAGAATTTGTTGTTGTTTTCTATTTCTTACGTATTATTTTACGAATTTTCATGAACATGTTGGAATAATTTTATGAGATTTTACGTTGAGGCCTTGTGCCAAAGTTGTTTAAATGTTGAATGTTTTTCCGCTGTGATGTAATAAATGATATGTTTATTGAAGTTGAATAACAGATAGTAATTCTATTCTGTCATTATGATTTTATGAAAAGAAGTGTGACATTCCGTATATGTTGGTATCAGAGCAAGTCGGTCCGTCCGGCCAAGTAGTTGAGTCGCGTTGTGTCGTGTGGCAGTTGAAATACTACCATTGTGTTGTCCTGATTGTTGTTTGTTGTGTAGAGAACTGGTTGGAGTATAACCATGTTCATATTAATTGTGTTAGTAAGACGGTGCATTTTTCTTCTGCTGAAGAAGAGAGTGAAGCTGAGTTTTTAAGTACTAAGCAATTGAAGTAGTTAGTTTGTGATGGAGTTCCAATGTTTTCTTTGATGATAAGTTGCAAGTTGTGTGTGAATTTCCAGAAGTTTTTCTTGGTGAGATTCCTGATGTGCCGCCGGAAAGGGAAGTTGAATTCTCGATTGATCTTGTTCCAGGTACGAAGCCTGTGTCTATGGCGCCTTACCGTATGCCGGCTTCCGAGTTGGCTGAGTTGAAGAAACAGTTAGAGGATTTGTTGTTGTTGTGTTCATTGATGATATTCTGATATACTCTAAGTCTGAAGAGGAACATGCCGAGCATCTGAAGATTGTTTTGCAAGTGCTGAAGGAGAAAAAGTTGTATGCCAAGTTATCAAAGTGTGAATTCTGGTTGAATGAAGTGAGTTTTCTTGGCCATATTATTTCTAGTAGTGGTATTGCTGTAGATCCGTCTAAAGTTGACGTAGTATCACAATGGGAGACTCCTAAGTCAGTTACCGAGGTTAGAAGCTTTTTGGGATTGGAAGGTTATTATCGCAGGTTTATAAAAGGATTTTCAAAGTTAGCACTTCCGTTAACTCAGTTGACATGTAAGGGTAAAGCTTTTGTGTGGGATGTTTAGTGTAAGAACAGCTTTAATGAATTGAAGCAGCGATTGACGACGGCTCCGGTTTTGATTTTACCAAGGTCTGATGAACCTTTTACTGCGTATTGTGATGCGTCCAAGTTGGGTTTAGGTGGTGTGCTTATGCAGGATAACAAGGTGGTGGCTTATGCATCGAGGCAGTTGAGGATTCATGAACGGAATTACCCTACTCATGATCTTGAGTTAGCCGCAGTGGTGTTTGTGCTTAAGATTTGGAGACATTATTTGTATGGTTCAAGATTTGAAGTGTTTAGTGATCATAAAAGTCTAAAGTATTTGTTTGACCAGAAGGAATTGAATATGAGGCAGCGAAGGTGGCTAGAACTGTTGAAAGATTATGATTTTGGGCTGAATTATCATCCAGGTAAAGCTAATGTTGTTGCAGATGCTTTAAGTAGGAAAACCCTACATATGTCTGCCATGATGGTTAAAGAGTTTGAGTTGCTTGAACAGTTTAGATACCTGAGTTTAGTTTGTGAATTGTCACCTCATAGTGTGAAGTTGGGAATGCTGAAAATTAATAGCGAATTTCTGAATAGTATTAATGAAGCACAAAAAGCGAATGTAAAGTTTGTGGATTTATTGATTGATAGTAATCAGACTGAGCATAGTGACTTTAAAGTCGATGATCAAGGAATGTTGCTTTTTCGAGGCAGAATTTGTATTCCTGACAATGACGAGATGAAAAAGATGATTATGGAAGAAAGTCATAGAAGTAGCTTGAGTATTCATCCAAGAGCTACAAAGATGTATCACGATTTGCAGAAGTTATTTTGGTGGTCTGGGTTGAAACGTGATGTGGCACAGTTTGTGTATTCGTGTTTGATTTGTCAGAAGTCAAAAGTTGAGCATCAAAAACCTGCTGGGTTGATGACACCGTTAGATGTGCCAGAGTGGAAATGGGATAGTATTTCCACAGATTTTGTGACGAGTTTTCCGAATACTCCAAGAGGGCATGACGCTATTTGGGTGATTGTGGATAGATTGACGAAGTCGGCTCATTTTATTCCGATTAACATTAGTTTTCCTGTATCTCAGTTGGCGGAGATTTACATTCGAGAGATTGTGAAGCTACATGGTGTTCCGTCGAGCATTGTGTCAGATAGAGATCCAAGGTTTACTTCTAGATTTTGGAAGAGTTTGCATAAGGCTTTGGGTTCTAAGTTGAGGATGAGTTCGGCGTATCATCCGCAGACAGATGGTCAGTCGGAAAGAACAATTCAGTCGTTGGAGGACTTGTTGAGAGTTTGTGTACTTGAGCAAGGAGGAACTTGGGATAGTCATCTTCCGTTCATAGAGTTTACGTACAATAACAATTATCATTCTAGTATCGAAATGGCACCATTCGAAGCCTTGTATGGTCGGAGGTGCAGAACTCCGTTGTGTTGGTTCGTGTCAGGTGAGAGTCTAGTTTTGGGACCAGATATTATTCAGCAGACTACTGAAAAGGTTAAGTTGATCCTAGAGAAGATGAAAGCGTCGCAGAGTCGAATAAAGAGTTGTCATGATAAGCGTAGGAAAGACCTTGAGTTTCAGGAAGGAGACCATGTATTTTTGAGAGTCACCCTAAGGACTGGTGTTGGACGTGCATTGAAGTCAAAAACTGACTCCGAGATTTATTGGTCCATATTAGATATAAGAAAGAATTGGACCAATGGCGTATCGATTGGGTTTACCACCGCATCTTTCGAATTCGCATGATGTGTTTCATGTGTCACAACTTCGGAAGTATGTTCCGGATCCATCTCATGTAATTCCAAGGGATGATGTGCAAGTTAGAGATAACCTTACGGTTGAGACCCTACCAGTGAGAATTGAAGGTCGTGAAGTGAAGACGTTGAGAGGCAAGGAGATACCTCTAGTGAAGGTCGTTTGGGAAGGAGCGACTGGTGAAAGTTTAACGTGGGAGTTGGAAAGTAAGATGCTGGAGTCTTATCCAGAGTTGTTTGCATGAGGTACATTTTCGAGGACGAAAACTCTATAAGTTGGGGAGAGTTGTAACGCCCAATTTATTTATTCGATTATTTCGTGGAGTTTAGAGTCTAAATATATGTTTTATTTAATTGTGTGGAGAAAAAAGAAGAAAAAGAAAACACAATTCAACCCCCCTTCTTGTGTTTTTTCTCACCTTCAAACCCCTGTCACTGACATGACCTAACCCCAAATGCCACAATTTAGTTATGTCCAGAGTGTCTACACTAGCAACCAATGCATGAGTTATTACAGTGGAACCTTCTAAAATATATAAACCATGTATTTTAGACCATTTAGCTATAACTAATGCACCATGAGAAATTCTCATTGTACCACGTTCAATTATAGTACAATAACCAAGACCATCAGACATGCTTATAGATATTAAATTTCTCTTAAGTTCAGGAATATACCTCACATCCTTCAAAAGGAAATCACGGTCATCAAAAATTTTGAGACGGAGTACCCATACCTTGAATTTTGCAAGCCTTATTATTACCAAGGCGAACAACTCCACCTTCTTTTAGCTCCAATGTTTCAAAGAACTCCTTTCTCGGACAAATGTGATAAGAGCACCCAGAGTCCAAGACCTAGCCCTTTTCAGGTTCCCAACTTGTCAAAGTTAGTGCTTCAGCACTCTCATAACCTTCTTTTTCACTTGCAACCTGAACGGATGGATTACCACTTCCATTGCCCTTTCTCTCCGGACAATCCATCTTGAAGTGACCTGGATTGTGACAAATAAAACATTTGTACTGTGTTTTATTACCACCACCCCTCGACCTAGACTTTGACCTGGAATTCTTGACTTTCCCATTTCCTCTGTTTTCACTTCTCCCCCTTAAGACATTCAAGCCTTCTCCACTATCACCAACCTTCAACTCTTTGAACTTGGTTAACTCTTTGGTTCTCAAAGCCGCTTGGACTTCCTCCAAATTGATAGTGCCCTCTTTGCCATAAAGCATTGTATCCTTGAAATTCTCAAAGGACCTAGGTAAAGCACATAGTAGGTGTAAGGCTTTATCCTCATCTTCCAAATTCACATCTATGTTCGTCAAATCATCAATAATCTTATTGAACTCCGTTAGTTACTCTATTATAGGTTTTGACTCCATCATTCGGTAAAAGTAGAGTTGTTGTTTCAGACATTGTCTATGTGCCAAGGATTTGGTCATGTACAATGAATCAAGTTTATTCCACATAGACACAGCAATAGTCTCCGTTCCTACCTCTCTCAACACCATATCCCCAAGACACAGAATGATGGCACTGACCGCTTTATCATTCATCTCAGCAGGTGTTAGATGCGCAAGCATCTGTTTTTCTCCCTTCAATGCTTCAACACACTTTTATTGAATTAGAATTGCCCTCATTTTTACCTTCCACAACCCGAAGTCGTTACTACCGGTAAACTTCTCAATGTCCCACTTCGAACCCATGATACCTGGTTATTGATTTGACCTTTCCCCATGGTGGGCGCCAATATATAGTTGTGAATTCGTTGATAAAAACACACCAATAAAACTTTGATGTGTTGCGCAAATTAATACCAAGAAATCAATATCAAGCGGTTGACAAAATAATTTAAACAATAAGTAAACAACAAGAGATTAAAGGAAGAAGGAGAACACAAGAATTTGTTTACCCAGTTCAGTCTTATGACGACCTACTCTGCGGGAGAGAGCAGCTCTTCGTTCCACTATAATGATATGAGTTTCTTTACAAAAAGATATTGAGTTACAAGAATCAGTCTTCAAACCTAATTCTACCCAAGTCCCAGCCTCTTCCCGTGACCAAGAGACTCAATCCTAATAGTGTTTTGTTCAAGGTGAATCAAAACAATCCCAACCCTAGTGTTGTTGCCAAGAGAAATTCTCTATAAAACCCTAGTTTGTATGTTGGCTTCAAAACCCTGTTTTCTACAAAGTGTTTTGTTTTCTACACCATATTCATCTTATACAAGGTTTATATTTATAGTAAAAGGATCCCTCATAAATTAGAACTAAATCAGGCGCATAAAAATACGTTTTATTTTTCTTCTCCTTCGCGCATTCGGGCCCCGAACTCCCTCTCTCGGGCCCCGATAATTTATTGGAACAAAATGTGTTTAACATTACCTCTTGGGAGTTTTAATGATAACAAGGTATTAAAAATTGTCAATTGGATATGCTAATATTTGTTCAAGTGTACAGGACCATAGACAAAATTTTGTGTCTACTTAAAGCTTAGGTACTGGAAGAACAAATGAGAGCAATGGAATCAACAAGAAGGAAGCTTTATGCATCTGAAGAAAAGTGCTCCTAAAGTCAAAGTGCTCCTGAAGTGATGACGTGTTATCAGAAGCAAGTTCATCAGAAGCACCTCATCAGAAGCAAGATCACCAGAAGCTGAAGTTCATCAAAAGATGAGAGACTTAAAGCTTCAAAGGCTGTTCAAAGGATTTAATCACGCCCAGCATTACAGAAGACTAGAAGTGTAAAGCAACGGCTAATTCAAATGGATATGAAGGCATTGGATGCTTGTTCTTTGAAGAGCATTGACAAAGTACAATTGTATGAAGTGTACAACCACTACCTCCATTACACACTTTGTGTCTCTGCTACAAGACAAGATAACATCTACACCTGCAACAATGTTCCTTTAGACATGGAATGAATTTGGAATTGATTCTTCATAGGACAATAACCATATCAGGCAAAAGATCATTGGTGATTGATCAAAGCTTCAAACAACTCTTTTTTGATGTGCTGGCAATTCGCAACGTCTCTCTCACATCTCTATATAAAGGAGTGGAGACTTTGAGAATTAAAAGAGAGACTCTACAACAATTTGAAAGCGCCAAAACTCTTTCAAAATTGTTCTTCATCAAAAGTTCACTTTGAATTTCTTACCAAAGTTCATATCTTAGACTTTCTAGAGTCTTAAGAGTCTGTATCTGATTTGTATTATGAACACCACTGATTGTATATCAAGTGTTCAACTTTAAACATTTTTCTTTGTAATTCTGTTTGATTAGAAGTCTCTTGCAGTTGTGCTTGAGCATAGAAGTCTCTTGATTGTGTTCAGGAGCATAGGAAATCTCTTGCAGTTGTGCTTGAGTAATTTGAAGTCTCTTGCTAGTTTTAGAAGTGAGCATTTGTAATCAGATATTACATTTGTAGTGAACTCTCCTTAGAAGTGCACGGGGGACAGGACTACTTCCGGTTTGTGGAAGGAACCTGTATAATTGCTTTGTGTCCTTCTTCTCTCTCTCTCTCTGTTTTTATCCACTGCATTTAGAATCTGAACATCACTCAGAAGCTGTAATCTAACTGCTTCTGTCCAGTGACTTTAGTAGGAGAAAAAGAAGAAAAAGAAAACACAATTCAACCCCCTTCTTTTGTTTTTCTCACCTTCAATTGGTGACAGTCCAAGATCTGAGAAAAACATGTCTGGTGAATCATCTGTTTCTGGTTCTGGTGGTAATCATAATGTTGTACCTTATGATTACAGTGATAAGAAAGCCGACTCAGGAAAAGTTCCAAAGTTCAATGGAGATCTTGAAGAGTTCTCTTGGTTGAAAACCAACTTCTACAGTTACATCATGGGCTTAGATGAAGAATTATGGGATATTCTGGAAGATGGAGTTGGTGACTTGGATCTTGATGAAGAAGGAGCTGGTGTTGACAGAAAGAAACATACTCCTGCTCAAAAGAAAATGTACAAGAAACATCATAAGATCAGAGGTTCACTTGTTCTTGCTATACCTCGTGCAGAGTATATGAAGATGAGTAACAAATCTACTGCAAAGGCAATGTTTGCTTCTCTCTATGCAAACTATGAAGGTAGCAAGAAGGTTAGAGAAGCAAAAGCACTTATGCTTGTTCATCAGTATGAGTTGTTCAAGATGAAGGATGATGAAAGTATTGAGGAAATGTACTCAAGATTTCAGACCCTAGTCTCTGGACTACAAATACTGAAGAAAAGTTATGTTTCTTCTGATCATGTGAACAAGATACTCAAAAGCCTTCCTGCAAGATGGAGACCAAAGGTTACTGCTATTGAGGAAGCTAAAGATCTAAACACTCTGAGTGTTGAAGATCTTTTCAGCTCTCTCAAAGTTCATGAGATAAGTCTTAATGAACATGGGCCTGCTAAGAAGAGTAAATCTATTGCTCTACCATCTAAAGGGAAGTCATCTAAAGCTCTCAAAAGTTATAGAATCTGAAGAAGAATAACCTGATGGAGATTCTAATGAAGATCCTGCTAAGATGATGGCTATGCTTTCAAACAGGCTGCAGTATCTGGCCAAGAAGAACAAGAAGTTCTTGAGCAGAAGAAGTGGTTAAAAAGGCTCTAGGAAAGAAGATCAGAAGGGTTGCTTCAACTGAAAGAAGCCTGGACATTTCATTATTGATTGCCCTGATCTTCAGAAGGAGAAATCAAAGGACAAGTCTAAGAAGTCAACTTTCAAATCAAACAAGATCAAGAAGCAGATCAAGCAGAGTTTAATGGCAACCTGGGATGATTTAAATAGTGAATCTGAATCTGCTAAGTATGATGTTGATGAAGATGCAAAGGTAGTTGTGGGATTAGTGGCTACAATAACTTCAGAAGCTGAACCAAAATCAAGAAGAAAATGAGGTATACTCTAAAATTCCCAGGGAAGAACTTATTGAGTCTCTTAAAGAGCTCCTTACACATTTTGAACTTATAACCAATGAGTTGAAAGACTTAGAAGAAAAATATGTTGAGTTAATGAAACAATAAGAATCAACTATATTGGATCTGAAAGCTTCTGAAGAGTGACTTAGAGGCTTTGACTTCATTTGTAAAACTTATGAAGAGAAGCTCAAGTTTTTATGTCAGAAGCTACAAGAAAAGTGTAATGGAAAACCTTTAAGCAATCATGAAATTGCTCTTGAGGATTTTATTATGTCTGGTATTGATAGGATCAGAGTTGCTTCTATGATTTACAACATTTACAAAAACAATGGCAAAGGGATTGGATTTTCAGAAGGAAAACCTAATGAAACCAATCTTAAAGCATGTTGTGAATGTATCAAGGATGGATTGAAAACCTTATTTGTACCTGAAGGTGTTAAAATTGAAACTGTGGTTCAGTTAGAACCTGAAGCTTCAAGCTCTAAGGCTAAGATTACTTCAAAGCCAAAGAACTCTAAGTCTAAGGCTATGAAAAATTCTGATTCTAAGACCTCAAAGATCAAGATTCTGAAAAGATCAGAACCTGTTCCTAAGAGTCTGTTGAAGCCAGAATCTGGTATCTTGAAGTCTAAGTCTGAGAAGAACAAAATAGTTGTGGCTTCAGGTGAATCAGAACTAAAATGTGTTAAACCTAAGTTACTGACAATCAGAAGTTCTCAAAACCACACCTAAAGGTACAAGAAGTGAAGAGTAAAACTTCCAGCACTAACCTCAAAGGACCCATAAAACAATGGGTACCTAAATCTGAAATTGTCAATATTGCAGAAATGCCTAAAAGCAAAGGAAAAGCAAAAATCATGGTATCTGGACAACGGTTGCTCAAGAAATATGACAGGAGAGAAGTCAATGTTCCTCACCCTCACAATGAAAGAAGGAGGAAATGTGAAGTTTGGAGGTAACCAGTCTAGCAAGATCATTGGTACAGGAACTATTGGTAACTCCTCTATCTCGGGGTTGGTTATCATGCATAAGCCAAACTTATTCACCATGCATAAGCCCAGACCGGATCCGGCCCACTAACACCAACCCAACCGAAAATTGCTTTCTCCACCACAGAAAATTGCTTTCTACACCTAGAGCAAAACAAAACCAAAAAGAACGGAACCTTTTTCATTTCATGCGCCTGTAACAACCTCACCGTCGCCTTCATCACCGTCGTCGTTTTCCACCGTCATTATCACCGTTGTCATCATCATTATCACCGTGGCATTTCATCATCATCATCATCAACTTCGTGCAAGCGTTCTCAACTTCACGAAAGCATCTTCATCATCATTACGGTTGTTTGAAACTGGACATTGAAACTCAACAAAACTCATCAAAAATGAAATTTAAACAGGTTTGAACTTATCTTGTGCTTTCATGTAGTTACAAAGTGTTTCTGTTAGTAATTACAATGGTTTTTGTTTAGTTTGGAAGTAATTGCATTTGTGTAACCCTAAATGGAGATTTTAATTTCGAATTGGGGAAAATCAACTCAAACAAATGGTTTCAGTGTTTAAATGTGCTTATTATAGTATGTTTTTGTTCAAAAATTATGCCAAAACCAATATGCTGTGTAAATGGTTTTTGCTAGTTATACGCTGAAACCTTTTTAATGGTGAAATGGTTTCAAAGGAATGAAGGTTATTTGGCTGCGGATTGCTAGTTATACGCTGAAACCTTTTTATTTGCTGCTGTCGTGTTTATGGTTGAGGAAATGAGATTACCCAATTTCAAGTTTCCCTTCATGCTTTTTGGCTGCAGATTGCTTATGTTGTTTTTAGATATAGCAAATTGAAGATATTTTGTACATCTAAAAATCAAACTTTCTTAATGGTTGAAATTGCCTTCAATTTTTCCCTTAGATATATGGGTTAGATTCCCTTGCTTATATAGAATGGAATAATTCTAGAATGTCATTCTAATTCACTGCTGTACTTTTCTGTTAGGGCTCACAAGTTTGTTAGGAATACTAACATTTGTTAATTACCGTTGAAAAAAAAGTAACATCTGTTAATTCTTTTGAAATGCTATATGTATCTCAAGGAAGAATGGATAAAGGCAAGAAAGATACTCCACTTATGGAACATATAATTTTCCAATAGTATTCTTTTTGCATTAGTACAGACCAGAATACCTTCGCCAATTCCAGAGAATGGTCTTCTCTAAGACTTGACTTTTGTTGTGCTTTGTTTGTGATTCGAACAGAAATTGGTACGTATAGAAGAACATCTGTTGATAGATGTTAGCCCTAGGAATTGAGTAGAATTTCATCATAACATTAGCATTTTTGTTCCTCCTTTTTCCCTCATAGATTAGGTAACAAATATAGCTTAGGTATCTCGTAGATTTGGTTTTAAAACCATTTTGCTTGGGAAATGATTTCTGGTAATTGTTTTCTTTGATCCAGGTTAACATATCTAACAACCTAGGGACAATTCCAAACTTCAGTCTTGGACTTACACCATCAGAGCAGGAGCAAGCATCTGATGACGATAATGGAAAAAAGAATGGTAAAAAGATGGAAAAGAAGCCGGATCAGATAAACCGTGGCAAAAGGAAACAACAATCTGATGAAGAAAGTTCAGATGACAAAAATGCAAAGAAGAGTGGTAAAAAGATGAAAAAGAAGGCGGATCAGAAAAAACAACAATCTACTGGAGAAGAATCTAATGAAAAGAAGAATATTTTTGTATACATATTCTTACTTTGTTAATACTATAAAATTAAAAACAATAGGAATTTGTTAATACTGTCTGAAACCATTTGGCACAAGGAATGGTTTCAGAAAGTTTTACAATAAAACCATTTGATGCTGGTAATTGTTTTTTTTTTATCCAGGTTAACAAATCTGATGACGCAAGTTCTGATGAAGAAAATGGAAAGAAAAACTTGGATGTCGATCAACGATTGAGGCACAAGCTTAACATACCTAAGGTCTACGACCTTATGAAGTCAATAGATGGAAAAAGAAGAAAAGACCAGATAATTCAACTTTTGAATGACAGTGGGTTTGGAGGAATGGTACATATATGCAAATGGACAAAAATCCACACATTCTTTGTGGAATGGGTTGTCAGACACTTTGAAAAGGAGAATATGTGGATAAGACTGAGCAAGACAGATGTGCTCCCATTGAAAGAAGAAGATGTGCATAGAGTGTATCATCTACCAATGGCGGGGGAGCAGATCAACATTAAACTTTGCTCAGAAGCAGCAATAAAGAGACTCAGGGTAGAGTTAGGATTGAATGGTGATTATTCTCCATTTGTCAAGGCGACAGAGTTGGAGATAAGATTGAAGATAATGGAGAAACCAAAAGCATGGGTAAAGGGTGCAATTTGTCTTATAATTCACAACATTTTGTGCCCCACTAACAGCAGCTTAGTTTCTCTACATTATGCTCAAGTATTAGAAGAGGCTTCATCTTATAACTGGTGCTCCCATGTTCTCCAATATATGAAAGACGAATTGCAAAATCCGGAAGTGGCAAATCCATTAGCGGACTTCCACTTCCTAATGGTAATCATTCTCTCTCTCTCTCTCTCTCTCTCTCTCTCTCTCTCTCTCTCTCTCTTTCTCCCATATTTGTATTTGTACTCTTCATGGTACCAATTATAAAAAGGGTCACTTTTATCCATTTCACAAATATTAAAAAAGGTCATGTTAACAATGAAATAATACTATTAGAAAAAATTATAATTTACATTATCCCTTTTGAAACAAATTTATTTTTATAAAGTGACAATGCATTGAGAAGTATCAATTTTATGACACTGTAGTTTCTGCAAAAACCAATAAATTGATAATGTGAGGGAGTATCAATATCAAGAATTTTGTTTTGTTGGAAATCCCGCTGCGACCGTGAGGAGGTGTTGGTAACCCCACCTTAATTGTGATATGACTTTGGTTGCCTTATACTAAGTACTGGTCTTAAAATTGTTAGTGAGGATTATCTGTTTGTTTGGCTTAGCTCTTATAGTATAGTGAATATGCAAATTACTACTTAAAATTATGAGTCAGGATTTAAATGTTTGTTTTATTCTGCTGTGAAAAGACATGATTTTGAATTGATGAAAAATGAATTCAGTGTAAAATTATTTATGTTTAGATATATCCATGTAAAATTGATCAGTTGAATATGAATAAGCTAAGAAAATGATTTGTAGAGTCAAACTTTAAGTCATAACTAATTTTAGAAACAAAATCAATTATACTAACACCCTAGTTGCAACTTGCCACTAAACTTAATGGTTTTATTCTCATTGATCATGAATTGTTTCGAAACATCTTAATTTAATCTTGTTAGATGTGTACGATTTTTATGTTGGCTGAAACCATTAGCTTCAAACCATTCGATGTACATAATTGTTTTCATTGGAACTGCATGCATACATAGACTATAGGATCATGATGAAGAAGATGATGCTAATTATTTTGCAGATTAATTACATGGATAAAATGGGGAAGAGAAGCCCATTCCTTACAGGAAAATATAAGCAGCCATCGCTTCGTGATTGGGATGTCAAGTCGGCAAACCAAGACCTTCAGAAGGTGCATGAGCTTATGGGGCTGGATAAAGGATTGACAGTTGGGGTCAAAAGACTGCAGAGCACTGATGATGGTCTGCTTGTAATGTGTTTTGATGCAGATACATGTCCACTATCTAAGGTGAGAGAAAATTAATGATATTCATGCAATGTTAATGTATAAACCATTAATTTATCTTAAATGGTTTTAAGATGTTATACAGTAAAACCATTAGTATTGTTAAATAATTTTACTTGCTAGTTTAAATGTTTTTCTTCATTTTTGTTTTAAACTGATACATAAAACAATTGCACCATAATATTGTCTTTTTATGGTTTCAAAAATCCTAACAATACATGTACATAACCCGATTGCAGGCAGAGGAGCATCTAAATTATTGTAGGGGTTGCATACGGGTCTACACTAGAACCGCAGAAACCTTGCAGAGGAGAATAGCGGAGGCAAATGCTTCTACTTCTGCAAAAAATGACATAGTTTCACCAGAAACAAACACATCCAATGAATCTGAAACTAAGGAGAATAAGACTTCAAGTACTGAAAAGTCTGCGAAAAATGATGTAGTTTCAGAAGAACCAAGCACAACCAAGGAAGCTGAAACTAAGGAGAATAAGAGTTCAGGTACTCAGAAGGGGGTGGACGTACCTGAAACTGGTGATGAAGAAGTTGAGAAAAATGATGTAGTTTCAGAAGAACCAAGCACAACCAAGGAAGCTGAAACTAAGGAGAATAAGAGTTCAGGTACTCAGAAAGGGGTGGACGTACCTGAAACTGATGATGAAGAAGTTGAGATTGATGTGAAGATCATTGATGATTCAGTTAAAGCAGCATGCAATGTGGGAATGACATTGACACAGGAAACTATCTTGAAGTTTCCAGAGTTTTTTGAAGCATCGAATGCAGGGTAAGAAGCCATCTTAAACCATAACTTTTAAAGTGTTTGTCAATGGTTTTGATATGTGATGTCTGAAAACTAAAATGTTTTTTAATGGTTTCAGGTTCAATACAAATGATTCAGAGACTCCAGCTTCAGCGACACATGAGATTTTTGATAATGATTCAACGAAGAAAGAATGCAATCAAAGTGTTGCAGATGTGACGGATGGGGAGAAGCCTACAGAATGTGACTCAAACGTTGTTATAGAGTACGAATCAAGCAATGTGATAATTTTACTTTAGAATTGATTAATTATATTCTGCACAATAACAATATTAATTAAAATCTGCAAAAATAAACACTCTTATGTAATATTATTTGACAGTGCAACTCCACTAAAGTCAGTGATGCCAGATGAAATAATTGACATGGACAATGTCCAAACAGTCACGACAAAGAAAAGAAAGAAGCATAATATGCTTTACTCTGATAGGACATACCCTGAGCGTCGACGTGCAGTGAAGAAATCAAAGTACCTTGACAGCCCGTATGATGATGCTATCCACGAGTCTACTGCAACTGAGTTGCAGAAAAAATTATCAACATATGCATGGAGCTCGGAGCTTGATCAGTAAGTGAAAAAATTTTCTTATTTAGCTGTTATGAGGAAGCATTTTGCCGAGTCATTAATGTACAATGTCATAGTTCACATAAGTGAGATGAGTATTAATTATAGTCATGTTAATTATAGTCATGTTTTATTTGGTTTGTAAGCTGTTGTTTACAACTATGTTTGTATGTTGGCTGTTTGTATGTCAAAACCAGTTTTCACAATGAATGGTTTCATAAAGTTTTCCTACAAAACCATTTGATGTAAATAATAGTTTTCTTTGGAACTGCATATATATATATACTATAGTTTTCTTTACTGTTCATTCCAAAATATATGATATTTCGCGATTGATCTTTTGGATGTTTGTGTCTGCCTTTGATGAGTGAATTCATGTAAATGTATCTATCTGCATAATGCTTGATGAAATCATGTTTCTAGTACTACCAATCCTAAAATGTTTAATAATTGTATAGGAATGAGCTTCTGTACTGCTCGGATAATAGGGCTCATAATTATTCTTTGGAAAGGAAAGACTTGTGGTCGCTGCAGCAAGACGAATGGGTGTCATGCTTTGTGATCAATGCCTGGGTCAACTGCTTAAACTGGAATCAACAAAGAGACAGGATGACAAGACTGGTTACACCCATGATTAACTATGTATGCATTATATTCCATGAATATTAATGGTTTATTTTACTCATTAAGCTGACTAATTGATTTTACTGATTTATTTTTATATAAATAGGTTGACCTCGAAAAACCTGGTGCCTTTGACAAAAATAACCCAGCTTCATTCACAAGATTCATCGAGAGACTAAGCAAGTTCAAATACTTGGATTGGAAAGCTATCGACCCTAACAGTCTAGAATATGTAAGTTTCAGTTCAATATGATTTTTTAATTTTAGTGCATGTTTGGATCTGCAGTAATACTCTGAAATACTATTGGAGTTGTACGTCTGAAACCATTTAACAAAAGCAATGATTTCTGACACTTGTCTTACAAAACCATTTGATGTACATAATAGTTTTCTTTGGAACTGCATACATAGACTACAGTTTTCTCATTTGATGCATTTAACATAGTAAATAATAGTTTTCTCATTGGAACTGCAGATCATGACACCAGCTTTAATTGGGGATCCGGGAAGTCATTATGTGTGCTTCGTCGTGAATTTGAAGACCCAAAAATTTGAATTCTTGAACAGCTTGACGGGAGATAAATTGCACACAAAGAATGGCGCACCCACTGTATACAAGGATATGTTTGATGTCTGGCTGAACGAGGTGAAAGTATTTGTGGCAGAAATTTATAAGCGAAGAAAAATCCGAATGCCCTTCAAGTTTACCACATTCAAGTGGGATACACCAACAATGCCTAGTCAAGTTGATAAAGACAGTTGTGGAGTTTTCTGCATGAAATTCCTTACTGAATGGGGAGGTGACAACACGCAACTGGATTCTTTCAAAGGTTGGTCAAAAATGAAAAAAATTGGGAAGGCTGCAAAGATTATGGATCTCAGGATTGGAATTTGTTCAACAATATTAAGTGACCCAAGCAATTGCAGAAGAAAACTTGTGGAGAATAAAGAAAAAACATACTATGAAAAAAAGCTTCGAAAGCTAGCAAGTTGAACATGACATGTAATTTCTGTTGTTGATGAATTTATGGACTAGTGTTGTATGTGAAACCAGCAGTACACCTCTTATGGTTTCACTAGTTTTGAATTTATGTTTGTTTTTCCAGAAGATAATTTCCATGCTTTGAATGCAGGGGATGTTAGAATTTATTTTATGTTATTTTTTCGTGTTAAACATATGAAGTTTCTAAGAAAAGTAACATAATCAGTTCATTTTATTTAATTTTTGGCCAAATAATGTTCAGTTTAATTTTATTTTATTAAAATTAGATGTATGGAATACTGAAACCATAAGTAAGGTTAAATGGTTTTGATAGTGTTCTTTGTGAAACCAAAATAACTTCCTTAAGGTTTTAAATGAAATTATACTTTTGCTTTATTTTATGTTATTTTTTCGTGTTAAACATATGAAGTTTCTAAGAAAAGTAACATAATCCGTTCATTTTATTTAATTTTTGGCCAAATAATGTTCAGTTTAATTTTATTTTATTAAAATTAGATGTATGGAATACTGAAACCATAAGTAAGGTTAAATGGTTTTGATAGTGTTCTTTGTGAAACCAAAATAAATGCATAATGGTTTTGTAACAAAATATTAGAGACACGTAATTTTCCACGACCCCGCCAAGATAAATACGGGGAAAAGGTATAATAACAGTTAGAATGGAAGAGTCAGAGTCATTGACAGTTGAAAAATGCAACTAATTTAAAAGTCAGAGTTAGAATGGAAGAGTCAGAGTTAACTAAGGTTTTGTTGGGAAGTTGAAACTAAATGAAACTGCTGTGTTCGAAGAAGAATGGAGGGTGCTCAATGATGATTTTGTCGCTGCTGAAAAAGCAATGACAGAACTATCATTGCAAAAGCATGCCTCTGATACTCGAATCGAAGTTTTGGAGAAGGCGCTTGCAGAAGAGAAAGAAAAAGGGAGATCGGGAGAGACTTTGAGGATCAAGGGTTCATCACTCGCAACTAGCGGGGAGGATTACGCACAAGGATGCAGAATGCGGTTGTGCAATGGGAGGAGAAGTACAATCAAGTCGTGGTATGGAGAGAGAAAGTGTACTATATGAAACAAATTGACATCATTTACTATTACTTTTATCACTTGAATAGATTGAAGCAAATTGGAAAACTCAGTAATTTATCCACTTAACTCAGATTTGAAAATCTTAACTAAACCATAAGTATGGTTTAATGGTTTTGATAGTGTACTATATGAAACCAAATTACCTGTCTAATGGTTTTGTAACAAAATATAATCATAAATACGTAAAAACCAACAAATGTGAAAATGTATAGTTTCCATAAGATAATATTCAAACCAATACATAACAATCAAGAATTTGATATAAAATATAGTACAAACTTATCACATATAAAATAAGTGACCGCCTTTTTTGTTAAAGCCTCATCATCTTTCCTAACTTAAAACATAAAAAACAATCAGTGCCCGCTTAATTTGTTAAAGCCTCATCATCTTTCTTTTGCTTCTTCCGAGCTATAAGGAATTTCTGTCTTTCTCAAACTTTTTCATAATCACTTTTAAGTCGCTTCTTTGAGCTAATTGGATTTGGTCTTTCTTTGAACTTTGGTGCAGTCCCAACAGATGGTTCACAGACAACAACTGCTTTTGAAGAGTTAGAAGGCGTAACGGATGATCGATCTGTATGAATACCTTTAGCAAGAAGAAACTCCTCTGCCTTTTTCCCTGCTTCAATAACACCGTTGAGAAATATTTCAGATGCCTCCGGATCTGCGCAAACACGTGTAGAAAGCTGAACCGTAACAGCACAAATTTGTTGATATCGTTGTGCTTGAGTGGTGTCTTTAGTGCCAACATTCATGGTAGATTTCAGCTTATCAATAGACGGACGCACATCTCTAGTCCACCGCTTTAAAACATATTGTGCAGGTATAGTCTTCAAAAAATGATATTGCACATGACCACCTAAGACCTCCAAAATCTTGAAAACATGTCGACATAAGAAACCCCGGTTCTCAAACATACGACATGAACAAGTAAAACTTTTGCTCCTAATGTCGACTGTGACAACCCTTTCATCAAGTCGATCATGATCTTCAAACCTTGGGGAAAGGTTTTCTTGAAGTTCTACATCCAAAACATCAACATTCGAAACCTTGTCATTATCATTATCAACATCATCATAATTATCATCAACCTTCTCAATTGTGAAAACTTTGAAGAACTTGTTCAATTCAGACCCTTTTGTTGTGTCCTCCTCATAATAGTATTTGAAGGAAAGGTCATACTGCCTGTGAATAAATGCAAAGCAAGATGGTGTATACTTGTTTACAACGGACCGCATAAGCTGACTGTTGGGATAATTATTTTTTGTTCTAGTGTTTGCAGCCTTGAAGTCCAAATCAGCATGATTATCCCTCATTCTCTGAACCATAATGTTGAAATGACTAAAGAATCGAACAAGTGAATGGTCTGGCTGCAAAAATCCACGAAGAAAAGCATTGAAAGACTCGCTTAACTGAGTCGTTTTCAAACCAGCTGTAAAATGTGACCTCACCCAAGCTGAAGACCAATGCATACGATTTGCATGGGTTTGGACAAGCCACTTAAAGTCCGAAGTAGGCCTTCCATTAAAACAGTTTTTCATCATCTGATCCCAATTGTAGTCGAAATCTGATTCATCTTCGACATTTGAAACCAAATTAGTTAACTCATCAAAAAATGCACTGTTTGCACGAGAGCCGAGATTTTTCTTTGCATTCTCTCCCATGTGCCATGAGCAAAGACCATGAAAAACACCTTGAAAAATATTCGGAATTGACTTCAACAACGCACCAGCCTGGTCTGTGTATATGGTTTGAGGTTTCTTATTGGACATACACTTCAAGAAAGTTGTAAACAACCAATCAAAAGTAGCTGATGTCTCATCATACAGTAGCGCAGAACCAAATAACACACTCTTACGATGATTGTCAAAACCAATAAAGGCACCTGAAATGTAAATGAACCAAATCAGAACAAAATACAACATATCTAAAAAGTATAAAACCATTGTGCTGTGGAAATGGTTTTGGTCAGTTTTACTCCAAAACCATTTGCTGTATTTAATGGTTTTATTTGATCATCCAGGTGATAATGATGATGATGGAGAAAATGAGTCAAAATGTAAATGTTTATTTGGCTATACTACAGAACAAAATACAACATATCTAAAAATTACACTAACAATGAACAAAGTTACACTAATAATAATACAATTTTAGACGCGACTTATCCACAATAAAAATTTGACTAGTATTGACACTTGATTCCTAACTAAAGATAATCACAAAGCTTGATTTCGCATCAACAAAACTTTGACATGCCACGTGACTAATCACAATCATAAAAAGCCAACAACAAAACAAAAATCTAATTTAGGCAATGTGCCAAGTGATTGTAAGGAATAATGTCAGTAAAAAATCAAAACAAGCTGCATTTTAAAGCCACCTACATTTTGAGTGCGTCAGTTGTGAACTTGTGATCAATTCCTCAATCTAAATATAACATAACTAATAATGGTTACATTGACTGAGGGTGAGTCTCACGAAACCATATCTTCTTGTCTAAACTAGCAAACACAGAAAAAAAGCTATTTTATTATGAAATTAATTCTCAAATTCAAGAATATAAGAATTAAAAACTGTGAGAAGTACAAAATACTAACCTAATGGGCGATATTTATTGTTTGTTCGGTAAGTTGTATCAAAACTGACAACATCGCCAAATAGAGCATAATCTTGTTGCATAATTCCATCTGACCAAAAAATACTAGCTATGTCTTCTGCAGCATCAACTTGGATATCATAGTAAAAACCTGGTTTCGAGAGAGCTTCATTTCTAAAGAATTCTTGAATCACAGTTGCTTCACCAGCCACCATCTCCTTTTGACGAGTTGTCATTAGATAGTTCTTTAAGTCCGAAAATCGAAAAGGAAGATTCTCCGTGCCTCCAACTCCTTGACCCATAACTTCATAAGAAGTTCTCATCGACATTCCAGCTTTAGAATTTATTAAAGCAAGTTGTCCTTGAACTTCATTTACTTCTCGAAATGATCTCAAGTAGCGCAAATGCTCTGGTTTATGTAATGGATGACAATGAGCAACTTCCCACCTATATATCTTATAGACATTCAACGCTTCATCCAACTTCAAATATATTCCAGCTTGACAACCAACCCTTTCCTCTGGTTTTTCTTTAACTTTCACATACTCAACAAGAACTGGACTGTCACATGTTGCCCTGTTTTTAGGATTAAGCAGACTTCCCTTCTTGAAACCTTGTTTGTTACAAGCATAACGCACATAATGTACCTTATCCGATTTCTTATTTTGTGAATTGTTCTTGGACTTCAACATACTCCTAACAGAGAATCCAGTGTTATATGCATAATTAAAATAAAAATCTTCAATCTCTTTTATAGATTTAAAGACCAAAGACTTCCATGATTCTTTATCACTAGGGGAGTAACATTGAGAACTATCCACATCAATAACTGAATTTTCAACCGTCAATTGTCCACTCTCAGATGAAGTTGATATCAAATCCATTGAAAACAGCAACAAACACTATTAAGAACAAAAAAACCATTAGATATGATAAATTGAAACTACTGAAAAACTCTGAAAAATTATGCTAAAACCATTGGCATGTGGATATGGTTTTGGTGAGTTCTACTCCAAAACCATTGGCCTGTTGATATGGTTTTGGTGAGTAGTAAACTAAATTACTACAACTGAAGTAGTAAAATATCACATATTCCAATGATTCAATCATTGCAATGATTCAATCAAGTAAAATTCTTACTACAATAGTAATTTGCAATGATTCAATCATCAGTTTTATCAAAGAATTGATCATTTACTTCAGTTTTATCCCTAAAATTCGTATACATGATTACCTCGCCGGAGAAAAACGTCGAAGCGAATAACGTCGGAGCAAGGTGAGAATCACGTCGGAGAACCGAGAAAGGCTGAGAATCAAGTTGGAGCAGCGAGAAACGGTGAGAATCGCGGTGCCGGCGATAGATTTCTGAATCGCACGAATCAAGATGGAGAAAGCGAGCGAGGGTGAATCACGTCGGAGAGAAAGGTGAGAATCACGTCGGAGAAGCGAGAATGCTGAGAATCACGTCGGAACAGTCAGAAACGTGATCGTGAAACGGCGCCGGCGACAGAATTCTACAACGCGATCGTGAAAGGGAACAACACACTGTAGCAAGCCCTGAAGCTCAAGATTCGAACACGTCTCCAACATCTAACAGTTGTGATATGTTTGAGCTGAAGCACCAGATTATAACACCTGTCCCTGATCTAATGGTTCAGATTAGCTTATGCATGGTGCATAAGGAAATCCTTATGCATAATAACTTACACCCTCTATCTCTATTAATAATGTGTGGTTGGTAGATGGTCTTGAACATAACCTTTTGAGTATCAGTCAATTTTGTGACAATGGTTATGATGTGATGTTTGGAAAGACCAATTGCACAGTAATTAACAAAGATAATAAGTCCATAGTGTTCAAAGGAAAGAGAGTAGATAATGTCTATAAAATCAATTTTTCTGAACTGGTTGAGCATAAGGTAATCCGTCTTCTATCAATGAATGATAAGAAGTGGGTATGGCACAAAAGGTTGGGACATGCTAACCGGAGGTTAATCTCTAAGCTTAGTAAGTTACAACTTGTCAAAGGCCTACCTAACATTGACTATCATTCATATGCACTTTGTGGTGCATGCCTGAAAGGGAAAATTGTGAAATCATCTTTTAAATCTAAAGACATTGTCTCAACCTCCAGACCTTTAGAACTGCTTCATATTGATTTATTTGGACCAGTTAATATTGCATCCTTATATGGAAGTAAATATGGACTAGTCAATAGTCATTGTTGATGATTACAACAGATGGACTTGGGTAAAATTCTTGAGAAGTAAAGACAATGCATGTGATGTATTCAATAACTTCTACACTCAAATACAGTCTGAAAAAGAAATCAAAATTTTGATAGTCAGAAGTGATCATGGTGGAGAATTTGAAAATGAGCCATTTGAAACTTTTTGTGAAAAACATGGAATTGTCCATGAATTCTCTTCTCCTAGAACTCCACAACAAAAATGGGTTGTAGAGAGAAAGAATTGAACTTTACAAGAAATGGCAAGAACCATGATTCATGAAAATAATTTGGCTAAACATTTCTGGGAAGAAGCAATGAATACATCATGTTATGTTCAAAATAGGATTTACATCAGACATATCTTTGAGAAAACTGCATATGAACTCTTTAAGGGAAGAAGGCCCAATATATCTTACTTTCATAAATTTGGATGTACCTGCTACATTCTAAATAACAAGCTCTACCTAAAGAAATTTGATGCCAAAGCCCAAAGAGGAATCTTTTTAGGTTACTATGAAAGGTCAAAGGCATACAAAGTGTATAATTCAGAGACACTCTGTGTTAAAGAATCTATGCACGTTAAATTTGATGACAAAGGGCCTGAAAGTGAAACTCTAGAGCAAGATGAAAGTTTTGCAGATATACAGGTTACTGAAGATACTCCAGAACCTGTTCAGACTGAAGAGTCTGAAGTTAGTCCAGAAGCTGAACCAACTTCAGAAGCTCAAGCAACCTCTTGGTTTTGAGGATCTTAAGCATCCTGACCATGTTTATAAACTTAAGAAATCACTATATGGCTTGAAACAAGCTCCTAGAGCTTGGTATGATAGACTAAGTAATTACCTGATTAAAAATGATTTTAAAAGAGGTCAAGTTGACACAACACTCTTCAGAAGGACTCTTAAGAATGACATTCTTGTTGTGCAGATATATGTTGATGATATAATATTTGGTTCTACTAATGCATCTCTTTGCAAGGAATTTTCTAAGTTAATGCAAGATGAATTTGAAATGAGCATGATGGGAGAATCGAAGTTCTTCCTTGCCATTAAAATTAATCAATGTAAAGATGGAGTGTATGTTCATCAAACAAAGTATACAAAGGAGCTTCTGAAGAAGTTCAAGCTGGAAGATTGTAAAGTGATGAATACTCCAATGCATCCAACCTGCACCTTAAGCAAAAAAGATACTGGATCAAAGGTAGATCAAAAGCTATATAGAGGTATGATTGGTTCTTTGTTATACCTCACTGCATCTAGGCCAGATATTTTATTCAGTGTATGCTTGTGTGCAAGATTCCAGTCAGATTCTAGAAAATCTCATTTAACAGCTGTTAAGAGAGTCTTCAGGTATCTGAAAAGAACAACAAATCTTGGACTCCTTTACAGGAAATCCTTAGATTATAAGTTGGTTGGATTCTGTGATGCTGACTATGCTGGTGATAGAATTGAAAGAAAATCAACTAGTGGCAACTGTCAGTTCCTGGGAGAGAATCTGATATCCTGGGCTAGCAAAAGACAAGCAACTATTTCTATGTCTACAGCAGAAGCAGAATACATCACAACAGCAAGTTGTTGTACATAACTACTTTGGATGAAACATCAGTTGGAAGATTATCAGATTAATGCTAACATTATTCCCATTTTCTGTGATAATACTACTGCTATTTGTTTGTCAAAGAATCCAATTCTACATTCAAGAGCCAAGCATATTGAAACCAAACACCATTTTATTGGAGATTATGTTCAAAAAGGAATCTTGGATATACAATTCATTGATACTGAACATCAGTGTGCTGATATATTCACTAAACCTTTAACTATGGAAAGATTTGATTTTATAAAGAAAAATTTGAACATGAACTAGAAGTTAGGACCTGAAGTTAGTTCAGAAGCTATGGTTCATTAGAAGCTCTTAACTGAGGTTCTGAGGAAAATGTGCTTCTGAAGATGACATTAGTATCTTAACTTCAGAAGCTGGATTTTTTGCTTCGGAATAGAAGAGCTAGTGGAAACGTTGGAGTTACTTTTTGGTAACACCTGTCCCACTAACTTAACAGCTCATCTGAAGTTATCTGACGTGGCTTAAATGTATTGGTGTATAACATAAGTGGGCAATGATTATTTTAAGCTTTGAATGTACTTCTATCTCGCGCCCTTAACTGTCATTAATGCTGTGTTTGTTTGTCCCCTTTGAATTGCAATCGTTTGTTTTTACTCAAAACACTTAGACAAAACACACATTACTCACTTCACAACCTACACTTTCTATTCTCACAACTGATTCTCTGCGAAGACAAAAGTTCATCTCCCTCAATCAAAAACCTAGAACCCTAAAACTTCATTTTCATCAATGGCGTCGTCAAGCTTTGTTCCTGAATCAATCATGCAAGAGACTGCTCAAGGAACCTCTTCTCAAGAAATAGCACAAGGAACGTCTACTCAAGAAGCTCCTGCTTATGAAATAAAGGGAAGAACCATGTCATTAGAAGAGTGGGATTTAATTGTTCAAGTTAAGAGTCCGGTGGATTTTACATTCTTGTCATATTACGGCTGCAACATCAAAGAGTACTATAAGTCACAAGACCTCATGGACTACTTCAACATGCTAAACGGTCCGACATACATGACTCTGGTAAGACACTTCTGGGTAAGAACTCATGTTTATGATAGAAAGGCATATGAAGTTAACCATAAAGGAGGATTACAAGAAGCTGGATACAAATTTGAAGGAATCTACAGCTATATCCAATCTTATGGAAGGTTTTCCTCCAATCTGCAAACAAGATCCTTTAGATGTGCAATTATACTTCATACATGATCATTTGCAAACCACTGAAAAGACTATCCAACTGGAGGATATACCAGAGCAAATGTATGGTGGTGCTCTGCCAATAGCAAAGGGCAAAAAGTCAAAGAAAAGAGCACTGACAAAAGCTGAATATCTTGATGATGCTTCTGAAGAACATCCCAAGAAATCCAAGAAAGCCAAAGTTTCTGAAGCAACTGGTTCTGCCTTGTCTACAATACAAGAAGAAGTTCAAGATTTGGAACCTATTAAGGTCCTAAACAAAAGAACCAGACGTGGGAAGGAAGCTGAACCTTCACCACCTCAGCCTGCTCAACCCTCCATTCCTAGAAGGAAAAGGAAGCCTGTGCTCAGAAAGTTAAAGCTTGCTCCTGAACAAGATGAAGAAGCAACAAAACTGGTTTCAAGAGAGGTAAGGAAAAGGAAATAAGTTGATGCTGCTGTGGAGAAAGCACTTCAGCTGGCTAAAGAAATCAAGATACCTGCTGAAGTTCTTGCAAGGGAATCTACAGTTGAAGCTGCTCAATTGGGATTAGAGCTTACAGAGAACCTGCAGCAGATGGCAATGACTGATGATATGGTGGAAGCTACTGAGGTTGCTCAAGTGGAAGTTGGCTGCTCAGAAGTTGTTGCTTCAGAAGCTCCTGAAGGTAATACTGATTCTCTACACACTACTGCTGAAATAGTTAATATAGAATCTAGTACATCCTTTGACACTAGGTCTAGTCCAGCCTCCCTCTCATCATCTTCATCAACCTCATCTGATATGGATGACATACCTTTAAATAGAGTTTACACAACCCTCAACAAATGTTTGTCCCCATCACCATCCACCAAAACACAGAAAAAGCCAGATTATGATACCTTTGTTCCCATGTACCCTTCTGTTGAAGAAAGGTTACATGACATGCAAAAAAGAAGAATTGATGCTTGAAAAAATCTACCTGCTAATCACCCATTACAACCACCTATGATTGAACCTATTCAATTTGTTTCTACTGATGCAGAGGGTGCAATTGATTACACAGGGCCAGATTCTGCAAATATTAATGTATCATCATCTCACCCTAACTCTCCAACCCAAACAGCTCAAACTTCTGAACCATCAATCATTTAGGACCTGATGAATCATTATTCAGGTGAAGTACCTAGTTATGAGTTCAACTTAGCCTCTGACATAGCTTCTGATGAAGTTATGACAGAAAGCCCCCATCAACAAACACCAAACCAAAAAATGTCCTCATCAACCTATTTAGATTCTGTCCTTATCCCTGATCATACTCTTCCTGAACCAGATGTTCCTGAACTATCTCTTCCTGAAATAGATGTTCCTGAACCATCTCTTCCTGAAATAGATGTTCCTGAACCATCTCTTCCTGAACATATCATCTCTAACCAATCACCTGCAACCAACACCATTGCTAACTTAAATAACCAACCCACATCTTCTAACTTAGCCATTCAGCCTTGTGCTCCTGCCAAAACAAATGTCCCTTCTCCACCCACCCTGTTTGTAGATTCTACTATTCTAGCAGATGTGTGTGAGAATATTTTTCAGGAGCTGAACAACTTGGTTCAAGCAAGAAATAATCTGATTCATGAAGATAGCTATGAAAAGCAGTGGAAGAGATTGAAAGAAAGGGTGGACTATGTCTTGACTGAACTTCAGAGATCATGTCTTGATGCTCAAGACTCTGCTCAAAGCAAGCTTCAAGATTGGCTAAAAGGGGTTGATAGCAATATGCAAGAAATGCAAGTTCTAAGAACTTGGGTGCGTACTCCTCTATGCTTAAGAGCAAGGAATGCTACTGATTTCATTCCAACAGGAATACACCCAAGAGAGCTGAATCTCAAATGGTTGTCAAAGTTAAATGTCAATCCAGTCTCTACAGAACTAGCCTTGGTGCAAAGGAATGTTGAACTAGAAAGAGAGAACAAGCAGTTGAGGAAAGAACTTCTTGACCAGAAGCTTCTGCTGCTTGAATACAAGACCTCTATAGAAGAAAAATTGGAAGGAGCCAGAGTCAGAGAAGAGAATTTCATCAGAAGTAATGAAGAGTTCAAGAAAGATATGAAGCAACAAGCAGAAGAGACAAACATGACGATGAAATAGATGATGGAGTTGATCCAGAAACAAGCCCAACCTTGGTTGCACACCTTAAACTTGTTTTATTTCTGTTGTTTGTATCTTTGCATATGTCTGCTTCGGAACTTATGTTTATATGCTTCTGAATTACTGCTTTTGATTAATGCTTCTGAACAATTCTTGTGCTTCTGAATATAAATTGCTTCTGAACAATGTGTTTTCTTATTGAATTTTCTCACTTTGTTTTTTCTCATCTCTTTCTTTTGTTTTCTTTTATACTTTTTGTTGATGACAAAAGGGGGAGTAGATGTATAGTATTTAAAGGCTCTGAGCACCATTAATTTAATTTCAAACAATTTAAATTAATAGGACCATCTTCTTATCTCTTAGTCTATTAATGTGAGTTAATTTTGAGAGTTATTACGCTTTTAATGATGAATTTAATTAACACTGATAGAACTAAGGGGGAGCTTACAAACCTCACCTTAAAGTACTATTGGACTCAGGGAGAGCTTACAAACCTCATACCCTTATAGTCAACTTGTTAATTAGTTTAACAACAATTGAACATTTTAAATACTAATGTTTGTCATCATCAAAAAGGGGGAGATTCTTGGAATAAAATGTATTTAACATTACCTCTTGAGAGTTTTGAAGATAACAAGTTATTAAAAATTGTCAATCGGATATGCTAATATTTGTTCAAGTGTATAGGACCATAGACAAAATTTTGTGTCTACTTAAAGCTTAGGTACTGGAAGAACAAATGAGAGCAATGGAATCAACAAGAAGGAAGCTTTATGCATATGAAGAAAAGTGCTCCTAAAATCAAAGTGCTCCTGAACTGATGACGTGTCATCAGAAGTAAGTTCATCAGAAGCACCTCATCAGAAGCAAGATCACCAGAAGCTGAAGTTCATTAGAAGATGAGAGACTTAAAGCTTAAAAGGTTGTTCAAAGGATTTAATTACGCCCAACATTGCAGAAGACCATAAGTGTAAAGCAACAGCTAATTCAAATGGATTTGAATGCATTGGATGCTTGTTATTTGAAGAGCGTTGACAAAGTACAATTGTACGAAGTGTACAACCACTACCTCCACTACTCAGTTTGTGTCTCTGCTACAAGACAAGAATAATAGCTACGCCTGCAACAATGTTCTTTCAGACTTGGAATGAATTTGAAATTGATCCTTCACAGGACAATAACCATATCAAGCAAAAGATCATTGGTGATTGATCAAAGCTTCAAACGACTCTTTTTTGATGTGCTGACAATTCACAACGTCTATCACACACCTCTATATAAAGGAGTGAAGACTTAGAGAATTGTAAGAGACTCAACAACAATTTAAAAGCGCTGAACCTCTGCTGAAATTATTCTGCATCAAAAGTTCACTTAGAATTTCTTATCAAAGTTCATATCTTAGAAATTCTAGAGTCTTAAGAGTCTGTATCTGATTTGTATTGTGAACACCACTGATTGTATATCAAGTGTTCAACTTCAAACATTTTTCTTTGTAATTCTGTTTGATTAAAAGTCTCTTGCAGTTGTGCTTGAGCATAGAAGTCTCTTGATTGTGTTCAAGAGCATAGGAAATCTCTTGCAGTTGTGCTTGAGTAATTTGAAGTCTCTTGCTAGTTTTAGCAGTGAGCATTTGTAATCAGATATTACATTTTTAGTGAACTCTCCTTGGAAATGCAAGGAGGACAGGACTACTTCCGGTTTGTGGAAGGAATCTGTATAATTGCTTTATGTCTTTCTTCTCTCTCTCTCTCTCTCTCTCTCTCTCTGTTTTTATCCGCTTCATTTAGAATCTGAACATCACTTCAGAAGCTGTAATCTAACTACTTCTGACCACTGACTTCAGTAGGAGAAAAAGAAGAAAAAGCCAACACAATTCAACCCCCCTTCTTGTGTTTTTCTCACCTTCATAATTTACGTAGCAGAAGCTGGAAAAACCAGGCAGAATTCGGGCCCCGATGTACACAGTTCGGGCGCCGATTTGCCTTTTCCAGGATGCTTCAATCTATATTATTTTTCTATTGTAATTTTTCTCTAGCCTATCATGAAAGGCTAATATAAAAATAAAAAAAAGTGATGAATCTTTGATGATCATACATTTATTTAAGATATTTACTAAGGTTAAGTAATCACTTCAGTGACCTAAAGGATAAACACAACATATTGATCAATCTTAGAGACATTTGACATTAACTCTACTTTATTAGTAGGTTTTTGCACCTCCTAACTGCTAAAGTATTTAAATGAAATAAAATATTCATCATATTTGTACTTATAAAGTACTCAAACAACTTTTTGTTTGTTACATGCAAAGGAGAAACAAATATGGCTATAATATCCAAATTTATTTATGCTCTGAGAATATTTATTTATTTACTGCTTGTTGTAACCATCAAGCGTTAGTAGTTTTTTACATCAGTTTAACATTTTTTTTCTTCCTATTCTAAACAATATTTCATTACCTTTTGGTAACATTCTTTATTTTTAATTAACATCGCAGGTTTTTCGTGCAAACATGACAGTGATTGTCAAAAAGACATGTGTCGCTCTCCTCAAATTGCAAAGTGCATTTATTTTATTTGTGAGTGCATTTAAGCAAAAGTGTATCCATTAATATGAAAAATTATTATATCGTACTTATAAGGGTATAATGTAATTGAACGTTACTAAAAAAAAATGTAATTGAACGTCTTAATTACCTTCTCACTTTATTTTATTTTAAAATAAATAAATAAATTGAGTGTAAAAGCATCGTGTGAAAAGAATGACATTTCAAATAGGTTAAAATTCCATCCATTGCAGCTATCATTTCCAGCACTCATTATATATTATTGAAAAAAAAATTACAAAAACTTGCGGGAACTAGATCAAAACCCAAGAAAGCAAATAGTAAAAATTCAATTGCCACTTTAAAAACCTTCCCTAGAAAACTCAATGAGATAAGACAAAGGTGAAGGAAAAAAAGAGTGTAGTGATCAAACATCAATAAGCTAACATAACCTATATTCATGTCATCTCAGTCAATTTCTAATGAAATCATTCAAAACACTTGGGAAATGCTACCCCACCAATGGTAATTGTCCAAACTAGTCCATGATTGGCAAGCCTATCAACACATATATCCAGTATGACTTTTGAGGATACAGAAGAGCTATTTAATAATCCGAGTCTTGGGAGGGTGTATTTTGACAAGAAAATCTTTGAGAATGTGGAACTCAACCATAAATTAAAAAGAAACAAATTTAGTCTGGTTTCCAATATGAGATACATATTGGCGGCATTTTATTGATAGCAACAATTTTGGTAGTCAAACAAGCACGTGGTTTATGTTCATCAACCTCCTGGTTTCATCAACGGTGAAAAACCTAATCATGTTTTCAAATTCACAAAGGCTCTATATGGTCTCAAACAAGCACCAAGGACTTGGTATGACAGATTGAGTTCCTTTTTGAAAGAAAATGGTTTTTCAAGATGACAAATTGAAACGTAACTTTTCAGGAAATCTAGTCAATTTGATTTGTTGATTGTTCAAGTCTTAACCGACCTTATGCAAAAGAAATTTGAAATGAGTATGATTGTAGAATTAGGATTTTTTTTTTTAAATATGTGTAAGGAATTTACTGACCTTATGCAAAATAAATTTGAAATGAGCATGATTGTAGAATTAGGATTTTCTTTTTGGCTTGCAAGTCAAGCAATAGACTGATAGAATTTTCATTAGTAAAGAAAAAAATGTCAAGGATCTGCTTAAAAAATTCAAAATGAATGAATCAAAGATCATAATAACTCCAATGCACCCTTAAAGTTATGGAAAGTTTCAATGAAGCACCGAAGCGACCTTAACATGCAAAGGAAGCCACATTTTCTATTTTGCTTAGGAAAATGTTACTGACGAAATTGTGTCATCATGCATAGATACAATTAATATGGTGCGACAACGTGACTTGAGCATAACCAAGATATTTTAGAGCCAATATTAATAATATCCACGCCCTTTATGGTGCAGTCAAGTGAACCAGACACACAGGAGCGGACTCACCGTATGGCTGAGTGTGGCTAGAGCCACACCTGATTATTATGATTTGTCCGGTGAGAACGGATGAGTGGCAACTGTAACACTCCGTTATCCCAACAGCTAATTATTATATAAATAAGTAAGTAAATCAGAGTTCAACAATAAACGGGAATGTCACACTAGTTTTCAAAATTTCTTAAATAGATTTAAAATACTATTTATTCAACAACGTCAATCAACATAAATTATTGCAGCAGAAAAATCTGTTTTAAACGTTACAACCACATCATATAATCTGGCACAAAGGCCCCATCATAAGTAATTATTCAACATTTAATTTCAAAACAAAACTCTAACAAAATGCTTCAAAATTGATACATAAGGAATGAAAACACAACAACTAATTCCCATCCCGTTACGTATCAGAGCCCTAAGACACATGAGCCACCACTTCTACTATTCTGGATCACCTGCAAGTTACCCATACGAAGGGCAACATTTTCAAGCAGAATGGGTGAGATTCACAATCAATAATAATAGAAATATAACTCATCAATTGAATCTAACACCCTAACATCATCAACACATCAATATATTTATATAATTCATGGTCAACATCATATCAATATATTCCATTTCAACCAACAACACACCGACTACTCAACCAACAACAACAACTCATGCAATGACATGACAACACCAAACGACTCGACGAAAAAATGTGACAATGCACATGCATGTGGTACCATTTAACGCGTCTGAATGACAAGGCATTCCAGGGCATAAGCCCTCACAAATTTTGAATGGTTAAAGCATTCACAGGGCATGAGCCTTCACCAATTTTGAATGAACTAGCATTCACAGGGCATAAGCCCTCACCAATTTGAACGACAAGGCGTTCCAGGGCATGAACCCTCAACAGTTTATGATTATGCAATGAACTCCACCTGTGTATATCAACATACAACTCAACTACAACACAACAACTTAACAACCAACGACTTAGCAACTTGAATGAGTTAACATCACAATATTATACAACATACGATATTCACATAATACACACACACACACACACACACACACACACACACATATATATATATATATATATATATATATATTTCAACTTAAAGACAACAATGTACAACATATTCATTAACTTCATTTACATTAAACCAAGTTAGCTCATCACGACCTAGGTTAGATACTCATAAACACCGAACTAAACCCCTGAAACTTAAGCTTGAAGTTTGGAAACCAACCATAAATTTTTTCCCAACTTGGAATTAGTTATGCTAAGTTTTTCTTAAAGTTTTCTCAATACCCACCTGGACTATTTCCATCATAACTCAAAATCTAAAAATCATTTTCAAGTCAAACCAAAGCCATTAGAAAGCTAACTCAATTAACACAACAATTCATGGCAATTCATATACTTTCTTCAATTTTTTATAGAATTAAACCTAATTCCCAAACTCATAACCTACAACCAGAACTATGCTAAATCAAACATCAGAATTATATAACCATTATCATTGAGAGATAGTCTCACCCTTACCTTAATTTGATGAACAAACCCTTCAGAAATCAGGATCTCCCCTCTTGGCTCTTCTCTTGGTTTTTCTCCCAAAAACTGTTCTGTACGTGAAAAAACGTTTCTGACTTCCTAACTCCCAACTTAACTCCCTTAATTTCTAATTAATTCCCACTTAATTCTTTTAATTGAAAAGTAACCCCCAAACTCCAAATAAATTCAATTTCTCACATTATTCTAATAAATAATAAAAATAAACCATTTAATAACAATACACCACACCACAACATCAACAATAATTATTTAAAATCATATAAAAGACTCTAAATAATTCAAAAATAATTAAATAACAACTAGGGCGTTACAACAACGGTGGCTAGTAGTGCTCCGGTGTGACGGTAATTGCTTCTGGCACGGTGGCACTGAGTCTTCGCGTTGGAACGAAAGGTGCCTGTAGGCACGTTAGCACTCAAACGCTCAAGTCAGTATCAAACTGGGAAAGAGTGTGTATAAAGTGTTGTGAAAAGTGATGTGCACCTTGAGGGTGAAAGAAGTTCACCCTTATATAGGCATGTGTTGGTCATAATCGTCTCCGGGTTATGCGGCGTGTGATTATGGGCGGAGGAGAACACGTGTATGGAGTGAAGCCTCTAGCTAGTTTTTGATGATGTTACTCTAATTAGTCTTTATTAGTGATAGCCTGTTTAGCTTTCTATGTTTTTAGTTGGGGATTGTTATCTTAGAATTTGTTAAAGCACCCAAGCTTACGTGTGTTTCAAGTTTTCCCTCGGTTTGTATTTTTTCTATCAAAACTTCATTTTTTACTGCATGAATTGATTCATGCATATCTGAATCGACTCACAGAAGTCTCTGACTTTGAATGAATTGATTCATAGCTGATATGAATCGATTCACTATGTCTTAATTCAAAAATGCATGAATTGTATCATCATATGTCTCTGACTTAGCTTGAATCGATTCACACTGTTTTTAATCGTATCAACATTCATTATGGGCAGTCTAAAGCGATTCAAATATCTTTTGATGCGTATCAATCTTCATAGTATTCTACCTTCATCAGACTATCTCTTAGAAGTCTGAATCGATTCAGTTACTTAGTGAATCGATTTATTTAGTTATTTTGGCTCTTTTTTTTTTGCTCTTCATCACCATTACTGTATAAACTATTCTCCTCATTATCTTCAAGTCATGGAATCATTTGCAACTATTCTCTTTAGGTCTCAAAAACCCATAAAACACAAATTCTTCAAGATTAAACACTTTTTCTTAGAATCACTTTGCTCTTTGAGTCAAATTGATTTGATAGGGTGCTTGTAGGGATTGTAAGTTGGTTCTCTCAAGAAGATTGATTCAACTTAATCAAGGCTTCAAAGTGAAGTGAATAATTTCATTCCACCTACAAAGGGCTTGGGGGTCTTTCTAACCGTTCTTGAAGTTGAAGGGGGTTCGTTTACATGACGTAGCATCAAAGACTTGAGTGAAGAGATCGAAGGGGTGCACGAGTATTCAAGGATCCGAATATTCAAGAAGCACCAAATTCAAAGGTTATTTGAAGTTTGGGGGAGTGTTTGCATAGGGGTTGAAGAATTAGGTTTTCATTTCAAGGAACTCTTGTAAACACATTGTATTCAACTTTTGTTACATAGTGGATGACCTTGGTGAAGGCGTACTTCATCGAGAAGAGTAGACGTAGCCCTAGCGAGGACGAAAAGGGTGAACTACTATAAATATCGGTGTTCTCTCTTCTCTTTTCTCTTTACTTTTCAATATTGCAGTTGATTAATTGAATAATTGATAGAATAATTGTTATTGTTGATCTAAGTTGTTTTTCTTCAAAAGCTAATCTAATTCGTTGAATTAGGTTATAACTATTTTACTTAGATCAATTGATTGCTTTATCTTTTTGTTTATTGTTCTGATTGTTCGCGCACGAATCCAATAGTCACTTTTGTTAAACGAGAATTTTATTAAACTCTGCAATATTTTCAAGGCTAAAGTGCACTTTTTCCCCTCTATGTTTCAAAAAGTTACGATTTTAGCCCCCTAAGAAAAAATGACAAATTTGGCCCCCCAAGTATTAACCCCTTTGCAATAGTGGTCCTTTTGGCAATTTTGACTGAGTCAACCCCGGAAAAGAGAAAGGGAACGTGATTTATTCACAAACACCATCATATTCATCATCCACCCAGCAAATTCATCTTTTCACAATCAACATTCATCATGTACCAAAAACACAAAAACCACCAAAAAAGATGAGAAGAAAATACAAGAACAAAAATAAATAACAACATCCATCAAATTTCACAAGAGGGTTTGAAGAAGCAACAAAAAATCCAGAAAATACACAACAAAAATACAACCCAAAAAATCCAGAAAACCAACATTCATCAAATTTCTTCTTGTTTCTGCCTTGTACAATGGCTGCCGTCGAAATTCCACAAGAGGGTTTGAAAAAATTGAAACTCGGAAAAAACCTTAATCCTTCAAACCTTCATCAATGGCTAAGCGTTTGATTCCAACCTTCAACCGCATCCTCGTCGAGAAAATTATCCCTCCTTCCAAGACCTCCATCGATATTCTTCTCCCTAAGAAGACCTCCCAGCTTAATTCAGGAAGGGTTGTCGTTGTTGGACCTGGATCTAGAGACAAATCTGGGAATTTGATTATGGTGTCTGTCAAAGAAGGTAACCATGTTCCCTTGCCGGAATACGGTGGCTCTAAAATCAAGCTTGATGACAAATAGTTTCATTTGTTTAGGGATGAGGACATTTTGGGTATTCTGGGGGATTGATTCATGAGTAGTGTTTGTCATGAAATGCAAATTATGATGATTAGGTTTGTTAAAATAACTTCAATTTAGTGTCCAATGTAATTTGGTGCAAACATTTGAGAGGGAATTAAAAAAAAGAAGAGATTTCCAGAGAAGTATGAGGGAGGAAGAGAGAAGAGACATAGAACGTGAATGAGAGGAAGAAAATCACGTGCTCTTTCTTTTTTTTTTTATTTCCATTTTGTTTTTTTGTAATTCAATAAATACATAGTGGCATTTTTTATTTTTTTAATTCATTAATTACCTACATGGCATGCCACGTAGGGGTTGACTCAGTCAAAATTGCCAAAAGGACCATTATTGCAAAGGGGATAATTCTTGGGGGGCCAAATTTGTTATTTTTTTCTTAGGGGACCAAAATCACAACTTTTTGAAACTTAGAGGGGGGAAAAGTGCACTTTAGCCTGTTTTCAAAAAGCTATTCACCCCCTCTAGCTTACCAACTTATTAGCCATATAGAACAACATGGAGATCCTCGCACGGAGCCGTGGTTCGGTGTGTCGTGGTGCACTAAAGTTGGCGTGCTCCTTCAGGTTCAGAGCCTTTGAGGCGGTGTTAGTTATGCCACATGTTGACGTGTGAGTTGTCTTCCGACCAGTCCATAACAGTTGACCCCCCCAAGGCGTTGCTGCCTTTAAGGAGGAATGGTTTTAGTTGTAGAGGAAGATTCCGACGTGGCGCTTGGTGTAGCTTGGACTTGATGGCGCTTGACGCGTTGATGTCTTTGAGGCGCCATCGCTTTTGGTATCGTGAGACTTAGCTTGGGCGCACCCGAGATGCTTAGTGGGAAGTTTTTATTTCGTCCGCAGGAAAGTATCGCCAGATGGTGAGTTAGTGGGAGTAGTTGGCATTTAATGCCTTTAGCTGAAACGCCATTTCCCGATGGGATAGTTGTTCCTTTTACTCTCCACGTGTCAGCCTTGTGATTTCCACTCGCTCGGGGGATAACGATTCACGCGAGCGTAGCTTTCACTGTGTTTCATTTCCCAAAGTTGTTGTCAGCCGTTCAGATCACGACTATTTGTTTTTCTCCATCAGGTCTGTTTATTGTGGCAATTTCGGGGCTATTTAAAGGGGGGTTTCCTTTGTTTTCTTTTGCACTTCACCATTTTCGTCCTGGCATGATTTCTTGAAAACGTTCCCTTTCTCCTCTGAGTCTTTACGTTTCTTTCCCTTCTTTTGGGTGTTCTTCTCATTCGTCGTTGAATGGCTAAAGCTTGGTAACTTTGGTTTGTGTTTTGAATCAAAGGATTAAAAATTGTACCAATTTGTGGTGTTAAAGATAACATGGAATCTTTAGTTAAGGTTTGTGGAGTATTTCGACCAGGAACACTAGAGATTAAAGGTATATTTTCATTATGTGGTGTGAAAGGAATTGCATTATCTCCAAATATGGAGGCATTATTTTGCAAACCTTCCATCATTGATGTTGACATACCATAAGGTTTTTCCCTGGTGGTCATGGGCATAGTGAAGTTTTGCATGGCTATAAAACTATCATCTAATCTCGCCCTAATATGGGCATGAGGAGACACGGAAATACTAGTAGTCACAGGGATACCAGCAGTAAAGGGTGGCATAAAAGCCTCCGTACCTGATTGTGTTATTGAAGCAGCAGTTGTCAAAACTGTTGTAGGAGCAGTTACTCCCATTTATGTCGAAACTGGCATTGTCATGGTTGATCCCATGGAAGTTGACACATTGACACCCATTGTAGGAGAAGATGCTTGTGAGGCTTGTTCTTGTGAAGAAGACTGTGATGATTGTGATGATGCAGAAATACCACTATTGTTGGGTCGAGCCATTTCTTTAAAACTTTACCACTTCTTAAATGTATGCACAAACAAATGTTTTTCCAGAAAAAATTTTTACTAAAGACAGTGACAAATTTCCAGAAACAGTTTTCACAAGAACACTAAGAAAATATTTTAAAGTTATAAAGTGATAAGTAGAGTTAAGGGTTAGAAAGTGTACCAAATCGTTTACCAAGTAATAAAGTGATAAGTAAAGTATTGTATCCACATGGATTATTGTTTTGTTCACACAATTCGCGTTACTTATTTTTAGTTGACGATATAATAAAAGAGTTCAGGGTTAGAAGCTTGCAATTTTTATCTGTTTGCAACAGAGGAAGTTTACCTATTTTTGGTTGCAAAAAAGTAACCATCGGTTAGGATTCTTCGAATCCCCCTATTTATATTGTTGGATATTAAATAACAGTAAATGTTTCGTTTATTTATCTTAGGTAAACTATACAAGTAATGAGACCGTTAGGACGTTACTAACCTAATAGGTTGGAAGCTGTACCTGCTGATCACACGGTGATCCTTATGTGTGGGGTCTATATTTCTCGGTTAACTAGGTTAATCCCTCCAATGTTTGGTTCCACCTAATGGTCACACGGTGTTCCTTACGTGTGGGGTCCTACCACCTCAAAGGTAATTGAAAGCATAGACTTTATGTTGGCTTTCCACCATTTCCCAAGGCAACGAAGACTAAGGTTCCTTAGGTCCACCCATCTATGAATCTTAGGACACTCATAGCGCACGCACACACACTCTCTCTCTCTCTCTCTCTCTCTCTCTCTCACTTAGTAGTTCTACAAACGGGCAACCCTATCAGCGTCTACCTTACCAAGGGTTTAAGAGAATGATTCTATTAGGTTGCAGTTTATTTCTTTCAAGCAGACACTTGTTTCCTTAGTTACTAACTAGTTACCGCCTAGGTTCGGGAGATTTTACTCAATATTAGTAATGTCACCTCCTAAGTACTTACTATTAGGGTCAACTCGCTTTTGGTATCTTTCGCTAGTTATAACTAATTACTTCCTAATAGATTTTTTTAAGGAAAAGTGGAATAGCAAAGCGCTAAAACCACTATATATATATATATAGAAACAACAAAGCAAATACAAAGAAGAGGGGGGGACTAGGCCAAAACCCCCTCAAGAAGGAACAAACCTAAAGTTAGGCCACCCTAACTTATTCAAAGCAAAATCTTAAATTAAGCTACTAGGAATAGTGTGCCAAGTAATAAAATGATCTAGAGATAGACCAATATTAGCGAGACCATCAGCACACTGATTTCCTTCTCTATATATATATGGGAAACAAAAAAGTTCATATTCTTTAAAATTTGAGCACGATTCTTCCATCTGTTCCTTAAAGAGCAAGGCACCTAAGAATAATTTTTCAAGGCATGGACAACCATAGTTGAGTCAAGTTCTAACCAGAGATGAAACCAATCGTTTTGGTGAGCAATCTCAATTGCTCTCATCGCACCAGTCAATTCAGCAAGGAAGGTGTTTCCCTCTCCAATCTTCTCAGTAAAACAAAGTAATAAGTCAGCAAAAGCATTTCTAAAAAGGCCTCCACAAGAGGAAGAAATGGAATTAGAACATACGTCTGTATTGCATTTGATCTAAGGGTCACTAGGAGGATGCCAAAACACCTCTAAGATTTTTTGAGCTCTTGGAGGATGAACGTTGATATCAAACTTTTTAAGAAGGATAAAGTCTACCATGGAAAGGGAGTAAGTTTTTGAATTATTACCTGTTAAAGTAACTGAGGCAGCAATGGAAGCTATTGAGCTTTTCCAATGTATTTTCTTGTTATGGAATCTGAATTGATTCCTTGCAAACCATATGGAATTGATGATATTGATGATAGCAACGTTCACCACTAGCTTGGATTGGTGATTTGAATATATGTTACTAGTGTACCAGATGTCTTCAATGGATTGAAAGTGGAGAGGAATATGCAAGGTTCTTGAAAGCCAACACCATATATTACAAGCATAAATGCATTCAAAAAAGAGGTGAAATGAAGGTTCTTGAGTTTTGCTACAAAGAGAGCACATTTATGGGATATTAAATCCTCTTTGAGATAGGTTCTCATCGGTGGGAAGCTTGTTCAACATTAGCCTCCAAACCATTAGAGATTTTGCTGGGGCAATATCTCTATTCTAGACAAACTTCGTCCAAGGGAGCTTCAGTAAACTGTGCTTCTTGAATCTATATGCTTTCTTAATGGGCAGATCTCCATTTGAAGTGTGTTGCCAAACAAGCGTATCATCAGAGTCAAAATTAGGCAGTGTAACTTTGGAAACAAGATTTCGAAGGTTAGGGAAATAAGAATCTAAATCCTCAACAATATTCTAATTGAAGTTATCAATATAGTGAACTGGATCATTTCTAGCCTTGAAGAGTTTGTTCAGATCCTCAAATATGTTCCCACACACCTCTCTCAATACAATAGAATCAAGTAAAAGGGTAGGAGGTGGTGGAACATTGATGGTTTGAGGTGCAGGAATTGTAGGTAAGACTTGGTTTGTTGAGTTGTAGAAGATGAAGGTGTGTTAAGATTAGGTTCAATAATGGAAGCAGAAGCTGAAAAAGGAACCTAATTCTTCATCAATATGTATGACATGCTCATCTTCCTCATCAGAATCTGATATATCCATGTTAGATATATCAAGAATTGGTTTGGGAACCAGTTGAATACCATATTAGATATTTCAATTTGTGAAGTTGTGGTTTGAATTGTGAAGTTGTGTTAAGTTTTAGGTGTGAGGGACTAAAAAGAACTTTTAATAAATGAAGTAGTTGGCTGAGATTTTGATGTTGTTGAATGATTTAAACCTTATAGAATTTCTATTTTTATGTTAAGGATATGTTAGTCGAGTCGTTTGGGAGAAAACTTGATTTTTGTGTGACAAAATCGATGTTTAAGCGTTTTCGAAAATAAGTGATTATGTGAGGTTGTGGAAAACTATTTTGGGATACTTGAAACTTGAATTTTTCTGTAGAATATGATAGAGCTAAGTGTCAGGAGCGTGTAGGCGAAAACGGCATCAAAAACCAATTAACGGTTTGGATTTTACGTGTGAAATGGTTAATGACGAAAAACCGAATTTCTAGACTGTCAGTCACACACGACCGTGCGCCCTACTGGAACGGGCCATGCGTGTGGCTCAACAGTGAGCCGCACGACCGTGCGTGATGTAGGCATGAGCGAGCGCCCTGTGCTGACACCTAACGCTATTCAATCAATGTATAATTAAGTTTCTAAGAGTGTCATAGCTTGGTTCTACCTTGGTTTACAATTGGTTTTCATTTATGTCGAATTAACTTTGTTTTTGAGTCGAAAACCGTGGAGTTTAGCGTTTTATTCGCAATTAGCCGGTGAGACACACATGTATATGCAACTGCACACAATTGTGATTATTGTATATGCATGTTTGAGTCAAATGAGTTGATTTCCTTGTTTTTCTTAAGTTAACCGGAAAATGTGGATTTTTACCGAAATAGACAAACTTTGTCAAAAATAATTTTTAAGACCGGATAACTTGCAACCCTTTTTGTGAGTAAGTTATTTTGACTTAGTTAGGATGAATGAATGGTTAATAGGTGTGGAACGACATGGTTTATCATGGTATGATTTATATTATTCTTTTACTTGAATTATGAAGGAATAGTTGAAGTTGTTTTTTAATGATGATGATTAAATGATGACTTAATAATGATGATGTTGTCAATGTTGATATTGATTGATAAGCATGTTAAATGATGATTATCAATGGTGAATTCATACATGCTAATTTTGATATGATTGATGATGAATGCATGTATATATAGCCGTTGATTAGAAGACTACTTAGTTAAATATGTTTTTGATGATGTTCCTTAGTTTAGATTAGCTTAGTTTATTTTTCTGATGATTGTCTTTGTAGCTAGCATGTTAAAGCACCCTGGAGTCTATGTGTTTCGGTCTTGGTGTTTTGTGTCTTTTGAAAAAGTGTCAAAAATCATTTTTGATCAGTTGAATCGACTCAAAAGCAATTTGAATCGACTCACCTAAGTCTTTGTCTTTAGGTGAATCAATTCACACCTACTTGAATCGATTCATACTTGAATCGTCTCTTCTGTAAATTGAATTGTCTCACAAAACTCTCTGATCTGCACTTGAATCGATTCATAAGCAGTTTGAATCGATTCATCTTCATCCTAGGTTCACTTGAATCGATTCATATACACATTGAATCGTTTCATTCTTCTTTGTCCTCTGCTCTGTTTTTAGCTGTCTGAATTGATTCAAATATTTAATGAATCAATTCAATCTGTTGTTTTGGTACGAAAATTGAGTCTTTTTTCCCTTTACTATATATACTCCTTTTCCCTCAACTCTAAATTTATTGAATCATTTGCATCTATTCTCTCTAGGCTTCAAAAACTCATTGCTCATACATTCTTCAAGATTAAACACTTTTTCTTAGAATCACTTTGTCTTTGACTGTGTAGATTCTCTAGGGTGCTAGTAGGGATTGTAAGTTGGTTCTCTCAAGAAGGTTGATTGGGCTTAATCAAGGCTTCAAAGTGAATGGAAGGATCTCATTCCACCTCCAGAGGGCTTGGAGGTCTTTCTAACCGTTCTTGATATTGAAGGGCTTTCGTTTACCGGACGTAACATTGAAGACTCGAGTGAAGAGATCGAAGGAGTGCATGGGTAATTCAAGGATCCGAAGATTCAAGGAGCACCAAATTCAAGGGTTACTTGAAGTTTGGGGAAGCTTTGTTTTACATAGGAGTTGAAGAATTAGGGCTTTAATTTGAAGGAACTCTTGTAAACATTGTAACAAGTTTTCATACATAGTGGATGACCTTGGTGAAGGTGTACTTCATCAAGTAGAGTAGACGTAGCCCTTAGCGAGGACGAGCAAGGGTGAACTACTATAAACATAGGTGTTCTCTCTCTCTCTCTCTCTCTCTCTCTCTCTCTCTCTCCTTTTACTTTTAATATTGCACTTGATTGTTTGATTAATTGTTAAATGAATGGCTAGTTTTGATCTAAGTAGTGTTTTCTCTAACGAATAATCTAAATCCATTTGATTTAGGTTAAAACTATTTTACTTGGATCAATTAATTGCAATACCTATTCAATTAATCAAACTATTGAGTATTGTGTTTTCAATTGGTAATTAGGTTTATTGTCATATAGGTTTGATTTGAAATTGTGTATTGTTTTAAACCTTGTTCTAGGATTATTAAAAATTGATTGTGTAAAAATATTTTTATCGTGAATCTCTCAATTCTAAGACAAAATCTTATTCCACATATTATTTGATTTTTCGTTAATTCATTGATTGTGATTATTCAAGCAAACTTCCAATATTCAATTACATTAAAATCCAATTTCATCAAATCTCCGAAACGTTTTTCAAAACGCTATTCACCCCCTTAGCTTGGTAACCATCTAGCCATATAGACCAACAAGTGGTATCATAGAGTTGATCCATATGTCTAGTAAGGAGCCCAAGGGGCATATAATAGAGCACCTATTTTTGACCGAGAAAATTACGACTATTGGAAAGAATGCATGAGTGTTCACATCCAATCGGTGGATATGGTTGTGTGGGACGCCGTTGTCAATGGTCGGTTTTAACCACAAATTGAAGCCGATGGTGATAACGGTGTAGTCCTAGATAAGCCTAAATCTGATTGCAGCGATGATGACAAAAAGAAGGTCTAATACGATTTGAAGGCACGAAATATTCTCATCTCCTCTCATTGTAAGACCACTAAAGATATGTCAGATGCATTGGAAACCCTTCACGAAGGAACCGATGAAGTTAAACAATCAAAAGTTAATACCCTTGTGCAACAATATGAGCTTTTTTGCATGAAAGATGGTGAAACCATCTCTTCCATGCAAATGAGATTTACTCATATTGTAAACAAGTTGCAAAACCTTGGAAAAACACTTTCAAACCAAGATTGTACTAATAAAATTTTGAGATGGATGACTAAGGAATGGCAGCCCAAAGTTACCGCTATCAAGGAGTCACAAAATCTCAACGCTCTTAGCATGATCACACTCTTTGGCAAGCTAAAGGAACATGACATTGATATTAATTGCTTCAAGTCTAGTGAGGAAGAGGGCAAGTTGGAAGATAAGAAACCGGTTGTGTTCAAAGCCTCTTCGTCCAAGGCAAGTTCTTCTATCTCTAGTGAAGGCGACCCCGGAGAAGAATCAAAAAATGAAGAAGACATGGTACTCTTTGTGAAACGCTTTAATCGCTACATTAAAAAGCATGGACTAAGACATAGTGATAACGCCTCTAAAAAGTCACAAACAAGAGGAGAAAATGATAGAGAGGAAAGTGTCCCAAGTTGTTTTGGGTGTGGCAAGATTTGTCACCTAAGAAGTGAGTGTCCCGAGTTGATCAAGTCCAAAGGAAAAGCAAGTTCATATGACAAGTCTAAAGGAAGGAGAGCCTATATTGCATGGGAAGAAGATGAAGAATCATCTACAAAAAGCAACTCCGAAAGTGATGAAATTGCTCAACTATGCTTTATGGGACAAAGGAAGAAAACAATTAAGGTTAGTAACCAAAACTCTAAATCTAACCCATCCTATAGTGAGTTACAAAATGTTCTTGTAGAAATGCATGAAGACACAATGAATGCCTTTAAAACCATCAGAACCCAAAGAAGAACCATTCTCAAATTGGAGTCCGAAATTGTGAAAATTAGAAAAGATTTTGAAAATCTCAAAAACGAACATGCATCTCTAAAGAAAGAAATTCTTGTAACCTTTCTTAAAGACTCACCTACTATTGATATGTCTAAGCCCTCAAAAGCCGATGACATCAATGCATGCGGAGTTTGTCCTAGACTACAATTAGAGATTACCACTCTAAAAAGTAAGATAGAACAAGTTTCAAGTGTCTCAATAAATTTTTCTAATCGTTTTTCTAAACCTTCAAGCTTTAAAAATTCTTCCAAAAGAAGGTTCAAAAATAAAAATTTAAAGGGAAAAATTCATAAGCACCAAGTTAGGTGTAACTATTGTAGAGAAATTGGGCACACCACACCACATTGCCATGTTATAAAAATTTTAGTTTGGGTTCCCAAATTGTCTACCTTTGTCACTAATCCCAAGGACCCAACTTGTCTTGGTGACCTAAATCTTACCTAAATATTTTGTAGGAATGCCTTGCAACCTCGCAAAGAAAGTGGTATTTAGACAACGATTTCTCAAGGCATATGACCGGGGACACCTCAATGTTCATTGACTTCACAAGAAAGGAACGAGGCTATGTCTCCTATGGTGACAATAATCAGGGTAATATTCTTGTTAAGGTGTTGGGGAAAATCCCTCCACAACCACCATAAAAGACGTCATGTTAGTTGATGGGCTTAAACATAACCTTCTTAGCATGAGTCAGTTTTGTGACAATGGTTTCACAATCACTTTTAATACCCAATGTTGCATAATTGAACACAATGATGACAAGGATGTTATGTTTAAGGGTTTACGTGTTAATAATGTATATAACCTTGATTTAGATGATGTATCATCAAGTGGTTCTAAGTGCCTCGTAGCCAAAAATGAAGATTCTTGGTTATGGCATAGACGTCTTAGTCATGTCCACTTTGATTTGCTAAACAAAATTGTGTCCAAAGATCTAGTTGCGGATTACCTAACATACAATTTTAAAAGGACATATTATGTGATGCTTGTCAAAAGGGGAAGCAAACTAGAGTGTCTTTTAAACCCAAAAAGATTGTTTCTACTTCAAGACATCTAGTGTAACACCCCGTTTTTCCCAGCATAAAAATTTTCTAAAATAAATCAGAGTTTATCAACTTTAAACGGAATGCCACACTTCTAGAAATTCGCAACTGAATAAATAAACAGTTCATCCTTCAAAAAATCATGCATCAAAAGTATTTTCAAACTCTCGCAGCGGATATAGTTAAGTAACATAAAACATTTGGCACGCAGGCCCCAACTCAAAATCTTAGTTCAACATTTAATCAAAAGGTTCACAAACAAATACGTAAGGAATAGAAATAAATCATGGTCCCATCCCGTTACGTATCAGAGCACCTAGACACAGTGTGAGGAGTCCACTCACGACAGCACCTAATCCTGGTTACCTGCACTTGCCCACGAGGCGGCAATTCCAGCAGAAGGGGTGAGATTCATAATCAATAGCATTAAACATATAAATCAAATAATTATGTTAAACAATCATCAATCTTCACATAAACATGCTATAACAAATATCGTTATTTAATTAACCATCTCAGATCGACTCAATCAACTATGCAACTCTTAACTTCTAAAATCATCTCAGAACATCTAAAACCTCTTGACAAATGCAAATGCATGTGGTACCATTCAGGGCATCAAGCCCCCAACATATGTGAGCGTGAAAAGGCTCTTCAGGGCATCAAGCCCCCAACAAAGTTTGAGCAAAAGCTGCCGGGCATCAAGCCCCCAACGTAGATTGAGCAAAAGCTGCCGGGCATCAAGCCCCCATCTATAATGAGTATGCAATGGACTCAACTCTTACAACCTAAGACCTCGTCATGAACATCTCTCAATCTTAACAACTTGGACCGACTTATGCAATTATAGGTCAGAAATAGTCATCAGCATCAAACAGCAACGAATGCAGCATATAACAGTGCTTACAATAACACAACATCATTATTCATTACTTAGGCATCTTATACATTTCACATAAAACTCAATTAACACAAACACGACACACAAATCACTCACAACCATAGTAGAGTTTCCAAGGTATCGTGACAGATTGCATTTTATATCATATCTCACTTCTAAAACTACCCAAGGGTCTACTCTCAAAAGCTCCCCTAAAACAGAATCCTAAGACTCAAGTTATTGCAGTCTGAACCGCACTAACTCGCTATGGCGAGTGGGTCTGCTCGCCTCGCGAGCCCATCAGGACTACTCGCTATGGCGAGCTGGGATGCTCGCCTCGCGCGTTATCAGGGTTACTCGCAGTGGCGAGCTGGGTCTGCTCGCCTCGCGAGCGATATCAACTACTCGCCCTGGCGAGTTGATCTACTCGCCGTAGGCGAGCGATCACAGAACAGCCACGGGTTTGCACAATTCTACCCCCAAAGTTCCAATTTCCATCGTTTTAAGCCTCTAAACTATCAGCAACATCAGTATAATGATTAATCTAGGTTCTGTAACTAGTTTCTAGGCCAATTCCATCGTTCCATCTCATCAATCCCTCAATTCTAACATTAAACCTAATTCTGAATTTCTCTCAAACTCGTCCTACCTCTTGCTAAGCACAACTAGATGATTTACAGTTCAATGATATTGAAAACTAGGCTCACCCTTACCTGGTAACAGATGAAATCGCCGCTCTCCAGGTTCCTTCTTCTCTCTGTCTCTTTCTCTCTTGTTCTCCAAAATTATAACGCGTACTGTATTTTCTCTTAACCTAATTCCCACTTTTATATCCCATCCTAATAATTATAACTAATTATCCTTTCACCCTCAAAACTAGTATCAACTATAAAAACAACCCAAATCTCAATATTATATTATTTTCTCATATCATATTTTATTAAACAATAAAATAAGTACCACATCACATAAAAATCATATAAAATCTCAATCTCTACATCTTATGATATATATATATATATATATATATATATATATATATATATATATATATTATATCTAGACTCCTCAAATAATTCAAACAATTAGATAATTAAAATAATCTAAAGTGGGCGTTACAACTCCCCCCAACTTAAAAGATTTTCATCCTCGAAAATTACCTCAAACAAACAACTCTGGATACGATTCCAGCATCTTACTCTCTAACTCCCACGTCAAGCTTTCACCGGTCGCTCCCGACCAAACGACTCTAACGAGAGGTATCTCCTTGCCCCTCATCGTCTTCGTCTTTCTATCGTCAATCCTCACCGGTAAGGTCTCAACTGTAAGGTTGTCCCTAACTTGCACATCATCACTCTGGATCACATGAGACGGATCCGGAACATACTTCCTCAGTTGCGACACATGGAACACGTCGTGCAAATTCGATAAATGTGGTGGCAATCCAATACGATAGGCCACCGCCCCAATCCTCTCTGATATCTGGTACGGACCAATAAACTTCGGGGTTAACTTCTTTGATTTCAATGCACGGCCAACACCGGCCATAGGAGTCACTCTCAGGAACACATGATCTCCCTCTAGGAACTCAAGATCCTTTCTACGCTTGTCATGATAACTCTTCTGTCGACTCTGCGACGCTTTCATCTTCTCTTGGATCATTTTTACTTTCTCAGTAGTCTGTTGAACAATCTCCGGTCCTAACATCACATTTTCGCCTAACTCAAACCAACACAACGGAGTTCTGCATCTCCGACCATACAAAGCCTCAAATGGTGCCATCCCAATACTCGAATGGTAACTGTTATTGTACGTGAACTCTATCAACGGGAGATGACTATCCCAAGTCCCTCCTTGCTCAAGTACACAAACCCTCAGCAAATCTTCCAATGACTGAATCGTCCTCTCCGACTGACCATCTGTCTGCGGATGATAAGCCGAACTCAACCTCAACTGAGAACCTAAGGCCTCTTGCAAACTCTTCCAAAATCTAGAGGTAAACCTCGGGTCTCTATCTGATACGATGCTCGAAGGAACACCATGCAACTTCACAATCTCCTTAACATAAATCTCTGCCAACTGCGCAACAGGAAAAGTAATATTGATCGGTAGAAAATGAGCCGACTTCGTCAATCTATCAACAATCACCCAAATGGCGTCATTCCCTTTAGGAGTATTCGGCAAGCTCGTCACAAAATCCATGGATATGCTATCCCATTTCCACTCTGGCACATCTAGAGGTACCATCATACCAACAGGTTTCTGATGCTCAACCTTCGACTTCTGACAAACCAAACAAGAATAAACAAACTATGCCACGTCACGTTTCAAACCAGACCACCAAAACAACTTCTTTAAGTCATGATACATCTTCGTAGCTCCTGGATGAATACTCAAGCTACTTTTATGACTCTCCTCAAGGATCATCTTCTTCATTTCCTCATTATCAGGTATGCAAATTCGACCTTGGAATCTTACCACTCCTTGGTCATCCACTTTAAAGTCACTATCATCCGTCTGATTACCAGCAACTAACAAGTCCACAAACTTAACATCTTCTTTCTGTGCCTCTTTGATATTTTTCAAGAAATCACTATCAATTTTCAACATTCCCAGCTTTACACTCCGAGGCGTTCTCTCACAAACTAAACTCAAATCTCTGAACTGTTCAAGCAACTCGAATTCCTTCACCATCATAGCAGACATATGCAAAGTCTTCCTACTCAAAGCATCTGCAACTACATTAGCTTTACCCGGATGGTAATTCAAACCAAAAACATAATCTTTCAACAATTCAAGCCACCTTCGTTGCCTCATATTCAATTCTTTTTGGTCAAACAAGTACTTCAGACTCTTGTGATCACTAAACACTTCAAACCTCGAACCATACAAGTAATGTCTCCATATTTTCAATACAAAGACCACAGCTGCCAACTCTAAGTCATGCGTCGGATAATTCTTCTCATGAATTCTCAATTGCCTTGAAGCATAAGCTACCACTTTACCATCTTGCATAAGAACACCACCTAAACCCAACTTGGACGCGTCACAATATACCACAAAAGGTTCATCAGGCTTCGGCAAAATCAAAACTGGAGCCGTCGTTAAACGCTTCTTCAACTCATTAAAACTGTTCTCACAATGAACATCCCACACAAACGATTTACCTTTACACGTCAACTGCGTTAATGGAAGCGCCAACTTGGAAAATCCCTCTATAAATCTTCGATAATAACCAGCTAGACCCAAGAAGCTTCTAATCTCAGTAACCGACTTAGGAGTCTCCCATTGCGATACCGCTTCAACTTTAGACGGATCAACCGCAATGCCATTGCCAGAAATAACATGACTAAGAAAACTTACTTCCTTCAACCAGAACTCACACTTAGACAACTTAGCAAAAAGCTTCTTCTCTTTCAACACTTGCAAGACGATCTTCAAATGCTCAGCATGCTCTTCTTCAGTCTTAGAATAAACAAGAATATCATCGATGAATACCACAACAAAACGATCCAAATAAGCATGGAAGATTCTATTCATATACTCCATAAATACGCCAGGTGCGTTAGTAACACCGAAAGGCATCACCGTATACTCATAATGCCCATAGCGCGTCCTAAACGCCGTCTTCTGCATATCTTCATCCTTCACTTTAATCTGATGGTAACCCGATCTCAAATCTATCTTGCTAAATACACGAGCACCCACCAACTGATCCATCAAGTCGTCAATTCTCGGAAGTGGATACCTATTCTTTATCGTTACTTTATTCAACTGCCGATAGTCAATGCACAACCTCATACTACCATCTTTCTTCTTGACTAACAACACTGGAGCTCCCCATGGCGAAACACTAGGCCTCACGAACTTCTTATCAAGTAGATCTTCTAACTGTTTCTTCAGCTCTGCCAACTCAGAAGCTGACATACGATAAGGCGCCATAGACACAGGCTTCGTTCCAGGAACAAGATCAATCGAGAATTCAACTTCCCTCTCTGGAGGTACATCAGGAATCTCATCTGGGAAAACTTCAGGAAAGTCGCATACCACTTGTAGCTTATCAATTACCGCCTGATTCTCAATAGATAAAGACGCCATCAAAGAAAACATCATAATTCCATCGCGTTCCAGTTGCTTCAACTGTTTAGTAGATAGGAACTCTGCGCCACTCTCTTCCTCGGGAGCAGAAAAATGCACCGTCTTGCTAAAACAATTAATAAGAACATGGTTGTATTCTAACCAATTCATCCCCAAGATTACATCCATCCCGACCAACGGTAGACACACTAGATCAATCTCAAAATCACGACCAAACATAGACACAGGACATCTTAAACATACAAGGGAAGTAGTCACCGAACCCTTAGCAGGAGTTTCGACAACCATCTCCCCATTCATATCAGACACAGCAAGGTTCAACTTAGCGGCACAATCAAGAGCAATAAAACAATGTGTAGCACCAGTATCAATAATGGCAATTAAAGGTATATTTTCAAAATAGCAAGTACCTCTGATCAAACGATCCTCGCTCTCCGTTTGCGTACCCGACAAAGCAAAAACTCTTCCGGTAGACTGAGTCTTCTTAGGTTTCTTGCATTGGGATCCAATATGTCCTTCTTCTTTGCAGTTAAAGCAAACAATATCCTCGTGCTTACATTCCGCGAGCGTATGCCCCTTATTGCCACAACGAAAACATCTTTTAACATCCTTAGTGCAAGCATTGCTTTTATGACCTTTCTCACAACAAGCGAAGCACACAATCTCGGCAGCAGCGTCCCTCCTAATCGGCCTCCTCTCATCACTAACTCTTTGCTTCCCTATACCAGCAGGAGCACTATATGGCTTCGGACGATCTTGTTGACCCTTACCCCTCTTCTCATTTACCATCTTATAGTGAGCTTTCGTATCTTCCTCATAGATTCTGCAGCTGCTCACCAACTCAGAGAAATTACGGATCTTTTGGTAACCAATGGCTCGCTTAATGTCAGCACGCAAACCATTCTCAAACTTGATGCACTTAGAAAACTCGGTGGTCTCAGCAGAGTAGTGCGGATAAATCTTGGCCAGCTCTACAAACTTCGCAGCATATTCAGTCACAGACATGTTGCCTTGTTTTAGCTCTAAAAACTCAATCTCCTTCTTCCCACGAACATCTTCTGGAAAGTATCGGTCCAGAAATTCTCTCTTGAACACAGCCCAGGTAATCTCAGCACCATCTTGCTCTAGAATAGGAAGGAGTCTGATCCACCAGTCATCCGCCTCTTCTGCCAACATGTGCGTACCAAAACGCACCTTCTGCTCCTCCGTGCACTGCATCACTCAGAACACTCTCTCTATCTCCTTGAGCCATGACTGGGCTCCATCGGGGTCATATCTCCCTTTGAAGGTGGGAGGGTGGTTCCTCAGGAAGGTCTCTAACATGCGGACCTCAGCATTTGCTCCAGCATTCGGATTCGGCTGCTGTCCCATAGCTTGAGCAACAGCTTCCAAGGCAGCAGCAATTGCAGCGTCATTCCTTCCCGCCATTCTAGTTCTCTGCGTAAAACACAACATTCAACATGATACATAAAAATATATCAACAGACTCACGACACGACACGACTCATCTACTTGGCCGGACGGACCGACCTGCTCTGATACCAATTGTAACACCCCGTTTTTCCCAGCATAAAAATTTTCTAAAATAAATCAGAGTTTATCAACTTTAAACGGAATGCCACACTTCTAGAAATTCGCAACTGAGTAAATAAACAGTTCATCCTTCAAAAAATCATGCATCAAAAGTATTTTCAAACTCTCGCAGCGGATATAGTTAAGTAACATAAAACATTTGGCACGCAGGCCCCAACTCAAAATCTTAGTTCAACATTTAATCAAAAGGTTCACAAACAAATACGTAAGGAATAGAAATAAATCATGGTCCCATCCCGTTACGTATCAGAGCACCTAGACACAGTGTGAGGAGTCCACTCACGACAGCACCTAATCCTGGTTACCTGCACTTGCCCACGAGGCGGCAATTCCAGCAGAAGGGGTGAGATTCATAATCAATAGCATTAAACATATAAATCAAATAATTATGTTAAACAATCATCAATCTTCACATAAACATGCTATAACAAATATCGTTATTTAATTAACCATCTCAGATCGACTCAATCAACTATGCAACTCTTAACTTCTAAAATCATCTCAGAACATCTAAAACCTCTTGACAAATGCAAATGCATGTGGTACCATTCAGGGCATCAAGCCCCCAACATATGTGAGCGTGAAAAGGCTCTTCAGGGCATCAAGCCCCCAACAAAGTTTGAGCAAAAGCTGCCGGGCATCAAGCCCCCAACGTAGATTGAGCAAAAGCTGCCGGGCATCAAGCCCCCATCTATAATGAGTATGCAATGGACTCAACTCTTACAACCTAAGACCTCGTCATGAACATCTCTCAATCTTAACAACTTGGACCGACTTATGCAATTATAGGTCAGAAATAGTCATCAGCATCAAACAGCAACGAATGCAGCATATAACAGTGCTTACAATAACACAACATCATTATTCATTACTTAGGCATCTTATACATTTCACATAAAACTCAATTAACACAAACACGACACACAAATCACTCACAACCATAGTAGAGTTTCCAAGGTATCGTGACAGATTGCATTTTATATCATATCTCACTTCTAAAACTACCCAAGGGTCTACTCTCAAAAGCTCCCCTAAAACAGAATCCTAAGACTCAAGTTATTGCAGTCTGAACCGCACTAACTCGCTATGGCGAGTGGGTCTGCTCGCCTCGCGAGCCCATCAGGACTACTCGCTATGGCGAGCTGGGATGCTCGCCTCGCGCGTTATCAGGGTTACTCGCAGTGGCGAGCTGGGTCTGCTCGCCTCGCGAGCGATATCAACTACTCGCCCTGGCGAGTTGATCTGCTCGCCGTAGGCGAGCGATCACAGAACAGCCACGGGTTTGCACAATTCTACCCCCAAAGTTCCAATTTCCATCGTTTTAAGCCTCTAAACTATCAGCAACATCAGTATAATGATTAATCTAGGTTCTGTAACTAGTTTCTAGGCCAATTCCATCGTTCCATCTCATCAATCCCTCAATTCTAACATTAAACCTAATTCTGAATTTCTCTCAAACTCGTCCTACCTCTTGCTAAGCACAACTAGATGATTTACAGTTCAATGATATTGAAAACTAGGCTCACCCTTACCTGGTAACAGATGAAATCGCCGCTCTCCAGGTTCCTTCTTCTCTCTGTCTCTTTCTCTCTTGTTCTCCAAAATTATAACGCGTACTGTATTTTCTCTTAACCTAATTCCCTCTTTTATATCCCTTCCTAATAATTATAACTAATTATCCTTTCACCCTCAAAACTAGTATCAACTATAAAAACAGCCCAAATCTCAATATTATATTATTTTCTCATATCATATTTTATTAAACAATAAAATAAGTACCACATCACATAAAAATCATATAAAATCTCAATCTCTACATCTTATGATATATATATATATATATATATATATATATATATATATATATATATTATATCTAGACTCCTCAAATAATTCAAACAATTAGATAATTAAAATAATCTAAAGTGGGCGTTACATCTAGAACTTCTCCACCTTGATCTTTTTTGCCCCTCAAGGACAAGAAGTCTTGGTGGCAACTATTACGGGTTTGTTATTGTTTATGACTACTCTAGATTTACTTGGACATTATTTTTGTCTAGCAAGGATGATAACTTTGATGCCTTCATTAAATTTGCCAATAAAATTCAAAATCAACTTATCTCTCTTAGAAGTGATCATGACGGTGAATTTGTCAATCATCGCTTTGAAGACTATTGTGACGAATTTGGCATTTCACATAATTTTTCATGTCCTAGAACTCCTCAACAAAATGGTGTTGTTGAAAGGAAAATAGAGTGTTGGAGGAATTGGCTAGGACAATGATAAATGAAACGAAACTTCCTAAGTATTTTTGGGCGGATGCCATCAACACCGCATGCCATGTCTTAAATAGGGTCATCATTAGACATATCCTAGACAAGACACCCTATGAACTACTTAAAGGAAGAAAGCCAAATTTGTAACACCTAAGAGTTTTTGGTAACAAATGTTTTGTTTTAAACAATGGGAAAGATAAACTTGACAAGTTGATGCAAAGGCAGATGACGGTATTTTTCTAGGATACTTATCTAATAGCAAGACATATAAAGTTTTTAATAAACAGACTCTCACGGTGGAAGAGTCCATTCATGTTACTTTTGACGAGACACCTCCCTAAGAGGTTGGGAAAGGTGCTTTTGGATCTGATATTGCAGGAATAGATACCGAGGAGATTTTCAAGGATGGTGTCCAACAAAAATCTCCTCCCAAAAATGAGGACAACAAGGATAAGGAATTTGTGGGAGATTTACAAGAGGAAAAAAAAAAGAAACCTCACCACCGTCTCCTCATGATTGGATCACTACGAGATATCATCCATTAGAAAATGTTCTTGGTGATATTCGTAAGGGTGTAAGTACAAGGTCTCAAGTAAGTAACTTTTGTGGTTTTACTGCTTTCGTCTCTCAAATTGAACCTAAAACCATAAAGGAAGCAATAGTTGACGAATTTTGGACACTTGCCATGCAAGATGAGTTAAATCAATTCAAAATAAATGAGGTTTAGGACCTTGTCCCTTGCCCAAAAGGAAAGTCAATTATTGGGACCAAATGGGTTTTTAGAAACAAGTTGGACAAAAATGACATTATCACAAGAAACAAAGCAAGATTAGTTGCTAAAGGGTATAACCAAGAGGAAGGGATTGACTATGAGGAAACTTATGCTCCCGTAGCCCGACTTGAAGCTATACGACTACTTTTAGCTTTCTCATCTTGTCTTGATTTCAAATTGTTCCAAATGGATGTTAAATCCGCCTTTTTGAATGGTTTACTAAATGAAGTGGTCTACGTTGCACAACCACCTGGGTTTGAGGATATTGAGTATCCGAATCATGTTTATAAATTGAAAAGAGCTCTATACAGACTTAAACAAGCTCCTAGAGCTTGGTATGAACGTTTGAGCAAGTTTTTATTAGAAAAAGTGTTCTCTCGTGGAAAGGTGGACAATACTTTGTTTAGTAAACGTAAAGGTAAAGATATCTTATTAGTTCAAGTATATGTCGAAGATATCATTTTCAGTTCTACTAATGATACTACGTGTCAAGAATTTTCTAAGTTGATGCAGGGGGAGTTGAGATGTCCTTAATGGGGGAGCTCACCTTCTTCCTTGGTCTTCAAATAAAGCAAACCCGCGATGGTATCTTCTTAAGTTTAACAAAGTATGCACTAGAACTTCTCAATAAGTTTGATATGCAAGATTGCAAGTCTATCTCAACCCCCATGGCATCCGCATTATCAATTGACAAAGACGAATCCGGTATTGAGGTAGATGGTAAGAAATATCGAGGTATGATTGGTTCATTGCTTTATTTATTCACAAGTAGACCCGATATCATGTTTAGTGTTTGTATGTGCGCTAGATATCAAGCCTTTCCCAATAAATCACACTTAAAAATAGTAAAAAGGATTTTTCGACACATAAGTGGAACCACTAATTTTGGGTTGTGGTATCCAAAGGGAAGTTCTTGCCATTTAGTTGGGTTTTCGGATTCCAATTTTGCCGGTTGCAAGTCAGATAGAAAGAGCACAAGTGGTACACGTCATTTGTTTGGAATTTGTTTAATCTCGTGGCATAGCAAAAAGCAACATAGTGTTGCTCTTTCTATCGTTAAGGCTAAATATGTGGCAGTCGAGTGTTGTTGTTCTCAAATTTTGTGGATCAAACAACAACTCCTAGATTATGATTTAAAACTAGGCCGCGTTCCAATCAAATGTGATAACACTAGTGCTATTAATCTCTCCAAAAACCCAGTCTTACATTTAAGGACTAAACATACTGAGATTCGGCATCACTTTCTTAGGGATCATGTTGAGAAGAAGGAGGTAACATTTGAATATGTTGACACTAAAGATCAGCTTGCTGATTTTTTACAAAACCTCTACCATCCGACCCTTTTCTCAAGATCCGTAGGGAATTAGGTATCTTCGATACCTCTTGCTTTAAATAAGCAAGGGCCCTTTTCTTTCTTCTTTTCTTTTTCCTTGTATATATATATATATATATATATATATATATATATATATATATATATATATATATCCTTTACATGCGTATTATTTTTCTTTTGCATGTTGCATTTGTGTTAGATTGCGATCGTCACTTATATTGTTCATCTTGGTTTTACTCCACTTATGTTATAATACCACCCTTTTTGACGGTGTCAAAGGGGGACATATGTTATGATGTCTTGCTAGTTCCTTTTCATTCGTTTCGTGCGTTTCGTTTTGTGTTTCTATGTGACAGGGAGGGTCATCATCAAGTTATTTGACATCATCATAAAGGGGGATATTGAAGACTACTTAGTTCAATATGTTTTTGATGATGTTCCTTAGCTTAGATTAGCTTAGTTTATTTTTCTGATGATTGTCTTTGTAGCTAGCATGTTAAAGCACCCTGGAGTCTATGTGTTTCGGTCTTGGTGTTTTGTGTCGTTTGAAAAAGTGTCAAAAATCATTTTTGATCAGTTGAATCGACTCAAAAATAGTTTGAATCGACTCACCTAAATCTCTGTCTTTAGGTGAATCAATTCACACCCACTTGAATCGATTCATACTTGAATCGTCTCTTTTGTAAATTGAATCGTCTCACAAAACTCTCTGATCTGCACTTGAATCGATTCATAAGCAGTTCGAATATTCATCTTCATCCTGGGTTCACTCGAATCGATTCATATATACATTGAACGTTTCATTCTTCTTGCTCCTCTGCTCTGTTTTTAGCTGTCTGAATCAAATCAAACATTTAATGAATCAATTCAATATGTGGTTTTGGTACGAAAATTGAGTCTATTTTCCCTTTATTATATATACTCCTTTTCCCTCAACTCCAATATTATTGAATCATTTGCATCTATTGTCTCTAGGCTTCAAAAACTCATTGCTCATACATTCTTCAAGATTAAACACTTTTTCTTAGAATCACTTTGTCTTTGAGTGTGTAGATTCTCTAGGGTGCTAGTACGGATTGTAAGTTGGTTCTCTCAAGAAGGTTGATTGGGCTTAATTAGGGCTTCAAAGTGAATTGAAGGATCTCATTCCACCTCCAAAGGGCTTGGGGGACTTTCTAACTGTTCTTGATATCGTAGCATTGAAGACTCGAGTGAAGAGATCAAAGGAGTGCACGGGTAATTCAAGGATCCGAAGATTCAAGGAGCACCAAATTCAAGGGTTACTTGAAGTTTTGGGGAGCTTTGTTTTACATAGGAGTTGAAGAATTATGGCTTTAATTTGAAAACACTCTTGTAAACATTGTAACAACTTTTCATACATAGTGGATGACCTTGGTGAAGGCGTACTTCATCAAGTAGAGTAGACGTAGCCCTTAGCGAGGACGAACAAGGGTGAACTACTATAAACATTAGTGTTCTCTCTCTCTCTCTCACTCCTTAACTTTTAATAGTTCACTTGATTGTTTGATTAATTGTTAAATGAATTACTAGTTTTGATCTAAGTAGTGTGAAGGGGGGAAAAACACAAGAGGGGGGGGGGGGGGTTGAATTGTGTTTTCAAAAACTTTTCTTTCTCACAAAAAATAACAACTGTTCTCAAGATCAGAGTCTGATAGAGTTCAGAGTCTTAGTGCAGCGGATAGAGAGTAAGAATGCAGAAAACAAAAGAAGAACACAAGCAATTTATACAGGTTCCTTCCACAATCTGGAAGTAGTCCTGTCCCCCTTGCACTTCCAAGGAGAGTTTCACTAAAATGTAATATTCAAATTACAGGTTGCTCAAACATACAAGTAAGAGACTTCCTTTGCTTAATCACACAAGAAAGAGACTTTTATGCTCAAGGACAACTCCAAGAGACTCCTTTGCTCAACCACACAAGAAAGAGACTTTTCTAAACAATTACAAAGAATTGAAAAGAGATTTGAATACTTGATATACAATCAGAGGTATTCACAAAACAATACGAACAGAACAGACTCTGTTTTTCTAGACACTTAGAAATTCTAAGATATGAACTTTTGTAAGAATTATCTAAGTTGTTGATGAGCAATGTTTTCGACTTTGAAACTCATTGGATTTGAATGAAGGAAAGATAAGAAAATCAAATGAATTCTTATTCTTATTCTTATCACAACCACCATAAGCTAAATTTATAGGAAGTGATATTCACGAATAAAAATGATAATTACTATTATTTTTATCATTAACAAGTATTTAAAATTAAATACCACAATTTAAACACTACCAACGTGTGTATTCAATTTTACGTGGGATCCACACACTCTATTTTTTCAATTCACACAACATTATATCAAAGAATAATTATTTGGTGTTTAATTTTCCAATTTTTCATCCAACATCAATTCATCACCAAGAACAAATGATCTTGATGAAGAATGACTCGATTCATGATTCGTTTCATTGATTTTGTGATTTGATTCACTCGAAACATAAAGTATGAAATCTTAAATATCATGATTTGAAAAAATTCGTAGTTTTATGGTTTGATTCACATATGTCATGAATCGATTTATTTAAAACATAAAGTTAAATTTTTGATATATGAAGGTTTGAATGGATTCACAATATTTATGATTCAACTCACAAGTAGAAAAACGTCATATAAATGTGAAATTTTATTTTTAACCAAAGTTTTTATCAAAATCATTTTCTAACCCAAGTTTTATGCATCAAAACCATGATAAAAAAAAATTATGTTATGATATGATCTTTAGAAAAAGGGAACATACACAAAAGCTCACATAATTAAAGACATCAATCAATTCTAAGTCGTGGACCTAGACTTGGACAAGAGTACAATTACAACTGCTTCAGTTTCAGGGACAACATCTAGAATCGGTATTCAACATGTCATCAAAGTGCTTTCTACTTCACTATTGTCAAAGTGTACATCTCTTAGAAAGTCATTGTTTCTATCTTCATATGTTTCAGATCCAAATTAATCATAATCATCAACAACCTTAGCTTTACTCATGAAACCATGTAGATATAATGTACTTGCTTTGGGTTCCACATATAACTCAACATTACATTTGTTATCAACTGCAAAATTAGACATGAACATAACATCTTTGTCATCCTGAAATGGATTAATGTCGTCTTCTAAGGTTCTATCACTATGCATCCATCACATGTTTTTTTTAAGAGACTAAAATGGAATATATTACTCGGAACAAAATGTTCTTCCTAGAACAAGGTGTATCAGGAGAAGAACAAAAGTCACAATATGTACAATGAAAGGGAAACAGAAAACAAAAACTAAACAAACAGTGAAAGAAATAACATTAGCCTATGCCCAACATAGTGAAGGGACTAAGCCACCACACATGGTAGTTGAAAGAGAGATTAGGAATTTTTGCCTTCAAGCACGAATAAGAGAGTGACTTAATCTTATCAACAATCTGATATGTCGAACTTTCTTTGCCATTGAATAACATGTTATTTCTTTCTTTCCATATTTCCCACACAGTTGCATACCAAATAAATTACATAAGAGATTGTCGCCTCGTAGAACACATACCACCAATAAAACCAAACTGGTTGAGATAATCCGCAGGCACACTAGGGAGGGCCAAACTGTAACACCCCGTTTTCCCAACATAAAAATTTCTTAAAAACATTTATCAGAGTACACAACAATAACGGGATATCACATATAACATAATCCGAGAAATAGTTAAATAATAATTTAACTAAATAACTTCAAAATATTGCAGCGGAAAAATACTTATAAATCATAAACGTTTGGCACGCAGGCCCCATAAAAATATCTCAAAAGAGTTAGTTCCATTATTTGCAAAATATCATAAAGATTCACGTAAAAGAATGAAGCATGCTTATAAAACAACCCCATCCCGTTACGTATCAGAGCGACCTAGACGACACAGTGAGGCAAGGCCACTCACGAAGCAACTGCACACTAAGCATGATCACCTGCACTTGCCCACAAGGCGGCAATTCCAGCAGAAGGGGTGAGATTTCATAACAAAATAATATTAATCAACATAATTTAGAATAATAATTAACATCAAAACATTCTTAAACAACTTTACATAATTAAATAACAAGTATCACGTAGTCACATAATCAATCTTCATCAATAATGCACCATCTTAGACACAACAATGCAACAATGCTCTTAGACTCCTTATATGCATGTGGTACCAAACTTCATCATAAGTATTAATATACTTTTAAACGTGCGGAGGACAAAGCTCCTAATAAACGTGCGGAGGACAAAGCTCCTATCGTGGTGAGGACTAAGCTCAATGTATGCTAATGCATGGACTCAAATCAAATCAACAACTTATCTTAATCACTTCATCAATATGCATCCAAGAAATTGGAGCTAAACAATAACTTATCATCATATATACATATATATATATATATCATACGATTTCAGTTTAATAACAACAGCAGTATAATTCAATCATCGAGAACAGAATGATATCATTATATCAATTACAATTCAAATCAACATAAACTTTATCATATTTGCACAAGGTATAATACTTTAATTCTTGCTCAATATCATGAATATATCTTATTCAACTATACGGATTACTCTCAACATTACCATTAGGTCTCACTAACCCTTAGGGATCCCCTCTCAAAGTCTTGTGCGAAACAGATCGCAATAGCATAGGGAATGTGACATTCTGTCACAGCACATGTCGCCGTGGCGGGCTCAGATGCTGGCCTGGCGAGAGATTACAGGTCTCTGTCGCCCTGGCGGAGGAAATCCTGCCTGGCGGGGAAATTACAGGTCTCTGTCGCCCTGGCGGAGGAAATCCTGCCTGGCGGGGAAATTACAGGTCTCTGTCGCCCTGGCGGAGGAAATCCTGCCTGGCGGGGAAATTACAGGTCTGTCGCCATGGCGAGCAAAATCTCGCCTGGCGGGCGATGAATAGTTTGTCGCCATGGCGGGATATGTCCTGCCCGGCGGAACGGTGTCAGAACAGGTTACGAGTTTACGAACTTTTTCACCCCAAATCCTATTTTTCACCATAGTAGACCCCAAATTCGACTGAAATAACAACATTAATCCTATTATAGGTTCTGTAATCCATTCCTACATCAAATAAACAAATTCTACCGTTCAATTCATCAATTCTAGGGATTTGACCTAGTTTTCTCATTCTCCCAACTCAATCCTAATCCTTGCTAACTATCATCAGAATTACGTTAATTAACATTACTAAGTTATTAGTCTCACCCTTACCTGGATAGAAGACAAAATCGCAACTCTCTCCTTCTCTTCTCCCTTCACGTGCGTTTCTTTCTTTTCCAAAGTCTGATACGTTACTGACTTTCTAAACCTAACTTCCTTATTTATACTCCCAACAAATCTTATCTTATTTACTCTTTCTCCCACATAACTCTCTAAAATCCAAAACTAACCCATAACTAAATATTTTATTTTCTTTTCAAATCTTATTTTATTTAACAATAAAATAAGTCTCTTAACCTTATCCTTAGCATTATATCTTAACACCAAATCATCCAAAATATGTCAAAACATATCAAAACATATCAAAACACATATATATTATATAAATATAATATAATCACCTAAACTTGATTTAATTAAATACCAAAACGAACGTGGGCGTTACACAAACAGACACCTAACCAACGATGAATAAAATGACAAACTTCCCCAAAAATATTACAATGTAAAAATAAATGCGGGGACGATTCCAAGGACCCACAACCGCCAACACACAATCTAGCCTCAACATCAATAACTCCACGACGAAAAAAATAATCCTTAGTTGGCAACCTGTCACAGATCAGCCGCCAAGCGAAAAGAACGACCTTCAAAGGAATAACCTTATGCTACAAAACCTTTGTAGAAACTGATGTGTTGGTATGATGATGATGAGCCAAAACTTTATAGGCACTTCGAACCGTGAAAGCTTTGCTCGAATCCAAGTTCCAATGCCACTTGTCCTCTTTGTCAACCTACAAAGTCACATTTTGGAGTAATAAACAGAGTTCCCCCACCACCTCCTCCTCCCACGCAAACAGCCCCCGCCTCCACTTCCACGCCTCACCCTTCCCTCCCAGCCTAACTGACACATATCAAACACAGACACCTCCTTAAGCAACGAAAGATCAAACAGTCTGCTAAACTTGTCCCTAAACGCCACTCCACCAACCAAGATACCTGTAAATGTTTTGACTTCCACCCCGACAGTCTTGACTTAATGCAATCAATAAATGGTTGCCAAAATGATAAACGTCCCGCGTTACCACCATTAGGCAGCCCCAAATAGACAAAAGGAAGCGACCCAACCCTGCAATTCAACACCCTAACCGCCTCTGATAACCAAGATCTCGCAACATTAACACCAACCAACTGACTTTTGGAAAAGATTATTAACAGTCAACGACTCCATCAAAACATGAAATCCCTCCGCTGCCAAAAGGAACAAGAAAGCGGACAAAGGATTGCCTTGTCGCAGCCCTCTTTCCAAAGGAAACTCTGCAGTTGGAGAGCCGTTAACCAAAATTGAAGTTGGTGTCGTTCCGATACATTCCTTAATCCACTTCCGCCATAGAGTTGGAAACCCCATTAGTCTCATAACCTCATCCAGATACCCCCACTCTATCGAATCATAAGCTTTTTCAAAATCAACCTTGAAAAGAAGAAACTCCTAATTGCGCTTACGGGCTTCATCAACAACCTCATTTGCCACCAATATTCCATCAAGAATATGACGACCTTTAATGAAAGTCGATTGAGAATCTGAAATAACCGAACCCATAATTGAACGCAGTCTATTAGCAAGGACCTTTGATAAAATCTTATACATACTCCCCACCAGTGAAATGGGTCTGAAATCATTCAAACGTTGACGACTATCAACCTTAGGGATGAGAGCAATGAAGGTGTTATTTATTCCTTTGGCCAACCTACCATTCCTATGGGATTCCACAAGAAAACGCATCACGTCATCCTTCAAAATATCCCAAAAGTCTTTGATGAAACCAAAAGATATTTCGTCTGGTCCCGGACACTTAAAATTACCACAATCCCACACCGCCGCTTTTACCTCCTCCACCGAAAACGGCTTCACCAAGCCAACCCCCTGAACATATGATAAAGAATGAAACTGGAGACCATCCATACTATGGCGTTCCTCTACGCTACCTTTGAAATGAGAAGAGAAATGAGAGTCAACAGCACTACGCACATTTTCAACCCCTTAAACCAACACCCCATTCACCAAAAAAGAGGACACAGCATTTCTTCTCTTCCTATTAGACATAATTGCATGAAAAAATTTAGTGTTGGCATCCCCTTCACTAAACCACTGAGCCCTCGACTGCTGCCAGCAAATACTATTATTTATCCGAGATAAAGAAAACAAATCCTCAGATAAACCATGAAGCTCCTCTACCTCATCATCAAGTAACACCGCAGTCTCCCCTTTCAAATCAAATGCTGAAATTTTTTCCTTTAGAAACAAAAATTTTGCTGGTAAATTTTGTGAATGCCGTTGATGCCAATCTTTTAAGGCCAATTTAATTAACTTGAATTTTTTCCTTTAGCACATAACCACCCCACCCTTCCAGGTTGAAAGAATTCCATCGGTCACGGACAAAATTTTTATAACCCAGGAACTTTTCCCAACACCTTAACGTCCGAAACGGTTTAGGCCCCCAATTCTCCTCATCAACAGACAACTGTAAAGGACAATGATCTGACACCCCCCTTGACAAAGCTGACTGAACACAAATAGGACAAGTCAAACACCAATCTTCAGAAAGCAGAAAACTATTGAGTTGACTCATAGATCTCCCATCCACGCGGTACCAAGTAAAGCTGTGACCACCGAGAGGGAGATCAAACAAAATATTACCGTCAATAAAATGGTTAAAGTGAGCCATCCTTGGTTGTCTACACACCGTTCCCACACTGCGACGTTCCTCCACACACCGGACCGCGCTAAAGTCTCCACAGACACAAATATTCTGACCAACAAAAGAACTTAACTTCATAGAAATATTCTCCCAAGGAACCTGCTTCCTTGATACATCACACGGGGCATAAACATTGAACAAAACAAAGCATTCATTGGTCTTCAAAAATCGGCCTAATATCACCAACACATGATCAATAGATATTGTTGTCACCTCTTTACAATCCCACATCGTTAATAAACCACCTGAAGCACCTGTCGAAGGTTGATAGGAATAATCAACAACATCATCCCTCCATACAGATTTACAAATAGAAATATAAAAAACAGACAACTTTGTTCCTTGAATACATAAAATGTTGTTTCTCCTTCACCAAATGACGAACTTCTCTCCTTTTATCAAATCCCCCTAACCCGACATTCCAAGAAATTATTTTCATTATAAAACACAAAACACCACCTCCCACACACCACCCACACCACCATCGTCCTACTTCCCATGACCCTCACCTTCCTTATTTTTTCTCCCCACCTCAGACAAAACATCAAACATATTTTTTTTGTCTCCGTTGAATTTAATTCCCAACGCCTTGCTTATTCCCCTCACATCATCAACAACATCTTCTTTATTACCATGAAGAACTAACCAGTTCAACCAATCATTATTGACAGAAGATTGAGAACTTGAAGAGTTAGATATACTGACATTGGAAGGTACCTTATTGTTCGAGATGTCATTTGACCCCTTACGCTTCTTAACTGTCTATCGAAGAGCACGAAGAATTTCATGACGGTCTTTTGCAGGAAGTCGGGCAATGTGTGTAACACCCCGTTTTTCGCTAGATTTGTTTTTAATTATATTTATATGTGTTTGTATGTTCTTGTATGTGATTAATTGCCTTTGTGTGTATTTTGGTGGGAATTATTAGAATTCGGTGTTAGAAGGGTATTTTAGTCTTTTTAGACTTAGGGGTATTTTGGTCATTTTGTGAGCAAGGGTAATTTAGTAATTTCATGGTGAAGAATATTTTTAGTGTTTAAGTGAGAACCGTTATTTTACTAGGTTACCGGAGTGGTTGTGGTAATTTATTAAGAGTCGGTGTTTGTTCGTTATTTTACCGTAATTGAATAGAGACTTTGTGGATTAATTAATTAGAGCCTTGAACCCATTAAGACTTTTAAGGGTTAAGCCCATTAGTATGACCACTATTTAAGTCCTAGTCTTTGAAGAGAATTAGGGTTCACATTCATTTTATAACATTTTGAGAAAGGTAAAGAGAGAAAGAGCTAAAGAGAGGGTTTTGAAGAGAGAAGATCTTGGGGAACAAGAAGAGGATAGAAATTCAAGGGATTGGAGTTAAAGTGAAGCACTAGCTTAGATTTGTGAAGATTTAAGGTAAGGAGGCTAGTTTTCATTCATAATCCTTTGTATAATCTCTTTTTCTTCTTAAACCCATAAGTGCTTATTCATGAAAAGTGATTAATTGTGAATTAATTGTTGAAATTTTTTGCTCTTAAATTGATGAAATGTTTGGGTATGTTAATTTGTTGATAATTAAGTGGTTGATGTTGAAATTACATGCTTAAGTTGTATACATGTGAATACTTTGTGTTTTACCCAAAATTGGTGAAGTGTGATGTTGTTGTTGTTGAATCTTTGATAAATTCATGATTATTTGGTGTTGTTGTTGATATAAGATGTTTTTTTTTTACAATAAACTCATTTTCATTCAATCAAAAGAGTTGGGCATCACATCGAAAGCCACAACCATGTCAATAAAAGAAGGAGCTTCTTCAATCCACATAAAATCTGATGATATCTCAATTGCAAATTTAGCTAAATAATGAGCCGCTTGATTAGCTTCTCGTCTAATATGAGCAAAAATAACATGATTAAAATAAGAACTGGTTTGCTTGCATTCATTAACAATAGAGCCCAAATATTTATGTCACACCTTGTTATCCTTCAAAGCTTCTATTAAATTAGCTGAATCTGATTCTGCCTCTATGTTCAAGAATATTATGTCTTTAGCAAAGTTCAAGCCCAGAGACATGGCTAATCCTTCTACAATATCTAAATCATGTAACATCGGACAGAACCAACAAGCTGCTGCCATAACCACCCTATTTGAGTCTCTAATAACGACTAATAATCCCCATCTGCCATCCTCTGTTGGGCCTGCTGCATCAACATTCAATTTGTAGTAATTTGCTATGGGTAATTTCCAACAAATTGATGACTTAGGGAGCTGTATCTGCCTGTTTTAACATTGCATCAGCAGCTCAGTAGGTGTATTAAAAAAATATACATCCTTCAAAACATTTCATGTTCCTTAACCTCCAAATCTCATAGCACAAAGTAAAAACCAATTGAATTATCTCATTATTTTCCTCCAAGATGATTCTGATAACCCACCTACTAGAGGAATTAAACTCAGTTTCAGACTTGTCAAAACAGATTCCGAGTGGTGACGCAAACCATATTGATCTTGACCAATCACATTCCATAAATAAGTGATCACTAGTTTCCTCATGTTGGTCACAAAAACAGCACAAAGGAAAGCAATCAACACCTCTTTGAAAAAGAAGTCGCTTCACTGGTAATCTGTTATGGAGTATCCGCCAAATCAGGTGTAAATGCCTTGGTATAGTTTTCACCTTCCACAGTTTGGACCACACCGAGCTGTCATGTGATAGAACTGATTGATTTGAGCTCAACATTGCCCTTCTTCTTTTAAGGAACTTATATGCAGATTTTACTAAAAACTCACCACTTTTATTAGTTATCCACATGTACTGATCTCTATTTTGTATAGGAAGGATCGGGATTTGCAAAATCTAGTTTGCTTCAAAAGGGAAAAACAAAGTTTGAATCAGTTGAGTCTTCCATCCACCATTCTCTTCGTCAATAAGCTCATAAACACCCGAAAGATCACAGTCTGCTGGTTTTGGAGACCAAATTTCATGCCCATTTTGATGAGGTAACCAGCTATCTTCCCAAATTCTCAATGCTCGACCATCTCCAATTCTCCACATTCCGGCTAAATCAATCACTTCCTTTCTTGCTTGAAATATACTCCTCAATGTGAAACTTGGATTGAAACCCAAATTTGCTTGAAGAAAATTACATCTAGGAAAGTAACGACTTTTTAAACAAAGAGCAAGTAAAGACTCTTCATGGTGTAGAATACGCCATCCTTGTTTTGCTAACATTGCAAGATTGAAATCCTTGAGAGTTTTGAAACTCATACCTCCTTCTTTCTTCTCTTTGCATAAATCCTTCCAAGCAATCCAATGAATCTTTCTTTCATATTGTTTGCTCCCCCACCAGAATTTGCTAATCATCCCTTCAATATGCTCACACAAATTATCCAGAAGCTTGAAACAACTCATAACATACGTCGGAATGGCTTGTATTACAGCTTTGATGAGCACCACTCTTGCTGCAAATGATAGAAAGTTTCCTTTCCAACCCTTCCGCTTCTTCCAAACTCTTTCCTGGACAAAATTAAATACATGTTGCTTGGATCTACCAACATGAGTTGGAAGTGTAACACCCCGTTATCCCAACAACTAATTCTTATATAAATAAATAAGTAAATCAGAGTTCAACAACAAACGGGAATGTCACACTGCTTTTCAAAATTTCATAAATAGATTTATGAAAAACTATTTATTCAACAACGTCAACAACATAAAATATTACAGCGGAAAAATCTTTTTAAACGTTACAACCACATCATATAAATCTGGCACAAAGGCCCCAACATAAGTAATATTTAACATTTAATTCCAAAACAAACTCCAACAACATGCTTCAAAATTGATACATAAGGAATGAAAAGACAACAACTAATTCCCATCCCGTTACGTATCAGAGCCCTAAGACACATGAGCCACCACTTCTACTATTCTGGATCACCTGCAAGTTACCCATACGAAGGGCAACATTTTCAAGCAGAATGGGTGAGATTCACAAACAATAATAATAGAATTATAATTCATCAATTGAATCTAACACCCTAAATATCAATAAATACTTCAATATACTTATATAAATTCATGGTTAACAACATTATCAACATATTCAAATTCAACCAACAACAACAACACAACAACAGCTCAACCAACGACAACGACTATGCAATGACACAACGACGAATAACGACAATACAACAATGCACATGCATGTGGTACCATTTAACGCGTTTGAATGACAAGGCATTCCAGGGCATGAGCCCTCAACATTTTGAATGGTTAAAGCATTCACAGGGCATGAGCCCTCTCCAATTGAACGACAAGGCGTTCCAGGGCATAAGCCCTCAATAGTTGAATGATAAACATTCCAGGGCATGAGCCCTCAACAATATATGAGTATGCAATGGACTCAAAACTGTGTATATCTGCATACAACTCATCAACAACAACAACAATTACTAACATGCATAACCAACTATGACATGCTCCCCAACTTAGTCAAATATGACACAACAATTCACACGGCAAAATTCACCAACATAGCACATATTCACATAAATCAATCCAATTCATCTATCACGAAGTTTTTATAGGGTTTAGTGCATATACAGAGGTTATACAAATTAAAATAAACATTTTAGAATGCTCAGACGGATCCCCTAATGCACGAAACAAAAATCAAAAGGTGGCTGACAAAAGCCTTGCTCGCTTAAGCGAAGACCTTCTCGCTTAAACGTGCGCCTCACAGAATGGTTGGATTCAGCTCGCTCTTGGTTCGCGTGTGGCTCGCTCAAGCGACCTAAATGCCGAAGGTTAGGAAATGTTCGCTTACGAGCTCGCTTGTGGCTCGCTCAAGCGACCTGACTCTTGAAAAATTTGGGCAACTAGCTTGAATGCTCGCTTAGTCGTTCGCTTAAGCGACCATGCATCTGGGTAGTGAAAAAGCTCTCGGGTTTTCTAACCCTATCTCATTCAAAACCCAATTTTTAACCCCTGATTACCCAAAACGTGTTCTAACAGATGTTTACAGGTTCAACATACAACAATGCATAACAAAGAACACATAAAAACAACATCAAACAGCAATTCAACTCATTTTCATCAATTGCAAATTCTCCAAAACCTAACCCTCAATCCCTCAATTCCAACTAACATCATGTTAAATCAAAAATCAGAATTATACCACTATTATTATTGAGAGATAGTCTCACCCTTACCTTAATTCGATGAACAAAGCTCTACAGAAACAGTTCCTCCTCTCTTGGCTCTTCCTTGCTTTTTCTCCCAAAAACTCACTGTATGTGTTTTGTTTTTTCTGACTTCTCTATCTCTAACTTAACTCCCCCGTTAATTCCAATTAACTCCCCTTAATTCCTTTAATTAAAAAGTAACCCCCAAACTCCAAATAATTTCTATTTCTCACATTATTCTAATAAATATTTAAAATAAACCATTTAATAAAAATACACCACACCACAACATCAACAATAATGATTTAAAATCATATAAAAGACTCTAAATAATTCAAAAATAATTAAATAACAACTAGGGCGTTACAGGAAGACCTAGGTATTTTGAATGACACCTCACAGCCTTAATTTGTATCCATCCTTGGAACAAGATTTTTTTATCTTCAGACACGTTTCGGCTAAAGGAAATTTATGATTTGTCCAGATTACGTAGTTGTCCCGATGCTGACTAGTAAAGCTCCAAAATATTATTAATTTTTTGTGCATCCTGAAGCGATTCTTTATAGAAAATCAGGCTATCATCTACAAAAAAAAAAAAAAGGTGGCTAATTCTTGGAGCTCTTCTCGCAATTCGGATCCCGTGGATGGCATTACTCTCCTGTGCTTTGAGTAAAAGCCTTGAGAAAACTTCTGCACAAAGAATAAACAGATAAGGTGAAAGGGGATCCCCTTGACGGAGTCCCCGTTGAGGGGAGAATTTTTGACAAGGGCTACCATTGAGCAACACAGAGAATGATACTGATGATATACAATTGAAAACAAGATTTTACCACCTCTGTGGAAACCCCATAGACTAACACAGCAATAAGAAAATTCCATTCAATACAATCATATTCCTTAGCCATAACCAATTTAATCCCTACACCTCCATGTTTTCCTCTCTTTTTTTTCCTCATCCAATGGAAAGATTCAAACGCTAACAGAGCATTATCAGTGATAAGTCTTCCTGGGACAAAAGCACTTTGAAATTTTCCTATTATATCAGGGAGAATGATTTTCATCCTATTTGCAATTGTTCTGGAAATAATCTTATAAATAACATTGCAAAGAGAGATAGGCCGAAAATCACTTGCCATCTTAGGCTTTTTTTCTTAGGGATGAGACAGGTAAAGGTATGATTTACGCCACCTGGATCAGCTCCATTATTCAATACATTCAAAGCAAAAGAATTGACTTCTCTTCCCACAATACTCCAATATTTTTGGAATAAAATTGCTAGCATACCATCAGGACCTGGAGCAGCATGAGGTTTCAAATTTTTAGCTGCATAAAATACTTCAGCCTCCGTGAAATCTTCATTCAAGACACCTCGCATTTCATCGTTTATTCTGCCATTAACCACATCCACCGCTTCATTAATTCTCTTTGGGTTGCTCGTAGTGAACAAACTTTGGAAAAAATTAGTGAGGACTCTAGCAACATCAAGATGTTGTTGTTATTGATGCATGTTATGGGTATTCATGATTATGAAGATTGTGATGAAATTTGAATTGTTCTTGGAAGTTTTATGAAAAATGGGTGAAATGGTGATTTGTGATGGAATGATGTTTTTGATTCAAGTTTCATATGGTTTTGAGTGTCTTTTTATGTCTATAAACTTTGGGAATCAATTTGGGCATTGGGAAGTCAAAATTGGGGTTTTTGGAGTGAAAATGGAGTTTTTCCCGAGAGCATAGTTGTTGGGCACTGTCACAACTCGCCACGGAGAGTTGGGGGCGAATTTTGCCTGTGGGAACTCGCCATGGCGAGTGGAATGCTCTCCACGGCGAGTTTCACAGTAACAGCATCCCCTGTTTCGCGTTCTTGCGTCTTTTTCGCACATTTCTGTTTTGAATTGGCTTTTGGTGTAAGCACGAAAGTTTTAGATAATTGAGTTAGATTTCCAATGGCTTTGGCTTGACTTGAAAATGTTTTGTGGATTTTTAGTTATGATAAAAACCCTCCAAGTAGGTCTTGGAAGAATTTTACGAAAGGTTAGCATAACTGTTTCCAAGTCAACCCAAAACTTATGGTTTGTCTCCAAACTTCAAAACTTAAGTATTAGGGGTTCAATTAAGGTGTTTAAGAGTTTTTAACCTATGTCTTGTTGAATCAAACTTAGTTTTCTTTTGAAAATGAATTGGTTCTATAAAATAATAAAGTAAGACGAACTTTGTGATATTTACGATTTCGTCGTGTTTGGCCGGTGAAACACACATGTATTCACAACTACACTCATATGTGATTAATGTGTATACATAGTGGAGACAATTGAGTTTGTTTTCTTAGTTTTGATCCAATTTCCGTAGTTGTTTTAAAGTTGTGAAACGATAGACGAACTTTGTCGAAAATGGTCTTTAAAACTGGATACCTTGCAGATCTTTTGGGAATAGTTTGATATAGTTGTATGAAGATGTATGAATGATTAATAGGTATTGAATATGATGTTGTCATAGTATGATATACTTTTCTCTTTATTTGGATTATGAGAAATTATATGAAGTTGTTGATTTACGGTGATGTTGTTGATCTTGATGTGATTATCCTAATTGTTGGTTGTTGATGGTGAATTTATACATGCTTAATGTTAATATTTGATACGTTGATTGTATGTATTGAATTATGTTGTTGAATTCTTATGTGCAATTTGATAGTTGTGGTGTTTGCATGTATGAAAGGTGTTTTGGTGTCGATTATGGTGGTGCTTGTTAATAATCATGATGTTTGTTGAATTATTATGGTGACAATGTTGGTGAATTATATATGCATATGTGCATATATGCTGTTGGTGAATTTTCTTACATGCTATTGGTGATGATTTGATGGTGTAAGCATGTATTAAAAACCGTTGATGTTGATTGTTGACGATTGTGTGAACATATGCATTGTTGTTGTTGAGTCATATGTTCATGCATTCATGACTGTTGGTGACAGATTTTATATCCATGTTGGTGACGAATACTTTGTATTCAATTATTCGGGTTGAAATATTATATGTAGTTGGCATCATGGGGTGACGACCTCGGAGTTGACTTGGTACCACATGCATCTAGAAGAGTCTATAACATTGCATGCATTTATTATTTGAAGAGTCGTGTCATAAATGAATATGTGACTTGACGTATTGTGCTTTGTGATATTTGGTGAATGTTGTCATTATGTGATATTTGGTGAATTGTACATTTGGTGATATTTGGTGAATATGTGAAGATGTGTACTTGTAGATGTTTGTTGTTAATGGTGATACTTGTACATTTGATGATCTTAATTGATGATGTTTATTTCGGTGAAAATAATGAAGTGTAATTTATATGAATGTGATTTTATGATCTTTTGGTGACAATGACATTCTTGCTTATACTTTGAAATGATGAATTGTATTTGTTGAGTTGATTAGACTAAATGAAGAATAAGGTGAGTGATCTTTTCATTGATTGATGTTGATACATGATGAGCTTATGTCGATGACTTGATTAGAAAATTGAATATGATTGCTATGCTATGTTAGAATTGTGATAGCATGATGTGTATGGAATGGGGACAATATTCATGTGATGTTAGTATTCTAGGAGGGATGGTTATGTATATGTGTCATGCATGAAATCCTTGAATGCTTATGTTTTCTTATCCTTGATTATGATTGATGTGAAGCTAACCCCCAATGGTCATTCAGTTGATCGCCGCCTATTCGTATGAATGGGTAGACGGCGTGCATGATTGATTTCTCTTAGACTGTTTGGTGAGTGCTTGAGGATAGCGGAGCTACCTCTATTAGTTGTTGCGTAGCGTCTTAGATAGGCTCTTATCTAGGATTTTGTCGTTTTTATGTTGTTCCGGATTATTTTATGTTGTTGAGATTTGCCTATATGTCGGGATTTGAATATTTCTACTTGTTGATGTATTTATGATTTGATGACATGGCTATTTTAGGTGTATGCTATTTATCCGCTGCGATGTTTATTGAAATTTGTTTGTTTTTGAGGATTTATAGAAGACGTGACGTCTATTTCTTGAATATTTGTTATATTCGTGTGTTTATCGCTTTAATAGAAGTGGGGTGTTACAATGTGTTTTACACTTTGAGCATTATGACGAAGAATCCCACAACCTTTCTTCTTTGTACCTCGCGACACATCAGTTGAGCTTGTCTTATTAGTAACAATTTTGTCTGCATTATTTTGTCTATTAATCCACTTCAAGCTCCACGGTCTCGAAGACACAGAGTGAACCCGCCCTGGTGGACAAGATGAGGTGTGTTTCGCAATTTTCCTATCACCAAAAATAGTGTTGCGCGATTTTGTAACATGAACACCATCCCCACGTTGCTGGATTTCCACATGTACATCATGTAACGCCCATTTTTGATTATTTAATTATTTGATTTATTTGAGAAATTGCTATATATTTTTATATATATTATGTGATGTTAAGTGAAGATTTAATATGATTTTATGTGACGTGATGACTTATTTTATTGTTAAATAAAATAAGATTTGAAAATAAAATAAAATATTTAGTTGTGGGTTAGTTTTGGATTTTAGAGAGTTATGTGGGAGAAAGAGTAAATAAGATAAGATTTGTTGGGAGTATATAAAGGGAAAATTAGGTCAAGAGAGTCAGTACGCGTACAGAGTTTTGGAAAAAGGTGCAAACGGCTGCGTGAAAGGAGAAGAGCATTAGGGCTGCGATTTTCTGCTCATAATCAGGTAAGGGTGAGCCTAGCATTTGATTATATTATTCTGTAATTCATCTAATCAAGATTAACAATCATAGGGCTGTTTTGAGAGAATTGAAATTAGGTTAAAAAGTGAGAATAATCATGAAGTAGGCCATAAAGCTGTAGAATTGATGTTTAGATTGGGTACAGAACGTAGATTAACCTTAATGATGATGATTCTGAGAGTTTAGACGTTTAAGATGATGAATTTGGGACTTTTTGGGTGGAATTTCGTAGAAGCCGTAGCAGACTGTTCGTCGCTCGCCTGAGGCGAGCTATGCAACTCGCCGTGGCGAGCAGACCTAGTTTACTCGCGAGGCGAGCATCCCAGCTCGCCATAGCGAGCATTACCCTAGAGCTCGCGAGGCGAGCACTCCAACTCGCCATAGCGAGCAAGGCCTAAGTTACTCGCGAGGCGAGCTTTCCCACTCGCCATAGCGAGTTAAGTCAGAACCCAGAACTGTGTACTGTTTGCGAACTGTTTCGCATAGAACCTCGAGAGATGACCTTTGGGTAGTTTTTGGGACTTTTAATAATGTTTATTATAATCTGTAATGATGAAACATGATGATTGAGAGTGTTTATGATGATTTTATGAAGCTTATGTGTGATAATATGAATTGAATAAGTGATGAATGCTTGAATTACATGCGATGTTTGCCATATTAATGTTATACTTTATGAAGTACTTGCTGCCATGTTGCTGTCTATGTGTGTATAGTTGCTGCATGTGTCAGTCCTTTGATGAATAAGATGTTTTGCGACGTTTAAGATGTTAACTTGTTTAAGTTAAAAGTGTTGAGTCTCATGCATACTCATTCTATGATGGGGGCTTATGCCCTGGAGTTTTTACTCACCAGCGACGAGGGCTTATGCCCTGGAGCTTTGCTCACCAGCGACGAAGGCTTATGCCTTGGAGTATATTTATGCTCAATAGCGACGAGGGCTCATGCCCTGGATTGGTACCACATGCATATAAGACGTAGGGTTGCATAGTCAAGTGATGATGTCGAGTCGAGTCGTCTAAGATGTTTACTAAGATGTTTATGATGTTGATTATGATGATGCTAAATGATGTGTTGCTTATATTGATGCTTTAAATGCTAGATGTTTATCTTGATATGTTGAATTGAGTTGATTGTTATTTGTGATTATCTAATTACATGTTTAATATAATTATTTGTGAATCTCACCCCTTCCGCTGGAATTGCCGCCTTGTGGGCAAGTGCAGGTAACCAAGATTAGGTGCAGACGTGTGAGGATTTCTGCAGTCGAGTCTAGGTGCTCTGATACGTAACGGGATAGGGGATCTCTTTTATTTCTCTGTTCCTTGCGTATTATGTTATTTTACATGCTTATGTTTATTTTGAGGATTTTGCTAATAAGACGTTGTTGAGGCCTGTGTGCCAAAGATTTTGAGATGCTTTTCCTTATGATTATTCCGCTGCGACGATGATTAATAATTTATGAAGATTTAATGTTTATTTAATCATTAACATGAGATGTTTTAAGATATGTGATGCCCTGTTTATGTGCTTACTCTGATGCATGCTATTCTTTTTAAAGAAATTTTTATGTTGGGAAAACGGGGTGTTACACATCAGCTTGCTGAACAAAATGATTTACCACCTGTTCACAATTGTTCGCCACTTTGTGCATCAATTTTGCATCATCAAAACTGTGCAAGTTAACCACCGGCATTGGGGAACCAAAAGGGAGACTTGCGGCTGCCTTACCATATTTGACCTCAGCTGAAACATTCTCACAACTTTGCTTTTGTGTTTTCTCACATAACTGAGCCGAACCACCACCAACAATTACAGATGGCTCGACCGGAATCACCCTGTACCTCTGCACACTATCATGACCACGCCCTTCCTCTTCCCAATCCTCCGAGAGCTGATGCACAAGAGCCTTGACATCTTCTCTAGCAGTGTCATCCTCACGAACCTCAGCCGTTCCATAATTAACACCATCTCTGACATCCTCACCTAATGAGAACCCCAACTCTTCAATGATTTTTAGCTCAAAAAGAACACCGTCAACCAAAATAGTAGCATCAATCTTAATCAATTCCAAGGACGCAGTTGACAGTAAAACCCGCGCATAGTCAAAACGCTCCTTTTCCAAACTAGAATCATCAACTTTCAAGAACCATCCACAGTCAAACACACAAAGCTTGAGAAAATTAATATTCCAAGCATTTAAAGGCACACCATGTCTCCTTACACAAGTGCCTCTTTCGCAGACCAAAATTTGTTTGTTCCATTTGATAGGTGTCGAAAAGAAATTACCAAAAAAATTTGGTGCTTCCGCAAACATAACACTGACATCCTCATCTTCTGGTGATTGAACAAGAACCTTGTCAGCACCCAACGGAATAATGTCAAGGTTTTCAAAACCAGCATCATAAATTCGATGCTGTAAAATTGGTATAGCTTCCTCGTTCAGCACAGTAACCACCAAACCTTCGATGCCCACAAAACATCAGAATCCTCAGAATTATATTTTCGGACATAAATATGTTTCGACATCACCACATTACCTCCCTTCAAAGGCCGCTCCTCCACAACTTCCTCCTCCACCCTCACATCACCTACAAAACCCACCTCGTCCTCCCCACGCTTACTTTTTTCTCCCTCTTTTTTTTTTTATCTCCCTCAGCATAATTTTTTTGTCCCATATCACCACCAACACCACCTCCACCGGTCCCCGTTACCTTTCTTTTTACTCCCTCCCAATTTTTATCTTCAACATTTATTTTTTCTCTCTCTTGTAAATGACCTCCCTCACCCCGCTTACTACCCTGCCCACGCTTGTTACCAAAACGATCAAAACTCAACACCTTTGCCACCATCTTACAGTCACCAAACCAGACATTATTCACCACTCTAAGCAATTTATCAACATCTTTTACCTTAGCATAACAGACAAAACCAAACACCGCACCATTGACATTACGTTTTCTAGCCAAATAAACGTCCTCCATAATCCCACAAACCTCAAACCCTTGTCGTGACGAGCTATAAGTAATATCATCTGGGACATTGGTAAAATAAAAGGAGACAAAATTAGAGTGTATTGTACCAATATGATCCGACTTTGAATGATGATATGTCCTCAACTTTTTGTCACCTACACCTGTTGTCAACATTGTTCTACTGCCATTGTATTCCTGCACCTTCAAACGATTGTTGTACAGGTCTGCACACACATAACCCTCTATGCATCTCTGAACCGCTCCCAACTGTGGTTGCACTTGCTAATTTTGTTGTAGTTTCAACAACACAGGCTGAGAAACCACCACTGGTTCATCTGTGACAACTGCCAGCAATGGTTTTTTGACATTCCTTTCATGAGCAATGGAACAGTGTCGATGCCTCATAACCCTAGGCTCTGTTTGGATAACTTGAAACTAATGGAGCGAAACGGAATGGAGCGGAATGGAACGGAACGGAATGGAACGAATTTCCCACTCCATTGTTTGGAAAGTGAACGGAACGGAATGAATTATAACTTTTTTATTCCAATATTACCCTTTATTTCATAATAATTATAAACAAAAAAATGTATACAACATTGATGCGTTAGAATTGAAAATAATTGTTCAGTGTGCATAAAAATGTATACAACACTGATGAGTTAGAATTGAAAATAATTGTCTAGTGTGCATAGAACTACACAATTGCACTTTAACAGAATGACAAATTGCACTTGTAAACAAAAATATTTGCCTATCGATTTCTCTATTAGAGTAAAACAAAAATGTATGAAAAAGACGAATGGAATTTAAAAATAATACTTTATTGATCGAATGAATATTAATAAAAAGAAGTAACAAAGAAGATAGTAAAGGGGAACGAGGAATAATAAATCGAAGAAGAAATAAGAAACAGTGAAGAGACAAGAAAAACAACGCTGCTGATATAATAATAATTGTAGGGGCAAAATTGAAATTGTTTATTAATGTGTTCCATTCCATTGGATACACCCCAAATTGGATGGAATGGAAAATTGGCTTAATGGGTGGCATTTGATGGAATGGATACCATCCCACTCCATTCCATTCCTTTTTTACAAAACCAAACAATGGAACCATGTTATATCCCATTCCATTCCATCCCATTCCACCACTCTCCATCAATCCAAACATAGCCTAGAGCTTGCCCTACCAAACCCAGCTTCACGACTGTACCTTCTTTCCCGTGAAACCAATCACCGCTGAGGACCAGGCGACCGTCCTCCATATCTATGTGAACCTCCACCACGATAAAGGTCATGATGCAAATACTGCATGATAACTCGCCCGTCATTAGAAAGAACCGGCTCGCAGAATTCGTGTGAATCCTCTGAATCATAATCACCCCAATCAGAACTGAACCTTGTCCTAACCCTAGACTGCCCATGCCGCCTTGAACCTCCACGCAGCTGCTCCTCCCGAAGCCTGTCTCGTCTGTCTGCCACCTGTTCCTGCGCTTTCCCCCTTCACGGTCTCACGATGGACCACTCTCCCCTATCCCCCCCATTTGGTGGCACCCTGCTTGGAACCCGACCCCCCTATAGTACCTCACTTCCGGCGAAGGTGAATACCGTCGGGTGGCCCTTGGTGGAACCTTGGGTTACCGCTTCTCACTCTCTCTCGACCACGCTCTCTCTCGCTCATTTTTTTTCCATCCATCACATGTTAACATAAGCAAGATCAAATGTTGAGTTCATTTTCTTCATGATGTCTCTTGCCTGAAAATAAGAGCACATATCAATGTCTAGTCCCTTATAAGCAAAGATTTCACCTCGTTCATTTTTTCTTTTTTTTGGGAAACACCTCGTTCATATTTTAACTTACATAGTGCATACCAAATACAAATATTATACAAAGGTATACATACAATATTTACCATTTACCAATGTACATACAATAACCATACGGTATACATACAGTACCAATCCAACATCGCTACATCAGCACATGTAAATATAAAACACATTAAGCACCAAAAGATTCTTTATGTACTTTTCCGTTGGTAATGGTTTCCTTAAATCAATAAGTTTCTCAATGTTTTAACTACAAAAAGTGTACTTTTAGTTAAGAACCATACAAAAAATACATCAGGAATGCAGCCAAAATTTGTTCCAAAGACAAACAACCCAGGTTTTTTATCCTGGCCGCAAAAGTGGTGAACTATGGCCGCAATTTTGAATTTGAAGAGAAAATGCCAAAACATTACACTTTTAGGCCAAAAACTAACAACTTTTAAGACCAAAATTCAACAATTTTAGAGTTAAGAGTTTGAATTAAAACCAAAATTGCAACATTATGTCAAGAGAAATAAAAACCTAGATTTGGGGCATTAGATATGAAAAACTGCCCACATTTAGTTTGTCCAGATACACCCACCAAATAACCAATTATTTACATAAAATTGCACCCAAAAAGCTTAATAAAACTGAATAATCATAATCAGTAAGGATACAATCAAAATAGATAACATAAGCAGTAGAGCAGAAACCTAATCATCTCCACAAATAATCATGTAGTAAAGGTTTTTGCAGCTTTAAAATAACCTTCATGAAAGGAATTAAGCTCAAACAAATGGGGAAGGATTTACAATAACCACAAGGGAATAAAATAAGGGAGAGAAACATAGTAATAAATCAGGATGAGAATGTAGGCTCATAAAAGAGCCACATGAATTATTCACTTGTATGTTTTCATTCTTTTTTGAGCTTGATCTGAGTCTTCTCTATTGCCATCATCTCTAAAATGTGCAAATGATTGATTGCTACAAAGAGGGTTATCATGATTCTGGAGTATAAACATAAAATAAAACAATTAGTCCTGAAAGAGAAATGCTTCATTAAATTCAATAATACAAAAAAAAAAAAAAAAAAAAAAAAAAAAAAAAAAAAACTATTTAATTGATAGCCTCTAAAATATTCATCAACTTCGACTATTTAAGAATTTGGAGGATATCACAGTATGTGAAGTGTATTTAATCCCTTAATTTGTTTTTAATTTATAACAGCGTCCTTTCGTCACTTTCCTTCTACTAAATATTTTCTAATTCTCATTCACTTATTCCAACCTATCACACCTTACAGATTCTAACCAAATCTTTCAAAATCTAACAACGATAAAAAGTAAGAGTTTAATGTTTTTTAGTGCTTCTCTAACCAAATCTTTCATAATCTAACAACCATTGAGCGCTCCATGAGTTTGGGTTCTGTAGGCCTTCTATGATACTAATCTGCGAGCAGACAGCGAGGCATCCAGTTTTTATAACATCTTTTCTTTAGTCGAACCTTAGTCCTTTTCTTGGACAAGAATCATATTACCCACTCTTACAACATCGTGTTAGTGAGTTTTAAAGGTTTTAGATGAACAGAAATTCACAGAAAGTACTGTATTTGCTTACTTTCGAAAACAAAAGAAATAGATTGAATGAAAAAAACTTGAAAGATCAAAATCAGAGTCCAAACTAGAATGACCAAAAGTAAAATTACACCTTTAAAATTTTAACACTCTGACAAACAATGAGTAGTTATTTATCATTGTCAGACATAATGCTCTTCTGATAAATTCTGAGAACAGCAAAATGCAAAGGCAATCTTGGTAAAAAAAAATCACTCTCATGCAATATATATAAATGAATGAATTTCTAGTTAATAAATCACTCTTATGCAGACTGAGATTATGTTTGAGCTTGCCTTTGATAACCTTGGTTACAAATTCAAACCAAATTTTACCTTTGATAAAATCAGACCTCGACACGAATATTTGTCAAATCAATCCCTTAAATTTATTAATAATAGTAATCTTTTATGAAATATATAATGCTTTCCAAGTTTTTATATTTAAAAGCCGAGGACAAAGATTATATTATTGTATATAACTATAAAAAAATAATAATAAAACTCTTGTTTTTAGACGTCTTGCCAATTAAAAGGTACAAATACTAATGAAGACAAAAGGCCATTCTGTATACCTTGGGTAATGAGGTTGTGCCACTTGGATCTTTGTTTGCACGCTTCCCAAGATCAATTTGAACTGATATGTTAGCCTTTGACAGATCTAACCCAGCACTCTGTAACGCTTGAGTCAGATTGTTCAACAGCCTGTTTTACAGAAGATTTTATAAGTCTCGTTAAAGAGATCGTAGACTTCAACACAAGCTACAAATAGAGAATATAGTGGCACTATAGCACTGTAGCGTAGTGAAATTTTAACAAACCGCTATTATTATGTGAGACGTGATTTAGTACAAAGTGTCGTATAGCTGCTATAGCAGCGCAATAGCAATGTAGCATTGCAGAATTGGAACAAATTGCTGTTTTCCGCAATCCGTGGTTGACAACAATGAGCAAGGTTAACTTTGGGAAAGTCCAAACCAAAGGAGTATCACAGTTACTTAATACAAAAAATGTATAACAGGCAAGACCAAACCATAGCATAATACAAATAGCATCACAATTCAAAGTTGGAAAAATTCACATATGTGCAGATAGGCTCACAACTCAGAGCACAGAAAGAGCACAGCAAGATCAGAATTGATGGATAAATAGACAAATCACAAGGTCGGAACTTACCAAACCAAAATAAACATAGCATCACAATTGAAATCTGATGGCCAAATTCACAGGCCACGAGATAGGTTCGCAATACAGCACAAAAAGGAGCATAAGAAGTTCAAAAACGATAGTATGGTCGCAACAAGCAGCACAAAAAAGATAGTATAGTCACAAAAATTGCTGAGTACTTATTAACAATATTAAATTAAATTATTAATTTCATTCTCTATATGTCACAAAAAGTTCATGTTATTTACTATCCGTAAAAGAAAACAAATTGTTATGCATGTGCTTTGTCAAACATAGAGAGTTAACACAAAACCACATTGGATGTCATGCAAGCTTACAAAAGCAAACCATGTTATAAATATGAGTACAACATGAGGTCTAGGTTAAGAAAAGTGCATTGCATTGAATCGCGCATGTTGTGGGTCAGTGTTATTTCACTTTTATTAAAGTGATAGACACGTTCCATTTTCCAATGTCAATGGAGTATTTTATTAATCATTTGCATTAGTTTAAACATCTTTTAGGTAACCGCTGGTACGTGGGTACTCTGTTTCCTACAAATTATTCATGAATTCATGAGAACCAAATTTGTAAACGTACCCGTTCGCGGTACCTGCGTACCAATTCGCGGTTTGTAAGGTGTTAGAGGGAATTATGTAACCATGCTCTTTACTACTCTACATCCCTTTTATTCAATATCCTAGCAATGGATGAATTGACAAATTACGAGGTTCTTTTTTGAAATAAGTAGCAATGGAACTCGGTACCCCCTAAATTTTACAGCACTCACACACACGTAGTGGACACCAACCACATGTGCTAGACCCTCAGTGGAGTTGGATTCGGCTAATACAAGTAGGTTTCAGTTTCAACTCATCAGAGTTAGGTTGGTTCATTCACCTCATTGGCGTCTTGGGTTCATTGCAAACTGGCAATGAAGCATTTCTTCAAGTTCTCTAGTTTGTGACTTAAATAATGTGGAGTTGAAACTCAATACATAATTATTCACATTTGTGAATGTGATGATGTTAGGATGTCAAATGCATATGTGGAGTCGAGTGCTAAACTAGTAAGGTTAATGGTTTATGCACTACAAAATCTTGTTGTAGTTGCAGTATGGATTTTAAAAAACACTAAACCACTGTCATCTAAGGTATGTAAGGAAAAAATTAGTATTAAACGTAGAGTGTATTGTGGAAAATAGTGGTATAACGGCGCTATGCCGGTTATTTAACATCATTGATGTAGACGCATTCAGTCGTCCTCGTCAAACTTTCAAGTCTAATTGAGTTTACACGTATGATTCCGTAAGCAAGTTAACAAGATTTGATGCTTCGTAAACAGATACGATTATATATGTTAACTTGAGAATTTGACAACCATGTCTAAAGGGTAAAAAATGGTATTACCACACCAAGTCAATAAAAGTTATAGCTTCAAAGTCGATAAATAATGTGATCCCTAGTTTTTCAACATTTCGTTGAAGCATAGGAATAATTACGATGAGCAGCCTACGAAATACAATAACCTAGCCACTGAGTAACATAAAAACAGGTAGAACCAATTCACTTCAGTAGCTAATTCATCCAGAGCAACTGGCGGATCTCACAGGGTTCCTTTTTTCCATAAAGAAAGTCATTCACAAACGTGTATTTATTTATTTTTTTTGACAAATTCACAAACGTGAATGAATTGTAACAAACAGGACAAAATCAGCACACATGAAACTTTGAAATAGTCAAATTTCATACCATTATTGATATCTCAATGAACATATATTATTGACATATGAAAAAGGCATTAGATTATAGCTCAAACCAATGACTAGCAGATTGAAAATTTGACATTCAAAAGTCAAAAGTAAGAACTTCACGTGGTTAGAGTTTTAAAACCATAACAAAGGGAAATATTTTTCGAAATAAGAAAGTAATATTGTGTAGAAAAGTAAGAAAACATCGATATCAAACAAGCAATACAAGTAGTCATAGATATTTTCAGGGCAAACAAAAAGAATTTTTTTTACGTAATACTCACCCCTGGGAGTATACACTCGAGATGCTAATTGTCCCTCCTTCAACTGTAAGTTCATCCTGCTGGTTCAGTTGTTCACTCGTTGTGGGACATTCAGTTGATTGTGCATCGGAAACAGTTCCCTGAAGAGGATGGGAAAGTACACCATCACTTCTGACAGGAACAGACATGTTTGTATGCATAGCCATAGGTAGAGGAATGCCCTTGCTTGCCAAATCAGGTTGCCTCTCTGCCGTCTTGCCGACAATATCCCGAGTCGGATCGTGATCTATCATATTATGGGAGCCACTAAGCATCGTTGGAGAGATACTAACGCTGTTTTCATCAAACTTTCCGGGAAATGGTGATACTGGACCTGAACCATTCTTTACAATTGGAGGTTGACCGACAAAACTTTGGGCACGCCAATGGCTATTTCTCTGTAAAACTATAGCAGATAAGCATTCTATGGTGATAACAATTTAAACTGGCAAATTGGTTCCATTAACATACATGTTACTCTATATAATTAGTTAACTACTCAAGTTGATAAGTTAGAGAAATTGCAACATGATGGCAAAAATATAAATAAAAATCGATGGAAATAAAAATAAGATAGTTAAAACAAAGCTTACCACGGAATCAATCGATAAACATGTTGACAAATACACAAGCGTAATAAATCATTTATATGAAAATCACTACAAAAACATAATACAACAAATAGTTCTGGCTAATTTGCCAAATAATATGCCACAGATAGAAATTATGTATTGGAAATTGTGCTAATTTATTTCACAAACTTTTGATAATTACTTTTTTTCAATAAATACTTGCTATTTATGGAAACCTATATATATTTATGAAAATTGAAATTGTGCACATGTTAGCATGACCTTTAATATATTTATGAAAATTGAAATCCAGAAAGCATTTAGGCAGATACAAATATACAATGGACCGGTAACTAAAAGTGAGGACAGTTCCCATTTCCTATTTCACTCTATATTTATATTCTATTTATTTTCACTGTTAATCTTCATCAATCCATCAAGGTGGCTTAGTATCTGTACACATAATGAGTAAACCAGACTTTATGTCATCATTTTCGCATGTTTAATAAGTACTTTTCTTTTTTGCAAACAACTATTATACAATTAGAGATTTGCATGGTCAAACACACAAGATCCTAAATCTATAGTTCATCTAATTTACCCATGGCATCAACTTCGACGGTTCTTGACTCCAACCTTGATATGAGCCTTCATATTTTTGTACCCTCTCCTGTAAGTACTGAACATACTCAATCACCTGCAGAGAAACATGACCAGTCCACAGGTTCTGAGAGTTATTCTCAACTAATATAAACATGAAAAATATAGTTTTTTTCTGAGATTACAATATGTACCTCTAATAAAAATGAAGCTGTGTCCCTCTTTTGATCGCATTGAGGTATGAGATCCCTCAATATTTGGAATCTGAAGGAAAATATCACCAATCATCAATCTCTAGTTTAGTACAAATTATAAAAAGTTCAACCGAAGTCTGAAAGCACTAAAATTTTAAGCTCTCAAAAGATCACGACAAAAACAACACAAGTCCTTCCCACTAGGTTTTGGGGGTAAGTTCTCAAACTTATTGAAAAAATAAACAATTGGATTTCAAAAATTTCATATAAACTTCATATGTAGCACACGATATAATAACTCAGATTTTGATATCAAAACTTTTTGATCTGAAATAGAGAAAATAATACAAGAGCAGTAAAAGACACCGATTTCCATGCTTTTGACACTCCCAACACTATTTTATTTACATAACTTTCACATTCAATAAAATGAAGAAACACCCAACAAAACTAAAATGCTCGCAAATAATTATGCAGCACAAACTGTTAAAACTAAAATAAACTGAAGCAATGAAGGGAAAATATCCTTGGCAATTTAAAACTGCAACAAATCCATCACCTTTAACGGTCACTATCCATCAAAAACCAAATAAACATGCATAAGAGAATCAACAATTACATTCAATTTTAAACCGTCTAGTCAGAATAAATATACACTTGCACACCAAGAAAATTCCAGCATATTTTACCAATATATTTTATACTTGCAGTTACCTCTCATTTATCTTGCTTCTTCTACGCTGCTCCGTTACAGAATGTTTCGATCTTATCACACTAGCCTTATCAGTAGCTTTCCCATCTGCTTTCAATACCAACACCCAACAAATCAATCTAAAACAGCGTTCAAATGCATAAAGTAAAGTCACCCCACCAAATTCATTAACTTTTCCAAAATCAATACAATATCAACAACAATAACCAAGCCTTATTCCACTATGCGGGGTCAGATACATGAATCAAATTACATCATAATGTTCTATCATAAACAACCAAATCATTAATCTGTAGATCTTTCTTAATAGTTTATGTTATCTTTAGTGATCTGACTATCCTCCATCTGATCTACTCCTTACTACAGCATCTACATGTCCTCTCTCTCCATGCCTAAATCACCTAAGTCTAGTTTCCACCATCTTTTCTACCATTTCTTTTGCAATAATAAAATATATATGAAAAATCGTACATATAAAAAAAGTTTAATGATTATGCTCTACCAATGAAAATCAATTTTACACAGACATCTAATAGGAATCAACTGTCTCCACGTCATCATTAATGTGGAGTGTAGCCCTGTGAAGCACAAACACTCCTCGGATTAGGCGTGTCCTGTTCTCTGACATGTGTCGCGTCAGACACCGACACCTATAATTACACTGAATTATGTAATTTTCTCAAATTATTAGTAGTGTCGGCGTGTCAGTGTCCATGTCGTGTCCGTATTTGTGCTTCATAACTAGAGGGTGATTTTACATAACACACGATGGTTATTGGATGACAGTGTAAAATTATTTACAATGTTAGCATCTATCCAATTTTCTCATATAAAAAAATAATAAAGACTCATTTTGGTTCTTCAAAATTTCGTTGCAGCAAAATTCAGTTCGACAAAAAATAATACCAAATTAGTCCCTATAATTTGTTTTAACAATAAGAAACATCCTTATAATTAGATCTAACAATAACATAAGAAAAGTATAAAAACATGCTTTTAAGGGTACCTTTGTTGGTGTTATTAGGGGCAGAGGAAGTGGCTTGTTTTTTGTTGGAATTAAACTCATCATCATCGTACTCATCTTCTTCATGATTAACTTTCCCTGCTTTCATTGTTGTAGGCAAAGGGTATCCCTCACTCACTCACTCACTCAACAATTCTGAATCCGAAAAAGATGAAAAACTTTGAGCGAAAAAGGAATAACCCAGATGAGAAATTGAGAGAGAAATGAAAAGAGAAAGAAGAATTGGGTTTGGAACGAACCTGAAATGGTGATGATCTACGCCGGCGTTGAGTTTCTCCGGCGGGAAAAGGACATGAGTAACCAGCGCCGGAGAGAGAGGAAAGTAAGTTAGCATGTGGTTCGACTCATGCTTGTCTCGTGACCTTTCTTCATAATAATTAACTTTCAATAAAAACTCAATTTCATCTTTAAATTATCACTCCCTAAAAAAATAAAAAATAAACTTTAAATTATCTCTACTCTTTTTCTTCTTCTTTTTTTTTTTCTTCAAATTGTCTAGTTTTTTTTTTTTTTTACAAGAAGAAACTTATTGAATTTCATTCACAATAATAATAGAGATACAAGACGGAATCATAATATGAATATGGAAATTAGAATGACGTAAAGCCACTCAAACAAAACTATGAGCGACTTCGTTGGATTGTCTCCGAATAAACCTAACATCAGAGGTTACTAAATTAGAAGCTAACAGACGTCTACAGTCATTGATCGCTACGCTAAAATTAGAGACGCCACTTTACTTCCATAAAGATTATCTACCACAGTTTTGGAATCAAGCTCAAAGTCCACAATACCTATTTGCAGATCGTGAACCCAATACATGGTTGATAATAAACCTAAAGCATCACCCAAATCTACATCGAGGAGCGGCGACATCCATTTAGTCTTGGCCAAAACATAACGACCTTCATCATCTCAAATGCACACGCCAATACCAACCCGATTCTGAGCTTGAGAAAAGCACGCATCAACATTACATTTAAATATATCGGGACTTGGTTTAATCCACTTCAATTCGTTCGGGATAGCGGGATGTTGAGGGATAAGATGATTAATAAACTGAGCATTCCTCCAACTAGTAAGAAGAGATCCTGCCCGAGCACAAATAACTTGAGTTGTTTCAGTAACATTGTTCCATACTTTTATTGTTTCGATGTTTCCATATACTCCAAAGGGTCACACTGAAAACTTGCTTTTGTTGTAGGTCCAGGTGTTGTAAGATAACAAACACATTGTTGTAAAGCCTGCATCAATATCAAAAACAACCATCAAAAGACTCCATAATCCACTCTGCTGCCAACGAATCTTACTTTTATCACACATAAAGTGAAGGTGAGAAAAACACAAGAAGGGGGGTTGAATTGTGTTTGCTTTTTCATCTCTTTAAACTAAGTTCAATGATGAGAGTCTGATAGAGTTCAGAATCTGAAGCAGAGTTCAGAGTCTAATGCAGTGGATAAGTAAAGAAATAGAGAGAAAAGAAAGACACAAGCAATTATACAGGTTCCTCCCCTAATCCGAAAGTAGTCTTGTCCCCCTTGCACTTCCAAGGAGAGTTCGCTAAAATCAGTATCTAATTACAATTGCTCAAGCACAAAAGCAAGAGACTTCAAACTACTCAAACACAAAAGCAAGAGGTTTCCTAAGCTCAAGCACAGACGCAAGAGACGTCCTACGCTTAAGCACAAAACCAAGACACTTCTAATCAAACAAAATTACATAAATTGTTTGAGGTTTGACACTTGATATATAATCTGGGGTGTTTACAAATACAAATCAGATAAGACTCTTAAGACTCTAGAATTTCTAAGATATGAAAGTTGTTAAGAAATTCTAAGTGAACTTTGATGTGCAACAATTTCAGCAGAGTTTTGGCACTTATAAATTGTTGGTGAGTCTCTTATAATCTTCAAGTCTTCACTACTTTATATAAAGGTGTGAAAGATACGTTGAGGATTGTCAGCACATCAAAAGAGTTGTTGTTGAAGCTTGATTAATCACCAATGATATGTTGCTTGATTTGGTTATTGTCTTAGGAGGGAACAATTTCAAATCCATTCCTTGTTTGGAGAACAACCAACGTAGACACAATTGTAGCTTTGTACTATTACAGACATGAAGAGTGGAGTAGTGGTTGTACAATTGTACTATTGTCCTTTTTCCTGTGTTCTTTAGTGGATAAGCATCCAATGCCTTCTAATTCTTCTGAAATAGCCGTTGCTCCAGGCGTATATTTCTTATGCAATGATGTGACTTCAAAATAACAACTTTTAACTAACTCCAGCTTCCAGTGTTCAGACTCTGTTGAACTTCAGTTTCTGATGATCTTCAGACTCTCTGATGACATCAGCTTCTGAGGGGTCTTCAGACTCTGGCAGTCAGCTTCTGATTGTCTTCAGACTCTTGTTGTCTTCAGACTCTGTCTTGCAACACAAGCTTCTTTTGTAGATATCTTTTCTCTCTTTTGTTCTTTCAGAACCAATACTTAACTTACAAATTTTTTGCTAAGGTCCTGCATACTTGAACAAATATTAGCAATTCCAATTGACATTTTAATACCTTGTTATCATCAAAACTTAAAGGTGGTAATGTTAAACACATTTTGTTCCAACATAAAGAACAAATGGGTACTATCCTCACCAAAATCATCACACAATGCACACCTATCAGTACATTGAACTCCTTTTGAATGCAAACGGATTCTTGTGGGCAAACAATTACAACAAGCTCTCCATAGGAAATTCTTGACCTTCGGGGGAAATTTTAAACTCCAAATACAATTCCAGTTACCCGGCACACAGTGATGGTAACACCCCGTTTTCCCAACATGTAAATAACATATAATAAATCAGAGTTTCAACGCAAAACAGAATGTCACATTTTGTTCTTCAAAACATCATCAAATATAAATAGAGTTAATTTCACTATTTATTTAAACAATTGCCTTCAATAATTCAAATAATGTCGCAGCGGAAAATATTCAACGTTTTAATAAAAACTTAGCACTAAGGCCTCAACTTCAACAACGTAATAAAATTCCAAATCCAAAAGTGGTTCAACATCAACAACTTAAAAAGTAATATGTAACAAGGAAAACAAAACATATAAATATCCCCATCCCGTTACGTATCAGAGCATGACTCCTATGACGACACGAGGAATCAACTCACATCAGCGGTTACTCCTGGTTATCTGCACATTACCCATGTAGAGGCAACATTCAAACAGAAGGGGTGAGATTTCACATTCAATAATAATAAGCAACAATTCATATAAAGAATCAATCAACATAAACAACAATAATTCATCATTAAGAATACTTCACATAATTCCAACAACAATTATCATTTAACTTCATTCAAATAATGCAGCAGCAACATCGGCAATGCAACAACAACAACTCAACAATGCAACAACGACTACTCAACAAATGCAGCGTAATTATGCATGTGGTACCAACAGAGCTACAACTCCCTTCGCTAAAGTCATAATTGGACTTGTCAGGCTACAACCCCCTTCGCTAAAGTCATATTCGACTTGTGAGGCTACAACCCCCTTCGCTAAAGTCATATTCGACTTGTCAGGCTACAACCCCCTTCGCTTGACAATGCTTATGCAATGACACAACTTAAATGCAACAACATCAACATCATAAATTCATATTAAATCAACCACAAAAGATCTGCACATCAACTCAAAGCCACTGAAAAGATAAATCAGTTATCAACAATTTTCATATTTATGACAAAATCCAACTCAAAACATAAACGAGTGAAAAAGACACAAGAACGCGAAACAAGCAATCTGCCACTGAACAGTTCGCTAGGCGAACACAACTACTCGTTGTGGCAAAAGACGGCGTCTACTCGCTAGAAGGGGAAAACATTCGCTATGGCGAGTTGGGATCTACTCGTCGGGCGACTAAAAACACTCGATGTGGCAAGTTGGGAACTACTCGCCATGCGACCAAGAACACTCGCTGGACGAGCGATGACATCTGTCCGCTAGGCGAGTTTGAGCACTCGCCGTGGCGAGCGACGACAGACAGGTCTGCGAACAGACCTCTGTTCTCAATCCAAAACCCTAATTTTGACAACTCCAAACCCCAAAATTGATAGGAAACATTACCTACTGTTATTCTACAACCTAGACATCACTTCCTTACATTAATTCATGGAATTACCACACTTTCAACAAATTTTATTGAATTTAGACCTAATTCCTATAATCTCAAAACTCAACAACAACAACAACAACATGATTAGACCCTTTATAGAATCATATGCTTAAGATTATAGAAGGTTAGTCCCACACTTACCTTAGGTTTGTTGAATTCTGAAATCTACAAGCTTCTCTTCTCTGACTTCTCACTTTTCTCTTTTTCTCCCAAAAACTGGTTTTCACGTATATCGACTTTCTATTCCCTACCTCTTATATTCTTAACCTAAATAAATTCTCCTTATTCCCAAAACTGCCCTTACTGCCTCAATATTCTATTTTAATTTTATTCCTTCACTAACAATATTTTAATAACTATTAATAAATACTAACACATAACACAAAAACCCCCCACACCGCAATTATTCAAATAAAATATACCAAAAAGGTACTAAACTCGACAAAATAATTAGATAATAAAAATAGGGCGTTACAACTCTCCCCCACTTAGAATATTTTCGTCCTCAAAAATGTACCTCATGCAAACAACTCTTGATATGACTCCAGCATCTTGCTCTTCAACTCCCACGTCAAACTTTCACCAGCTGCTTCTCCCCAAACGACTTTCACAAGAGGTATCTCCTTGCCTCTCAGCTTCTTCACTTCACGACCTTTAACCCTCAGTGGTAAGGTCTCGATCGTAAGGATGTCTCTTACTTGCACATCATCTCTTGGAATCACATGAGATGGATCCAGAACATACTTCCGAAGTTGCGACACATGAAACACATCGTGCAAGTTCGAAAGATGCGGTGGCAAACCCACTCTATACGCAATCGTCCCAACTCTCTCCGAAATCTAATACGGGCCAATGAACCTCGGAGTCAATTTCTTTGATTTTAGCGCCCGTCCAACAGCTGTCACGAGAATGACTCTCAAAAACACATGGTCTCCTTCTTGGAACTCAAGGTTCTTATAACGCTTATCATGGTAACTCTTTTGTCTACTCTGCGACACTTTCTTCTTTGCTCTAATCAACTTGACCTTCTCAGTAGTCTGTTGGACAATCTCGGGTCCTAGAAGCACACTCTCACCGGACTCATACCAACATAACGGAGTTCTGCATCTCCGACCATACAACGCTTCGAACGGTGCCATCCCAATGCTAGAATGGTAACTGTTATTGTAAGTGAACTCGATCAATGGAAGATGACTATCCCAAGTTCCCCCTTGCTTAAGTACACAAACTCTCAACAAGTCCTCCAACGCCTGAATTGTCCTCTCTGACTGTCCATCTGTCTGTGGATGATACGTCGAACTCAACCTCAATTGAGAACCCAACGCCTCCTGCAAACTCTTCCAAAATCTAGAAGTAAATCTTGGATCTCTATCTTATACAATACTCGATGGAACACCATGTAGCTTCACAATCTCACGGATATAAATCTCCGCCAACTAAGATACAAGAAAACTGATGTTAATCGGAATGAAATGAGCCGACTTCGTTAGTCTATCCACAATTACCCAAATTGCATCATGTCCTTTTGGAGTATTCGACAAACTCGTCACAAAATCCATGGATATACTATCCCATTTCCACTTTGGAACATCTAAAGGTGTCAACAATCCTGCAGGTTTCTGATGCTCAACTTTCGACTTCTGACAAATTAGACATGCATACACAAATTGTGCCACATCTCGCTTTAACCCAGACCATCAAAACAATTTCTTCAAATCATGATACATTTTTGTAGCTCCCGGATGAATACTGAAGTTACTTCTATGGCTTTCTTCCAGAATCATCTTTTTCATTTCTGCATCATCAGGAATGCAAATCCTATTCCGAAACCGCAACACTCCTTGATCATCAACTTTAAAGTCACTATCTTAGTCTGATTACTTCCAACCATTAAGTCTACCAACTTCACATCTGCCTTCTGAGCTTCCTTGATACTATTCAAAAATTCATTGTCGATCTTCAACATTCTCAATTTCACACTCTGTGACGACATTTCACAAACCAAGCTCAAGTCTCTGAACTGTTCAAGCAATTCTAACTCTTTAACCATCATAGCAGACATATGTAACGTTTTCCTACTTAAAGCATCTGCAACAACATTAGCCTTGCCCAGATGGTAGTTCAACCCGAAATCATAATCCTTTAGCAATTCAAGCCACCTTCGTTGCCTCATATTTAATTCCTTCTGGTCAAATAAATACTTCAGACTTTTATGATCACTGAACACTTCAAATCTAGAACCATACAAATAATGTCTCCAAATTTTAAGTACAAAAACCACTGCAGCTAACTTAAGATCATGGGTAGGGTAATTACGTTCATGAATCCTCAACTGCCTCGATGCATAAGCCACCACTTTATTATCCTGCATAAGCACACCACCTAAACCCAACTTAGACGCATCACAGTATACAACGAATGGTTCATCGGATTTGGTAGTATTAAAATCGGAGCCGTCGTCAAACGTTGCTTTAGTTCATTAAAACTATTCTCACACTGAACATCTCATACAAAAGCTCTACCTTTACAAGTCAACTGAGTTAACGGAAGTGCTATCTTGGAAAATCCTTCAATAAACCTTCGGTAATAACCTGCCAAACCCAAAAAGCTCCTAACTTCGGTAACCGACTTCGGAGTATCCCATTGCGATACTGCCTCAACCTTAGACGGGTCTACAACAATACCACTACCAGAAATAATGTGACCAAGAAAACTCACTTCCTCTAGCCAGAATTCGAACTTTGACAACTTGGCATATAACTTTTTCTCTTTCAGCACTTGCAAAACAATCCTCAAATGCTCGGCATGTTCCTCCTTGGACTTGGAGTATATCAGAATATCATCTATAAACACAACAACAAAACGATCTAGATAAGTATGAAAAATACGATTCATATATTCCATAAACACTCCAGGCACATTAGTAACACCGAAAGGCATCACGGTATATTCATAATGTCCGTAACGTGTCCTAAAGGTTGTCTTCTGCATATCCTCATCTTTCACCTTGATCTGATGATAGCCCGATCTTAAGTCAATTTTATTGAACACACGTGCACCCACTAACTGATCCATCAAATCGTCAATCCTAGGAAGTGGATACCTATTCTTGATTGTTACCTTATTCAACTACCGGTAATCTATACATAACCTCATGCTACCATCTTTCTTCTTAACCAACAACACCGGCGCTCCCCAAGGCTACACACTTGGTCTTACAAACATTTTATCAAGCAAATCTTCTAACTGCTTTTTCAACTCTGCTAATTCGGAAGCTGACATACGGTAAGGTGCCATAGAAACAGGCTTCGTTCTCGGAACAAGATCAATGGAAAATTCTACTTCCCTCTCTGGCGGCACATCAGGTATTTCATCTGGAAAAACTTCTGGGAACTCGCATACCACTTGGAACTTATCAATCACTGCTTGATTCTCAATAGACAGGAACGCCATCAAAGAAAACATTTGGATTCCATCATGCATTAACTACTTCAACTGCTTGGTAGTCAAGAACACAGTTTCTCCTTCTTCTTCGGTAGATGAAAAACGCACCGTCTTACTAAAACAGTTAATATGAACGTAGTTAAGCTCCAACCAGTTCATACCTAGTATCACATCCATCCCACTCAACGGTAAACAGACTAAGTCCACCGTAAAATCTCTACCAAAAATCGACAAAGGACACTTCAAACACACTAGAGAAGTATTCACCAAACCCTTAGCCGGAGTTTCGACAACCATCTCCTCATTCATAAACGACATAACAAGACCCAATTTCGAAGCACAATCAGCAGCAATAAAACAATGTGTAGCATAATATCTATAATAGCAATTAAGGGAATACTATCAATGAAACATGTACCTCTGATCAGACGATCCTCATTTATTGTCTGAGTACCAGCTAAAGCAAACACCTTCCCACTAGCCTGAACCTTCTTAGGCTGCTTACACTGAGGACTAGTATGTCCTTCTTCACCACAGTTAAAGCAAACTATATCATCATGTTTGCTGATGACATGCTGTCATTACGTAATTTTTTATGTAATATTATCACATTTTGGAGTTCACAAGGCGACTTAAGCAGCAAGAAAAGCAAGAAAACTGAAGAAAAAGGACAAGACAAAAACGTGGCACGTTTGGTCTAAAACATGACACGATCTGGTAATGGCATAATTGCATGGTTTCGTCATTGAGGAAAATGTGTCACGTTGGCTAGGGCGTGACACGATTTTGCGAAACCCTAATTTAGTTTCTTGTTACACAAGTGAAAACGTGTCACGATCCACTAAAAACGCGACACATTTTAGGCAAAATTATGAGCCTATTTAAGCTGAAGTCTATTCCAAAAACAAGGGTTACGATTTTAGAAGAGAAAAGTGCGATTTTGACATCCAGAGACGGCTAGGAAGGTGATTACTTCATCCTTTTACCAATTCATGTATGTTTTAATTCCAGTATTGATTATGCTATTTGTAAGTCTGATTATGAGTAGCTAAATCTCTTAGAGATTAGGTCTGATATGATTTTATGTAACCCTAATTGAATCATGTTGCTGTGATGAAACTCTATTTAATGTGAATGATTATTTAGTTCTTATTCAATTCAATTGTTCTTAATTCTTTTATATCTTGATCACATATAAACTCGTGAGTATGAATGACTACTGACCCTAGCTTTCAACTTAGACCCATTGAATTGTTCTAATAAACATGGTTAGTCTAGGAATGGATAATTGTTTGTTAGTGATATTAGGTTAACGTGCTTAAACCTTCAAGGATTATTAGACCACCTAAGGAATTAGGGGCTGTAGTTTAAGAGGAGGGTCCTAACTCAAGGGATTGATTAGGGCTAATTTGTTAACTATCGTGGAACTAAAGAACCATTCACAAGAATAGAGTACAGTGACCAATTAGGGGAACATAAATGATTCGAAAGACCTGATCTCATCTCTCTCTTATTTCTTAACAACTTTTACTTTCTGTTAATTGATTTCTTAAAATCAAACAAAATCAACCGCCTAGTGGCAAAACAAATATAACTTTTACACATCCTATTACGTAACGAAATCGAATTATTGAAGTTAAAACATTCCTTGTGGGATTGATATTTTACTACTTCGGTAGGTTTTGGTACACTTGCCAAATTTCTATCAAGTTTTTGGCGCCGTTGCCGGGGACTGTTGAATTATTTCAATAAGGCAATTTCGTTATAATTTAGGATTTCTGCAATTTTTTTTTTCTTCTGTTTTTAAAATTTTGTTACTTTTGATTGTGCAGTGCTACTAAGGTATTTTGCTGTTTATGCGAGGTAGACAAAGCAAGGACGATTTACAATTCGATCCGGAGATCGAAAGGACTACTAGAACCAATCGGAGAGCTTTCTGGTTGTCAAAGTCAGTCCCGCTAGAGCAAAGAGAGCAGATACCAAGTCCTACACCTTCAGTAACTGAAAAACCTGTATCTCATGAACCTAGTATCATGGGAGATCCTACACCGAGACCTAAGTTGGGAGACTATGGCTTAGTTACCCACCGGGGTCAGCTGACACACTTTTCGGCCGGTTAATCCTGCTGCTTTTGACATCAAGAGCACCATCCTGAATGGTTTGAGAGATAAGCAGTTTGATGGGACAGAAGCTATGAACCCACATGAACACCTGAGTCGGTTTGCTGAGACTTGTGAATTCTGTGTACCTCCAGCCACTGTTACTGATAGCCAGAAGAAACTACAGTTAATTCCTTTCACTTTGACAGGAAGAGCTAGAGATTGGTTGCTAACTATACCAAGTAGGACCATTCAAACATGGGAGGAGGTCGAGCTGAAGTTCCTGGAAAAGTATTTCCCTATGTCGAAGTATTGGGACAAAAAGATGCAGATTTAAAATTTCAAGCAAGGGGATACTGAGTCTTTATATGATGCTTGGGAGAGATTTACTTTGATGTTGAAGAGGTGCCCGAATCATGAACTCTCCTAGAAACAATATCTCCAAATCTTCACCGAAGGCTTGACTCACAATATTAGAATGTTTTTAGATGCCTCAGTTGGTGGTAGTCTGAAGAATAAAATAGATCATGAAGTTGAAGCCCTCATTGAAAGCATGGCTCAAAACGAGTATCGTGCTTATGCCGAGAAGAAGAAAAGGGGAATGTATGGGGTAAGTGATACTACTTCTATCCTAGCTAACCAAGTAGCCATGAACAAGCAGATTGAAGCTCTCACTAAGGAGTTTCAAGGTTTCACTTTGGCCAACAAACAACAGGTAGCTGCAGTTAAGTGTGATTTATGTGGAGAGGGACATGCAAATGGTGAGTGTGTACCTGAGGGATTTAGTGAGGAAGTTGTAAACTATGTGAACTTTCAAAGGCAAAACCCTTACTACAATCTAGGTTTTAACAAGTATCCCAACTTGAGCTACTCCAACAACAACACTCTCAATCCTCTGCTCCTTAATCCTCAACAACCACAACAGAGAAAACCTTCAGCCCTTGAAGAGACAATGATCAATTTCATGAAGATGACTCAAGGAAACTTTGAGGAGATGAAGAAGAGCCAGGAAGCTGAAAGAAAGAACAATGAAGCTTCCAGAAAGTTGCTTGAGACTCAAATCGGGCAAATGGCTAAACAATTGGCTGAACAAAGCAAGGGAGGATTCTCAGGTAACACTAAAGAAAACCCTAAGAATGAAACTTGTAATGCTATTGAGCTTAGGAGCAAAAAGGTTCTCACACCTCTAGCCCCAAAAGCTAAGAAAACTCTTGATGAAGTTGTGGAGGATGAGGTAGAGATAGATGAGGGAGTAGTTGAAAAAGAAAATGATGAGGGAGTAGTTTAAAATGAAAAGAAGAAATAAATCGAGGGAGAAAAAAGTGAGAAGTTGATATATGCGGACTCAATTTTGAGAAAGTCCAAGAGCCAGATATTGAAAGATGGGGATAAACCACAATCATGACGCATGCAGAAGGATCAACTTCAAAAACTTCAACTCAGGATGAACCCATTAATATTTCTAGAGAAGTTCCAAGCGTTCATCCCCAATTCATCATAGAGCCAGACGTAAAGGAAACTGAAGACAAAATCTGGAAAACCTAGGTAATATCTCTTGCCCTAATTCACAGCATGCATTTCTAGGACCCTTTCCAAATAACACAGAAGACCTAGAAAACCCTAGTGTTGTCTTCCCTTGTTTTGAAGAACGATCTCCCCTGATTTTTACCAAAGGTCCTTATGACCTAAGTTTCTTGAAATCTAAATTTAGGACAAAACCCAAATTCGAGAACAACGAGAAGTATTTGTGTTGGTTAGACAAGATGGAAAAACAAAAAGGTCAATTTTGGAAAGAGCTGGGAATCTTTGACCTTATTCAGCTATTGAGACAAGGACCAAAGTATCATAGTAAAATGATAATCGCTGCATTACATTTGTGGAACCCTTCGACTTGTAGCCTTCATTTAAAATGTGGTTTGCTTACACCCACTCTTTTAGATGTTGCTGGTCTTACTGGTCTAAAACCTGTTGGCCAAACTTTCGATCCAGACAGCCACGTTTCAGAAATTTGTTTTGATTTCACCAGACCTGCATATGGTAATTTTATACTAGATCACCATGTTACTTCAAGTGCTGAAGTGTCTGACATAGAGCACATAGCCTTTCTCACCTATTGGTTGTCTATGTATATATTTTGTTCAATATCCCTACAAATTCCCAAAAAATTCACAACTCTTGCCATGCAATTGCATGAAGGACGAGACATCTGCCTAGGCAAGCTTATCTTAATATCCTTATATGAACATCTAAATCAGGCAGTGGCAAGTATAAAAGAAGTTCAATCTGGTGGTAGTCTGATCATACCTGGCCCTATTTGGTTGTTTCAATTGTGGCTCTTGGCTACTTTTAAAACAAAGCTGGCAATCAGCCTCCCTACCAAACTTTCGAAGGCACACGAAGAGAGGTCTATCGAAGGAATAGGTTTGTCCATGCTTCAATATGGTAATAGGAGTCCACAAGACTTGTTCTCTATTGCCTACAATGTTCTTCAAAGTTGTGATGTTTTCGCACCTTCTATGGCCCCATTTACAATAAGGACTCGAGGGCCAGCTTGGTTTACCAAAGCTTTTCCAGCTACTTCAATCGAAGATGAGGCGGAAATAAATGACATATGGGAAGCTTATGTAACTCCCACATTTCTATCCAGCAAGGTAACGTCTGGCAGCCCTTACGGGATCTATGGTTATCAACCGAACCACGCCACCAAACAATTTGGTTTGGTTCAACCAAAACCTAGTTCTCTGTACAAGTGTGTGGATGATTTGAGACAATCCTTGATAGAACATGTGTGGAGGTTAACCTTACGTCGAGCTCAGGAACAAAAACTTGTATTCAAGCCCATTTCTTTTGTTTCATCTTTTGCATGCACTAAAGCATTCTATCGATGGTGGCGAGACTATTATAGGCGCCAATCCACTCGTGTAGATCCTGACTCTTTGCTTCCTCAACTGATGCTTGCTTTTAATGTGCAGAGAAAATCGAAGAAGAGCAAAGGTACGCATATTCGAGAAATTCAAGCTTTTCAAAAATTCTTTTAAACTGCATATGATCCTTTGCATCTAAAAAGGACAGTTCATTACGCTGCTGAAACCTTAGGAGATAAAATTTATGATAAAATGCCAACAACGAGATTTCCACCTTTTACCCCTGGTAAATATCTTTTCGTGTTGCATTTCAAAATGAAACTCCCAGCTTTGCCAACCAGCAAGTTAGCCCTCGCTTTTAGGCCGCTATACCCAAAATGGCTACCTTGTGATTGACTGTTAGGCATGAGGCAAAGACTAATAACTAGGAAAAAGGACAAGGTGACTTGGACCAAATACTATTTAGGTAATTTTAAAGGCTTCTTCACTTAGATCTGCCCTATATCGAAATCATTTCTCCAATAGGCGTAGGTATGAAACTTTTCCATTGGTAGGAACAATATATAAGCATTTAAAGAAATGTACTACTTATCTGTCTACCCATTTGTTTGCAGCTCTTCCCCTACAGTCAGGGGATGAAGGACCTGATGAGGATGAAAGCACTCAGAGACCCTCGAAGTCCAAATTGGAGAGATCGTCCAAAAGAAAGAAAATCCCTAAACCGGAGAAAAAGAAGGTTCCATATTCTCCTGAGGCAACCCCCGATGAAACCCGAGAAACTGCAACTGAGAAAACCGTAAGTCTCTTTTCTTCGATCAATACTTTGAACGTCTCAGAATGGGGCTAAATCCAAAATTCGATCTGCAGCCTGAAGTTCTTCCTACTGCTGCTAAGGTTACCACAGTTTATGAGGCACCAAAAGCCCAAGAATGCCGAAAGAAAAGGAAACAAGAAACCTGGAATGTGACTGTCGAAACAATTGCTGCTGACAAGTCCCCAGGCGAATCAAGTTCTAAAAGGAGGAAGCACAAAGATTCGAATCCTAATAGTGCCCACTCCCATGTTGGGGACAATGACTCGAAGGTAGCAACTTCACCTATCTAAGCCAAATTTATATTTGTTTGGGTCTCGAAATCCGTAATTTGCTTTAGCAATCAACATTTTCTTTATGTAGGGTATGGAGCATAGTTAGGGTGACAAGTCTCAGCATGCACAGCTCTTATCTACTGACCAGGCCAACGCATCACCAATTGCTAAAGAAGATGAGGGCGTCGAGACTAGTAGTCCTCTGCCTCAATTCGAAACAACTTCTCATTGCTCGCTTTCATCACTACCCAGCGAAGGTGTGGCTGGAGCAGCATTGGTCGAAGATAGCGACCTCGATGATGTGGCGGACCAGTATATTCTTGCTTCGAGAGATGAAACTGCCACTTTGGTCCAAACAAATGTTCCGGGTGAAAAGCCACCAACTGAAGTTGTGCCAGCGAAAAATGTCCAGCCTGCCAAGGTCATTAGTCAGGAAGATCTTGATCAACTTGAAAAGGCCAACCCTCTTGATACCTTTGACTTTTTGGCACAAGATGTTCTCCTATCTAGGAGTAATGGAAAATCTTCCCACGTTTCTGCTGACGATGTGTCAGAAACTTCGAAGGAAAATCTTCTCGCAAAGCTTCGAAGTAAGGTCTTGGAAGCCAACCTGTTTGAAGTTATCGAACAGGATGAGAACATCATTACTTAAGTGAAAGAGCTACTATGTAGATTAGGTACTCTCCTATCTGGATCGAAGATTCAAGAATTCTCTCGAGTATTAGAACCTCTTTTGGAAGATATTGGCCAGAGCTTTCAACAGAAGAGGGTTGCTCAAGCCAAGCTCGAGGAAAAAACCTTGCGTTGTGATCAATTATTCGATGAGGTTACTGCTTTCAAATCCAAGCTCGAGGTTTTTCGACAGGAGATCCCAATTAACAAGCAAAAGGTAGCGGAAATTGATTCTACAATTGCTAAATACAAGGCAGAGATTCTAAATTTGGAAACTCAGAAGAACAACCTTCTAGCCAAAGAAAACCTCATGAAGCAGGAAGCTCAAGTGGCCATACAAAAAGCCAAAGAATCGAAGTTGTCTCAACAAGAGATAGCTGCGCTTACCGAAAATGGCAAAGCACTTGGCGAAAGGCTTGGTGATTATAAAAATCAACTGAACAAGCTCACTTCCGAATTTGTAATTTAAAAACTCTTCATGAGTTCTAGACTTCAAATACTTGGTTTTGTAATTTATGATGGTTAAAAAACCATCTTTGACAATATTTTGAATTTTCCTTACCCAACTTTATCTATCAATTCTTAAAAAATTATAAAATTGATACTTGGAACAATTTTCAATAAACGCAATGATGAGAAACTAAAAAGCCTTTTTTTGTGAAAAACCTACAAGTTAACCGACCTAGGAAACCGTAACTCTTCTAAAATAATAATAACCACACAAATTAAATATTTTTTTTTACCACTTTCCCCTTTTTCCAAAGCGCATCTGCTACCGTTGATCTTTTTCCACGCGTGTGCATCTGGATAGGGTAGGTAAATCGCACAAATGTAACTTCCCTCAACTCCTTCATCTATAAATAGTTCAACTTACTCTTGCAAGCTTCCACCATCTCCATTGTCTCTCTTTTGTTCAAAGCTAAAAAAGAAAATTTCTCCACTTAAGAAGAAAACCCCCTCTAAAGATTGATCTTTTGAATGATGATTTGCTAATCAACATTGCTACAAGAGTTGCTGCTCACAGCATGTACGATCTCTTCAACTTCCAGAGAACTAACAAGAGGCATGCAGTGCTTTGCAGGGATCCTGATGTCTCTAGGGCTGTTTTCACTGATTGCGTTCCACTGCTTACTGATCTTGACCTAACTCATGAAAAACTTGTTTTCATGAACCGTCTATGGGATCATGGGAACCCTATGTTCTGTATTCTCAAGTGTTCTCAGCATATGCTGCATGCCACTCCGAACTTTGACACAATACGACGATTGTTGTCAAATGCTGAAGCTGCTCACTCAAATAGCGCTAAGTATTTCCACCTTTTAATAAAGGCTACTGCTCCGCCTCCTGTAAACGAGGGTGAACTCTTGAAAGATCTCTGGGATTTTGTGATGACTAGGCGTATCTCTCGCTATCGAGTGGATATCTTGGGAAGCACTACCTCCTTCAGGTTTCGTTGTACTTGGTACGAAAGGTATATGCCCCTAGGCATGGTTCACTGTAGATTTTGCAACAACTGGCATAAATGCCCAGAAGATGGGATGAGGCCGGGAAATTTCCGTGGTTATCTTCCGGCTAATGATGATGAGTATGTTTTAAATGACTTCTGCATCCGTTGCCGTCTTGATTCTAAAGTTCGATGGCTTATCGAAGTTTGTGGCATTACTCATCAATGGTAGCGTCTTTTAGCATCTAAGCTTCTTTTGGTCTATGCTTTGTTTTGTAATGGCTGGTTGTTTTATCCGTTTTTTGGGAATATTAATGTAACCTGCCCGTTAGTTGGCATTTATTCTAAACAATGCCATGTTTTGTTTTTCCTTTCCGAACTACTCTTGTACAGTTTTAATTTCTTGTAGCATTGGTATATATTTCTTCAAATATTTCCCGTTTATGCGCAAAATTCTTTGATCATCGTTTAGTTCTTCGATCTCATACGCATTGTTTGAAAATACTCTTAATATTTGCCATGGTCCTTCCCAACTGGGAGACCATTTTCCCAAGATTTGATTTTTTCTATCCATTGGCAAAATGACTTTCCACACCAAATCCCCTTGAACGAATAGCTTTGATTTCACTTTTTTGTTATAGGTCTTCGCTACTCTTTCTTTCTGTTTCGTAAGGACTTATAGTGCTGTCAACCTTTCTTCATCCAAATCAACTAATTCATCTAACTTCATATTCCAATAATGGTTTGTTGGAATTTCGAATTGCCTTTGAATTCTGGTCGATTGGAGTAAAATTTCGACGGGTAATACATCATCATGACCAAATGTCAATCTAAATGGTGTGGTATTCGTTGATTCTTTAGGAGATGTTTGACATGCCCACAAAGCTTCGCCAAGAACCTCATGCCAATTCTTGGGTTTTCCCTTAGTTTTCCTTTTAATAATGGAAACAAGGCTCTTATTTGCTGCTTCAACTTGACCATTTGCTTGAGCATAATATGTTGTCGAAGTCAATAGTTTAAAACCCGTGTTTTCAGCAAATTTTGCCATTTTTTGGCCAGTGAACACAGATCCTTGATCCGTGGTAATGGTTTCTGGAATGCCAAACCTATATATAATATATTTTTGAATAAGTTGCGATTTTGGGCCCCCAAGTATAAAAACTACAATTTTGGCCCCCTAACTTTTAGCCCCTTTGCATGTTTCGTCCTTTTGCTCAATTTTGACCAGTCAATGTCTACGTGGCACGCCATGTGTGTAATTATTAAATTAAAAAAACAAAAAAAAACATATATTCATTTTTAAAATTAAATAAACGAAAAATTAAATTAAAATTTTTTTAAAATAAAATGAAAAATAAAACTAAAAACTTCATCTTCATCTTCATCCTATCATTCCAAATCCAATCCAGAAAAAAAAAATCAACAACAAAAATTAGATCTTCCTCTTCTTACTCTCAAATCCTCCACTCTCAATTTCATCATCAACCTTATCACCACCACCAACAATCGATTCCTATCGTGACAAATGGTATTCTCTCGGTCGAACAAATCTCAAAGCAACCCATTGGCAAGAAGTTGCAGATGTCGTCGCTGTTCGTTGCCCTAACGCTACACCCGTCGCTAAAACTTCCACTCAATGTCATCACAAAATGGAAAAACTTCGTAAACGTTACCGATCTGAGATTCAGAAGCTTAGATCTCTTCCGGTTCCGAGATCTCGTTTTTCATCTTCTTGGGTTCTCTTCAAAGCTATGGATTCCATGGAGAAAGGTCCTTCTCCACCTTATCCACCACATAAACCAGAAAACCCTAATCATAACCCTAACCATATTCATAATCATATCCATAGCCATAACCTTATCAACCACCGTGAAACACTAAATAATGATGATTATGATGATGATCTTTATGAGGAACTTAGAAGCGCTGCTGGTGATGGTTCTGGTTCTGGTAATACCAGAAGTCTTGATAAGCTTTACCGGAACGGAGTTTCCGGTGGTTCAGGTGGTTTTGGGTTTCGGATTAGGATTCCAACCGGTGTAAGCGTGGCGTAACCTGGATCAAAATTCTATCTGAAAATGAACAATTTAGAATCTGGAGGTGGTTTGAGAGAAGAAAAAAGAGATTCATGCGTGTTCCTTCCTTTTTCTTTTTCTTTTTAATTTTAATTTTTTTTCTGATTTTTTTAATTTTTAATATCTTTTTTTATTTATTTAATTTATAAAATGATTTTGTGGCATTTTTTATTTTCTTTAATTCATTATTTACACATGTGGCATGCCACGCAGACGTTGACTAGGTCAAAATTGATCAAAAGGACTATTATTGCAAAGGGGCTAAATCTTAGGGGGCAAAAATTGTAATTTTTATACTTGGGGGGCCAAAATCGCAACCTTTTGAAAGATAGGGGGCCAAAAGTGCACTTCATCCTAAAATTTATAACCTCATCTTGGGTAACTTCTTTTAGGGGAATTGCTTCTATCCACTTGGTGAAATAATCTATTCCAACCAGGATATAATTATGGCCTTTTGATGACTTAGGTTTAACTTTTCCAATCACATCTAAAGCCCAACCCCTAAACGGCCAAGGTTTGATTATCGAATGTAATTCGCTTGCAGGCACACGCTGGATCCCATCACGTTTTTGGCACTCCTGACAACCTTTGGCGAACTCTATTCAGTTTTTGAGCATAGTTGGCCAATACACGCCTTGTCGAAACAAAAGCCATTTCATTTTGTGGCCTGTTTGGTGTGTGCCACAAGCACCACTGTGCGTGTTGAAGATAGCTAAATACGCTTATGTCTCTCCTAGGCATCTAAGCAAAACTCTTTCTGGAGTCTTTTTGAACAAATTGCTGCTTATTAAAACATAGCTCAAGGCTCGATACTTTATTTTTTTGACAAGTTGTACCATCTGGATTCTCTAAGTAAGTCACTATGGGCTTTCGCCAATCGTTGTCGGTTAAATTGTTGATAACCAAAATTTCAATTAGATTAGTACCTTGTGAGTGCCTTTGAGATGTTCCTATCCCCCCAAGTTTTGGTTTCAACAATTTCTTAGGGAGAGTTTCATTCGAACTGCGCTTGTTTTTGACTTCAATCGGCTCCTGCTTTTGGTCTTTTGAAATCTTGTACCCAGAAGCCATTTGGGCTATGTCGTTCTCCTCTTGATTTTCTATACGGGGAAGGTGTCGAATTTCGACACGAGTAAAACGTTTTAGTAATGCGTTAGCCAAGGTGTGATACATGACTAGGCTTTTGTTGACACACTTGTATTCCTTTGTCAATTGTTTCAAAACTAACTCCGAATCACCTCTTATTTCGATGAATCTTGCCCCCGATTCGAGTGCAATCTCTAGACCCGTAATCAAAGCTTCATACTCAACCTCATTATTCGAACAAAATTGATTAATTCGAAACTTGTGTTTCACTTTATCATTCTTGAGGGAAACAACCACAATTCCGATCCCAGTGCCATTTTTATGGCTGGATCCATTGAAATACAACTGCCAAGGCTGGCTTTCGATGCCCCCGTGTGATGGTTCATCTACTGAGTGATCAACAATAAAATCAGCGACTATTTGGCCTTTCACAGATTTTAGGGATTGGTAGGTCAACAAATATTCTGTAAGTGCTAAAGCCCATTTACCAACTCTGCTGTGTAAAACTGGTTTTGATAACATATGTTTAATTATATCAAAAGGCTTGATATAATGCTTAAGTTTTGTACATGAGAAATATAAACAAAGACATAGCTTTTCACTAGGATGATATCTTGTTTCAACATCACTTAGTACCCTACTAAGGTAATAAATGGCTCTTTCTACGCCATTTTCATTCTCTTGGGCTAACATGCTACCTATAGTATATTCAGAGGCTGCTACGTACAACTTCATCCTTCTGTCTTTCACAAGAGGTGAAAGTATAGGAGGATTAGTCAAATATGACTTAATTTCTTCAAAAGCCTTCTGGTGCTCTAGCTCCCATTTGAACGCATCTTCTTTCTTCATACGAAGTAATGGCGAAAAAGCTTGTGCTCTGCCACTTAGGTTTGATATGAACCTCCTGAGAAAGTTGATTTTTCCTAACAAAGATTGCAACTCTTTCTTTGTCGAAGGGGGTTAGTCTCCATTATTGCCTTGGTTTTGTTTTGGTTAATTTCGATTCCCTTCTTGTGGACAACAAAACCTAAAAAATCACTTGCACAAACACCAAACGCACATTTTAATGGATTCATTTTCAATCCATATTGCCTCATTCTTTCGAAGGATCGGCGTAAGTGATCTAAATGTCTATCCTCTGAAGGCGATTTGACGACAATGTCATTGATGTAAACTTGCATGAAATCTTCTATAAAATCATGAAACATCGAATTCATCACTCGTTGGTATGTAGCACCAACATTTTTTAAACCAAATGGCATTATGAGCCACTCGTAGCATCCTAATGGCCCCGGGCATCGAAATACAGTTTTTGAGACATCTTCCTCAACAATAAAGATTTGGTTATAGCCTGAATAGCCATCAAGCATACTCAAATATTCGAATCCTGCTGTTGAGTCCACTAGCATTTCTGCCACTAGCATAGGATATTCATCTTTGGGAGTAGCGAGATTTAAATCTCTAATATCAATACAAACTCTAATAGTTCCATTTTTCTTTTTAACAGGAACTACATTTGCTAACCAATCTACATACCTGGCGGTTCTGATGAAACCGCATTTTAGGAGTCTTTCGATCTCTTCTTTAATCTTTGGCAAGATTTGGGGCGCAAACCTTCTAGGGATCTGCTTTACGGGCTTCTTGCCTGGTTGAATTGGCAACTTCAATTCCACCATTTTTCGGCTCAAGCCGGGCATTTCGTTGTAATCCCAAGTGAAGCAATCTTTGTACTCCTTCAAAAGTTCCACAATTCGATCTTTGAACTCTTTAGGAATCTAAGTACTTACATAAGTTGGCCTTTTGACAGTGCCATCTCCTAGATCCACTTCTTCAAGAGGATCCTGGGCTCTCATTTTAGTCGTAGATCCCATAGGATCTTCCTCGAACCCCAAAGGTTCGTCATCGTAGATGCAATCTAACTTTTGATCTTCAACGAAATCATCACCCGTGTCTTCTGAAGGGGAGAAAAACACAAGAAGGGGGGGTTGAATTGTGTTAGACTTTTCTTCGATTTCTCTTAAACTCAGAACACTTGTGATCAGAAGCTAGAAGAACAGCTTCTGAACTAGGTGATCAGGAGCGTATGCAGCGGAATAAAAACAGAGAGAAGGGAAGAAGAAAGACACAAGCAATTATACAGGTTCCTTCCACAAACCGAAAGTAGTCTTGTCCCCCTTGCACTTCCAAGGAGAGTTCACTATATGTAATATCTGATTACAAATGCTCAAGCACACAAGCAAGAGACTTCAAATGCTCAAGAACACAATCCAGAGACTTCTAATGTTCAAGCACACAAGCAAGAGACTTCTATCAAACAAAATTACAAGGAAAATGTTTGAGGTTGAACACTTGATATACAATTAGTGGTGTTCACAATACAAATCAGATACAGACTCTTAAGACTTTAGAATTTCAAAGATATGAACTTGAAAACTGAAATTCTAAGTGAAATTTTGGATGCTGAACAATTTTGAAAGAGTTTTGGCGCTTTTTAAATTGTTGTTTTGTCTTTTTGTTCTTCAAGTCTTCACTCCTTTATATAGAGGTGTGAAATATAAACGTTGTAAGTGCCAGCACATCCAAAAAGAGTCGTGGTTGAAGCTTGATCTTTCACCAATGATTCCTTGCCTGATTAAGTTATTGTCCTATGAAGGATCAATTTCAAATCCATTCCAGTTGTGAAGGAACATTGTTACAGGTGTGGTTGTATTTCAGAGCTGTTATCTTGTCTTGTAGCAGAGACAGAAAACAAAGTAGTGGAGAAGGTGGTTGTACAGTTCGTATAGAGTACAATGTCAACGCTCTTTGTATTTTACCACCCAAATGTCTTCAAATCCTTTTGAAATGACCGTTGCAATATTCCACTAGTCTTTATTTATTTAAATAAAGACCCCGCTCCCGTTGCAATCTCCTTCTTCCCACGAACATCTTCCGGGAAGTACCTATTCAAGAATTCCCTCCTGAACACAGCCCAGGTCACCACAGCATCATCCTGTTCAAGTACAGGCAGCAGACTTACCCACCAATCATCAGCTTCTTCAGCTAACATATGCGTACCAAACCGCACCTTCTGAACCTCACTGCATTGCATAACTCTGAAAATTCTTTCAATTTCTTTGAGCCAATTCTGAGCTCCGTCAGGGTCATACCTTCCCTTGAAGGTTGGTGGATGGTTCCTCAGAAAGGTCTCCAACATCCTCACACCATCGTTACCAGCAGCACCGTTAGGTTGCTGTCTTACAGCTTGAGCAACAGCCTCAAGTGCAGCAGCGATAGCAGCATCATTACGACCAACCATTTCAAAGTTCTCTATATCAGAAACAACAGCTCAGAAACATCGACAAAAGCAGCATTAGAATTGACACTCTATCCTAGATGGCTCAACACGACTCTACTACTTAGCCGGACGGACCAACCTGCTCTGATACCAATTGTAACACCCCGTTCCCAAAAAAACAACGTAATAATGCTAATATAATCAGAGTTCAACATCAACGGAGTATTACATATACTTTTCATAATTTATTTAAATAGAATATAAAACCATTTAAATAACAACAACTTCATTTTATAAAAATCTGCAGCGGAAAATCTTTATTTAAAATCATAACCAACAACTACATTAATATCCTTGGCACAAGGCCTCAACATGATAAAATATTATTCAATAATGGTTTAATCTCCAACAACAACAAAACTTCGACAACATGTTCCAAATTGATACATAAAGGAATGAAAGAAAACATTATAACGATCCCCCATCCCGTTACGTATCAGAGCCCTAGACACTTGAGCCATCAACCTACTAGACTTCGTTACCTGCACTTGCCCACAAGGCGGCAATTCCAACAGAAGGGGTGAGATTCACAATCAAAAATAATATATTTCTATAATTCATCAAATGCATTGAAACAACAGCAAATTCACAACAACAACATCAATAGGAAATATACATATACATATAGCATCATACTTGATTATCAACACTACTTCAATTATATTTAATTCGAAATCAACTTCATCCTTGATGACAACACACCGACAACGACTTAACACCAACGACACATCAACAACATCGACAACTCACCCAACACAACGACTACAACAATGCAACAATGCACATGCTTGTGGTACCAAAATACAGGGCAGAGCCCTCACCGCTTTGAACAACAAAGTGTTCCAGGACATGAGTCCTCCCGCTTTGAACGACAAGGCGTTCCAGAGCATAAGCTCTCACCGCCTTGAATGACATTGCATTCCAGGACCAAGGTCCTCACCGCTTTTGAGCAACAAAGTGTTCCAGGACATGAGTCCTCCCGCTTTGAACGACAAGGCGTTCCAGAGCATAAGCTCTCACCGCTTTGAATGACATTGCATTCCAGGACCGAGGTCCTCACCGCTTTTGAACAACAAAGTGTTCCAGGACATGAGTCCTCCCGCTTTGAACGACAAGGCGTTCCAGAGCCTAAGCTCTCACCGCTTTGAATGACAATGCATCAGACTCCAACTGTGTATATCAACATACAACATGACAACACCGACAACAACCACCAACCAACAATGCACACATCTACGTATGACTTACACCACGACAATTCAACAACAACAACTGTGCCTAATTTATTTATGACACACTCCCCAACTTCGACAACACAAAACGACGACAACAACAACGGAACAACACGACAACGGAACAACGACTTAGCATATATAATCATATTTATTTATATATACATGCATTCACATAGCTTCTCCTTCATTCATAATATTTACTTCATAAACAAGGTTAAACAAATCAAAGGAACAGTTTAGGATGCCAAAATTAAAGTCCTAATGCACGAAGCAAAATTCAGAAAATGATCTTACAGAACCTATCTCGCTTCAAGCGAAGGTCATCTCGCTTCAAGCGAAATCCTCACAGAATGGTTGGTTCTCTCTCGCTCAGAGTTCGCTCGTGGTTCGCTTCAAGCGACCTAAAAGACGTAAGTCTGGGGAAATCTCGCTTGGAGTTCGCTTGCATCTCGCTTCAAGCGAAGCTTCATCTGGACAGCATTCTGGGTATCTCGCTTATGCGAAAAATATCTCGCTTCAAGCGAAGCTTCATCCGGGCAGTTCAAAAGTTCACGACACTGGAACTATCATCGACAGCTGTGGAAAATTTCCCAACGTGCCTCTCATCGGTATACGCGGGGGAATCAACTACAACCCTGCTTTGGCCAGACGTCAATTCAAATACCCGATGGAAAGGCCTCACTACATCTCGCTAGACGGTATTTTCTACCTCAACCAACATGATAGCTCGGGCATGAGGGGGTAAATCGAACGAGCTTGGCGTACAATTCATAAAAGAGGAAAAGGCCAGTTAGGAAGAAGGTCATCGATGGTCAGTCAATCATATACTCAGTGGGTCATCGATAGAGCCGCAAAACGTGGGATGCCTTACCCCTCACAGAGGGTCCCCTCTTCCACTGCCCCATCAACACCTTCACCCATACCCCTTGAAACCCGAGAAGATTTCCAAGAGCGGTTGACCGAGGCAAAGCTTGAAAGAGACACCTGGCAAAGAAAAGCCCGCGAGGCCGAACTCAAAAATGAGACCCTGAGTGGGGAGATAGAACGACTAAAACACCAACTTCTTGATCAAAACCGCCGACTAATAGAGAAAGATGATTTACTCCGGAGGAAGGATGCCCTGCTCGGACAGGATGTTAGCAGGAAAAGGAAGTTCATGGAGTTATTTGATGGCTCACATCTGAACTTTGAATGACCTGATTCAAAAAATTACTCTCATTGTTAGGCCGCTAGCTTCTATGTTTCAAAATTTGTTTAAAGCTTACCCTTTGGTTTCGCTTGTAAAAAAAAAAAAAAAAAAGGGCTGGCTGTAATTTTCTAATTTCTCAAACAAAATCTTTGCAAAATCACTTGTATAAGTCCTTCGATAAATAAAAAACGTGTCAATTTGTTTGCATAACATCATGCATCATCTTGCATATCATAGTTTCAAATCCAAGTCTCACGAGTTTTTTCTTTTCTTCAAAAGGTCACGCCCGTTTCAAAAGTGGCCCAACGACCTCAACCAACTCGCGTACACGGCACTCGGGCAAATATAAAGAAGAAGATGGATTTTCTTGAACAAGAGAATCAGGCACTCAAAGAAGAGATGGCAGCCATGCAAGCGAAGATAGACGAGATGGCAGCCATGCAGAGTCAGGTGGATGAATTGTCTGAATTGGTAAAAACACTGAAAGCTGCACAGAATCAACCACCCCCACCTCCTCCTCCTGTCAGGACCCGGGCCGAAGCAAGGGGCTCTGCTATCCCTGACTGGACAATCTATTACGAGTCTCCAACAGTCTCTGCGCCTCCACGATCTACGCCTTGGTTCCCGCCCTTTACTTCTGGTGAAATACTCCGCCCTGTTGCTTGTGAACCTCCAATGCCTACTTTTCAACATACAAGTCATGTTCCGCCGCCTGTTTCAACGTGCCCTCAAGCTACTACGACCTATTCAGCACCTGTGATTCACACCGTCCCACAAAATGAAGAACCCATCTTCCACTCAGGGAATACGGAGGTCTGTAATAAGGTAGATGACTTACAGGAGAAGTATGAGAGGATGAATCGGGAAATGCTTGCCCTCCTCGGGAAAGAAGTATCCAAGAAGGACGTCTATGATCTGTGCTTGGTGCCGAACGTCCAGATACCTCACAAATTCAAACTCCCAGACTTCGAAAAATACAAAGGGACTTCCTGCCCTAGAGATCATCTAACGATGTATGTGAGAAAAATGTCCACATATGCCAATGATCATCAGGTCCTCATCCATTACTTTCAAGACAGTTTGACCGGTACCGCACTGAAGTGGTACATGAACTTGGACCGAGCAGAAATCCGGACTTTCAACGACCTACGTGAGGCCTTTGTACAACGATACAAATTCAATGAAGATATGGCCCCAGACCGAAGTGATCTTCAGGCTATGACTCAAAAGGAAAAGGAAACACTCAAAGAGTACGCCCAACGATGGAGAGATGTCGCCGTCCAAGTCAGCCCCCGTGTAGAAGAAAATGAGATGACCAAGCTCTTTTTGAAAACTCTCAGTCAATTCTACTACGAGAAGATGGTCGGGAGTGTGCCCAGAAGCTTCACAGAGATGATCAGTATGGGTGTACAGTTGGAAGAGGGAGTCCGCGAAAGACGTTTAGTCAGGGAAACTGCTCCCACCAGCAGTACAAGGAGGTCCGGGAACAACTTTTCAAGAAAGAAAGAACAAGAAGTTGGTATGGTAGCCCGTGGAAAACCTCAACAGAATTACCCAGCATATCAACACATCGCCGCTATCACACCCAACACAACTGCCATTCAACAACCAGGCTATCAACCACAATTCCAACAACAACCATATCCCCAACAACCCTATCAACAACAACCATATCAACAACGTCCACATCAGCAGCAGCCTCGACCACAGGCTCCGAGACCACCACTTGACCCAATCCCCATGAGATATGCAGCTCTGCTCCCAGCATTGCTCGAAAAGAAGTTGGTACAAACCAGGATGCCTCCTCCAGTACCAGAAAGATTGCCAGCAGGGTATAGAGCTGACCGGTTTTCTGCTTTTCATCAAGGGGCCCCAGGGCATGATACTGAGGATTGTTATGGCTTAAAGTATGCAGTCCAAAGGCTAATCCGAGATAAAATCTTGTCCTTCACACACCAGAACCCGAATATACAAACCAACCCTTTGCCAAATCATGTCAACATGGTCCAAGATTTCCAAGAAAGTGGCCTCATTCTTGATGTTCAGCACGCTCCGACTCCTCTAGACCCGCTACATACCAACTTGCGCAAGTCTTCCCTCTTTGAACATGATCTTGATGCCTGTGCAATATGTCCTATAGATCCACGGGGTGGTCAGAAAGTGAAAGATGACATCCAAGGGCTGTTTAGTCAGAAAGAATTCACCATTGCAGGAACAACTGATGAGGTGTGTGTCATAACTCCCGAATTCAATATCCCGGAACATGTAGAGGTGAATTCCGTCAATTAGAAACCAATGGTTACTCCTCTAGTAATTTTCCTACCAAGGCCAATGCCTTACGCTTCTGAGAAGGCCATACCCTACAACTACAATGCCACGATGCTGGAAAACGGACGCGAAGTTCCCATACCACATTTACCTTCTGTGGTTAACATTACCGAGGATAGCAGAGTGCTAAGGAATGGACGTATTATTCCCACGTTGTTTCAAAAGAAAGCAGGTACTCCGGTAACTGAGCAAATACAAGCTAGAGACTCCAGCACGACCAAAGATGCAGGCCAGACCAGTAGAACCAATACCAATGCTGACTTTGAGGAGTTACTACAATTGATAAAGAAAAGTGAGTACAAGGTGATCGACCAGTTGATGCAGACTCCCTCAAAGATATCCATCCTGTCTTTATTGTTGAATTCTGATGCCCACAGAAATGCCTTGATGAAAGTCCTGAACCAAGCCTTTGTAAATCATGACATCACTATTGGGCAATTTGATGGAGTAGTGGGAAATATCACTGCATGCAACAACTTGAGCTTCAATGATGAAGAGCTTCTCGAGGAAGGAAGGAACCACAACATGGCGCTGCATATATCTGTGAATTGCAATACTGATGCACTGTCAAATGTGCTAGTGGATACTGGGTCGTCCTTGAACGTAATAGCCAAAACAACCTACGATCAACTTTCCTACAAAAGCGCACCTTTACGACGAAGTGATGTGAGGGTGAAGGCTTTCGATGGTTCAAAGAAGAATGTCCTTGGAGAAGTGGATCTACCTATTACAATTGGGCCGCATGTCTTCCAGATTACCTTTCAAGTAATGGATATACAAGCATCATACAGTTGCCTACTGGGCCGACCCTGGATTCATGAAGCAGGGGCAGTAACTTCTACGCTGCATCAGAAGCTAAAGTTTGTGAAGAACGGAAAGCTGGCGACCGTGGGAGGAGAACAAGCCATGCTATTAAGCCATTTGTCGTCATTCTCATTCATTGGTGCTGATATTGAAGACGGTACGTCTTTCCAAGGACTTTCTATTGAAGACCAAGATGCTAAGAAAAAAGCAACATCCATTTCTTCTTTCAAGGATGCTCAGAATGTTGTACAAGATGGTGTCTCTACCGGCTGGGGGAAGCTGGTGAATCTGTCAGAAAACAAGCGTCGTGAAGGACTCGGCTTCACTCCGTCAGCAGGGAGTTCCAACAACAAGCCAATGGGGAATACTTTCTACAGTGCTGGGTTCATTCATGCCTCGTCAGAAGCCAATGCTATCATTGAAGATAATCCAGAAGGAGTGCCACAAAGTTTCGTAACACAAGGAGGGATTAGCCGCAATTGGGTCACTGTGGATGTTCCTTTTGTTGCTCACTTGTCAAAGTAATGCCTTTGCTTGTTTTTATGCTTTTTCAAAAAAAAAAATCCTTTCGTCCCGCCCCAAGCGAAAGTGAATCTATCTAGGGCTTGGTTTCAAGAAATTATCATCAATTAAATAAAAATGTCATTTTACTTCCGACTTTTTGCTTTATTTTTTCCTTTTATGCATTTTTTCTAAAAAATGGTAATACTAAAAGCCAAAAAAATATATAATCACCTTCGAAAAATCTGCATTTTTTTCTAATTTTTCTAAAAAAATCATGAAATCATATGTGCAGATTAAATGAACCCTTCGAACAACGTAACCCGATGATCTTTCCCAACTTCGAATCCCCCGTGTATGAGGCAGAAGAAGAAGAAGAAGAGATTCCCGATGAAATCTCTCGACTGCTTGAACAAGAAAGAAAGACCATTCAGCCTCATGAGGAAGCCATAGAGGTGATCAATTTGGGTACGGAAGAAAACAAGAAAGAGATCAAGATTGGGGCATCGCTTGAAGCAAGTGTCAAGAAGCAAGTGGTAGAGCTTCTCAAAGAGTATGTCGATATATTCGCTTGGTCATACAGAGATATGCCGGGTCTGGATACTAATATTGTGGTGCACCGTTTGTCGTTGAAGCCGGAATGCCCGCCAGTTAAGCAAAAGTTGAGAAGAACTCACCCTGACATGGCTCTCAAGATCAAAGAAGAGGTGCAGAAACAAATTGATGCAGGCTTCCTCGTTACATCAGAATACCCTCAGTGGCTGGCCAACATAGTACCTGTTCCGAAGAAAGACGGTAAGGTCAGAATGTGTGTCGATTACCGTGACCTAAACAAAGCCAGTCCGAAGGATGATTTTCCGCTTCCTCACATTGACGTGTTGGTTGATAGTACTGCTAAATCCAAAGTCTTCTCCTTCATGGACGGTTTCTCTGGTTACAATCAGATCAAGATGGCACCCGAAGACAGAGAAAAGACATCTTTTATCACTCCTTGGGGCACCTTCTGTTACAAAGTAATGCCTTTTGGTTTGATAAACGCAGGTGCTACCTACCAGAGAGGTATGACTACTCTCTTCCACGACATGATACACAAAGAAATTGAAGTGTGTGTGGATGACATGATCGTCAAATCCGGCACGGAAGAAGAACACGTCGAGTACTTGCGGAAGATGTTCCAACGGCTGAGAAAGTATCAACTCCGCCTCAATCCTAACAAATGCACCTTTGGTGTCAGATCTGGGAAGCTCCTAGGTTTCATTGTCAGTCAAAAAGGTATTGAAGTGGATCCAAACAAGGTCAAAGCCATCAGAGAAATGCCAGCCCCACAAACAGAAAAACAAGTGCGAGGGTTTCTTGGGCGTTTAAACTACATCTCCAGATTCATCTCTCATATGACTGCAACATGTGGGCCGATATTCAAATTACTCCGCAAATATCAAGGAGTCATCTGGACAGAAGACTGCCAGAAAGCCTTTGACAACATCAAAGAATACCTGCTAGAACCTCCGATTCTTATCCCTCCAGTCGAAGGAAGGCCATTGATCATGTACCTGACTGTGCTAGAACATTCCATGGGTTGTGTGCTCGGACAACAAGATGAAACCGGGAGAAAAGAGCATGCTATTTATTACTTGAGCAGGAAATTTACTGACTGTGAGTCTCGCTACTCCATGTTCGAGAAGACTTGTTGTGCACTAGCTTGGGCTGCCAAACGCCTCCGTCATTACATGGTTAATCACACTACTTGGTTGATATATAACATGGATCCAATCAGGTACATCTTCGAGAAGCCCGCGTTAACAGGGAGGATTGCCCGGTGGCATATGTTGTTGTCAGAGTATGATATCGAATACCGCACTCAAAAGGCGATTAAAGGCAGTATCCTTGCCGATCATTTGGCTCACCAACCAATCAAAGACTATCAACCTATCAAGTTCGACTTTCCCGATGAAGAGATCATGTATTTAAAGATGAGGGATTGTGACGAACCATTACCTGAAGAAGGTCCGGATCCTGATTCAAGGTGGGGTTTGGTATTCGATGGAGCTGTTAACGTCTACGGCAATGGAATTGGGGCAGTCATTATTACCCCTCAAGGCACTCACATCCCTTTCACTTCCAGGTTATTATTCAAATGCACGAACAACATTGCAGAATATGAAGCATGCATCATGGGTATCGAAGAAGCCATCGACCTGAGGATCAAGAATCTAGACATATATGGAGACTCAGCTCTGGTGATCAACCAAATCAAAGGAGAATGGGAAACTCGCCACCCCGGCTTGATTCCTTACCGAGACTATGCAAGGCGACTTTTGACATTCTTCAATAAGGTTGAGTTACACCACATCCCTCGTGAGGAGAACCAGATGGCAGACGCCCTGGCCACTTTATCTTCTATGTACAAAGTGAACCGTCAGAATAATGTGCCATTGGTCAAAATCAGATGTCTCGAAAGACCGGGGTATGTGTTCGCGGTCGAAGAAGCTACTGACGACAAGCCGTGGTTCCATGATATCAAATGTTATCTCCAAAATCAAGAGTACCCAACCGGAGCTTCCAATAAAGACAAGAAGACTTTGAGAAGATTGTCTGGAAATATCTTTTTGAATGGTGATGTGTTGTATAAGAGAAACTTCGATATGGTCCTGCTCAGATACGTGGAAAACGAGAAGCAGATTTGTTGATGCACGAAATCCACGAAGGCTCCTTCGGAACTCATGCTAATGGGCACACAATGGCTCGGAAAATGTTGAGGGCGGGTTATTATTGGATGACAATGGAAGCCGACTGTTACCAGCATGCAAAGAAGTGTCACAAATGTCAAATCTATGCTGATAGGATTCATGTGCCGCCAAATACACTCAATGTGCTTTCTTCTCCATGGCCGTTCTCTATGTGGGGCATTGACATGATCGGAAAGATCGAACCAAAGGCTTCAAACGGGCACTGTTTTATTCTTGTGGCCATTGACTATTTTACCAAGTGGGTCGAAGCAGCGTCCTACGCCAATGTTACCAAACAAGTGGTGGTCAAGTTCATCAAGAATCAAATCATTTGCCGCTACGGTGTCCCTAGCAGGATCATTACAGACAACGGGACGAATCTGAACAACAAAATGATGGATGGTTTGTGTGATGACTTCAAAATCGAGCATCATAATTCTTCACCTTACAGACCTCAAATGAACGGCGCTGTCGAAGCCGCAAACAAGAACATCAAGAAGATCGTCCAGAAGATGGTGGTGACATACAAAGATTGGCATGAGATGCTTCCATTCGCATTACATGGTTATCGCACTTCTGTACGCACATCAACAGGGGCAACCCCTTTCTCCTTGGTATACGGCATGGAGGCGGTTCTCCCGGTAGAAGTTGAGATTCCATCAATGAGGGTCTTAATGGAGGCTGAGTTATCAGAGGCTGAATGGTGTAAGAACTGTAACACCCCGTTTCCCAAAACAACGTAATAATGCTAATATAAATATCAGAGTTTCAACAACAACGGAGTATTACATCTACTTCTCAAAATTTATTTAAATAGAACATAGAACTATTCAAATACCAAGAAATCATCTTTGATTATAAAATTCTGCAGCGGAAATCTTTATTTAAAATCAAAATCAACAACTACATCAACATCCTTGGCACAAAGGCCTCAACATAATAAAATTTATTTAATAATAGTTAAATCTCCAACAACAATAAAAGCTTTAACAACATGTTCTACAAAGTTGATACATAAAGGAATGTAAGAAAACATTGCAACGATTCCCCATCCCGTTACGTATCAGAGCCCTAAGACACAAGAGCCAAAATCTCACTAGCCTTCGCTACCTGCACTTGCCCACGAGGCGGCAATTCCAGCAGAAGGGGTGAGTTCACAAATCAACAGTAATATATAGATATATGAATCATCAAAGTAAATTGAAAACAACAACAAATAATAACAACCAACAGCAACATTATCAACAATATCATCACAACATTATAATTTTGATTCATCTTTGATTAACATCAACAACAACAACCCTTGTGGCGACATCTCACCAACAACAACTCCGACACCAAAAACTCTACAAAGACAACTCACACCAGCAACAACTATGCAAAGACTTCAACTACTAATGCAATATGCATGTGGTACCATACTACGCGCGTTGAATGCTAAGCATTCCAGGGCATGAGCCCCCAACAATTTGGATGGTTAAAGCATCCCAGGGCAATAAGCCCCCAACAATTTGGATGGTTAAAGCATCCCAGGGCAATAAGCCCCCAACAAGTGAACGATAAAGCGTTCCAGGGCAATAAGCCCCCAACGGGTGAAGGATAAACATTCCAGGGCAATAAGCCCCCAACAAATGCATATGAGTATGAATGACTCTATGGTGTATATCTGCATACAACCCAACAACATCTAAAATGGTGTATATCAACATACAACCAAACAACAACAACAACAACTACTACGACATCAACATCTGTGCCTAATACTTATGACACACTTACCAACTGGACAACACAACTCAGCAACATATACATTAATCGGTTACATTCATATCAAAGTCCAAGACATTTTTGAAAAGCAAATCAAGTTCGATCAATAAGACCTAAGCCAACTACTCATAAAACACCTTAATTAAACCTCTAATACTTAAGTTTGAAATTGGGAAATCAACCATAAGTTTTTGGACTAACTTGGGACTAGATATGTTAAGTTTTCTTAAAGTTTTCTCAATACCCACCTGGACTATTTCCATCATAACTCAAATTCTAAAAATCATTTTCAAGTCAAACCAAAGCCATTAGAAAGCTAACTCAATTATCTACAACTTTACTGTTTATACCAAAAGCCAGTTCAAAACAGAAATGGGTGAAAGAGATGCAAGAACGCGAAACAGGGGTGCTGTCAAATCGGAGTACGATTTTCTGGGTCAAAAATTGCGTTTTCATTCTGGAATAATCGGAGCACGATTTGACAAAATCGGAGCACGATCTGGCACAGGCTGTTACGATTTTTTTCACCATTTTTCACCTCAAAAACCCAATTTTGATCCCCTGATTACCCAAAATGAGTTACAAACATGTTTATGGGTTCAATACACAACAAAGCATCAAAAACAACTCATAGCAACATCATCAATCATACATAATTCATCAACAATGGCATTTTCATGTTCTTAACCCTAAATCAACATTCACCATTTTCCATCCAATTTCATGAAAACATACATACATATATATTAACAATTGAAATGTTAGCCCACCCTTACCTGATTAGATGAACAAATAAGCTACAGCAATTACAAGCTCTACAATCTCTCTGGTTCTTCCCTTGGCTCTTCTCCCTTTTCTCCCAAAAACTCTTGTTTTTCCTCTGATACGTACAATTGTGTTTCTTTCCTTACTGACTTTTCTATTTCCTTACTAACAAAGTGTAACCTCCCTTTACTCTTAACTCCCTTCCTTAATTTCAATTAATTTTCATTACCCCCCTTAATTCTAATAATTATTATAAATAATTCTCTTTAATCAAATAAATAATATTTCTCCTCCTATTTTATTAAATCATACAATAAAATATAATTCAAATAATAACATCACATAAATCACATAAATTATATAAAATACATAAAACATATCAAAATCAACCAAAAATAGTAAAATAGCAACTAGGGCGTTACAAGAACAGGTTTGACCAATTAAACTTGATCGAAGAGAAACGCATGTCCGCTTTATGTCATGGTCAACTATATCAAAAACGGATGAAACAAGCTTTTGACAAGAAAGTTCATCCCCGCGAATTTCGAGAAGGAGACCTTGTACTCAAGAAGATCCAACCTTTCCAACATGACTCCAGGGGCAAGTGGACGCTTAACTACGAAGGCCCGTACGTCGTCAAAAGAGCCTTTTCTGGCGGTGCAATGACCCTTACGACTATGGATGGCGACGAACTTCCGCGACCGGTGAACACAGATGCAGTCAAAAAATACTTTGCCTAGAAATAAAAGAACTCGGTAAGTCGAAAACCTGAAAAGGCGGCTTACGCAAAAAGGAGCGTCTCGGTGGACTGAAAACCCGAAAGGGCGGTCCAGGCAAAAATTAGAGACATGAACAAAAATGATTATCCTAATAGATCGAAAAAACCGAAAGGGCGACCTATGCAAAAGTTAAGGATCCAAAGGCAAAGTAACTGCATCCGGTCAAGCGCAGTCAACCTAGGGCATCCAGTCATCGAAAGACTTCCGATTCGAAGCATCTGCAAAGCAAAGACCCGGAAATGGGGCAATTCAAAGTTGTTAGGAAGAATAACGGATATTTTGTTCAATGTACCTTCCCACATATTTACCATTTTTTTCAAAATTTTCAAAGATTTGTGGAACCATGCCCTTGGCAGGCCACCACTCAATTAATCAAGTTTGAGCCTGTGCCCATTTTGGAACTCTCATTTTATTCTGTTTGCAAAATTTCTCCTATGTTTGATGGCAATACTTGAAGCAAAATAATTTCCAAAAATACAAAACTTTTTAAAAAAAGTGTAAACAACAAACACACTCTCTTTGACCTCATGAGTAGACAAAACGTACATCAACATCTGTAACACCCCGTTTCCCCAAAACAACATAATAATATTAAAACAATCAGAGTTCAACAATAACGGGCATGTCACACTACTTTTCAAAATTATTTAAATAGAAAATAGAACTATTTAAAATACCAACAAAATCTCATTCTTATAAAAATCTGCAGCGGAAATATTTCTTTTAAAATCATCATCATTCAACTTCAACAGAATTCTTGGCACAAAGGCCTCAACAACAAAATATTATTCTTCAACTTAAAATCCAACAACATGTTCAAAATTCGATACATAAAGGAATGAAAGAAACAAAACAACATTTTCCCTATCCCGTTACGTATCAGAGCCCTATGACACTTGAGCCAACATCCTACTAGCCTTGGAAATCTGCACTTGTCCACAAGGCGACAATTCCAACAGAAGGGGTGAGATACACATTCAATAATAATAATATATAATCAATCAAGTTAATGAAAACAACAACAATTCAATGACAAGCATCATCAGGTTCACATATATATACATATATATATAAATACACCAACAACAAAATCATCAATCAACAAAACATCATATAGTCATAGCAAAATAGGCATCATCTAACATCATAATTATCGTCCTAAATCACCTTATACATCATCAAGCACACCATTCACGAAACACGTTAAACGTCAATCAAGAATATCATCACGAAATATCATCAAGAGCTTCAAGGAACTTCATCACGAAGATACCATCAAGAACATCAAAGAACAATCATCATCACAAATGCATCACAAACCATCATAAATCATCGTCTTAACAACCATCTCAAACATCACATCATCATCACAAATCATCGTCACGACATCTCATAAGACACGACTCAACAAATGCAACTCTACGTCTTAGACATCATGCATGTGGTACCATCAGGGCATAAGCCCCCATCGCTAAAGGTCAAATAGGACCTGTCAGGCATTGAGCCCCCATCGCTAAAGGTCATAAAAGAACCTGTCAGGCATTAAGCCCCCATCGCTGACTATGCTATGCAACGACACGACTCAAATGCAACGACACGAGTAAAGACTCAACAATGCACATCTTTAGATGACTCGACAAATACACATCTTTAAATAGCATCATCGTCAAATATCACATATTTAAATATGACATCTTTATATAGCACATATTTAAGTCACACATCTACAAACAACACATCTTGATATAACACATATTTAAATCACACATCTCCGGAAAGCACATATACATTAATCAACTACATTCATATCAAAGTCCAACACATCCTTCAATAAGCAAATCAAGTTTGATCAATAAAACTTAAGCCAAATACTCATAAAACACTCCGACTAAATCCCTAATACTTAAGTTTGAAGTTGGGAAACCAACCATAAGTTTTTGACTAACTTGGGATTAGTTAAGCTAAGTTTTCTAAAAAAATTCTGAAGACCTACTTGGACTATTTTTATCATAACTCGAGATTTACAAAACATTTTTGAGTCAAACCAGTGCCATTAGAAAGCTAACTCAATTATCTACAACTTTCATGTTTACACCTAAGACCAATTATGTACCAATCAATACCAGTTTTCGTTTCAAATTCGGACAAAGTTGTGCTGAAATTCATAAAAATTCACTGTGACCTACGTTCAGTAATTTGACCATAACTCAAGTTCTATAAATCATTTTGACGTCAGACCAACGGCATTAGAAAGATAACATTCATACCTACAACTTTCGTGTTTACACTGAAAGCTAGTTCGGAACAGAAACTGATGCAAAAGACGCAACAACATGAAACAGGGTATGCTGTCAAAGGTAGCTCTCGGGAAAACTCTATTTTTCACTCAAAAACCCAAATTTCATCTACCCAAATCCCAAATTTGATAGAGAACAATGTTTATAGGTTCTATATACAACATAACAATCAAAACAACACAGAAACATGCATTTAACAACACAATTCATCACATCATATCAATTATCATAAACTTTCTAAACCCTAAACCTAGAACACAATTTCATCAACAATCAAAATTATATATACATATTATTGAAGGAATCTCACCCTTACCTTAGATTATGACTGCTGAATTAAGCTGCGTTCTTCTCTCTTCTTCTAGCCTCTTCTCTTGGTTCTAGGTTTTCTCCTCTTCTTCTCTCAAAAACTCACTTTCTCTCTTTTTTTTCAATTGTACGTAAAACTCTTTCTGACTCTCTTTTCTTTTTATTGTAAACTATAACCCCCTCTTATTTCCTTAACTCCCACTTATTCCTCGTAATTATACTTAATTCCCTTTAAACCAAATAATACTATTTTCTACCTTTTTATTAAATAAATAAAATAATCAAACAACATTTATTTAAATAAAACACAACACCATAAATCATATAATAAATTATCATCACACCAAATATCACACAATTCATATCAAGTCATATATTTCACATAAAATCATATCTAAATCATATATGTCAAATATAGTTATATAAAATCATATAAAAATACTCAAACATCAACTAAAAATAATTAAATAAAAATGGGGCGTTACAACATCCGCCTCGAGAACGGTTACTTTTCGGAAGAGAAACATGGCTAGGCACTATGGAGAGGACCTCCGCTTCAAAGCAAGATGCAGTCATAACACAAAAAAAAAAAAAAAACAAACAAAAAGCTCGCTAAGTTGAAAACCTAAAAAGGCGACTTAGGCAAAAAGGAGCGTCTCGGTGGACTGAAACCCGAAAGGGCGGTCCAGGCAAAAATTAGGGATTTTCAAGAAAAACAAAAAAAAAAAAACAAAGTTATGACTGCGGAAACACGCTAATGGAAAGATACCCTGCGTCGGTACAAAAATGGCGACTTCTTCCAAGATTTCAGGTCAAGAGCGGACGTTTTTCCTAGTGGAAGCACCAGTCACTACTTTGCACTGAACTTGTCATGTCAGTTGGCTTGACCATGCCCTCAAGAATGTCATATCCAATGAAGATTGCCGAGTGTTGTGCTGCGAAACCACTCCCCTCTCCAAACTTACATGTTTTGTCTCGTTCCATCGAGTCACCTGTCCCGCGCGGTTATACAATCATTCAAGTCGCATTCATACATTCATACATTCATGCATCCACATCAATACTTTCATGTATTCACACATTCATGCATACACACAATATCAATTCACACATTCATGCATCAGTCGCCCAGAGTCTTGTTTGGTCGTATCTCATCAATTCAGTCATCAATTGAGTCAAGAGGTCAGTCCTAAACAATGGACAGTTTGAGTCAAGTGGCGAGTTCAAACAAACGAACAGCTTGAAAACCCTTTCAAAAGTGTCATCCCTAGTGAGCCTGGTCGAGAGATGTCACTACTCAATCATGTCTCAAGTGGCAAGTTCAAACAAACGAACAACTTGAAACTTTTCCCCAGTATCATCCCTAGTGAGCCTGGTCGAGAGATGTCACTAATCAATCAATTCAAGTGGCAAGTTCAAACAAACGAACAACTTGAAACTTTTCCCCAGTATCATCCCCAGTGAGCCTGGTCGAGAGATGTCACTAATCAATCAATTCAAGTGGCAAGTTCAAACAAACGAACAACTTGAAACTTTTCCCCGGTGTCATCCCCAGTGAGCCTGGTCGAGAGATGTCACTAATCAATCATGTTTCAAGTGGCAAGTTCAAACAAACGAACAACTTGAAACTTTTCCCCGGTGTCATCCCCAGCATGGCTGGTTCAGAGATGTCACCAATCAAATGGCAAGGTACCAGTTCCAACCAACGGACAACTCGTATCTACCCCATTTCAAAAGACAAGTTCTAACAAATGAACATTGCATTCTACGAGTTCTAACAAATGAACATTGCATCCAACGAGTTCTAACAAATGAACATTGCACCCTACGAGTTCTAACAAACGAACATTGCATCCTACAAGTTCTAACAAGCGAACATTGCATCCTACGAGTTCTAACAAATGAACATCTCTCATTCAACAAGTTCTAACAAATGAACACATCCTCATCCCTCAAGTTCTAACAAATGGACATCTCTCATTCTACAAGTTCTAACAAATGAACGCATCTCATTCTACAAAGTTCTAACAAATGAACATCCCTCATTCTATAAGTTCTAACAAATGAACGTCTCCCAATTTTTCCTTTCCACCATGTGTCAAATTGGCAAGTTCTAACAAATGAACAATTTTTTGCAATCATTCCACAGTTGTCTCATAAGCGTCATCCCAGAGCATCTGTTCAAGAGGTGTCGCCAAAAGGTTTCGTCTTCGTCAAACTGTCGTCGGAACCAATACGATAATAGACGACCCCAGTGAAACTACATTACCCCCTTGCGGAGTCGGATTCCTTTTCTTCAACAAGTTTGGGAATCCCATTGTTATTTCTCATTCCAACCAAGCCATCTATGTCGTCCTGCATTCATAATTGCATCACATGCATTCGTAGCATCTTAGGTCAAAAATGGTGTACTTTGTATTTAAGTCTCTTCGGCTCGTCAAATTAAAGATTTTATCCTCAAGTCTCCGGACGAAGAAACTTAAATAGGGGCATCTGTCATACCCCAATTTTTGACCTAAGATACCATTTTCACTTGTCTTTTGGCCCGAATTTTTTTGTCTTCTTAGAAAAAATTCTGGCAGAGGTTATTTAAAATACCTCATTTTGTCTACCTTTTTAGTTATTCTATTTTAGTCCTTTTTTATTTTTCTATTTTTATTTTTATTAATATTTTATCTTTTTATTGTCTTTTTTAATTTTTTATTTTAAACTAATTAAAAAGAAAAAAACATAAAACTGAAAATTTATCAAGAATGATCTGGAGCATATACCAGAACGTTCTGGAGAACGTTCTAGAGAATGTTCTGGTCATACTACAAATGAAAGAGCAAACCCTCATTTGAGTCCCTGAAAGTGTACCTCACTATCAGACACATCCCTGAATCAATGAAACGAACCAAAAACTCCTTCAATGTTGGTTCCGTTAGTCAAATAAGTCCAAACCGTTAACTTAGTGTTAACTCTGGTGATGTATCCCAATTTTTTGCCACATCAGATGCTTAGTAGGATGTCCACATAGTCTAGGGACCAAAATGAATAGAATAAGTCCATCATTTTCTGGGTAAAGTTGAACAAACTTCAATCTTCATCTTGATGCTCCCTCGTTCAAACCTCCATCAAGCATCATACTCTCCAAAACAACCACAAAATACCAAATTTCATATCTAAACACTCAAAATCAATACTTTTATATTCCTTTCCTTTTCAAAACATGGAAAATATGCATAAGAGTGAGGAGATTGAGAGGATCCGTGAGATTGGAGATTTGGGGGTTTTAAGAATGAGATGAAAATATTGGGGTTTCTCTTCTCCTCTTTTGAAATTTGGGGTTTTTTTGATATGATAGAGAGAAAGTCTGGGTCTTGTGCGCGCTTGAAGGAAAAGAAAAGAGGGAGAAAGCTATACGAATAGAGAAAAAAGTGAAAACGTAAGAACCGTCGCAGATCACAGATTGCGAAACTTATTCTTGAACATTCGCAGATTCAGTGGTTTTTGATTAAAAATTGAGATCTATGGTTTATGGTGCTCAGATTCAGTCACAAATTGAGATCTCTTTGATTAAAAATTGTATATCAGATCTATGGTTTTTGGTGCTCATAACAATGTGGAGGAGATGGTGTTGGAATGGAAAGAGGAGAATAAGAATTTGCATGCATACATTTGTAGATTTCTTGAGATTGTTTTTGTCCCAATTTTGTTTCGGAGTTTGGTTATTTCTCTTTACTTTCTTTTTCTCTTCTTTCTGGATTTGTTGTTCTTCTCAAATTTGTTCTACTATCATTGTTGAAGAAGTTCATCTCAACGTAAATTTGGTACAGCTACCCACGAACAAGAAGGGATGCAGTTTCTGGGTATAGAGTTGGAAGAATGAATCTATTGGTTTTTAGTTTTTTTTCTCTTTTAAAATAATTAATACTTGTATTCATTTTGGTCCCTTGCCAATCTGGAAGTCACACGTAAGCGTCTGAATTGGCAAGGGTAACACACACATAAGCTCTGTCAACTCTCTTTTAACGTTTTGGACTTATTTGACTAACGGAACCAACATTAAAGGAGTTTTTGGTTCGTTTCGTTGATCCAGGGATGTGCTTGATAGCGAGGTACACTTTCAGGGACTCAAATGAGGGTTTACTCCAAATGAAATAAAGTGACATCATCAAAGTGACATCATCAAGTGACATCACTAAGATGACATCACATGACAACTTGCTCTCATTAGCTCAAAACTTAATCTCTAAGCTTCCATTATAGCTTGTTTCTCAAGTTTCTTTATTTCTATAAATAAAGGAGGTTTTACCACAAAAAAAAGAAAGTTTTAGAGAGAAAAAATCAGCAACACTAAAAATCATAACATAAACCACCATTAAAACCACAAAAAAATCACACAATCACCACTACAAATCAACATAAAACCACCATAAATCAACACAAAAAAAATCACATCATCACTACCAAAAACAAAACAATCCTCATTTTATACTTTTTTTTCTCTTTCTTTTATTCTCTCCACAAAGGTATATTTTTTCCTCTTTCTCCTTCTCCTTTTCGTCTCTCTCTCTCTCTCTCTCTCTCTCTCTCTCTCTCTATACACAAAATACACACATATCAATCCAGAGTGTTCTGGTCCTAAACTAACTATTAATATTATGTTTTTTTGTTTAACATGATTATTCTCCAGAACAATCTGGTCCCTGTTAATTAAATTAATCCAGAGTGTTCTGGTCCTAAACTAACTGTTAATATTATATTTTTGTTTAATTTAATTATTCTCTAGAACAATCTGGTCCTAATTAATAATCAAATTAATCCAGAGTTCTCTGGTCCAATATTTATCAATAATATTATTCTACTATATTCTATTTATCCTTCTCCAGAATATTCTGGTCCATGTAAAAAACTTCACAATTCAGCTTAACATCATTTTTCTCGTTCTGCTTATACAATCCTTCTCCAGAATGTTCTGGTCCTATATATATAAAATACCATTTATTTTGTTGAACTAACATTAACCAAAAAAATCTTTTTTCACGCCATGCGCGTTTAATTTTTTCTCAAACGGATTGCCATCGCCCAAGTGCGAATCCGCCCCCTTTTCTTTAAAGCAAACTTTTCGCCAAGCGCAACTAAATCATTTTCATAAATAAAATCAATAAACACAAAAACATTTTCTTGCCCAGAACTACGTAGCTTTGATTTCTCCATCGCACCTGGAGATACGTAGGAGGAGGATGAAACTCTTGTCAAGCACTATAACCAAAAAACCAAAAATCTATTTTCACGCCATGCGCGTTTAACTTTTTCTCAAACGGATCGCCATCACTCAAACGTGAGTCCGTCCCCTTTCTTTTTTAGCAAACTTGTCGCCAAGCGCGACCCAAAAACATTTTCTTACTAGCACAATAATAATAAACCCAGAAATATTTTCTTACAGCACAATATAAAAAAAAACCCAAAAACATTTTCCTATAAACACCACAATAAAAAAACAACAAAAACATGCAAATAGTCAAAATCACCAAAATATTCTTTCATAATAAACCTTGATTTTCAATCAAGTGATCGTTCTTTTATTTTCATGAAATTTCAAATCAATTCTAATTCTACCTCGAGTTTATTTCAAATCAATATAAAAAATACAAACAAGCTTATTTCGCCACTTGGCTTTTTATTTTAAAACCTTCTTCAAAACCAATATAAAAACACAAAACCAATCAAACGTCAATTTCTACCCCGAACTACGAGGTTTTGATCCCTCACGGGTACGTAGGCAAAGGATCTTGTCCTTCCAAATCAATAAAAAATGTAGATAATAGGTCTTTCTTCATTTCATCTTATATTTATCGTTATTCTCAATTTCCTTCTTTTTACTAAAATTAAGCAAGTTATAGCACAAAAAGTAAAATAAAGTCAAAAGGTTCTCGTAGAGTACTACGAATATTTAGGGTGCTAATACCTTCCCTAAATATAACTAACCCCCGAACCCAAATCTCTTTCAAATGGGTAATTTGAACTTTTTCCCCCTTTCTTGAAAAAATTAAAAGGTTCAGTCGTGAATAAAAATAGTGAGTCAAAGCTAGTCAAATAGCAATGTCCTCCCGAAAATGACGCGACAATACCTATTCTTGATAGTTACCTTGTTCAACTGCCGATAATCAATACATAGTCTCATACTACCATCTTTCTTCTTTACAAGCAAAACTGGCGCTCCCCAAGGTGAAACACTTGGTCTAACAAATTTCTTTTCGAGCAAGTCTTCCAACTGTTTCTTCAACTCAGCTAATTCGGAAGCCGACATACGATAAGGTGCCATCGACACCGGCTTCGTTCAAGGAACAAGATCAATAGAAAACTCAACCTCTCTCTCTGGAGGCACGTCAGGAATTTAATCTGGGAAAACTTCAGGAAAATCGCATACCACTTGCAGCTTGTCGATCACCTCCTGATTCTCAATAGATAAGGAAGCCATTAAGGAAAACATTAATATGCCGTCACGTTCCAGTTGCTTCAGTTGCTTAGTGGATAAGAACTCTGCACCACTTTCCTCTTCAGCAGAAGAAAAATGTACCGTCTTGCTAAAACAATTAATAAGCACATGGTTGTATTCTAACCATTTCATCCCTAAGATCACATCCATCCCAACCAACGGTAGACAAACTAGATCAATCTCGAAATCACGACCGTACATAGACATAGGACATCTCAAACATACAAGGGAAGTAGTCACCGAACCTTTTGCTGGAGTTTCGACAACCATCTCCGCATTCATATCAGATACAACAAGATTTAACTTAGCAGCACAATCAAGAGCAATAAAACAATGCGTAGCACCAGTATCAATAATAGCGACTAAAGATTGGTCAACAATATAACAAGTACCTCTGATCAAGCGATCATCATTCTCAGTCTGTGTGCCAGTAAACGCGAAAACCCTCCCAGTGGTCTTAGTCTTCTTTGGTTGCTTGCACTGCGAACCAATATGTCCTTGCTCATTACAATTGAAACACACAACATCATCAAACTTGCAGTCATTAGTAGTATGCCCTTTCTGACCACAACGATAGCATCTCTTCACATCAGCAGTACACACATTACTCTTGTGGCCTTTCTCACCGCAAGTAAAGCAAGTGATCTCAGCAGGAGCATTCTTCTTCTGAGGTCTTCTCTCATCGTTGACTCTTTGCTTGCCTTTATCTCTAGGGGCATCATAAGGTTTAGGACGACTCTGTTGGCCCTTAGCTTTCCTATCATTCACTACCTTGTAGTAAGCCTTGGTATCCTCCTCATATATTCTGCAGCTACTCACTAACTCAGAAAAGTTACGGATCTTCTGATAACCAATGGCTCGTTTAATGTCAGCACGCAAGCCATTCTCAAACTTGATGCACTTTGAAAATTCAGCCATCTCGGGGGTATAATGCGGATAAAACTTTGCCAACTCCACAAACTTGGCTGCATACTCGGTCACCGACAAATTCCCTTGCTTAAGCTCTAGGAACTCAATCTCTTTCTTTCCACGAACATCTTCTGGAAAGTATCTATCAAGGAATTCCCTCTTGAATACAGCCCACGTAACCACAGCTCCGTCTTGTTCCAAAATAGGTAGAAGACTAACCCACCAATCATCAGCCTCCTCAGCTAGCATGTGCGTACCAAAACGCACCTTCTGAACATCCTCACACTGCATGACTCTGAAGATCCTCTCAACTTCCTTGAGCCATGTCTGAGCCCCATCAGGATCATTTCGCCCTTTGAAGGTAGGCGGGTGATTCCTCAGGAAAGTCTCTAGCATCCTCGTCCCGTCGTTTCCTCCAGCAACGTTCTGATTACCCACAGCATTAGCCATTGCTTCCAAAGCAGCAGCAAGAGCAGCATCATTTCTACTAGCCATCTTAGTCCTCTACAAAGAAAACATAAGTTAGAATAATACAAATATAGTATTCTAACTCTAAGACAACGTCACTCGACTCTCTACTTGGCCGGACGGACCGACCTGCTCTGATACCAATTGTAACACCCCAATTTCCCGACTTAAAAATTTCATTTAAATAAAAGCATATATCAGAGTACGTCACAAAAGGAGTGTCACATTCAACTTTAAAACGAGTTAGATAATAATTTATCCTTCGCAAAACATCCAAATATAGCAGCGGAAAAATTCATAATTCAAATCCTTCATAAAGTCTTGGCATCAAGGCCATCAAACGTCTCATAATTATTTAAGTCTTAAAAATAGTCTCAACATGATACATAAAGGAATAGACTCATAAATAAGACCCCATCCCGTTACGTATCAGAGCAATCCTACGTCACACAAGACTCCTCACATCTGCGCACCTAAGCTTGGTTACCTGCACTTGCCCACAAGGCGACAATTCCAACAGAAGGGGTGAGATTCACAACAGAAATATTAATATATAAATCAACATTTATGACTAACAACAAAAAATCATTGCATATAACACGTCATCAAACACAATGTTAACATCATCATGAACATCTTAAAAACACATCAACGTCTCAAAACATTCGTCTCATAAAGTGTCAACAAATTGACTCAACTAAATGCAACTCTTAACATCTTGACATCATGCATGTGGTACCATAAATAAGCATTAATATGCTTCACCGTCGCTTTGAGCAAATGCTCCACTGTTGCTTTGAGCAAAAGCTCCACCGTCTCATAATTATGCAAATGCATGGACTCGACTCTTTAATAACTTAATCAAGTCAACACAACTTCTCAAACATCGTTAATAACTCAAGACTGACACATTGCAATTACAGTAATTACATGGCAGAAGCTCATCTCATTGGACACAATACACCACAACACATAAACATCATTATAAGTCACTTAGCATCATGTTACAAGTCATTAAAACATAAACAATACATCACTTTAGCATCAACGTAAGGGAACATTGTCATACCCTCATTTTGGACTTAAAAATACATATTCAAATATTTCCTGCTATTTTCTAATCCTTTCAAATTCACTGTGTTTTCTACTGTGCTTCAGCTGCATACATTACTGTTTCAGTCTTTCAAATTTTTGCATAAAATCATACAAAAGGGTATTTCGGTCATTTCCTACAAAGGAACCCATTTTCAGTCCCTACAATTTGTCCCTGAGTCTTTTCAACTGGTCTGCATAAATCTTTAATCAAAATTTGCACAGAATTCACCTTATTTTGCATCTGAGTCAGTCTGAGTCGTTTTTGCCCCAGGGGCATTTTAGTCTTTTCACATTATTCAAATTTTGGGCAGAGAGGTATTTTAAAATACCTCGTTTTGGTAGTTTGTTCGTTTTTAGTCCATTTTGCCAATTTTAACTGTTTCGCTTTACGTTGTTTTCAATTTACATTTTTTACCAGTTTTATTTTACTCTTTTGCAATTTAGTCCAAGTCTTATGTTTAAAAATTACAAATCAGTCCCATTTTCATTTTTTTTGGTGTTTTATCGTATTTTTGCAGATTAGTCCCTTTAGTTTCATTTTTTGCAAATCGGTCCTTGAGCCAAAAACAGTCCAAAGCCACGCAGGCAGTTCCCAGTCCACATGGCAGCTATAAATAGTGAACAGTGTCAGAAATCACAGCTCAGAGATCCATTCATCACAAGCCACATCACTAACAGAATTTCCTTTCTCTCTCATTTCAGTTACAGATCAAAATCACCAATTCACAAAAAGCTTCAAGAACATACACAAACCCTAACGCAGAATCAGTACCAATCCAGAGCAATTTCACAAAAAAGCCTCAATTTCACCATTGAATCCAACGCACAGAATTGAAACAGAAGCAAATTCATACGGATTTCAAACGAGTTCTCAGAGATTCACAAGAATCTTCATCATCGAACCAAGAACAACTGCAATTCGAACGCGAGCGCGCCACCGGAGGTAGCACGCTGCAAGCGTGATCACAGTGTGGGATCAGAGAAGAAGAAAGGGAAAGAAGCGAGGGATTTCACAGCGTTGGATCGGAGAAGAAGAAAGAAAGCTTACCAACAAGAATCCGAATCAAAGAGCCAAAGAAACGGACCAAATCTCCGAATAACAAACTCAGGTAACTCTCAAACTTCCTCAAATCACGTTGAATAACTGTTTCAGAACCTCAAACGATGTGAATCCGTGGAACGTTCGAACTGTCCGATCCAAAACCCTAACCCTAACACAAAAATCATTTGAAAAATCAAAGAAAACAGTTCAAGATCCACAACGGTTGCGAATCCAAACGAATCCTTACGATTCACAATGGTTTCGTACCAAAAACATGAAAAGATTGGACAGTCCGAACCTATAACTGCAAGAACGCAGATTCACATGATTCCAACGGTGGAAACCGTGTTTGTTCGTATGATTTGTGCTTAGAACAACAATACAAGGTGTTTAGGCCATAAATCTTGAAGTTCTGGGCAAGATTGCATGAACTAGGTTTAGGGTTTGTAAGGCATGAGAACGGCGAAGAAGGAGAAGGGAAGAAAGAGAAACGTTCTGAAAAAATGAAGAATCCGGGTTAAAAACCCCTTTTATACATGTATGTGGGTCGGGTTGACCCATGACCCGGTCCACCCTCTTCTCTTTCTCAGCCATTGATTGAGATCCAGATGGATCTGGATCAATCCAACGCTCCTGGAGCGTTAGCTTGATCCGGATCCATCAGATCCGTGGGTATGGGCTGGGTTTTTCTTTGTTTTTTTTGCTTTCTTCCTCTTTTTCTTAATTTCCTTGCTATTTACACCTTATTTCTTGCTACTTGAACCCATGTGCATATTAATTTTCTTACAAAAATCCTAAAAAATTTACCATATGTTTCTTGATGAATTTTCAACTGTTTTGTGGTAATTTCATACTTTGAAGTGGATAAAAAGCATGCGCGCTAATTTTTGTTTGATTTACGTGTTTTTGATTTTTTTGCGAATTTTCTTGCACTATTTTTGGATCCAATTTTTGCTCTATGGAATTGATATTTGATATGTGATTTTGTGATGTGTTCACTTCTGAATTCATGATTTTTCTACATTCTTGCATGTTTAATTGTTAATTCTTTGGTTTTTTCAAATTCAATGGATCCTTTCTCATTTCGCAATTTAACTCCTAGTCCACTAGTTCGAGTGCTCAATAATTCTACACGTTGCTTGCTATCTACAATGTCGTAATTTTGTTTGTTAATTTCTTCTTGCAAGATTAATTGAAAGTTTCCCTTTGGTCAAGTTTAGGTGTTAATTTTGAAATGTAATTAGTTGTTGAAATGTGTTGCTTTTAGGGTTTAGTGTGACCTATAATTTCTCTTTGGTTCTTGAACGTTTTCTTTGAAAAAGAGGTGCTGTTTTGGTTAAAGGTTATAGGTCATGGGACTTAGCTTGGCTTTTAGGTTTTAGTTTGGTGCTATTTGCATTATTTTTGGTAGTGTTTCTTTGCAATTTGCTTAATGTTTTAGTTGTGTTTACTTCACCCTTTTAATTGGTTTGGTGCATTGTTAGCAAATTTCGTATCCTATGCATTGCTACTCATGCTACCATTTCTCATTTCATTACTAACCATTTTGTCCTATGCCTCATGCACATTGCAAGCATTACCTCACTCTCATTTGTTTTTCTTCCGTTAGTTACCCTTATGCAATATTCCATTAATTCATGTAAATAGTTTAGGATTAGTTTACTTTTCTTTAATTCCATGCAAGACTATAGAATGTAAAATAGGACCCGATGTAAAAAACTATGGACTATGATGATGTACACCGACACACGCACCGACACTCGCACACACGTTGCATGACTTTACGCTAGATGTATGTGTAGGAAGCGTGAAACTTAGGAAAATTCACAACTTCTTTGAAAAAGCCTCACATAACTCAAACTATTTTTGCAAACAAAATGAGGTCAAAACCTCACTTTTTTTCCTTTATTTCTTAATCAAAATCCAAACTAGTGCTAATTTCCAACTTTAAACCTTTTGTAAATAATTAACCAACCTCCTTCGTTTCCTAATCTCAAGCCTTCACGGCCTCTTACCTTTTTCTTCAAATATCATTTTTCAAAACTAAAATTGAATCAAACTCACAAAAATATTTTGCAAGAGAACTACATGGAATTTTGATCCCTTAAAAGGGTATGTAGGCAAGAGATTCAAAAATCTCTCCAAGTCCAATAAAATAAAAACCATCTTCTCCCTCTCATTCTTAAAATCAAATTGTTTTACAAGTAGCAATAAAAGTAAAGTTTAGACATAAAGCGTAGAAAACGGTTCCTATAGGATACTATAGCCATTGCGGGTGCCTAACACCTTCCCGTAATGGAATCAGCCCCGAACTTAGGATTTCTAAGGTTTTCTCAATTTTACCTTCCCCAAAAAAAAAATAGAGACATCAATGATTGAAAGGTTCAAATCCGGTTAATGATTTGACACCCGAAAATCGCGATGACAGAAATGGCGACTTCACTGGGGACTAGTTAGGGCTACGCCTAGTTTTTTCACGCTTTTTATTTACACTTTGCTTTATTATTTCATGTAAAACTTTCTTGTGTACGTGTGGGGTGAGAATATCAAAAGCTCTATACCCGGGCTGAGTGAACCTAAGATTAGGAAGAGATATAATCGACAATCCATTCCGGGGGTTGCCTCGTGCATTGGATTACGCGATCAATCTCACATAGCTGAGGCATTTTGGAGGTGATGTTGTCGGCGTGTGTTGTCATGCTTAGGCACTTTACTTCCAATTGACCGATGAAGGCTATGAACCGTAGTTACCAAACCCATCCTTGGCCTTTCTTAGGACGTAGTGCGGTGGCTAAACCGAGCGTTGCCTCGAAATTTAGTCGTCACGCGATACTACACCCAAACTAAACCTTCTTACGGATAATCATGGACGAGCGTTGCTTCGTACTACCATGATATACGCAAGAGAGGTTGTGGTTTGGGAACTTTGTAGAACCTTGGTCACTATTATCCAAAGCCTTAGTTTCACCGGACGCCGCGTCCACTTGTTACTTTAGCCCACCATGCTTTCCTTATTTAAATCATGCATACATGCATTCATGCATAAAATTTTTTTTACATGCATTTATCAAGGGGTATAGACAAACTAAAATTCTTTGCAAATATGATCAGGCATGAAGAGGACTAAATCCTACAAGTTCAAGGAAGTCGATCCCGCTTCCTTTCGCTTAGCATTTCAAAACGATTTGTCTTGACAGCTTTCTAATTCCGTCATCTTGCTAAATGTTTGCAAAAGTTTCTAATTTGTCTAAAAAACCCTTTGATAACAAAAAGAGTCATTTTTGCATCTGCATTTATACATATCATGCATCATATGCATTATTCAAAAAAAAAAAAACAAAACAAACACAACAAAAATTCCAAGTGCTCATTGTCTCCTGGTTCTTCTGCCGCAGTTTGAAAAATGGCTCGTGCTCAGAGGGTTAAACCCACGTTTGTGATACCGGGAGGCATTGCAAAGAGCTGGAACGTTATCAATCTCCCTGTACTTGTGCATGATTCTAAGTAATATGTCTTGCTGTTTAGGCTTTATTTTCAAAAAAATAATCCTTCCGCCTTGCCCGAGGCGGAAGTGACTCTTTTGTAAAGGGCATGTTTGTTCCGACATCACCATTGTTAATAAAAGACGTCGTTTCTTTCACGACTCTTTTTCTTTCTTTAATGCTTTTCCCTTGGAAATAATGGTAATGCCAGAAAAAACCAAAACATCTGCATTTTCTTATTAATTTTAAAGGTCTGCATGAAAACCATTTTCTAAAAAAATCATCCAAATCATGTCACGCAGATCGAACCACAACAAGCCCGTTGAACACAGTAATTCTATGCTTCTCCAAACTGTTGAATCCCCGGTATTCGAGACCGAAGATGAGGATAATGATGACATACCAGATGAGATTGCCCGATTGCTTGAGCAAGAAGAGAAAACCATTCGGCCTCACCAGGAGGAGATCGAGCTAATCAACTTGGGTACTGAGGATAATAAAAGAGAGATCAAAGTCGGCGCCGCATTGGAGGAAGGGGTCAAGAAGAGGATCTTTCAGCTTCTCCGCAAGTATTCAGACATTTTTGCATGGTCGTATGAAGACATGCCAGGTTTGGATCCTCAGATTGTGGAACATCGGATACCGACAAAGCCAGACTGTCCTCCTGTCAGGCAAAAGTTGAGACGGACGCGGCCGGACATGGCTCTGAAGATCAAAGCAGAAGTGCAGAAACAGATTGATGCGGGTTTTCTCATGACAGTTGAGTATCCCGAGTGGGTTGCTAACGTCGTGCCAGTACCAAAGAAGGATGGCAAGGTTCGAATGTGTGTTGACTACAGAGATTTGAATAGGGCAAGCTTGAAAGACAATTTTCCACTGCCTCACATTGATGTGCTCGTTGACAATACTGCCCAGTGCAAGGTGTTCTCCTTCATGGACGGTTTCTCGGGCTATAACCAAATCAAAATGTCACCCAAGGACAGGGAGAAGACGTCGTTCATCACTCCGTGGGGGACTTTCTGTTGTAAAGCAATGCCGTTCGGTCTAATCAATGCTGGTGCTACCTACCAAAGGGGGATGACCACTTTGTTCCATGACATGATTCACAAGGAGGTTGAAGTGTATGTAGATGACATGATTGTCAAGTCGAGCGATGAAGAACAACACGTCGAATACTTGGCTAAAATGTTTGAAAGGTTGAGGAAGTACAAGCTCCGGCTGAACCCAAACAAGTGTACATTCGGTGTTAGGTCCGGGAAGTTGTTAGGCTTCATTGTCAGCCAGAAAGGCATTGAAGTAGATCCAGACAAAGTCCGAGCCATCCGCGAGATGCCGGCCCCACAAACTGAGAAGCAGGTCAGAGGGTTCCTCGGGCGTTTGAACTATATTTCCAGATTTATATCCCACATGACTGCAACCTGCGGGCCGATTTTCAAGTTGCTCAGGAAGAATCAACCTGTGGTATGGAATGATGAATGCCAAGAAGCTTTCGACAACATCAAGAGTTATTTGCTAGAGCCTCCTATCCTCGTTCCGCCAGTGGAAGGAAGGCCATTGATCATGTATTTGTCAGTGTTGGATGAGTCTATGGGATGTGTGCTCGGTCAGCAAGATGAGACTGGAAAGAAAGAGCATGCAATCTACTATTTGAGCAAGAAATTCACCGATCGCGAGACTCGGTATACAATGCTTGAGAAGACCTGTTGTGCCTTAGCCTGGGCCGCCAAACGCTTGCGTCATTACTTGATGAATCATACGACTTGGTTGATATCCCGCATGGATCCAATCAAGTACATCTTTGAGAAACCGGCTGTTACTGGAAAAATTGCACGTTGGCAAATGTTACTATCAGAGTATGATATTGTGTTTAAAGCTCAGAAAGCCATTAGAGGGAGTATTCTGGCTGACCATTTGGCTGGCCAACCACTTGATGATTATCAGCCATTGAAGTTCGATTTCCCCGACGAAGAGGTCATGTTTTTGAAATCAAGAGATTGTGAAGAACCGCTAATCGGTGAAGGTCCGGACCCCGATAGCAAGTGGGGTTTAGTCTTTGATGGTGCTGTTAATGCCTATGGCCGAGGAATTGGCGCAGTAATTGTAGCTCCGCAGGGGCACCACATCCCTTTCACAGCCCGAATTATGTTTGAATGCACTAACAATGTGGCTGAGTATGAAGCATGCATCCTGGGAATTGAAGAAGCCATTGATATGAGGATTAAGCATCTGGACATCTATGGAGACTCTGCGTTGGTCATCAACCAGATAAAAGGAGAATGGGAAACCCATCATGCTAATTTGATCCCTTACCGGGATTATGCAAGGCGTCTGTTGACGTATTTCACGAAGGTCGAGTTGCACCATATCCCCCGAGAGGAGAATCAAATGGCTGATGCTCTTGCTACCTTATCTTCCATGCTTCAAGTAAACCATTGGAATCACGTGCCGATGATCAAGGTGCAGCGCCTCGACCGGCCCGCTCATGTGTTTACTGTCAGTGATGCAATTGTACAAACGGATTCAGGCGAGGTTGACAACAAACCCTGGTATTGTGATATCAAACACTTTTTGCAAAGCCGTGAGTATCCACCAGGTGCTTCCAACAAAGACAAGAAGACGTTGCGCAGATTGGCTAGCAGGTTCCTGTTGGATGGAGATGTCCTGTACAAAAGGAATTTCGATATGGTGTTGTTAAGATGTGTTGATGAATGTGAAGCGGAGCAGCTAATGCGCGATGTGCACGATGGCACTTTTGGGACCCACGCGTCGGGGCATGCGATGTCTAGAAAGCTGCTGAGAGCTGGTTACTACTGGATTACCATGGAGCGCGATTGCTACCAATACGCCAGAAAGTGCCACAAGTGTCAAGTATATGCTGATAAGATTCACGTGCCTCCGCACGCCCTCAATGTTATGTCTTCTCCGTGGCCTTTCTCCATGTGGGGCATTGATGTGATTGGAAGAATTGAACCGAAGGCCTCAAACGGTCATCGTTTTATCCTGGTAGCAATCGATTATTTCACCAAATGGGTCGAAGCTGCATCCTATGCCAACGTGACTAAGCAAGTAGTAGTCAAATTCATCAAAAACAATATCATCTGTCGGTACGGCGTCCCTAGCAAGATCATTACTGACAACGGTACCAACTTGAACAATGACATGGTGCAGGCCTTATGTGAAAAATTCAAGATTGAGCACCACAACTCCTCTCCTTACAGACCTCAGATGAATGGTGCAGTTGAGGCCGCTAATAAGAACATTAAGAAGATTGTGCAAAAGATGGTAACAACGTACAAAGACTGGCATGAGATGTTGCCCTACGCTCTACACGGCTACCGCACTACAGTCCGTAGTTCAACCGGGGCAACGCCTTTCTCTCTTGTATACGGTATGGAAGCAGTCCTCCCTTTGGAAGTGGAGATTCCGTCTCTCCGTGTGATTATGGAAGCCAAGTTGTCTGAGGCTGAATGGTGCCAGAGTCGGTACGACCAGCTGAATTTGATTGAGGAAAGACGACTGGACGCTTTGGCTCATGGTCGAATGTATCAGACAAGAATGAAAGCTGCTTTTGACAAGAAAGTCTGTCCTCGGATGTTCAAGGAAGGTGAACTCGTGTTGAAAAGAAAAATGAGTCAGCTACCCGACCCAAGGGGCAAGTGGGCGCCTAATTATGAGGGACCTTATGTTGTCAAGAAGGCGTTCTCTGGCGGTGCTTTGATTCTCACTCACATGGATGGTGTAGAACTCCCGAATCCTGTGAATGCCGATATAGTCAAAAAGTACTTTGTCTAGATATGAAAAGAACAGCATGGTAGGTCGAAAACCCGAAAGGGCGGCCTAGGCAAAAATGCGCTTCCCGGTGGATCGAAAACCCGAAAGGGCGGTCCAGGCAAAATAAGGGACAAGAAACAAAATGTAAAAAGCTCGCTGAGACTACATGTAACTCAGGCAAAAATGAGCGTCTCGATGAGCCGAAAACCCGAAAGGGCGGTTCATGCAAAAATGAGATTGAAATGAAAAGACAATTGACTATATCTGGCAAGTTACTATTCCCCTTGGGATTTTTACAATTGATGTTTGACTGTTCTCATCCGAGGTCCCAACGCCTGTGGATTCAAGAGTTTCAGATGCCGTAGCAGTTACTGTGTTCAATGTACCACCAACCAATAAAATTACCATTTTCCAAGATTTGTAAATCCGTGGAGTCACGCTTTTGGCCGACTACCGCCCTTATACATCGATTTGAGCCTATGCTTTTGTTTGGCACTCATTTCTTATTCTATTTTCAAAGCTTTGTACAAAAGATTTCTTCTATGTTAATAATGATGCATGTCTGGAATAAACATTCTGAAAACTGAAAATTTTTAAGTATTTTGAAGACAAGCCTGAACAGCTAGGTACATTCAAATGAACATGCATGAATAAATCTACATTGATATCGATTCCAATTCAAGTTGCTAGCAAGCCCTCCTCCCAGTTACGATCTGTGGTCAATGGCAAGAATGAAAAAACAGAACGAAAAGCATGAATAAAAAATAAAAAATATGCTCGATAAGTCGAAAACCCGAAAGGGCGGCTTAGGCAAAAATGAGCACCCCGATGGGTTGACAACCTTCAAAGGCAATTCAGGCAAAAACAGGGGCATGAAAAAACTATTCCCCGGTGGATCGAAAACCCGAAAGGGCGATCCAGGCAAAATGGGAGGATAAAAAAAAAAAAGAAAAAAAAAACAACAAACATGCAAAAGCATTGATCACAGATGCGATGTCCAAGGCACTTACGTGACTGTTCCAACAAGCAGCAATACCATTCAAGCTGTTTTACCAGCTTCCTACCTTCAACGATGGTCTCGACGTATCTTCAAACGGCGGCATCCCCAGAAGAGGAACTTTTGCAAATATGTGTCCGAGCGCGAGCCATTACGTGCCCAATATTCCAATATTTTGTCTGTCTCTGCGAAATTGTGTCTACAAATTGCCAATCATCATGCATTCCAAAACATTCATACATGCATAATCATGCATCTTACATGTTCATGCATTTAATAAAATTGTTATGCTATTCATACGCATCTGCATTCTCAATTCCTATGTTAATCTCAATCAAAATCAGTCATGTCAATTTCAAATTTCTTCTGCCAACAATAAATGTCTACTGTCATATCAATTTTCAAACAGTCTTGTCAACACCCTTGTCAAATTCAAGCTCCTGCAGTTATGTCAATCAAATTCAATTCCTTTTCAAATACAATTTGTTTCTGTTAACGGCCAAGTGGCTAGTTCATCTCCAAGAACAGCTTGTGCCTGTCAATTTGTTTCTGTTATCGGTCAAGCGGCCAGTTCGCATCCAAGAACAGCTTGTACCTATCCTTTTGATATCCGCCGAGTGACCAGTTCAGACCCAAGAACAGCTCGTGCTTTCTATTTTGTTTTTGCCAGCCAAGTAACCAGTTCGTGTCCAAGAACAGCTTGTGCTTCCTATGTTTTCTTTCAGCCAAGTAACCAGCTCAAATACAAGAGCAGCTTGCGCCCTTTGTTGTCAATATTCTCGGTCAAGTGGCTAGTTCGCATCCAAGAACAGCTTGTACCTGTCAATTTGCTTTCGAGTCTCCCCAGTGAGTCTTGTTATCTGCTACCTTGTTAATGTCAACCAGTCCCGCAATGGATACGACATATTCTTTTTGCTATCCTGTTAATGTCTATCAGTCCCGCAATGGATACGACATATTCCTGTTTGCTATTCTGTCAATGTCTACCAATCCCGCAATGGACACGACATATTTTGTTAAATCCAATTCTCAGTTTGTCTTGCATTCATAACACAAATGTTGCATGGCATGCATAACATTTACAAGCGTATTTTTACGCCCAAAATCAGTGCAAATGTCGGTATTTAAGTATCTTCGTCATGTCAAGCCAAAGACTCCGTCTCTTGACTCTCCAAACGAAGAAACTTAAATAGGGGCAGCTGTCATACCCTCATTTTGGACTTAAAAATACATATTCAAATATTTCCTGCTATTTTCTAATCCTTTCAAATTCACTGTGTTTTCTACTGTGCTTCAGCTGCATACATTACTGTTTCAGTCTTTCAAATTTTTGCATAAAATCATACAAAAGGGTATTTCGGTCATTTCCTACAAAGGAACCCATTTTCAGTCCCTACAATTTGTCCCTGAGTCTTTTCAACTGGTCTGCATAAATCTTTAATCAAAATTTGCACAGAATTCACCTTATTTTGCATCTGAGTCAGTCTGAGTCGTTTTTGCCCCAGGGGCATTTTAGTCTTTTCACATTATTCAAATTTTGGGCAGAGAGGTATTTTAAAATACCTCGTTTTGGTAGTTTGTTCGTTTTTAGTCCATTTTGCCAATTTTAACTGTTTCGCTTTACGTTGTTTTCAATTTACATTTTTTACCAGTTTTATTTTACTCTTTTGCAATTTAGTCCAAGTCTTATGTTTAAAAATTACAAATCAGTCCCATTTTCATTTTTTTTGGTGTTTTATCGTATTTTTGCAGATTAGTCCCTTTAGTTTCATTTTTTGCAAATCGGTCCTTGAGCCAAAAACAGTCCAAAGCCACGCAGGCAGTTCCCAGTCCACATGGCAGCTATAAATAGTGAACAGTGTCAGAAATCACAGCTCAGAGATCCATTCATCACAAGCCACATCACTAACAGAATTTCCTTTCTCTCTCATTTCAGTTACAGATCAAAATCACCAATTCACAAAAAGCTTCAAGAACATACACAAACCCTAACGCAGAATCAGTACCAATCCAGAGCAATTTCACAAAAAAGCCTCAATTTCACCATTGAATCCAACGCACAGAATTGAAACAGAAGCAAATTCATACGGATTTCAAACGAGTTCTCAGAGATTCACAAGAATCTTCATCATCGAACCAAGAACAACTGCAATTCGAACGCGAGCGCGCCACCGGAGGTAGCACGCTGCAAGCGTGATCACAGTGTGGGATCAGAGAAGAAGAAAGGGAAAGAAGCGAGGGATTTCACAGCGTTGGATCGGAGAAGAAGAAAGAAAGCTTACCAACAAGAATCCGAATCAAAGAGCCAAAGAAACGGACCAAATCTCCGAATAACAAACTCAGGTAACTCTCAAACTTCCTCAAATCACGTTGAATAACTGTTTCAGAACCTCAAACGATGTGAATCCGTGGAACGTTCGAACTGTCCGATCCAAAACCCTAACCCTAACACAAAAATCATTTGAAAAATCAAAGAAAACAGTTCAAGATCCACAACGGTTGCGAATCCAAACGAATCCTTACGATTCACAATGGTTTCGTACCAAAAACATGAAAAGATTGGACAGTCCGAACCTATAACTGCAAGAACGCAGATTCACATGATTCCAACGGTGGAAACCGTGTTTGTTCGTATGATTTGTGCTTAGAACAACAATACAAGGTGTTTAGGCCATAAATCTTGAAGTTCTGGGCAAGATTGCATGAACTAGGTTTAGGGTTTGTAAGGCATGAGAACGGCGAAGAAGGAGAAGGGAAGAAAGAGAAACGTTCTGAAAAAATGAAGAATCCGGGTTAAAAACCCCTTTTATACATGTATGTGGGTCGGGTTGACCCATGACCCGGTCCACCCTCTTCTCTTTCTCAGCCATTGATTGAGATCCAGATGGATCTGGATCAATCCAACGCTCCTGGAGCGTTAGCTTGATCCGGATCCATCAGATCCGTGGGTATGGGCTGGGTTTTTCTTTGTTTTTTTTGCTTTCTTCCTCTTTTTCTTAATTTCCTTGCTATTTACACCTTATTTCTTGCTACTTGAACCCATGTGCATATTAATTTTCTTACAAAAATCCTAAAAAATTTACCATATGTTTCTTGATGAATTTTCAACTGTTTTGTGGTAATTTCATACTTTGAAGTGGATAAAAAGCATGCGCGCTAATTTTTGTTTGATTTACGTGTTTTTGATTTTTTTGCGAATTTTCTTGCACTATTTTTGGATCCAATTTTTGCTCTATGGAATTGATATTTGATATGTGATTTTGTGATGTGTTCACTTCTGAATTCATGATTTTTCTACATTCTTGCATGTTTAATTGTTAATTCTTTGGTTTTTTCAAATTCAATGGATCCTTTCTCATTTCGCAATTTAACTCCTAGTCCACTAGTTCGAGTGCTCAATAATTCTACACGTTGCTTGCTATCTACAATGTCGTAATTTTGTTTGTTAATTTCTTCTTGCAAGATTAATTGAAAGTTTCCCTTTGGTCAAGTTTAGGTGTTAATTTTGAAATGTAATTAGTTGTTGAAATGTGTTGCTTTTAGGGTTTAGTGTGACCTATAATTTCTCTTTGGTTCTTGAACGTTTTCTTTGAAAAAGAGGTGCTGTTTTGGTTAAAGGTTATAGGTCATGGGACTTAGCTTGGCTTTTAGGTTTTAGTTTGGTGCTATTTGCATTATTTTTGGTAGTGTTTCTTTGCAATTTGCTTAATGTTTTAGTTGTGTTTACTTCACCCTTTTAATTGGTTTGGTGCATTGTTAGCAAATTTCGTATCCTATGCATTGCTACTCATGCTACCATTTCTCATTTCATTACTAACCATTTTGTCCTATGCCTCATGCACATTGCAAGCATTACCTCACTCTCATTTGTTTTTCTTCCGTTAGTTACCCTTATGCAATATTCCATTAATTCATGTAAATAGTTTAGGATTAGTTTACTTTTCTTTAATTCCATGCAAGACTATAGAATGTAAAATAGGACCCGATGTAAAAAACTATGGACTATGATGATGTACACCGACACACGCACCGACACTCGCACACACGTTGCATGACTTTACGCTAGATGTATGTGTAGGAAGCGTGAAACTTAGGAAAATTCACAACTTCTTTGAAAAAGCCTCACATAACTCAAACTATTTTTGCAAACAAAATGAGGTCAAAACCTCACTTTTTTTCCTTTATTTCTTAATCAAAATCCAAACTAGTGCTAATTTCCAACTTTAAACCTTTTGTAAATAATTAACCAACCTCCTTCGTTTCCTAATCTCAAGCCTTCACGGCCTCTTACCTTTTTCTTCAAATATCATTTTTCAAAACTAAAATTGAATCAAACTCACAAAAATATTTTGCAAGAGAACTACATGGAATTTTGATCCCTTAAAAGGGTATGTAGGCAAGAGATTCAAAAATCTCTCCAAGTCCAATAAAATAAAAACCATCTTCTCCCTCTCATTCTTAAAATCAAATTGTTTTACAAGTAGCAATAAAAGTAAAGTTTAGACATAAAGCGTAGAAAACGGTTCCTATAGGATACTATAGCCATTGCGGGTGCCTAACACCTTCCCGTAATGGAATCAGCCCCGAACTTAGGATTTCTAAGGTTTTCTCAATTTTACCTTCCCCAAAAAAAAAATAGAGACATCAATGATTGAAAGGTTCAAATCCGGTTAATGATTTGACACCCGAAAATCGCGATGACAAACATCTTTAATCCTCATTACAGACTCTATCTCAGGTCATAAACCATCTCTAATACTACCCCAAGGTGTCCTCTCAAAGTCCCATGCGAAACAGATCGCAAAACGAAACAATGGTTCAGGAAAGCACTAACTCGCCACGGCGAGTGATTCGCTCGCCAAAGGCGAGTACTCTCAAAAGCTGCTCGCCAAAGGCGAGTTGGGGGCGAGCTACAGGCGAGTAATCTGGGTGCTCTCGGCCTTTTTGACATTTTTCGCCTAAAAACTTCGTTTTAAGGTTCCCTAAATCCAAATTGGTCCAAACAGCTTCACAGGTCTTTCCTATAAATAATAAGGCACTCAAAACCATCTAAGGTTTGGCAAAAATCCTAAGTTTAAGGGTCAAGCTCGCCACGGCGAGCTATGCTGCTCGCCTCGCGAGCGATAATGGTTTACTTGCCACGGCGAGTAGTCACTCGCCACAGGCGAGCGATCTCAGAACCACTACGGGTTCACTCCAATTCTCACCAAAACATCTCAAATCTCTCATGCTAAGCCTCTCATTCATCAACAATGTTGTTCTAATGATTAATCTAGGTTCTGTAACACGTTTCTACAGCAATACAACACAATCTCACATCAAATTCATCAAATTCATCATAACCCTAATTCATAAAACTCATCTCAATTTCTTCCCAATCTCTAAGCCAATCATAAACAGATGAAATACTATTAATATTGCTGAAGTTAGGCTCACCCTTACCTGGAAAATTGAAGGAAATCGCAACCTAGTTTCTTCTCCTCTCTTAAACCGTTTTCTCCCTTTCCAAAAGTCTGATAACGCGTTCTACCTAATTCTTGACCTACTTCCCTTATATACCTCTTCTCAACTTAATTAATTCTATCTCAACCCTCACAACTCTTTCTATTTATAAAAACAACCCCACCTCCCAAAATTATATATTCTCCAACAAATCTCTATATTTTTCATATAAATATATATATATAAACACCACATATATTATTTTATTAAACAATAAAATAATCATCACGTCACACATCATAAATACGTCGCATAATCACCAAAATCATATAATATATAATAATATACTATATTCTCTAATGAAATAATTAAATAAATAAAGAGGGCGTTACAACTTTGATCTGAGGGCTTCATTTTATAAGGGACACCTCTCTTGTTGAAACCGTACTTTGGGCGGTTCCCCACCCATCTGCTTTTGCGTTCTGTATGTGGTAGGAATCCTTCGACAAATTTCGCTGCCTCCTTATCGAATACTGCGCTGCACCCAGGACAGAGCATGGCATTGGTATTTGAGATTTTGCATCTGTTTAGAAAATCAACTAGATCTTCCTCTGCCCTAGGATAAGCCACTTCCATCTTTTTGATAAGTTGGTATTCGGTGATCAACGCATCTGTTGATTGATGGTCCTCAATAACCATCTCGTCGTTGGCTTGTGGACTTTCGCCAAATGCTGGCTTTTCGACAGGGAGTTGCCCACCAGAGTCTTCTATGATATCTACCATGTTTATGCCAATTATTTCGGCATAAATGGAGTCAGCTTTTTTCAAAGGGTCTGCGTCAACTTGCATTGGCTGTTTGGCTTTATCTCCAAACTTCAATCTACCCTTATCGAGAGCTTTTTGAACAGAATCCTTGAAACGAGTAAAACGAGATAAGTTATGGCCTAAAAACCCATGAAATTTACAGAATCCTCTCTTCTTCCTTTGTTCTAAAGGAGGCAGTTTCACATTTGGTGGCACCAAAATTATGCCATCTGTGACTAAGAGATCGAAGATCTTCTCACATTTGGAAACATCAAAAGTATAAGTTTTAGGAGGATATTTGTCATTTTTAGGCTCTTCAGGGTTTTTCCCATTTAAAGGCCTTAGTAGTTTGCAGGTATAAGGCGGCCCATCTTTTAATTCTGCGAGATTGATCTCGCTATCTTCGACGGTATCTGATCCCCAATCGAATTCTGGGTCGCTATCTCCTGCCTCTACATAAGCAACCTTCTCCCTTTTAGGGAATCTATTGGTCTGGGCTTTTTCATCCTTCAACCGTTCGACTTGTCGAACTCTATCGGCCAACTGCGCCATATCTCTAAGATATTGGGTATCTAACTTCTTTCAAACAGAGTAATCTAGGCCGCCTGCAGCCATTTCCACCAATTCATGTTCTGGTACTGATGTGAAACATTTGACCTTAAGCAGGCGGAATCTCTTCAAATAATCATCAATTGACTCATGTGTTTTACGTCGAACACTGGCCAATTCTTTCAGACTAATTTTAGACTGTCCCATGTAGAATTGGTCATGGAAAGCCTTTTCCAATTGATTCCAACTAAAAATGGAATGGGGAGGCAATGTTGTAAACCAAGCAAAAGCGTTTTTCATTAGAGAACTTGGGAAATATTTCATTTTCAAATTTTCATTATTTGCCAAATCACCGGCCTCCATGAGATATCGAGCAATGTATTCGACAGTCAATTTGTTAGTCTCCCCAGCAAATTTAGTGAATTTGGGGATTTTTGTATTTCTCGGCAAATCAGTTTCTAACACATATTCGGATAGCGTCGATACAAAACTTGGGCTATGTAGTCCCATATTGAAACCATTTTGGGCCAACAAGGCTTCGACAATATTGGCTATATTATTCTGGCCCTCATAATTGTTTTGACGGGCTTGCTTGACCACTTGGTCCGCATCTTGGTGCCGGTTTACCAATATTGGTACCGTTTCTAGCTCCTCTTGAGCCGGTATTTGCACCCTCTGTGGTTGTGTTTGAATCTCAGGCGCTTGGTTTATTTGACCAACCGTAGGGCTTTCTATTGGCCCAGCATTGAGATTTCGAGGCGCCGACACGTTTCGCGTTGCAGGAGCGCCAAAAAAGTCGGCCATTCGTTCCATCTGAACGGACAACGTCTGGTAACTTTTATTCAAATCTTGAATTAAAGGGTTGATTACCGCGCCTATCTATTGAGTCACCATATTAACCATCTCATGGTTGGTTTCCTCCATCTGCTGTATTAACGCGTTCAAAGAGGCGTTTGTCAACGATTATTGGGGAGACCCAAATGGCGCGAACGATTATTGGGGCACTCCAAATGGAACGCTTACCCCAGGATTGAACAATTGGGGCAATGGTGCATTCAGGGTTTCTGAAGATCCTGACGGGTTAGTATGTATGCCTTGCATCATCGAAGTTGGCATGCCATATGGCATCCTACGACCTGTCGCAAGATTCAAAACCCCTGATGCTGGAATGGTCTGAGACGTCTGTGCGGCCATCGAAGCCGTGGGGATGGCCTGAAAAGTTGATGTTGTAATGCCCTCTCTAATTATTTAATTATTTTATTAGATGATATGGTATATGTTTATATATTATATGGATTTTGATGATTTTGTGACGTATTTGTGACGTGTTGGTGACGTGTGACGTGTTATTATTTTATTAAACAATAAAACAATATAAGTGATGTTTATATGGATATTTATTTGATAAATATAGAGATTTGTTGGAAAAATAGAATTTTAAGAGATGGGGTTATATTTATAAATAAGGAGAGTTGTGGGGGTTGAGGTAGAATTAGAAAGATTGAGAGGGAGTATATAAGAGAAGTAGGTTAAGAGAGGAAATTTTTTTAGAACGCGTTACAGACTTTGGAAAAGAGAAGAAGAACGGTTCAAGAGAGAAGAGAAGCTAGGTTCCAATTCTGCACAATTTTCCAGGTAAGGGTGAGCCTAACATCAGTAATTTTAATGTTAAATCATCTGTTATTGATTAGCTTAGAGATTGGGAAGAATTGAGAGGAGTTTTGAGAATTACGGTTGTGATGAATTATGATGAATTGATGAGAGATTGAGTTGTAAGGCTGTAGAAACCTGATACAGAACCTAGATTATCCCCTAGGACAACATTGCTGATGAATTAGAGGTTTAATTGGAGAGATTGGAGATGTTTTGGTGAGTTTTGGTCTGAACCCGTGTGGGTTCTGAGATCGCTCGCCTGTGGCGAGTGACCACTCGCCGTGGCGAGTACCCCTTTGTTGCTCGCGAGGCGAGCCGCATAGCTCGCCGTGGCGAGCTTGTCCCTTAAATTTTAGGACTTTGGCCCAAATGATGATGGTTTTGAGTGCCCTTATATTTATAGAGATGACCTGTGAAGTTGGTTTGGTCAAATTGGATTTAGAGAGCTTAAAAAAGAGGATTTTTGGTGAAAAATGTCAAAAAGGCCGAGAGCACCCAGGATTGCTCGCCTCTAGCTCGCCCCCAACTCGCCTTTGGCGAGTGAGCTGATGCGAGTACTCGCCTGTGGCGAGCAGATCCACTTGCCGTGGCGAGTTAGTTGACCTTTGTCATGTTTTGTTGTTTTGCAAGCTGTTCGCATAAGATGTTTAGAGGAACCCTTTGGGTAGGGTTAGTGCTGTTTTATACCCTTAGATGAGTTATGTAAAGATGAATGCTGATGGTTCTATTAGGCCATTGATAAATGATGTGTTGTTGAATATAAGTGATGTATGAGTATGATGTTATTTGAATAAGATGATGCTATGTGTTGCAATGAGTATGTATAATGAGTTGATGTTCTGCTATGTATTATTATAACTGCATGTGTCAGTCTATAATTTGTAAATGACGTTTGAGACGGTGTATTAAGTTGTTAAGTGACGAGTCCATGCATTTGCATACTATGAGACGGTGGAGCTTTATGCTCAAAGCGACGGTTGAGCATTTGCTCAAAGCGACGGTGAAGCATATTAATGCTATAATCATATGGTACCACATGCATGAGGTTGAGACGTTAGGTGTTGCATATAGTCGAGTCAATTATGACATATATGAGATGATGTTTGAGATGTTGATGTATGTTTGTGATGCTGCTTATGATGATGTTTATACCGATGATATGATGTGATAAAATATATATATGTTTATGAGTCGGATGTATGACTGTTAATCTTGACATTTGATTTATATATTAATATTATTGTCGTGAATCTCACCCCTTCTGCTGGAATTGCCGCCTTGTGGGCAAGTGCAGGTACCCAGTCTTAGATGCGATGATGCGAGGAGTCTGTGTGAAGTAGGGTTGCTCTGATACGTAACGGGATGGGGTCTTTTGCATAGAGTCTATTCCTTATGTATCATGTTTTCAATAAATGTTAACTTTAAGACTTAGTGATGTTGAAACATTAATGTTTTTGAGACGTTTGATGGCTTTTAAGCCAAGACCTTTATGAAGGATTTGAATTATGATTTCCGCTGCTTATAATTGAATATTTTGCGAAGGATAAACTAATATTCATTTGTTTTTAAAGAATTTTTATTGTGATGAATGTGACACTCCTTTTGTGAAGTACTCTGATCTATGTGTTTATTTAATGAATTTTTTAAGACGGGAAATTAGGGTGTTACAGATGTGGCCATAACAGTTGTTGGTATGGCCTAGGAAGTTTCCGCGGTCCTCGCCGTTCCAACTGGTTCAATCACGGTTTCTACGGTGCTACTTTGGGTAGATTGTGTAGTACCGGATGGTCCTGGTGGGTTGGTTGCTGTTCCAGATGCACTGGCGGCATTTGAAGCCGTTGTGTTCGGATTAGGAGGAGGACACGTCATTCCAGGAAGTTGTTTTTTATTCCTTAATTGCATACACAACACAGACCAACAATATCAACAATTTAAACAATAAAAACGCAAAAAGGTCCCACTGGGTGTGCCAATTTGTTTACACTGATTTTTGGTAAACAACCGCTGGCTTAAAAATATTTACTTGCAAGATCAACCAGTAAATCTTAAGGACATATTGCGTTTGTTATTTCCAGTAATTTGATATTGTTCTTGAAGAGTTTTGATAATTGATAATAAAGAAAATGGTCGAATTCAACCCAGTTGAATCCTATCGAAATTGGCGTAAATAAAAGGAAATGAATTGCTCAAAAGAAACAAATAAAATGCAAAGACATTTAAGAAAATAGACTTAAATTGCATTGATTGAATGTAAATTGGTACACATATTCATACATTGCAACTTGTGACTCGTTTCTCACTTCCATGCGGATAATTTGAGTGTAAATTTTGTGTATAATTGAATTGTGACCTTTTTTCCCTTAAGAAAAACTACTATTTATACAAATGTGAAATAACTACCTAAATTCGAATAAGTAATAACTGCAATAAACTAACTTTATCCATTCGATTTGAATTTCGAATGTCTCTAAGAAATATCCGTTGCTTTGACCTTATCCAAGGAAAACCGCATTTTTATAACTTCCATTTGTCGAACTGAGACACGTGTTGTCGCGTCATTTTTCGGAGATCAAGGCTATTTGATTAGCTTTTGACTCACTAAATTATTTCACGACTTTGATTTAAAAAAGATTTGAATTTGATGGGTGTACTTGCAGAAAAAGTACGAGTAAAGATACTAGGGTTGGTATCGCTATTAGGGTTTAGACTGTTGATTGAATGCCTTGAGAATGCTCTCAAGTGAGGTATTTATAGCTTGCTATGGGCTTGGGTCATGGTGACTTAACCTCCAAGTATTAGGGGTATTTGTGGTATTTGGGCGATTTCTAGATATTTCTAGAATCTAAGTAAGGCGGCGCCCTGGTGGGGGCGCGCCTAGGCCTTGGAGCCCTTCTGGAGGGCGCCCAAGTCCTTCTGGAGGGCGTTTGAGCCCTTATGGAGGGCTCTTTCGCCTTTAGGAATATTATGACGGTCCACAGCCCCCCAAGCACGAGGCTTGGAACCAAGGCGAAGTGATTGATATCTTGCTATTTGTTTTAAAATTCCGTGATTGCTTGAATCACCGCTTTGTTCAATTCTTTGGCTGGTATGTTTTATTCTTGAAAGGTCCCGCCTAGGGCGCTTTATTATGTCTTCAGAGCCCCAGGGGGCGTAAGTTTGTTTGCTCAGGGATGATGGTCCACAGCCCCCCAAGCACGAGTCTTGGAACAAGGCGAACTGATTATGTTTAACTATAATCATTAAATCGTTGATGGGGCGAGCTCCTACTTTAATCAGTTTCATCGAGTTGTTTTCTCTTCTATGGGCGATGTCTCTCAGATGGGAGAAATCTTTTAGTACTTTGGTTCCTTGTTTATTTTTTGTTTCAAAGCTTGATCAAAAATAGGTAGTCGTCTGCTTTTGGGAAGTCTTCATAATTTGTTTAACTGAGGTGCTCTCTTTGGGGGATCTTCAGATGTCTTAGGAATTTCAACCTTGTTGATCCTTCAAGCGTTGAAAGTCTTGCATATTTAGGAATCTCAACCGTGTTTATTTTGATGTGGCGCACTTTGTTTAATCTCTATCTTCGATTCTGTTTGCCTTCGTATTTCGCCGAGTTAGAGCCTCGAAGAAGGTTAACCCCGTTTGGGCGCTTGCGTTTTATTAGAGCCTTGTTAGAAGGTTAATTGTTACGCTTACTTCATGTCGCCAAGCTATAGCCTTTGATTTTCAGGTTAGCTCTTTTAGGCGTTTACACCGAGTTTAGAGCCCTTGGTAGGGTTAACCCCGTTTAGGCGGTCTCGATCTTTGCCTAACGCTTTTGTAGAATCTGCAAAACAAATCTCAAAGGTCGAGAAAGGTTAGGATAACTATATGTTTCATCTTCAAAATTTTAATGGCGAGACCATTGCTTCTATACTTCATTGTGGCACATTTGCGTGATGAGTTCTTCCTTTTAATCTCGCCATTGGCGGGTTTGTACACCTCCCAAGCTTGATTTATCTGAGATATAACAATTCTTCTATACTTCCAAAGTAAGCAGTATCATCAAGAAAGGAATATCGTATTTGATCATTTCAATGGAAATTAACTACTCTTTTGTCTTCTCTTATTATCTCGCCCACATTTCTACTCCTTCTCTTATCAACTCGCCCACATTTCTACTCCTTCTCTTATCATCTCGCCCACATTTTAATTCTACTCCTTCTCTTATCAACTCGCCCACATCGTTCCTTTATTCTATACTCCTTCTCTTTCTCCTACGAACTTGAATTCTTTTATGTCTTTATTTCCTCTTATGAAGTTAGGACTAAGTCTTCTGCTCAATTTAATTCTTCTACGTGGGTTGATCTATCTAACTTGATGTTATTCTCCCTTATCTATATTTTTACTAAGCAGTTAGTTCAGTTTGCAAAGTAAATGGTGCGTAAAAGGGGTTCCCAGGAAAGAGAGGTGGGTCACCTGGACCACTTAAATACCAAGGCTTTCCTTGACAGAATCCCTTCTATGTGACATTTATCAATACTACACTTCACTTGTGTCGTTGGGTACCTAGAGTAGTCCTATTAACTTGGTCCTATCTCTTATGTTTTACCTATCATCATTCTTTATTTTCCTTAAATCAACAAAATATCTTCTCAAAATATATATGACAATAAATTTATTTTCTTCAAATCTAAAAGTATATTTTTCTCAAAATATATACTATAATAAATTTATTTTCTTCAAATCTAAGAGTATATTTTCTCAAAATATATACAATAATAAATTTATTTTCTTCAAATCTAAGTATATTTTCTCAAAATATATACAATAATAAATTTATTTTCTTCAAATCTAAGTATATTTTCTCAAAATATATACAATAATAAATTTATTTTCTTCAAATCTAAGTATATTTTCTCAAAATATATACAATAATAAATTTATTTTCTTCAAATCTAAGTATATATTTTCTCAAAATATATACAATAATAAATTTATTTTCTTCAAATATATTGAAAACATAGAACCTGGTATTCCCTCAAAACAGAATTGCTTCGGGGTGGGATAATCACTTCGAGAGAGTATGTCGTCGCCAATTGAATTTGGTTTGGTCTTTCCCGGACATCATCTCCTCGTCTTTTCGAGGTCGCCGCTAGGTCCAAGGGCGTCATAAGCAGCTCCAAATTCTTTCATGTCACATGCACTGATTTTTATATTTAAAGCAAGGACGTTAGTGAGAAAACGGGAAACAATCGAATAGAAATTTAAATTGAACAGAATCTAAAATCACAAAGAATGATTCTAATTGATGCTCTAATTTATTCCTTTATCAAGTATTATTAAGTTAATCCTTAGCAAAGCAATTACAACATGTATACATTTGTTACAATATCTGAATAAACCGATACAGATTTAAATAATTGAGAATAGTACTAGGATAATCATGAAGTCGATGCACACTTATTATGAAGTTTTTCAAACATGGAAAAACGATAATTATGATATCAATGCCTCCCTTTGAAGCCGACAAATATGAGGAATAACTTATCTGATTTTTGAGTGTCACGCCTTGGGATTGAACTTGCGGCTTTCTTTCTAACAGCGGCGGTAGTACTTGATGGCGTCGTGATCGGACGAGTCAATCATCGTGGCGATGAGAAAGTGAGAAAGGATTTCCAAATCATAGTAAGAGACTACGATCCAGATTTTAAGGTTTAGGGATGGTGGTCGGAGGAAAATTTTACCTCTTCCCACAGACGGCGCCAACTGTACTTGCAGAAAAAGTACGAGTAAAGATACTAGGGTTGGTATCGCTATTAGGGTTTAGACTGTTGATTTAATGCCTTGAGAATGCTCTCAAGTGAGGTATTTATAGCCTGCTATGGGCTTGGGTCATGGTGACTTAACCTCCAAGTATTAGGGGTATTTGTGGTATTTGGGCGATTTCTAGATAGTTCTAGAATCTAAGTAAGGCGGCGCCCTGGTGGGGGCGCGCCTAAGCCTTGGAGCCCTTCTGGAGGGCGTTTGAGCCCTTATGGAGGGCTCTTTCGCCTTTAGGAATATTATGACGGTCCACAATGGGGTCCGGGGGTTGGTTACACAAAGGGAAGGTGTTAGCACCCATTATGTTCATAGTACTCTACGAGAACCTTTCGACTTTATTTTACTTTTTGTGCTATAACTTGCTTTTTTTATATTTGAAAGAAGGAATTTGAGAATAGTGATTAAAAAAAGAAAAAAAACCTAGTTATCTACATTTTTATTGATTCGGAAGGACTAGGTCCTTTGCCTACGTACCCGTGAGGGATCAGAACCTCGTAGTTCAAGGTAAAAATTGACGTTTGATTGGTTTTGTGTTTTTTATTAGTTTTTGAAAAAAAGGTTTTAAAATAAAAAGCCAAGTGGCAAATGAGAATTAGTTTGTGTTTTTTAATATTAAAGAAAGTGAACTCACGATAAAATTTAAATTGATTAATGTTTGATTTAAGAAAATAAAATAAAAAGACGATCACTTGATTTAGGATCAAGGTTTGTTTATGAAAATATTTTTTGTTTTTTGTTATTTGCATGTTTTTGTTGTTTTTGAATAATGAGTAATGCGCTAAAAATAATACTAACGTAGTAATAAAAATAAAGCGCGAGAACTTCATGGTGACATTGGATCACCACGAGGTCCTTTAACCTAACCTAAACATTCTCGCATATATACATAAAGCAGTAAACAAAATAAGGGCACACATGCACGCACACATGCACCTAAGACTATTACATTAAACCTATTAATACATTCTAAAGTCTGCGGAAAATAAATGACATAAATAAATATATGGACAAAGTAATAAATCTAATCCTAAAATATGCATGAGAGAATATAAAAGGAAAACAAATGCAATGCTAAAAGATAAGAAATAAAGTGTGAGACTTAAAAAAAAGAGAGAGAAAAAGTACTACCTTTCTGTTTGGTTTGCTGTCTGTGAGAAAATTGGTGTTTGGTGTTTAGCTGGCTGTTTGTGCGAAAATTGGTGTTTGGCTGGCTGTTTGTGCGAAAATTGGTGTTTGGCTGGCTGTTTGTGCGAAAATTGGTACTTGGGAGAAGCCGCCATTTGTAAATGGGCGCAGAGTGTTCTTCCCTCGACATGCTTTAGCAGTCATGTTTTTTGTTTTTGTTTTGTTTTTTTTTTGTTGAAAATCCCTGATTTTGCCTGGACCGCCCTTTCGGGTTTTCAGTCCACCGGGATGCTCTCTATTGCCTAAGCCGCCTTTTCAGGTTTTCAGCTTTGCGAGCACTTTTTGTATTTTTTGTATTTTGGATTGTGACTGCATCTTGCTTGAAGCGGAGGTCCTCTCCACAGTCTTTAGTCATGTTTCTCTTCCAGGGTGTAACCGTTTTCGAGGCGTATATTGATGTACGCTTCTCCTACTCACAAGTTCAAAGAGAGTGTGTTTGTTGTTCACACTTTTCAAAAGGTGTGAAAAAGTTTTGTATTTTGAAAAAAAATTTGTTTCAAGTATTGCCATCAAAAATAGAAGAAATTTTGCAAAATAGAATAAATGAGAGTTCCAAATAAATGGGCATAGGCTCAAATTTGATGAATTGAGCGGTGGCCTGCCAAGGGCACGACTCCACAGATTTTGAAAAATTTGGAAAATGGTAAATATATGGGAAGGGTACGTTGAACACAGTAACCACTATTCTCCCTAACAACTTTGAATTGCCCCAGTTCCGGGTCTTTGATTTGCAGATGCTTCGAACCGGAGGTCTTTTGATTACTGGATGCCCCAAGTTGACTGTGCCTGACCAGATGCAGTTACTTTGTCTTTTGATCCTTAACTTTTGCATAGATCGCCCTTGGGGGTTTTTCAACCTATCAGGATAATCATTTTTGTTCATGTCTCTAATTTTGTCTGGACGGCCCTTTTGGGTTTTCAGTCCATCGAGATGCTCATTTTTGCCTAAGTCGCCTTTTCAGGCTTGCGACTTATCGAGCTTTTTTGATTTTTTTTGATTTGATTGATTTTGGTATATTTTGACAAAATATTTCTTGACTGCATCGGTATTCATAAGACGTGTGAGTTTGTCACCATCCATAGTTTGTAAGAGTCATTGCACATGAGCCTTCATCGTTAGGCATCCATTTGCCCCTGGAGTCTGGTTGGAAAGATAGTGTCTTTTTAGCACAAGGTTTCTTGAAATCCACAGGGACGAACCTTCTTGTTGGAAGTTTATTTTAACCTCTCTTGATATAGTTGTACAAGGCCGTCATGTTTTTAAGTTCAATCAAGCTTGGATTTCAACAGGACTCCTATCGACTAGACCTTGACGATCTCCATGTTGTATACTGAGGGAAGGAGGGGGGGTTGCCCCTGTTGAAATGTGTATTTGAAGAACGATGCCCATGCGAGGCAATTGCAACATCTCATGCATTTTTTGTAAGTGATTGTCGTCTTATGGACAATCTTCTTTAATATTGTTTGTAGCTTCGACGGCTAAGATGCCCTGGTATGTGAGAGATCTTGTCGGGAATCTCTTCATTTTCCTCTTCTTCATCTTTGGACCAGGGAATTCAAAGTTGAGAGAGAGAGTATATGGTTAAAGTGTTCAACGGGTTTATTAATGCATGATTTGAAGTAAGTATAAGTTATGATTATGCAGATATTTAAGAATGATTAAAGAAAGAATTTTTTTTGGTTTTTTGTGTTACCATTTTTCCAGAAAAAGCACAAAATAAATTAAAGCAAAGTCGGGATCAAGACAACTTTTTATTGATGAGGACAATTTATAAAGCAAAAAGCCCTACACAAGTTCAATTTCGTTTCGGGCGAGACAAAAGGATTTTTGAAAAGCAGCAAACAAACAAACAATGCATTATTTGAACAGATAAGTAGTAGAAGGAACATCGACAGCGACCCAATTGCGGCTACACGCTCGGATTCAAATTTTTGAAAGGCAGGACATTGGCGTCGATTAACCTTTGGACGTCAATCTTCAAGGAGAAACAGTTCTCAACTTCGTGACCCTGTGCCCCTTAATGGAAGGCACAAAAGCGATCAGGTCTCCAATGAGCCGGCAATCTCTTAGGTATCAGCGGAGGTGATCTAGTATGGACAAGGTTTTCCCGAAGCAAGGTGGGCAGCAGCTCTGCATACTTCAATGGGATCGGATCATATTGCGGTGCTTTATGAGCCTGATGTTGAGGATGACCTCTCACCGTGCTCACTTCATGGTCTCTCCCTTTTGAGCTGCCAGCGAGAACACTTTCTTTGATAAATCGTCCCTCTCGGACCCCTTGTAACACCCCGTTCTCCCAACAACGTAATATTCGAATAAATTAATCAGAGTATATCAACAACGGAGTATTACACTGCTTTTCAAAAATTCTTAAATAGAAAATGAAAACTATTTAACTTCAACAACTTTCAATCTCATAATAATTGCAGCGGAAAATTCTTTTCAACATAATATTCTTCTTCAACAAAATCTTGGCACAAAAGCCTCAACAATAAAATATTATCCAACATAAATTCTCGAACAACTTATTTAAAATAAATGATACATAAAGGAATGAAATAACACAACAACGTTTCCCATCCCGTTACGTATCAGAGCCCTAAGACACTTGAGCCATACACCAACCTAGCCTTCATTACCTGCAAGTTACCCATACGAAGAGCAACATTTTCAAGCAGAAGGGGTGAGATTCACAAACAACAATAATATATATATAATTCATCAATTTGAATTAAAACAACATCATCTCAACAAATAGCACCTTTAGCACATATTTATATCTCATGGAATCAACATTTGCAACAACAATCTACATCAATTCATATTTAAAATACAACAACATCATCAACTACAACACCATCAACCCAACCAACAACCACTACGACTCCGACGACTCACCAACAACGACTCCGACAATGCACCGACGACAACAACTAATGCAATATGCATGTGGTACTAGTTTAACGCGTTTGAATGACAAAGCATTCTAGGGCATGAGCCCTCAACGGTTGAATGATTAACATTCCAGGGCATGAGCCCCCAACGATGCATGAGTATGAAAGACTCGTGGTGTATATCACCATACAACCCAAAAACAACAACGACGACAACGACAACAACAACAACAACTGTGCCTAATTTATTTATGACACACTCCCCAACTTTGTCTAATGTGACACAACAATTCTCCACGTTCAACGTAACATTATATATGTACTTACATTTATTCACATGATCCTACATTCAATCACAACATTTATCTTCATAAACAAGGTTAAATAAATCAATAAGACATTTTAGGAAACTCAGATTAAAGTCCTAATACACGAAGCAAAATTCAGAAAATGGTCGCACAGGACCCAACACGTTTGAGCGACCTACTGCTCGCTTGAGCGTCCAAAAAGACGTAGCTTCAGGGTTTGCAAGCTTGTGGCACGCTTGCCGCACGCTTGAGCGACCTAAATGACGAAAGTTGGAAGTTGCTCGCTTGGGAGCTCGCTTGAGCGTACGACTAATTTCAAATTCTGGGCATAGGTTTGAATGCTCGCTTGAGTGTGCAAGTGGACGCTTGAGCGTGCATTCATCTGGGTAGGGAAAAACTCTACGGGTTCTCTAACCCTAACTCATCCAAAAACCCAATTTTGATCCCCCAATCACCCAAAACGATTTTCTACAATGTTTACAGGTTCTATATGCAACATAATGCTCAAAACAACACAGAAACATGAAATCAACAGCATAATCATCAACATTTTGCAACTTTCATAATCTTTGCAATCCCTAACTCAAGAACCACAATTTTCAATTCAATTTCAAAAATCACATATATATTACTAATTGAAAGTTAACCTCACCCTTACCTGAATTAAGAAGAATCAACAATCTACAAAAAATCAAACCTCCTCTTGGCTCTTCTCCCTTGTTCTTGGCTTCTCTCCCTTTTTCCCAAAACTCTGGTTTTCTTTCTATTGTACGTACAAAAATGTTTTTGACTCTTTCTTTCCTATTCCCACCAAAACATAACCCCCACCTATTTTCTTTAACTCCCTTAAATTCTATTAATATCTCATTAACCCCCAAAACCTCACTAAATATTATTTTCTTACTTATTTCTATTAAATAATAAAAATAACCATATAATAAAGTACAACACACCACATAAATCACATAAATCATATAAAATACATAAAACATATTAAAAATCAACCAAAAATAATAAAATAACAACTAGGGCGTTACAACTCTCCCCAACTTAAAGAATTTTGTCCTCAAAATATTACCTCAAACAAATAACTCAGGGTAGGATTCTTGCATCTTACTCTCCAACTCCCAAGTCAAACTTTCACCAGTTACCCCACTCCAAACAACCTTCACTAGCGGTATCTCCTTGCCTCTCAACTGCTTCACCTTACGATCTTCGATTCTCAACGGTAAAGTCTCAACCGTAAGGTTGTCTCTAACTTGCACATCATCTCTTGGAATAACATGCGAAGGATCCGCTACATACTTCCGAAGTTGCGACACATGGAATACATCATGCAAATTCGAAAGATGTGGTGGCAAACCTACTCTGTAAGCCACTGTTCCAACCCTCTCAGATATCTGATACGGTCCAATAAACTTCAGAGTCAACTTCTTAGCTTTCAACGCACGCCCAACACCCGTCATTGGAGTGACTCTCAAAAACACATGATCACCCTCCTGAAACTCAAGGGCCTTTCTACGCTTGTCATGATAACTCTTCTGACGATCCTGCGACGCTTTCATCTTTTCTCTTATCATTTTGACCTTCTCCGTAGTTTCTTGAACTAACTCTGGTCCCAACACTACACTTTCTCCCGACTCAAACCAACATAAAAGAGTTCTACACCTCCGACCGTATAAAGCTTCGAACGGTGCCATACCAATACTCGAATGGTAACTATTGTTGTACGTGAACTCTATCAATGGTAGATGACTATCCCAAGCTCCACCTTGCTCAAGTACACACACTCTCAACAAATCTTCTAACAATTGAATTGTTCTCTCCGATTGACCATCTGTTTGCGGATGATAAGCTGAACTCAATCTCAACTTTGAACCCAAGGCCTCTTGCAAACTCTTCCAAAACCTCGAAGTAAACCTCGGATCTCTATCCGACACAATGCTTGATGGAACTCCATGCAATTTCACAATATCCCGAATATAGATCTCTGCCAACTGAGCCACCGAATAACTAATATTAATCGGAATGAAGTGTGCCGACTTCGTCAATCTATCAACAACAACCCAAATGGCGCCATGCCCTCTCAGAGTATTCGGTAAACTTGTTACAAAGTCCATGGAGATACTATCCCACTTCCATTCAGGTACATCTAGTGGTGCCAACAACCCTGCAGGCCTCTGATGTTCAACCTTGGACTTCTAACAAGTCAAACATGCATAAACAAACTGTGCAACATCACGCTTCAACCCGGACCACCAAAACAATTTCTTCAGGTCGTGATACATCTTTGTAGCCCCCGGATGAATACTCAGGCTACTTCCATGACTTTCTTCTAAAATCAACTTTTTCAACTCATCATCATCAGGAATGCAAATTCTCCCTCTGAACCTCAACACACCTTGGTCATCAACCTTAAAGTCACCATCTGCAGGTTTGATTACTAGCAACCATCAAATCAACAAACTGAACGTCAACTTTCTGCGCTTCCTTGATACGGTTCAAGAAATCACTATTAATCTTCAGCATACCCAACTGCACACTTTGAGGTGACAACTCACAAACTAGACTCAAGTCTCTGAACTGTTCAAGCAATTCAAACTCCTTTACCATCATGGCGGACATGTGCAACGTCTTCCTGCTTAAAGCATCTGCAACCACATTGGCTTTACCGGGGTGGTAATTCAAACTAAAATCATAATCTTTTAACAACTCAAGCCACCTTCTCTGCCTCATATTCAATTCTTTTTGGTCAAACAGGTACTTTAAACTTTTGTGAT